>JAROYE020000006.1:49155691-49893841 GCA_029619315.2 Dynastes maya
GTTGATTAGGACCTAGGTTTTATCAACCCTAGACCTTTCAAGAACATATCATTAATAAGCGTTTTAATTTTTCCATAAAAATACATAAATTGCTATAAATAAATTTATTGATCATGAGATGCATAAATCCATATAAGATAAATCACAAAATTAGATATAAAGATTAAAAAATATGACAAACTTAAACGACATGAATATATAGGGTTATTGAAACGTAAGATCCCAGTTTGACCATAACTTTGCAAAATTTTTAGATTCTGCAAAAATTAAGACACCAAATTGTTCGTAAAGAGATGAGGTTTTATTTTTAAAAGGAAACACAAAAAGAACTTAAATCTAAATCTAAATTATGAACGACATTAGTAAGAGTATTTCCAGGATTGTTCTCGATGACATGTGATATCGATTGCTTACAAAGAAATACCCTTTCTTTGAGATAACCCCATAACTAATAGTCAGGCTGATTCATATCAGATGACCTGGAATGCCAAATGAAAACAAGTCTAGAACACGCAAATTTTCAAATTTTGATGCGATCTAGCACCTATATCATTTGAGGTAGAAGATCGTAGTTTTTAAAATTGGAAAGTGCTCATTGATATCTTTCAAATTCTTTTGTAGGTTTTGTCGCTAGGTTTCACCGTTTTTGAGTTATTGGAGTTTGAAGATTTTGGCTTCAAAAATCGCTGAAATAAATCGAAAGTTTGAATTTATTTCGTTTTTCTTGCTAACGATTGTTTTTTGATCGATGACACGTATGATTCTAGATCTGCTCAATCGATTACATCAAACCCCATCTCTCTAGATCTCTTAGTTTGGTAGCAATGGCATTTAGAAGTTATATAAGAAGATATCATTCTTTCTCACATTTGAGACGGTCTAGTATTCGAATGGTTAGATCTAGAGAGTTTCATTTTTTCTTAGTTGTAAGGTGCTCCTCGAGAGCTTCCTCTGATCCCAAACTGATTTTTGAAAATACTATCCAATCCTCTTGAAAAAATAGTTCGAAAAGTCTTTAATATTAACCTTCAATATGCATTTTATATGCGAATTCAAAAGTGCGTAAGACCTTGCGATATAAACTGCAAATTCCATTCTTTTATTTTCACTCTCATTAATCATTACATTACTAACAGTTAACATTCAAATCAAAGGCTTTTAAATAACTGTTAATAGTCTTTTGAGATTTGCCAATGACACCATAAAAATGTCACTAAACAATGTCGCAATGTCAAGGTCAATGTTGATCTTTTTTAACCGTAATGGTCTGGAGATGATAAGAATTATGATTTTACTATCGTAACTGAGATTTTGAATGCAATATGTTATAAATGATTTACAGCAATAAAGTTGAGTAAGTTATTTTTAAAGATACGCCTCTTCTAAGAGAGTGTTAATTATAGACATTCATGTGAATGTAATAAATAGAGTAACCAAAACTTGCGGACTCGCATAGGCGTCGGTATTAGGGGTTATAGTCGTATAAGAATACGAAAAATTCATAAATAAACTTACTTGCTAATTATTCAACAAATTAAAGGCATCAGGATGTGAACTACTGTAAATTTGCATCATTGCATACGTTTCCACGGTTACTTCTTTAAACCTTGTGCGTCGACAAGAAAAAATATTCTTATACATAGAAAACGATCTCTCCACATCTAAGGAAGTTACATTTGCATGTAGAAACTGTTTTTCAAAATCACTTAAAAGTTCACTATTCTTACATTTATTATAAACGGCCTCTAAAGTATTAAAATCGGGATTTTTCCTTAAAACACCTGCCAACTTTTGACTAGCGCATAATCATTTAATGTGTGTAATTTATTTTTTACACTCTCCACTATGTCTAATGATTCCTGCAATGACAATTCAGTACATTGTAGTTTTCTGATGGCATCTAGTAATACTGTATAATTGGTACATATTGTTGTTAAATCTTCTCAAAGTTGAGGAATTTGAAATTCTCTTTGACTTTCTCTAATTGCTTTGGATTCATTCCGATTAAATCGCATTATAGCTGATTGAATTTGTTGAAAATGGATCAAATAGTAAGAAGCTGCTGTTAGCCAAGTACCCCATCGCGTTAAAATTGGTTCAGGAGGTTCTGGAATACCTGGACAAAATTTACGAAATTCTTTTAAACGTTTAGGAGATTTACGAAACACTGCTTTAGTACTTCCAATCATCCGTTCAACGTTTCCGTAATGTTGTCGAACAAGTTCACCAACTAAATGTAAAGCATACAGCACGCAGGTTGTATGTATTAAGTTAGGAAATATATGTTTTAAGGATCGCCAAACACTTAACATCGTTGCTGCACTATCTATCACAATCATCACAACTTGATCTTGGGCGATTTTAAATTTTTTCAAAGGGTTCATTATCACTTTTTGAATATTTTCCGCGGTACATTGTTGAACACGTTTGCAAGCTAATAAATATCGAGATGCTGTGTTCTCGCTAGATAAAACGCGAGCTATTACATTCACAATACTGTTTTTCTTTATATCGGTCGTCTCATCCACGGTAATCCATATTTTTTTGGAACACAAATCACGTTTACACATACTTTCTAGCATCTCTTTCATTCGCGGCAAATGATTCTGTAATTGTGTTTGTGAGGGTAATGGGTACTTTGGAACGTATTGTCGCCAAAACGTTTTAAAAGCTGCTTTTCTCACCAACGACAACGGAAGATTACAAGAGGTAAACATAATTAATAAATGTATGAGGAATAGTGTATAAGGTATTTCAGTTCTTGCATTTCTCATATGCTTAATACCACTGACATGCCTCTGGCAATCAGTTCTGTCCAATGCAGCCAAACGAACATTGTATATTAAACAAAAAACTGCACTATCGTCATATTTTAAATGGGGAAAAAGTGACACATATTTATGTACATTAGTAGCAAATCTATTACGAGGCATTGTTTTCTTAGGTATGAAAATATTAGTTTTATATGAAACGATACACTAATTATGTACTTGGTATAATACTACAACACACAAAAAACACCAGCTATATTTTCAAAAGCGTCACGTAAGTACATAACCTTGACCGTTCGACTAATCTCTGCAACAGCTCAACCGGTACTAAAACGAAATCTCTCTCAGCGCGGTTTAACATGATTTATATTCAAGGTCGACACTACATGCCTGCTTCTCTACCGGTTTAGTTTATTTATGAATTTTTCGTATTCTTATATTAACCCGTAATACCGACGCCTATGCGAGTCCGCAAGTTTAGGTTACTCTAGTAATAAATATTCATTTTGTAATATCTACTATCTTGTTTCAAACCTGAAGAGGAAGCTGATTACTGTATAAAGTTGATTGTTATAAGTAGTACGTGGAAAGAAATTTAAACAAGAATGGGATGATGCAATTATTTCTTTCTCATCCCATCTATGGCGAACTTTAGATTGACACAATCATCGATGGGAATTTTTTTTAAGTTAAATATATAAGGTTAATCACCTCTTCGAGATCGGAAGGTTGAAGCTTTCAGACTCAATTTGGAACGGTTTTAGATAGCTACGAACTTATGAGATACCCTGTAGGCTTGAATATAATTCTTAACCATGTCCACAATCGTTCTTCATAACAAGAAAAAAACCGTCTATTGTAAAATCTCGATTCAAAACGGTGTAATTATCCAACGTCGCCGAAAGATTCACCTTGCATACTCTGAATGTACGAGGGCAGTCTGAAAAGTTTCCAGCCTAACACGGTCAAATAAGGCATTTCGAATGCGATTGCCTCCTAAATCAATGAAAACCTCTACCCTCTGAGCGTAACTTTGAGCCTAGGAAACAGGAAAAAGTCGCTGGGGGTCAGATCTGGTTGGGTTGTCTAATAATTCGAACCCAAATTCATGAATTTTTGCCGTGGCGACCACTGGAGTGTGAGACGGTGCGTTGCCTTAACGAAACAGAACTTTATAACTTAATACATGATTAAAATAAATGTAACCAAGTCATTTTTGATCATCCCGTATTAAGGCAAGACAATGATCTCAAACGTAAGGCTTGTATTATTATTGTAGTATGGTTTAATGAGAGTATGCATACATACGCTTATAATATGTAATTGAGATGTTAAATTCGATCTGGGATTTGCGGGAATAACTGGATACTATGATGAGAAATTTTAAACTACAAGCAGTTACAGGCAGTTCAACTTGACGGTTGGGAAAATTGATATTTTTGTACTTTTAAAGCTGTATCGTCAACCCACTTCCTACTACAAAATTATATGTTTATTAATATACATTTCTATGATGCACCGTCTCCCAAATACTTGACTTCGTCACTAAAATAATAATATCCGTCTTTTTCAAGTAGAACAAATGTTGAATTCGCCAAACGATTGTTTGAAATCGAAGTTTAAAATTACCACGACCTTGAATTCTAAAAAAAAAATCGCAGGGCATGTTTCTCGATTGCATATAGCCTACTATTGCCATAAATTTTGCTCGTATTTTACTGTATGTTGTACTATTTTTCCAACTTATCATCGTAAGTTATTTACAGAATTCTGGTGCCAATTTATCGCTTGTGTTGTATTGCCGTTTAACTGCCGGTGTCAGCTTTATCGCACGCTAAATACAGGAAATATTTGAAAAGGTGCCATATGCAAATATATAGTGTAGGTTATGTAGGTGAAGCGTTCTTATATTTTGCGATAAATAAATTGGATCACATACAGTAGGAATAGGTTTTCTTTTTTGAGTATTTTATTAGGTTGGTATTATACAGAATAAAACACCAAGGAGTACGGCGACCGATAGGAACTAACACGTGGTTGAAACTGTTGGGATGACAACTGAAGTTTTAGAAAAAATGTAACTCCTTTAAATTTCACCAAACTCGTGAAGTTAAGGATTCTACGATGTACACTACCGGCCATTGAAGTTAGGACAACTATTAGAATTTTAAAAGATCGATTGTCTTCTATAACAAAGTTGGAATAACAATAAAGTATTTCAGACGGAAATACTCATTTAATGAATGGCTTATAAACATGTTTACAAAAGAGAGAATATCAGTAACGAACATTGAGACTTGGGTTCCTGTGATAGAAAATTCTCTCAACGAATCTTTTATTATCTTGACAACGGTTTCTGCATCAGTTTTCTGAATCCTTTTACTGGATAACAACAATGAAGCTGATGGACCATCACGTTTTAAAGGATGCGCTACAATATGAATGACGCTGTGTTTCTGAGCATCAGTTGTTTCATCCACACATAGGCAGATTTTCTTATTTCTCAACTCGTCTTTTATACATTCCTTTACTGTACCTTGCACGCGTGGCAAATTGTATCGTAATTGCATAGATGTTGGCAGCTTCCATGAGGCACCGTACTTAGCCCAAAAAAGACAAAAGTGTTCATTAGATACTAGATGTTGTGGGATGTCGCACACGCTTAACATAAAAATAAAATCATATAAAAATTGCCAGTATGGAATACTGTTTCTTAAATGCAATACATGACGTTTACTTTTACAATGTTTTCTACTTTCAAACCTATCGCGACTTAGCATTCCGCTATTGCATATTGTGCAATAAATATGCGGACTTCTATATTCTAATCCAGGGAAATGCCTGAGATATTTATTCACATTCGAAGGGAACGTCACACCCTTTGGGCGTCCCATCTCCGCATACTTATTTGGCGTGCAGCTTGCAACGTACTGTCGCTTTGAACTCTCTCGCGGTACTGTCGAGATCGACTACGAGTTCAAAATTACCCCTACCCACCCCGCTACCGCTACGCTACTGCCATCCGGTACAACCTTTTTAACAAACTCTACTGATGAATGACTCAGTAAAAACCAAATAGTTTTTACTTGTTCTTAGATAAAATTGTGGATAATACTGTAACTATCTAAACGTCTAAAAAGAAAAAAAACAGTTGATAAAAAGAAAACGTGCCTAAATGCACCCGATTCAAGCTAGCTGCGTACTAAATACGTGTCTTTTGAAGAATTCAACGGATTATAAGCAGTACTTGGACGTGTGTAATTTATGATACATTAATTCTTACATTTAAACATGTCACTTCTTCATTCTTTCTTGTTACGTGTCTTAAGCCATCCGTTTAGCATTAGGTGTCTTTATTTATAGGATTTCCAGTAAATTTCAGGATTAAACAGAACCTATTTACATCGACATTAAAGGAATATTCAAATCCGTAGTTTTTTTTTGTTTGTTTCTTTAGATGGATTCTTAAAATTAGTTTATGTATAAATTTACATCAGTAGTTTCCTGAGACAGTCTACTATTTTTAATGATCATTATTTCAATCAATGATCAATGTAATACGTATATGTGGGCAGCCTTGCAACAAATGAAGTGAGGAAGAGTCGTGCTGGAAGTGACATGAGAGGATTAGAGAAATAGTGTACAAAATATTAAGTGTCCAATCACCGTCTCATTTATTGTACGTTCGATTTAATACAATTGTTAATAACGTACTATGTGTGCTTTATTTAGACGTGAAAGAAAACTTAAAGACAACATATAGTTGTTTATTGAGTCAGGTCAATTGTAGGTTTATGCAAATCCTATTTGAAGTGGAATTCTCTCTTCGTCATTGACGATAATAAGCGAAATGACGTAAAGGTATTAGTCAGTCTTGATTCTGTTTCTTAATTTAGTTATACGTAGGATATTATGAACGGAATCGTGTGATAGTTGTTTTTAAGATTGTTATTTTTGTGTATTGTACCATCAAGTTTCGATGACGTACAATTTCCCACGTTGTTTATTGCAAATATAACGCTGCTTAACGTCCAACTCGAAATCTCGATTGTTCGGGAAATACTACTATGAGGACTATATATTGTGATCAAAATCAACATTCCAAGAGGTAATCTGTAATGTTCGACGTAATTAAATACTTGAAAATCTCGTCTCGGTAACGGATCGAACCTGACACCTCCCGCTTTCCGGACGGGCGTGTTAATCACTACACCACGGGGGCCAGAAACGTTCACTTTTTAATACCAAGTTGTTATTTTCTCTACGAATATATCATAATATTTCGACAGACAATTTTTAATTCTTACATGCTAAGTACACAAGTTCCGTCGGTGAATTATGAAAATCTATACTTTCCTTGGAATTTCCGACGTAATTAGATACTTGAACAAATCTCCTTCATTATTGTGAAAAAGCAGGTATGTGTGAGCTGGTTTAATTGTGATTTTTTCTTTTCTTCAAGAATATATTCTCAACATTGTTGCTTTGTTACTGTCAACACGAAAAACGTAAAAAAAAACAACTAAATAATGACTCTCAGTATAACTGCGAGTCTCAACCAGATCTGTTGTGTACACATGTACGCTGCCGTAAATACTATTTCGTAGTTCTACGTTTGTTTTAAAAATATTGCCTACGTCGCGAAAACGACCAACGTTGGGCAAAGTTACAGAATTTATAGCAGAAATACCTAACCTAAATTATGATGGCGTTAAAATTCAATGTATAGTTTGTAATATCCCTTTAATGTGTTGGCCCAAAAGGGATTGTCTACGTCACGTAAATAGTAAACAGCACTCTCCAAAAAAAAATTGCACACGACACTATGACAAATTTAAATTTAATTTATGTGTTACCTTTATTGCATGTAATCTACCGTTTAATTTACTAGACACATTTTAGTTAATGAAAAACATAAAACAACTAAATACCAAAAAGGTACCTCATATAACGCTTGTAAATTGTTTAAAAATATTAAAACCTTTAAAATGTTTAAGCAGAAAATAAGAACTGCCTTAATTGAAAATGTTTTACAATATCGATGAATTTTTCAGGATTACTTGGTGAGGTCGCTGTTGTGTGTTTTTATTACCTTAATCTTGCATAGTCTTCTCATTTCTATATATACCAAGATTTGATTTATACATTTGTCGGTTATAAGTGTATATGATGTATATTGTTGGATGTGTATATGTTTCGGTACTGTGTGTATGTGCGAGCGTGTGTGTGTGGATGTGCCTATCTGCTTTATTATTATTACTCTTAATTTTACACATAGACATGGACAATTTTCCTAAATAAGCAAATGTACTTGTTTACTGAAAATAAATGATCTCGATTATTATTATTAATATCAAACCATTCAAAGGATCGTTGACCATTCGAGAACTTGTATGGAAAAAACAAACACCATTTCTAATGGAAGCCAGACAACTATCATGCATTGAATGTGGCATCAAAACATGTGTACATTTTAAAATTGGCTGCCTAGACGTATTTGGCACATTTGAGCTTGCATGAAAGCAATGAAAACAAAGAGAATGTTCCCAAAAACTTTCAAAGTACTCTTTTTTTGATAGAATGTGTGTTTGTATGAAAGTGCATGGAATGATTTTTTGTTGTTTGTAGAGGTTATGAGTTAATATACGATCCACGTGTTATCGCTTATCTTCAGATTCTGGTGATGCCTCTGATAATGAGTCACCAAAAACAATAGCTTCAAAAAGATTGGCATATGAAGAAATTTATTCCAGTTCAGATGACGAATCCTTATCATCACTGGTCTCAGCAAATAAATTCGGGAATATTAAATCAATTTTTTTTTTTCTCAACCATCCACTCTAGGTTAAACTTTAGACTATTTAGAAGACGTATTTTTAAAGTAAGTACCGTTTTCAAATAAAACAAAAACAAGTAAACTTTTCTTAACAATTTTATTTTTACATGAAAGCCTGTACCTTATTCTACTGTTCTACATAATTTCCACCAATATTGAGGCATTTATCGTATCGTACAATCAGCTGTGCAATCCCATCGTCATAGAAGTCTACCGCCTGATTTAACAACCACTGGTCACAACTTCATAGAGAACACTTCTGGAAACTTGAGGAAACTCATCAGATAACGATGAGATCGTAAAGCGTCTGTTCTCTTTCACTTTCCCGTCAACTTTCTGAACCAAATCTTCAGTAATGACAGAAGGTCCCCCACTTCGTTCCTCTTCATGGACATTCGTGCGGTCATCTTTAAAAGCTCTCACCCATTTCCGTACCATTCCATCGCTCATAATGTTTTCTCCATACACTTCACATATCTGACGATAAATGTCGGCCGATTTAATGTCTTTAACACTAAGAAAACGAATCACAGCGCGTATTTCACAGTCTGCGGGATTCTCGATCGATGGAGACATTTTAAATAGTGACAAACAAACGTAAACACGGTCGAATGTTTCTGTAATGGCGTCTGTGGCTTGTCAACAGATGTAGGTACACAGCGCGCAAGCGTAGAAAGCCGCCGCAGCGCTCACGGTAGCAGAATTTCAAAACGGTATTTACTTTAAAAACACGCCTCGTATTTTGCAGAAGAAAAATTATTAAAACAGATTTTGTTTTAATCAGTAGAGCGGGCCAAATTGCGCCATCCAACAGAATCGGAATCAGGCGCAACGGCCGCTTATTGTAAATAGCGTATATGTGAGTCACAGCAGATATGTGATATTTCGAAATTAATACACAAGAGTAAAAAAATAAAAGCTGACGCAATAATAATGTTTAGTAATTAGAGCGGATATATATATATATATATATGTACACGCTGAGGTGTTTTTATTTTCATTATGATTTTTTATTTGATTGAAAACGGTATGCGTTGTAAATGGGACGTAATAAGGAAATAACTGAGAAACTGAACGCTTTTTTTATTCTGTTGTACTTAATAATGTAACTGTAAATAAAGATATAATAAATAAATTCTATCCTTCTTAATAATGCGGATAGGCTTGTTTAAAAAGTTGCACCATCAGATAAGTTTCCACATTTGCCTCGGTGAAGGATGTTCGCCGAGACGAAAAAATGTTCTTATATTTCGAAAACGACCGTTCCACGTCTACCGAAGTAAGACAGGCGTAATTAAAATAATCTTTAGACTTAGTCAAGGAATCTGCAGATGCCCCATCGCACATTTGTCTTAATCTCGTGTAGTCCGGATTCTTTTTTAAAACACTATCGAACTTAGCTAAAACTCGTCCACTTGTTGCATCGTTTATACTGTGTAACAATGTACTAACTTCGTCCACGATTTGCACTGATTCTACCAACGACAATCCAGAATTTTGCAAATTTTCTATCGCGTCTACTAACCCTTTGTAATTGTTGCTAATATTCTTTAGATGTGTTTCAACAGAAATATCGAGAAATTCCTTCTGGCTCATCCTAATAGCTCTAGCTTCGGCAGGGACGAATTGCAAAATAACGGATTTGACTTCTTGAAAATGTTCATTATAATAAAAAGCGGCTTTTAACCACGTTCCCCAACGCGTAAGAATGGGCTGTGGTGGTTCTCGAATACCAGGGCATAACCTGTGGAATGCCCTAGTCCTCTTAGGACTTTTGAGAAACACTTTTTTGTGTTTGCTATTAATGCATCCACCTCCGGGTAACACTCTCGAATAGTTTGTGCCACAAGATGTAAAGCATGGACTTTACACGTAACATGTAAAAGTCCTTCACACTTTTCTTTAAGGGAACGGCCTACACTACACATTGTTGCTGCACCATCGCTCATGAACAACAACAGTTGACTGGTTGACACTTGAAATTTTTGTAACGTTTCGAGAACTACGGCCGTAATTGCTTTACTAGTACACTGTTTTAATCTTCTGCTGGCTAATAGAATTGCAAAATTTGGTTTAATAGGATCTAATACACGCACTATTATATTCAAAATAGAATTTTTTTTGCAATCTGTCGTCTCATCAAGACATAGCCACAGCTGTTTATCTTTTAATTCGGCTTTAATTCGATTTTCAATGTCCTCACGTATTCGTGGAATATCTCTCCGTAACGCTGTCCGAGATGGTAGTATCCACTCGGTATTGTATGTACCCCAGAATTTTCGAAATGCTTTTTTATCAAGTATACGAAGTGGTAGACCACATACCATAAACGTTAAAAGCAATTCTAATTGAAATTGACGTTGTTGTGACACACCATTTCTTTTATTTCTGTGGTGTGCGCTATTTATATGTCTTTCACAATCACGTTTGCTCCAGCACAGTAGTTTTACAAACTTTACAGAAAATTGTACTCCCATTGTAGTGTAAATCCACAAATTCACTAAGAAATTTATTAACTTTCGTAGGTAATGGCCGTTTATTTTTAATAGTTACGTTAGACATAATCACTAAAGCGAGCACACCGACGCTTGTTTCTAGTATGCCACGAAGTGGTGCAAACGTAACATCTGCAGACTCGTCATTTGTTGATGAATAGAGCGCGTCATCCGTAAACGAATAAGCGCGCTGTTAGTTCGTAGCCGTCGATGAATGAACTTTTTTTTTGTAGTGGCCCACTGTGAACAACGCCCTATTTATCAACGAACACCCAAACTGCAGGTGTATATTTGCGCGTCTTCACGACGTAATAGACAGTGGTTTTGGTCCTCGTCCTAATAATTACATATTTAAATTACCTATGTTTACATACATATATGCGCCCGGCAGCCTGATTGCGAACCTGGCGCGTGGCGCTCTTGGCCCGCTCTATTAATCATTTTTAATTTTTTTCAAAAATGTTGATGTACATAGTTGTAAGCAACATAAAAAAATAAAAAAAAAGAGATGGCCCTCTCCATTAAGTTTTATGATCATATTATATTATATGTACGCAATTCGGGTTAATTGAATTATTAGCATCTATCTAAATGGAGCACTTGTTTTTCTTTACCCTATACTTCACTGTTCGCTATTTTCCCTATTAATAGCGTTATCACTTATCAGCGTCATAATCACAAGTGATAATCGCCGCAACAAGGTATTGCGTGAATGAATATTTACTAAGACAATACATCTACACCTACCAATTTGATAAACACGCCACGCTCGTACGATCGTTCTGGCCCGTACTTTGCCGCTATAGATTGCGTTAATATACGTCAGCACCAACTTCACATTAAGTACTTTTACTTGTTCATGTATACCTCGTCAGTGCCGAATGTGTAACGTCATACCACTACGCGAAACGCGTAACGGATCTGTAAGCACGATCGCCTGATCCAACTTTCTACCAATAATAGCTCGCCACAGAAACCGCCCGTCCGCGGTTACCTGTGAACGTGTAACGTCGCCCGTGTAACTCGAACGCTAACTAAATAAAACGCGATAGTACATTAGCGAGATTACCAAAAATATATATATATATCGCTTAATAGCTTCAATGGATGGTTACAGTATTTGTTAGCGTATTTATCTGCGTTAAGTATCTTCTCTAATAGAAAGGAATATAAGAGAGTACATGTGAAATGCAGCCTATGTACGAATATCATTGGGATAAAGCAATTTCTATTACACGAATTTCAAGAATATTCCTGTCAGTGTATGTCTATAGATTCCCTGCTAGTCAAATTCCTTCCTACTGCTTAAGGAATCATTTCCTAACAGTAGACTTTCGCTGTCAAATTACATTAATAGAACCAGTAAGCAGACTAGATTTAGGACACTACTTTCCAATTTTGGGAAGGTTATTGTGTCGGTTTAGTAACAACCAACTATGCTTAAATCTGGGAAAAAGGTGTTTCTCACATTTTACACCAGCTTTCAACAAAATTACCGCAAGTTATCCAATCTGAATTGATAAGAAATTCATCGAATATTGCTAGTGTTAAATAAAGTTAGTGTTTGTTACCGAGTATTCCTTACTCGCCGAGATCCAAGGTAACAATAACCGACGTTACTTTCTGAGGGCAATTATTAGTTTCTATCGTCATCATATCAATACAAAAACTTCCCGTTGATAGAAGATCCGATCAAAGAAATATACTGTAATGTTTTAAATGATGGAAAAATTAAAAAAAGAAGTTAGAAAGTAATTAATTGTGCGGGCTGTAGGTCCGGGAGTGTTCCTAGACACTCTTTCGGCAATTTAAATTAAACTAGATATTATGGCACAGATACCTTTAATCACTGCGACCTTAATAGATTTATTGTAACAAGATGCTCTTGTGTGTGTTAGAATAGTTGGAGGCTTTTAATAAACCTTGCTACTACTCTAGTTCAGTAAATGCAAGAAATGGCCTACTGAAATGTTGGTGTCATGTGCAACTAATGGCAACACATCTACATAGGATGTGTTCTGCCGTCTCCAGATCTTCTTGGTATAGACGACAGGTTTGATCTTCAGCTTTTCCTAGTTTAAGTAAGTGATATTTTAGGGTTACATGGCTTGTCAGAAATCCCGCCAGTAATCTACGATTCCTTTATTGAACGATACCGCTATTTTTGCTGTCTCTTGCGAGCTTGATTTTGTCCTGGAACATTTTCCCAGTACAAGACCTTTTGATTGTCTTCCCATGCGTTAATTGCTTGTTTTATGTGGCTCTTTTGGAGACCACAGAAGGGGTTATTAGGATCAATGAAAGGTATGTTCGCTGCTTCTTTGGCCAACTTATCTGCCTTTTCATTTCCTTCGATCCTTTGGTGGCTAGGGACCCATCGCAAAGTAACGTGGTTATTGCGTCCCAGTTGCCTTAGATTTTGTACACATTCGTGTATCAGAGCTGATTCGTATGTGTAGACCTTAATGGCCTTTAGAACTCCCTGACTGGCGCTGTATATATTTATAGTTTCCCTTCGTATTCTTTTGTCGAGGTTCTTTATGGCGCACAGGCTTGAAGCAGAAATCTTTGCTTAAAATATGTTGGTGTGGGGTCCTGTAAGCATTTTTAGGTGGTAGTTAGGACCACTAATGCTTGTATCTGTTCCAATACCTATTTTCGAGTCGTCCATGTACCATTCCAAGGTACCTCTTTTAAGGCTGATCAAAATTGTATTGCGTAGGGATCGTCTCCTTTGCAATATACATCAAATAGTTTATCTTGGGATCTTCAAGGATTTTGAGGTACTCCCTAAGATCCCCAAGCTGTAATCCCTTCGTTCTACTAAGAGTGAGGGCACTCGATATAACCTGCTTCAATTAAACTAGATACCAAATAATGAAATTTTACGAGTATTAAAAGTTGAAAAGAGAAAACTAACTTGGAATTGTGACATTCCAATATAAACTCTTTGTTTATATGTTACGTACTGCAACCTTGTGTATTCTTAAACAACCAAACTTGACTTTTACTTCGTATTTATGGTAGAATTTAGATGCCGAATACTTAGAAAATTTGAACGCAGCCAAATACGTGTTATCCGGGTGAATATTTTAACTAAAAGTGAGAATTTGATTAGCGTCCCTTCACTGCTTTATTTCATTCGCGATAGCCACCTTTCGAAATATAATTTGATTATAAATTTCGAGTTCTCTTATTTTTTAAAAATAGCATAATGCATGCCATTGCAGGGACGCAACTAGAAGACCGAATATTTTATGAGATTTATCATCACTAACATCTGTACAGAATTAAAATTTACTGACAAACAAGACGATTACTTGATGAATGATATTTAAAAGAGTATTTTGTCTATCAAGACGACATAACGTATCTGGGCCCCAGCAACATGTTTTCTGTTTCCTAGACTCCAAGATTTGGTTGGAGGACAGAGATTTTTATCGAATGAGGAGGCCATCGCATTCGTGAAGGTCTAATTTGCAGAACAAGATGCCAACTACTATTTAAACGGATTGAAGAAATAGGAGCATCACTGGGAAAAGTGTATAAACTTACAAGGAGGCTATGTTGAGAAATGAAATTTAATTTGGCAAACAAAACTTGTTTCTGTGTTACGCTGAAGGCTTTTAGGACTGTCCTCGTACTATAGCCGTTTAGCATTTCAGAGTAAAAGTTGACAATTAATAGAGCTCTCTTATTTACATTCGTATTAATTTTACACTGTGCAAACACTTCCATTAGTTAATTTGTAATCATTTTACGAGACAAATGTATCATTTTATTGCCCAATTATATCTCGTAGTCATGTCGTAAATTCTTTATCGTGCTAAAAATATCTTCTTGTTGTGTTCTGCGACACGTATTAAAATGGAATTCGTTTTAAATTACGACAGATACGATGTCAATCTAAAATTATATTACGAGGGTATAGATAGGCCGGGCACAGAAAGCTTCGCGCCAGGTTAGAAGTGAGGTTGCCGCGCCCACGACGCGACGTATGTATTTATGCAGATGAATCGGCACGGACTACATCAGCGAATGAAATTATTGATTTATTGCAACAATTTCTCATCAACCCTTCACAGCGTTATTCCTAATTATAGAGGAAAATAAACGACCGCTGGCTAATAAAGTCACTAAATTTATTAATGGATTTCCGGATTTGGACTATAATGGAACTAAAGTATTGGGTGGAGTTTGCAAAATACCCTTAATGTGTTGGAACAAAGGCGACTGCAAAAAATATATAAATAGTGTACAGCACAAAAATGAAAAAAATGGCGTGCCACCTCAAACCCAATTTAAATTGGATTTACTTTTGATGATTGTTTGTGGTCTACCGCTTCCTTTATTGAATAAAGGACCGTTTCGACAGTTTTGGCGTATATACAATCCCGAATGGAACTTACCATCACGGACAGCGTTATGGAAAGAGCCACCAAGTATACGTAAAGATGTCGAAAATAGGATCAAAGCAGGATTAAAAGATAAACAGCTGTGGCTACGAGAAGAGGTCTGACAGACTGCTTCTAATATTCAAATGCATACACACTTCGCTGTGCAAAAGATCACAAGTTCTCCTCTTAAGAGCAACACTAATTCTGGGAGGAAAAGGTAGATAAACTCGCAAAAATGTAAGCAACACGAAAAAGCTCAAATTACAACAGTCCTTAAGAATAATCAAGTACTCGAACTCTGTGGGACTGGAACACTGAAACATTTCACTAAAACCCTTATCACAAAACATCACTCTCAAACTATCATCTTCACTAGTAAAACTGAACTATATAAGAGGTCTACGTGACCGTACTTCCGTGGTAGAGGGTTAAACGTAATTTGTATAGACGTTTTCAGGTAACAAAAAAGTATATTTTAAGGATTGTAAACACCAGGTATTCATTCATTTTTAACAATGACAAAGGGTAGCAGGAAGTTCTGATTTCTATTAATAATAATAATAATAATAATAATAATAATAATATGTTTTATTAAGCAGAAAAGAAAAAAAAATATCATATAGGAGTATACATAAAACGCTAAATATTACTACATTAATTCTGCTTAAAGGGATCAGAATCATCTTAGCGATGCTCTTCCTTCTGATCCGTCAACTGTAAAAAAAAATATCGACATAAGTGCAGAACATATATCATTATAGCACATAAGTTCATCGGTATAAATAGACAGTAATACAAAAATCATGTCATTATTATTATTGGGCAACATCTTTTCAACAAAAATGGAGCTGCAGCAACATCCTCAATTGCAATATATTTCAGCGACTACTTTTTTGCATATCCACAATACCCGTTTCCACATATCAACATCCCAATTTTGATAACCTTCTCGTCTGTTTAACCACGATTACAACCGCATCAAAAATTCCTTGGTCCTATTGGATTTAATTGTAAATTTATACGGGAATTTTGAATCTAAACAAGATATTTATTAGGTTTATTTTGCGGATCCTTCTACAAACCACCTTATCAGTTCTTGGAAAATCCGACGATATTCTTTTGAAACATCGTACGTTTTCTGATTAAAAAAAATAAACATTTTGTTATATGACTGAATAGCAATAGCGTTCATTCCTGCTTTTGTCTGTTATTTGCGAAAAACATTGGTGATACAAATGGACGAAACATTGCAATAAAACAAATAACAGTAGTCCGATTACTTCATCAAAATCAGTACGATATCACTTGATTGACCTTGTGAGCATGTAATTTTTATCCAAGGAGCTTATCGCGAGTATTTGGAAATGTAAACAAGGAATAGTAATATCGACTATTCAGACGTTTATTTTCCAATGAATTTGATAAGCGCCAGCGTCTTGCATTCTGCACTTTGAGTTTGTTGGTAATTGCATTAGAGATATCCGTGTAATAAACAAAAGAAGCTAGATTTTAATGAAGTAATCGGACACAAGATTTATTTACGTTCTATAGCGATTCCCGTAACCGTATTTCGTATTTAAAAAAAGGCATTGCGGATTGGTTTTCTTTCAAAGAGGGGTTTACATTTAGTTTTTGCAACTTAAGCAACCTACGTTTTTTTTCACTTTGCCCAAAATAACTCCCAAATAAATCAGAAAAAGTTGACTGATGTGTTTAATCTTGAATAGGAGAGTTTAACGTGAAAACTACCAAAGATGGAGAAATGAGATTTATTGCACGTATATAGTATACCACAGCGCATTTTGTAAAATTATCTCGAAATATACAGGGTGTTCCGAATTTCGGCAACCGCCTTCAACTTTGTTATTTTAAATGGATTGCTGTATTTTTTATTGATCCTTTTAATAGCCACTTAAATTACCTTTGCAGTGATATATCGTTATATGCACTTTCGATAATTACATTTGGCTATATTGCAAATGTTAAAATTTTGACAATTACAGAACTCTTGACATTTTAAAGCATAGCGTGAAAACAGATACAGTGTCGCAAGTTACTGTTTTGCTATTAATTTAGAGGCTAACACTTTATACGTTTCAAGGTGGTATAATGTAAAACTATATACAGGGTGTTAAAATATGTCGTGCAACATTTATCGAAATTCAATCGCTTTTTTTTTTATTTTTGAAAATAGAACCTATATTTTTTATATTGCCAGCAATTTCTTTGTAAAATTACCTTCAAAATGGTACCAATAACGTAATACTTACTTCCAGTATTTTCGAAAATATTGCCCTTTTGTGGGAACTACGTTTGTAATATCCGATATCCGAGCATCTAATACAGCTAGATGGCCATGATTTTCAAACAAAATCAA
Source organism: Dynastes maya (assembly GCA_029619315.2). Lineage (NCBI taxonomy): Eukaryota > Metazoa > Arthropoda > Insecta > Coleoptera > Scarabaeidae > Dynastes > Dynastes maya. The sequence goes on from JAROYE020000006.1 coordinate 49,173,568, forward strand.
ATATCAAATAGTGCCTTTGATATTACACACATTTATCGTCTTACTATAAAAAGGATTACATTGTTATATTTGTGGGATTGGGACGGTAAAGGACGTAGTAAGAGAAGGAGGTGTAAGACGAAATGAATTATATATAGAGCGGGCCAAATTGCGCCATCCAACAGAATCGGAATCAGGCGCAACGGCCGCTTATTGTAAATAGCGTATATGTGAGTCACAGCAGATATGTGATATTTCGAAATTAATACACAAGAGTAAAAAAATAAAAGCTGACGCAATAATAATGTTTAGTAATTAGAGCGATATATATATATATATATCGCTGAGGTGTTTTTATTTTCATTATGATTTTTTATTTGATTGAAAACGGTATGCGTTGTAAATGGGATGTAATAAGGAAATAACTGAGAAACTGAACGCTTTTTTTATTCTGTTGTACTTAATAGTGTAACTGTAAATAAAGATATAATAAATAATTCTATCCTTCTTAATAATGCGGATAGGCTTGTTTAAAAAGTTGCACCATCAGATAAGTTTCCACATTTGCCTCGGTGAAGGATGTTCGCCGAGACGAAAAAATGTTCTTATATTTCGAAAACGACCGTTCCACGTCTACCGAAGTAAGACAGGCGTAATTAAAATAATCTTTAGACTTAGTCAAGGAATCTGCAGATGCCCCATCGCACATTTGTCTTAATCTCGTGTAGTCCGGATTCTTTTTTAAAACACTATCGAACTTAGCTAAAACTCGTCCACTTGTTGCATCGTTTATACTGTGTAACAATGTACTAACTTCGTCCACGACTTGCACTGATTCTACCAACGACAATCCAGAATTTTGCAAATTTTCTATCGCGTCTACTAACCCTTTGTAATTGTTGCTAATATTCTTTAGATGTGTTTCAACAGAAATATCGAGAAATCCCTTCTGGCTCATCCTAATAGCTCTAGCTTCGGCAGGGACGAATTGCAAAATAACGGATTTGACTTCTTGAAAATGTTCATTATAATAAAAAGCGGCTTTTAACCACGTTCCCCAACGCGTAAGAATGGGCTGTGGTGGTTCTCGAATACCAGGGCATAACCTGTGGAATGCCCTAGTCCTCTTAGGACTTTTGAGAAACACTTTTTTTGTGTTTGCTATTAATGCATCCACCTCCGGGTAACACTCTCGAATAGTTTGTGCCACAAGATGTAAAGCATGGACTTTACACGTAACATGTAAAAGTCCTTCACACTTTTCTTTAAGGGAACGGCCTACACTACACATTGTTGCTGCACCATCGCTCATGAACAACAACAGTTGACTGGTTGACACTTGAAATTTTTGTAACGTTTCGAGAACTACGGCCGTAATTGCTTTACTAGTACACTGTTTTAATCTTCTGCTGGCTAATAGAATTGCAAAATTTGGTTTAATAGGATCTAATACGCGCACTATTATATTCAAAATAGAATTTTTTTTGCAATCTGTCGTCTCATCAAGACATAGCCACAGCTGTTTATCTTTTAATTCGGCTTTAATTCGATTTTCAATGTCCTCACGTATTCGTGGAATATCTCTCCGTAACGCTGTCCGAGATGGTAGTATCCACTCGGTATTGTATGTACCCCAGAATTTTCGAAATACTTTTTATCAAGTATACGAAGTGGTAGACCACATACCATAAACGTTAAAAGCAATTCTAATTGAAATTGACGTTGTTGTGACACACCATTTCTTTTATTTCTGTGGTGTGCGCTATTTATATGTCTTTCACAATCACGTTTGCTCCAGCACAGTAGTTTCTTTTTACAAACTTTACAGAAAATTGTACTCCCATTGTAGTGTAAATCCACAAATTCACTAAGAAATTTATTAAGTTTCGTAGGTAATGGCCGTTTATTTTTAATAGTTACGTTAGACATAATCACTAAAGCGAGCACACCGACGCTTGTTTCTAGTATGCCACGAAGTGGTGCAAACGTAACATCTGCAGACTCGTCATTTGTTGATGAATAGAGCGCGTCATCCGTAAATGAATAAGCGCGCTGTTAGTTCGTAGCCGTCGATGAATGAACTTTTTTTTTGTAGTGGCCCACTGTGAACAACGCCCTATTTATCAACGAACACCCAAACTGTAGGTGTATATTTGCGCGTCTTCACGACGTAATAGACAGTGGTTTTGGTCCTCGTCCTAATAATTACATATTTAAATTACCTATGTTTACATACATATATGCGCCCGGCAGCCTGATTGCGAACCTGGCGCGTGGCGCTCTTGGCCCGCTCTAATTATATATTTAAATGTTAAATATTTCACTAATAAACATATTTATTCCCAATACGTTCTAAGGTATCACAATTCTAATATGTATCACCATATAGCGCAGAAGGCAGCAATTAAACACCACGGGTCTTTAATTTGGTTTTAAAATTGTGGGACGATAGAAACGGAACCATTTACCTCCACTCAATTGTTCTTTTTTATGCAAATTGTTTGGATTATGTTTAAGTAATAAGACACCGTACGTAATATAAAACTATTATTATTTTCAGTTTCTAAGAAGCAATGTACGCTTTTAGATTTTTCGATAATAAAATAATAAACCTCTATACGGACTGGTTTTCATTTTGACCGCAGTTGTCCTCGTTTAATTGAAGAAAGGCATTTGTATTCAACAGGTATGTTCACATTTTTAAATGCCTTTGGATTTTTTGCCTTTCCTATCACCATCAGCATTGCAACATGCTAGAAATGTAACGCGGTTTTTTGCTTATTTTTCGACCTGGTGCGGTCTTTTCCTGAGCACGAACCAGCGTTTTTTCAGGCAACATTTTCCAATGCAGAGCAGATTCATCTGCATTGTATATTTGAGTAGGTACGAGGTTTAATTGTTTAATCTTCTCTGCAAATGCACTTAGAAAGGGTTCGATAGCACTTTGATTATTGGATAGTATTTCGCCACGCACTTTTAAAAAATGCAGGCCCATGCCTTTTTCTGAAATTAGAAATCCAGCCCCTGCTAGCTCTAAAATTATCATTTCCATAGATTTCAGAATAAAACTGTCGTGCTTTGGTAGATAAAATGTCATAGGAAATTGGAACGTATTTCGATCGTTGTGTACAAAACCATACATACAAAAGGATCCGTAAAAATATAGCAATCCATTTAAAATAAAAAAATTGAAGGCGGTTGCGGAAATTTGGAACAGCCTGTATATTTGTAGATAATTTTACAAAATGCGCTGTGGTATACTATATACGTTTCTCTATCTTTGGTAGTTCTCACGCTAAACTCCTACGACACACTAATGGCGCACCCGGTATATTCAAGTGCATGTTTATGTTTATCGATGACACATCTAGGCAACTTTAAAAATATCGGATAGCGCGTAGGGTTACCGGCCTTAACGTCCCTTAGGCGCGACACTGGGTCGCCAATGCAGCAATGGAACTGCCTATTATTAGAGACGAATGTGACACGTAACTGCGAATGAAAACAGTTCGAATGTATACAGATAGAAGTTAAAGTTTTCGACCGCTATAAAAATGATAATTATCCAGAGTTCCCGTAAACAGCGCCCATCTCAGCTTCGATTTGCGTAGGCGTATTGTCTTTCAAATGCGAGAACTTAATGATGGCTCAATATTCGATTTTTTCCGTTGTTACAGAAACCGACACAAACGACTGTAGAACAACAACTAAGCGTCCAATATGGCTGAAAATTTTCAAAAGTATCTTTCAACGCATGCGCAATAATCATCTGATGTAATGTTAGCTATCACGCAATTTGTCCGGGGTAATTTGGTACATTCGCGTTTGGTGCACATATTGAGTGCATTAATAAAGAAGCACCAAAGTGCTTGCAACGTTTTGATCATGTTGTTCAAAGGTCTGAAGATTTTATAATTTAAATTAAAGATATTGTAAATTTATTATTTGCAGGTAGCGAATTAGCATGTGGTATATTTTTGGACTTAAGCAGAGCATTTGACAATGTGGATCACTCTATACTGCTTACCAAACTTGATATGTACGGCATTCGTGGGGTTGCGAGTGATCTCATGCATTCGTACCTTAACAACAGAACACAATTGGTTGAACTTACAAAGAATGGCAAATCTTCACGATCACAGATTCTTCCTCTTAAAAAAGGATTACCACAGGGAAGTGTTCTTGGCCCTATATTATTTAATCTGTATGCAAATGATATAAGTAATGTTGTGCAACGATCTGAACATATCATTGTAAACTATGCAGATGATACCAATTTACTGGTTCGAGGAAGTGACTATTCTGAATTGAACAGAGAATGTAATAGTTATTTTTGTGCACTTGATAACTGGTTTCTTAACAACAACTTAGCTTTGAATCTAACCAAAACATCTTGCATGGTTTTTCGAACTTCCGCAGCAATACCAAGGCCTTCTTGTATTGAACTGGGCGGTAGGAAAATTGCTATAACCAGTTCAACCAAATTCTTAGGACTATATATTGACGAATTTTTGAAGTGGTCAGTGCACACGGATAACATCAGTAAACAACTTAATTCGATAACCTTTGGATTTAAAACTTTAAAAAAGATACTTAATACTCCGGATCTGTTCGCGGTTTATTATGGTGTATTTTACTCACGCATGAGTTATGGTATCATTTTCTGGGGTCAATCTCCAGAAGTATATAGAGTTTTTCTAGCTCAGAAGAAAGTCCTTAGAGTTATTTTCGGTTTATCAAGTAGAGACAGTCTAAAAACCGTTTTTAAGCAGCATAATTTACTAACCTTTTATGGAGTATATATTTACAATTGCATAATTTTTTTGTTTCAAAATAAAATGAATAAAAATGATTCTAAATACAATCACGTACATAACACTCGTTTAAAAGATGACTTTTATCAGTACCCAATACATAGGTTAACATTAACAGAAAGGAATGTGTATTATTCTAGCCTACGTTTATATAACAAACTACCACTGTTCATCAAAACTAGCAACAATTTAAGAATATTGAAAAGCAGATTGTTTGAATATTTAGTTAATTTAGAACCGTATTCGTTAAACGAATATTGGAATAATTAAAATTATGTGGTTTTGTTGACTTTTCTTGTATACCTTTGTATACTTCGAAATAAATATAAAAAATAAAAAATAAAAATAAGTAGGAATCACAAAAAGTTATCAGTAGAACATACACATGTTTAACGCTAGATACTCACATTGGTCTGCAATGCACAGTAAGAAGCTAAAAGAGATTACGGCAACTTTTTTACAAATTGGTGACAAACTGGAAAAACTATTACGAAAAGAATGTTTTAGTCAGTAGCCTTACGTATTTCTGAGGTCACGCACATGCTTTGGTATGAGCAACTTCTTAGGAGCTAAAATATTTCAAATTAAATAATAATCTTTAATATTTTGCATCACAAAGAAATATTATGATGTTCTATTGTTCTTCGTAAATACATTAGAGTGCCGCATCACAGACTAACGTGTTCCCAGAAGGCAATTGACTACTGGGAAACAAAATTATACAACAAAATGCCTGAAGAACAAAGGACTTAATGATAAACAATGATTGCAAGGACTGTGGGGGCAGTATGGCAAACAACATTAAGTCTCGACACACTCCGCACCATACAAATTATTAATTAATTAACTCGGAACAGCCGTTTCGAAGACTCTTCAGGCGTGTGACCGAATGATGTGAAAAAAATATTTTAATTCTAACAAAGCCGCTCTATCCCTACCCTTCAAGAAAAATATATACAGGTACCTACTTTTGCCGCTCAGGACTAAACCATGCGAAAATAAGGAGAAATAGATGAAAAGGTCTTGTCACCACGAAACGCAAGACATGTGGCTTTTCCACCCTAATAAAAATAGAGTGAGACAACGGTTATGTTCTTTCTATCCGTTAAATTTGCGTTCCTTCCGTCTGTGCACCCTAAAACTAAAGACTAAAAACATGCGGGATATACGGAGCGATAGACGAAAAAGTCTCTTGTTATTGTAGCACGTACCATAAACCAAATGACCGCCTTACCGTAATAAATCGAAAAGATAGGAATAGTGTAAAGGTCCGTTCTCTTTATTGATTAAGTTTATGTTCTCTTTTATGTAAATAGTTTCGTAATCGTCTAATTCACGGGTTCTTAATCAATTTCAGGTTTTCGAATTTAATATTATGCCAGGTTTCGTGTTGTGCTACACTTGACGCTTCTCTCTTCTCGTACCTGTAGCGCCTGATGAGTTCAATTGAATCTAGTACCTATCACTCGCTTCGTTTAAACAATATAGTTTTTGTCACTATCATTACATGCAATTTTGTAAATTCCCGACTTTTCTTTCATGTCCGGTTTATCTTTTGGATTGCTAAGAAGGTTTTTGAGTGTATTTCGCTGAAACATACGTTCATGCCTTGCCCCCTAAAACGACTTTGCAAGACTGAACTGGTTCAGTTCAGTTCAGTTCAGTCTTGCTGCTGATGATGATAGTTTGGCTATCGAAACGTGCGTAGAGTACGAATTAAGTGTTGTGGTAAGGGTTTTACTGAACTGTTTCAGTGTTCCAGTGCCACAGACTTGGAGTACCCGTTTAATATTTTTCCTAGTTTTAATTTTTTAATTTCATTATTTACAACTCTTTTCAACCTTTCACTACTAATCAATTTTACCATTTAAAATAATTCTATATCTACTCCCAAAATATTAGATACCTAGGGCAGTTCAGTGGAACAGTCCGTATGGTAGAAATGGTCTTTTAAAGAGATCTTTAATTTAAAGATCCCCTATTTCTAGATACTTGTACTTTAATAACTTTTACCTTGAAAAAGAAGACTGTTTGAGATGTATTATACTGTGGGTGGTTCGAACCTTATTTGAAGCAATAGTTCTTCAAAATCGTTAATTTTATATTCATTCACGTTCCTTACTTATCCCCTAAAATTTGTGTAACTTGATGAGTTACATGCATATGCTTTATTATTACACATACATATGTAGGCATTTTAATTCACAAAAACTATCACCTCTGCTTATCATGAATTTTTTGCATGGTGTTTGTTTAGGTTTATATTATCAAATGACTATCGTAAAGGTAATCAATTTAATGCTCGTTTGGAGTATGGCGTGATGTAGCTTCCACTTGCTTCTATATTTAATCTAAAAGGTCATCCTGTATAATTAAAATAAATTGCCAGATCATTAGAATATACAACAAGAAACACATTTAAACTGTTTATATCGTATTAGCTTCCACTTGTTCATATTATTAAAGGTATGATAAAAAATAAACAAATTTACAAGAAACACATTTATTCGTTTTGTTTATTTACCATACTTACGTGTTTAGAACTTGAGTACTCGAGACCTCATGTTTCCCAAACAATTGCCTGTATATCTAATCGAGTTCTTCGCAAAACATTCCGCCGGCATTAGCAAAAAAAAACTGGATTACCAGACCGACAAGCAGCGTTTGCTAGACAACGTGGATCCAGGTGAATTGTAATGAAATGTCTTTCTCACTCTCTCATTCTGCGATCGTATCATTGAAGTTATTCATTATAAGAATATTATATCTCGGTATGTGTATACAATACGTCAGCAAGAACCGACAACACCTGCTAGGGAGACTTGATACCATTCTCGGGAATTTAGACTATATATTTTCTTTACATCAAACAGTAGGATTGTATGTTGTATAAGTTTGATTGCTTTTAGTGAATGTTTCATCTTTTGTTTGTTTTGGTTCTGGTTGCTAGTGTTTAGTTGATTGATTAATTTATTTATTTTAGGTAGGAAATATATTAAATAAATCGAGATAACCAGTACGATTGCGTGACACCAAATAAATGACGTAACTTTTTTAATCCAACAATAAAGATATGTTGAATTTCTTGTAAAAATATTGCCACAACAAAGAGGAATCAGCGGAACAAGTAGAGATTTTAATGAATTATATTGCTGTTTGGCAAAATTCACGACAAAAACAATGTTCTTTTTTAAATGTTGAAATGTAAGTGGTTCTGCAATGCATTTATTTTTTTTTGTTGTGACCTTTCTGATATTGTACCTAGTCCGGCCATAAGTTCTGTCCCTATTTTAAAAAATCGAATAACTATAGATCGAGCGCCAAGTGATCATTATGAACCTATTATGAACATGAACTGGGGCTTGAAATAAAATCGTGTCGGTTATTGCGCTGCATAAGTGTAACATGGCGCCAGTCAAAATGTTCAATCTCTTGAAACCGATCGATCAAACAGTACACCGAGATGTCTTGGTTGATGACAGACCAAGGAGCGGGCGGCCACGAGTTCCAAGGACACCATCAACCATCAAAGCTGTGGCTGCGCGAAAATTATGGCTAGGGAAAATGAAAATCCCACCTAGAACCATGTCCCGCATTATCAAACAAAACCCGAGACTCCGAGTTTATTGTCGAAGCACAGGACATCGTTTGACAGCCGCTCTGCTATCCATTACAGCAACAAGAGCGAAGAGGTTATGGTAGCGATACGCTAAAGGTGGATATCGACAAATTCTCTTAATCGACGAAAAAATTTTCATGGTAAAAGAAAAGTTCAACCGTGAAAATGACAGAGTCTACGCACATACCCTCTCGAGCTGCTTCTGAAAAAATCCCGATGGTGGAAAAAATCCCATCATCCAGTTTTAATCATCGTTTGGTGGGGGAGTGTCATACGAAGGGGTAACAAAGCTTCATTTTTGTGAAAAAACTAACTACCAGATACATTTTTGGAACAGGTTGTCAAATCCTTGAATGATACTTTGTTTGTCCATGAACACTGGGTATTTTAACAGAACAGAGCGCTCGCACACAAAGCAAAGACGACTTAACGCTGGTTAGAGACGAATTTACCGGAATTTTCGGGGCCGAAGATTGACCATTTGAAAGCCTTGATCTTAACTCCCTGGACTATCGATTTTGGGATGTGTTAGAGCAAAAAGCCTGCTCTAAAACTCACCGAAATATCGAGGCTTTGAGATTTAGTGACAGTAGCAGCTTCGATACCTCTCGAAACAGTGCATGCGGTGATAGATGAGTGGCCGGATCGTTTGAAGAAGTGTGTGAAGGCAAGAGGTGGATATTTTGAATAGTTTTATTTGTTATATATATATATATAAGTATTTATATTCATAGCTTAATTAAATACATTAATTTGTTCAAATTTTTCTTTATTTTTCTGGCAAATTAACTCCACTTTATGAGGGATATAAATCATGGCATGACTAGGCACTATTATTTCTTTCAAATAGTGATCATAGATTTATACACAGACTTCCGTACCATCTTGGTCGACGATTAACATTCGCGATGGCCCAAAACCGCAACCACTAACCTATAACATCGAAAAAGTTCACCAAATGGTGCGAGGTGACCATCGAATTAAGGTTAGAGAGATAACAGAGGTCGTGGGCATCTCGAAAGAAAGCGATTGTTTTATATTGACCGCCCACCCTATTCACCAGATCTGGGAGCATCGCTGGGAGAAGTGTATAGACTTACAAGGGGACTATATTGAGAAATAAAACTAATTTTCTGTTTGAGGCAGGAAACCATACCAAAATTCCTAATAGCTTTTCTATTTTCCCCTATGTACACTGCATTTATCTCAAGGGATCAAGCAGGCCATTAAGCTTTCTCCTCCACGCGGCTGATGTTTATTTTAGAAGCTCTTAGTGTTCGAAATTCCACATTTACTCGATAATGACACATCCAGGGAAAAGTAATCTTAAATACCACAACGCTCTTTGTTGCTCCGCCTATTATAGCTTACCTGCAATACTATTTCCTACTCTATTATGGTTCTTGGTTGTTTGCGTTATAAATCTTACGATGCACGATGGATTTTCGTCCTATTTCATCCTTATTTACAAGGTTACTTAATGTGGCGCTTATTCTTTAACCGAAAAGCCATTTATATTTACTTTTAGTCGAGGAAACTGCCGTTATTTTGAGTAAGAGCACGTATTTGGGGTATTATCGTGATATATATGTGTATAAGTTAGTGCTGGATTTCCCTAGAGAAATTTCCAAAATCAAAACTGTATCCAGAAATTGAAAATTAAATAAAGAAATGAGAATTTGGGCTTAAACACGTCGCTCACGTAAAACATGCGCTATAATTGGAACAAATATTCTAAACAACGCAGTTTACGTCGCTGACGACTATTTTTAATATTATACCGCACAAAATATCAATTCAAAACATCAGATTGGTGCAAAGGTCAATTCAAACTGTCTTGACGCGGATGTTTTGTAAAAAATGTGTGGTATTCATTTGGATTGTGTTATGACAAATTGTTTGTTTTGCGTAAATATGAAATACTGGCAATATTGAGCAATTAAATGTTGTAAATATTCAATGTTAAATCGAAGAAAACAATGTGTGCAATGGAATTTTGTGAAATCAATGATAAATAAAATGGTTAGAAAATGAACGTTTCTTCAATAATTTCGTTAAAATTTCCTTTTTGTCTCTAATTTGTTCAAATTACTTTGAAGAAAAACTTTTAGAAGGAAATCAATCTTCAAGCACTCTGTATAAAATCATATTTTACATTTAACATTTACATAATTTTTTCTTCCTTTTGTGATCGTAAAAGCTTTCATTTAGACCAGGATAGGCTTATGTATAAATAACCACGGATTACTTGATTAATGTGACTTGTACACGACGTTTATGGTTTCAATAATCTAGTTAGCCTAGCTCGCCGTCTTCCAGAGTTATCCGGCAACACGCAAGCAATTTGTTAAAGCGATGAAGGACCACACATGAGCTCCCTTATTTCATAAGACTGGGCGGTGAGGTCTGCAACGTTTGACATTCGATATGGGTAGATAAAGAGATGAATAATGCCATAGAAAAGAATGCACTAATTGTCCCATAAATATACCTAAAAGTATTAACTAAGGAGTAGGGATATTTACTCGATACTGTTGAAATTAATGATGATATGGTTATGATGTGAGAAATAAATAATTAGTGAAGGAAAATACGTAAACAACTATGTAAGCTTATCTGGAGTGTATAAATTGAAATATTATATGTCAGGCTTTCAATTTAATCATAATTTAGATTATGAAGACACTTAAATTTTTTAGTACTGTTAGATAATTTCTCAAATATACAGTCACTTGAAGATTTTGGTAGTTTAGTGTTGGACGAAATTTATTTTTCAATATGCATAAGTCTAAGTCCTGCGGACGACGAGTCTCACAGATTGTCTTGACACTTTCAGTTTGTGAAACGATAAATACCCTCACGTATTTTGAACTTGTCCAGCCATCCGGAACTTGCTTCAAAATCGTATCATCTAGTTATTTGTTCATGAAATTACTAAGCTTTTTCGCATAATATCTCACCAGATATTGGAACGTGCTGTCATACTGGCGTAAGTTTATACATTTTTTTTAAGAAATCAATAGAAAAATGACATTTATGCCTTGGTTTTGGAATACGATGTATAAAAAAACCCTACTATAAAAGTATTTTCTTTATTCCCCCCTATGACCTTTTAAAACCTTTAACTTCCATTTAGGGAATAACACATACCCTCAATATTAGTAAACTCCGAAGATATAAGACCATAAAGACTATAAAATAGGAACGTTATCCATTAATTTTCCTCATCACCTCGCTCTGCTATGGATTTTCTAGATTGTCATCGTTTTTAAGTGGTCTAGCGCTCGCATGGTGTCTCCCGAGCTATAAACTTCCTTATATAACTAATAAATATTGAACGAACCTCTTCGGCGTGGTATGGGCTTTTGAATAGGAGAGAGTGTTTTTTTCTTTTATTCTTTCATGAATATAAAGCGGACCAATTTCAGCTTGAATACCATTGAAAGGAATTCAGAGATTCTCGTTAATGGTTCTCGTGAATAACCTATGCATACAGATCGTTAATCCTGAAGTTAGTCATTAGATACGTGTGTTATATAGAAATTATGGACATCAACCAATAATTGTTGTATTTAGTAATGATAATAATTAGGGTTGTTCAATTTGCGCCAACAGCCAGTGGCGGGTGCATAAAAGTTTCCAAACACTTACGTCTAGAGTTTCGTGAAATCAAATGAATAATGTCTAAATACTGCAACATTAGAAATTCCACATGTTCGCAACCCTGCGGCGTGAGAAAAGTGTGTTTGCCAGAACGAACGTTCACATCTACGACGTTATATATGCGTTAAAATATCTTTGGAACACTTAACGGTTTGTTGACGCACCTTCACAAATTTGTCTTAATGTGCCAAAATCAGAATCTTTCTCTAAAACACTTTCAAACCTTTCTAGAACACAAACATTTTTTGCGGCTTCTACCGCGCATAGCTGGGCGTGAACATGTTGCACTATTTGCAGAGATTCCACTAACGACATCGAAGGATTTTTCTATTGCCTCCACTAGTCCGAAGTAATTGTTCTGAATAGTTTTTAAATCCGTTTTAACGTGACTATCTTGAAATTTCGACTGGCTTTCCTTGATAGCCGCAGCTTCCTTTGGATCGAATTGTAAAACCACGTTCTTAATATTCTCAAAATATTTATGATAATAAAACGCGGCCTGTAACCATGTTCCCCAACATATTAGAATAGGTTCTGGTGGCTCAGGCATACAGGGGCACAGCCTGTGAAATTTGCGAATACGTTTTGGGGATTTAACAAACACTGCTTTTGTATGCGCTATTAGTCTCACATATTTCTTCCAGTATTGAGTTATCCTCTTCGCTTGCTTCTTCGGTTGGTACATACACACGTAAAGTCTTAAAAGCTCCAATAATTCCGGAGCAAGGAGCATGTTGTTAATTAATTTGTAAATAAAAGAAATCTATGAAACAACTCTACGATGAGCCAATGAATTATAATCGAACTTATGAGGCAAAAAAATGGAATGAGTGCGATAGTGCAGTGTTTTTAAAAACTTTCTTTTGAACTTTATCATTTCGGTATATTTAACATAACCAGGGTTCCATACTACAGAGCAGCATTCAAGCTTAGATCTGATAAATGCTTTAAAAAAACTTATAAACACATTATTTCCCAAGCATTTTTTTTCTAGTAAGGAATCCAAGCATTATAAACCCCAAGAAGAACCCGAGTCGGAATCGTTAAGGACACCAAAAAGACATCGCTGTCAACCGTGATATGCCTAAGGATGCCTTTATTTCACGATAAGTGACATGCCGACCCTCTTTAATCATGTTGCGTATTGCATCGGTGTTTTTTGGAACAACAACCGATTTTCATCACTGACGGAAGCACGACCACGACGAAATTCTGCAAACTAGTTGTCCACCTTCGACTTTGGAGCCCGTATTTAGGATTCTCCAAACGCGGTTTCTGAATAAACCAGATTGTTGAATACATTCAAATTTCTTCTCTTTTCCATCCATCACGAAGTACAGCTCTGTTTCCTTATGGACTTCATTCATTCAAAACGAATATATTACATCTTCTAATTTAATCTAGTTTAGTTTAAATTCATTAGAGACCTCCCACACAACGACTTCATAAAAACCCTTTATATTTAATTGCAATTGCATGAAGACCAAATTTATGTTCTCCATTATTACACCATCTTGTTAGCGCTTCAACCACAAGCGCAATATAGTAAGGATATACTTTGAATAATGAGGAACAGTTTAATTACGAACAACGATTTACAGCTACGGAATCTCTCGAGTACGTTTTCAAATAGTGTATGTATGTCGTAAGTGTAGACATCCGGTACTTTTCGACATTCGGCGCAGTCGGATTCTCGACTTGAATTGGACGCATGTGTCGATGATTAACGTAAATTAATAACAAAATGAGATGGCCTTTAGAAGCCGCCTTATAAGTCTTGATTTATCTATTGTAGTTGTAACAGATTCCGGGCCTTAACAACGTATTTTCAATTGAATCCAATCCGAGACTGGCCATTGTTGAATTGTATAGTGTTCAGAGATTAACGTGGGTAGCTTTCTTAATTTAATCAAGTCACTTCGCTACATGAAGTATAATTTTATAAATGACTGAAAGAATTTGTAGATTTCATTGCTCAATAGGAGCTACAAAACATTAGCCTTTATATAAACACATTGGCAAATTTAAAGGAAAGAATATAAAATGGATTTTTTCTCTCCATAACTTTCTTTTCTCATAACAAATTTGAACGGAATGTTTTTTATTGGAAAAATTAACTAATGGCTAACTGATTGTAGTTTATTTTGTAAAGCTTCATGCCATTCTTAAGTCTCTTTAAAAACGTAATACAAAAAGGTACAATTTTTTCAGAAAATGAATTGTACATTTGGACTTGTTTTAAACATTTAATGTTCAAGAAAAATTACAACAATTTTTAATAACGAGTGTTTCCTCCACGAACTCTTACAACTGCGGTTATCCGTCTTCCCATAGTTCTAATGACGTCGATCATTTCTTGAGGAAAATCTTCCCATATTTCAATTAGAGCAGCTCTCATGTCTTCGGTGTTCCGGACTGCAGGAATTCTTGGCCTAAGTCGTCTGCCTAGCATGTCCCAAACATGTTCAATTGGATTCTAATCCGGGGAACATGCAGGCCAGATCATTGTTGGTATTTGTACTTGATTTAGAAAGTCAGTTATACAGTGAGCTACGTGAGGGCGAGCATTGTCGTGCATTAACATGAAATTTGGGCCGATATATAGAGCGAAAGGTCTTGCAGAACTTCCTTTACGTATCTATCGGCAGTTAAAGTGCCGCCATCAATTACCACCAACTCCGTGCGTGTCCCTAAACATATTCCACCCCACACCATAATTGACCCTCCACCGAAAGAGGCTTTAGGAGTAAAATTAAATTGTTAATTTTGTTCTCCTGGACGTCGATACAATCTATCCCTACGGCTCTCATCCGTGAACAAAATTTGACCCCACTGATTATTCCAGTTTTGGTGTTTTCGAGCGAAGGCTAGTCGCGCTACTCGGTGATGTCTTTGGAGATTTGGAGCTTTTTTTGGCCTATACGACCCCGTACCAACTTCTTTAAGTCCTCTTCTAACTGTACGCTCACTTATTCTGGTTCCACGTACTTCTTCCAGTTCGTTTCGTGTTTGAATAGCCGGTTGACGCCTATTTTTGAGCGTTTGCAACGCTATAAATCGATCACCTACAGCCATAATTAAGCGTTTTCTGCCTTGACCTCGTCTTCTCGCATATTCTCCAGTTTGCTCCCATCGTGTAACATTGCGATAGATCGTCGATTTTGATTTACTGAACATTTGAATCAAGTTTCAAGATGACATTTTTCACAATTCAATACATGACGTTTACTTTTACAATGTTTTCTACATTCAAACCTATCGCGACTTAGCAATCCGCTATTGGATATTGTGCAATAAATACGCGGACTTCTATATTCTAATCCAGGAAAATGCCTGAGATATTTATTCACATTCGAAGGGAACGTTACACTCTTTGGGCGTCCCATCTCCGCGTACTTATTTGGTGTGCAGCGTGCAACGTACTGTCGCTTTGAACTCTCTCGCGGTACTGTCGCGATCGACTACGAGTTTAAAATTACCCCTACCCACGCCGCTAGCGCTACGCTACCACCTTTTTAACAAACTCTAAGTAATTAACTATTAACCATACAGTTGTTAAAATAATTTTCCAATTTACTCATTTCAATTCATTTTCTGAATAAATTGAATGGCATTAACCTAATAACCAATTATTTCTAAGGATATTTTAAAATGCCATCTTCCAACTTCAACACAACGTTTGGAAAGACACAAGTAGTAAATATTTTTATCCGTATTATCTAAATTTATTAATTTATGGCTTCATACAACAAAACTGATCCTTGTGATAATTGATTTATATGTTCTACTGCATAGTTCTCACTCAATACACTAATTACGTTGGAAAAGGAACTTTTTATTTAAAAAAAGGCATTATTTGCCATATTAAGGCTGATTTAAATATATCCAACCGTTTAGTAACCTATGAACAACCCGGTAACCTACTTTAGTAGAGTTAGATAGAACCGCAAACAAATGCGTTAGTGACTGTGTATTTTAGGTTATGTGTATTTATATTCTGTCAATAGTTTTATCTATCTTTTTTTTCTAATAGTGACCTAGTAGCCAGAAGATCTTACATGAAAATTTAAATAAATATCGGCAGCATGAATGCTTGTGGAATGTTACAAAAGACAACTTGAAGATTGCGTCACTCGTCAAAAAAATCCTGGTAATTGCGCATGCGTTGAGAGATACTTTTGAAAATTTAGGAGGCAGCTGAATTTAAACGTGGTCGTACCAGCGTGGTAGACGATGCACGTTCAAAGACAGCCAAAAATTGCATCCACTACTAATAACATCGGAAAAGTTCACCAAATGATGCTAGACGATCGTAGAATTAAGGTTAGAGAGATAGAGGAGGCCGTGGGTATCTCGAAAGAACGTGTTTGCGTCTAATGACTACATGACATCGATAGTGCGCCATTATCTTCAATGGTCCTTAGTTTTTGTCTGACTTATTCCATTATCCTCTGGGCAACAGCAGTGAAGATTTCTCGAATTTTTTAAAGGATGCGACGTCTTGGTCGGTCTTCATTTGCAGCTTACCATCCATTGTCCTACACTTTTCTGGCCAATATTGACCAAAAGTCTTCTATTGTTCGAGTCTGAGGTACATTGGGAGGATTGTCCAATTTAGGAACAAAGCTTATGTTGTTTGTATTACACCAGTCTCTAATTACTCTTGCATAATGGCATGAAGCTAGATGAGGCCAAAACATTATGTCATCATTGGCATGACTTGTATTTAAAAACTGAAGTAGTTTAGAGGGGCAACTATCAGTATAAAATCCTGCAATTGCGGATTCTCCTCAAACACGACCAATGTTCGACTGAGAAATAAATCTGACCTCAGAAATGGCATCACCACACTAAAATGTTGTCCTTAAATTTGGATTTACTTTTAAACTTGATATTGTCTGGTGTGTTTTCTATGTCGTCGGTATAAAATCCTTCATTTCTGAATAGGACAACGTAAAATATTCCTCATCGTCCACAACAATCAGTTTATTGACAAAATGAATGCGCTTTATAGCATGACAACATCTAGGAGTTCGTTTTAATTGAGTACCTTTCTTCCTTTTCGAAACATCACGTTATTTTGGGAAATTGATCGAAAAACGGTGGTCTTTAAAACACGAAATCTTGGAGTTAATCTTCGCTGTGAGACTCCAACCCTGTCTTTAATGGCTTCAATCAGTCATTGTTCTCTCGCCTAGATCAGAATTCTTGGTCGACTATTTTTAAGCAAATTAACGTATGGTATACCCTCTTCACATTCCTTTATGGTCTAATAAATTGTTGATACAGAAATATTTTCTTCGCGATGAATGACCACGCTTAGGCATTCGCCCAATCAGATTGTAAATTCCTTTAAGATTAATGAGTAATTTTTTAAAAATTTAATTTTAAAAATCAATGAAACGATTTGTACCAAAATATTTTGTTTTTATAAAAATCTAAAAGGTATTCCTCGTATCGTAGTGGAAATTATTAAAAGTAAACAACCTATTTTACTAAATCACTTTACTAACTTTACTTCAATTAAACTATTGCATGCCTGTAAACCAGACTTTACTTTTTGTATCATCTAAAGCAACGTTGCTGAATCACCCTATCCATATTTATCTTCCTTTACCACCACCCTAATCCACCAGGCAATTCTCCTCTTGAAAACCCCCTCAATTGTATGTCTATAAACGGTAGCATCTGCTTCTGCTACGTAAATAAAGTCCCCTATTTTGGCCATATACATCTATGTATATAGCTACACGTACACATTTCATTTTACGTATATGCAGTTCCCGACACTGCATGTAATTTACATCAATCACACTCCGCTTATTCATGACATGACACTCTCTCTTCCCTTTTTTCCGAAGTTGGCCATGCATGGGGACCGTATGTTCCGCAGCACGAGGCACGCCAATTGCGACACGATCATATGCAGCTTCTTTCGTCGCTATTAAATCCCTTCCATCACACGTGCCCGCTGTGAAGCAAGCGAGGAAGTGAGCTTGACACGTTTCATAGCACGTCGTATGCAATCTTCCCAGCAAGCAGCGTTGATGTAACGATCGCCTTGAAAGCGATGAGGGAAGGTGTTGTTTGATGTTCGACCAAACCTAAAGGGAACTGTTTGTGACGTATTTACGAATATTGGTTTGTTGTTATTATCCTGTCGTAAGCAAAAATTAAATTGTTACCTTTACTGAATCGGTGGTAATGTTACGAGGATAGTCTGAAAAGTTTCCAGTCTAACACAGAAACATGTATGTTTTTGTAAAATTCAACATCAGTCTCCTTGTAAGAATAAGTTTGTACTGGAGCTGCGATAAACGATAAAAGCGACGAGTTAGCAAAACGGACCGGTCGGTGAGCGTTACACCTTTCCGTAACGCGCTCCGATTGGTCGGTTTTGCTGACTCGTTGTTCTTATCGTTTATCGCAGCTCTAACATAAACCTATCCTAAGAGCCGTTTGTCACTTACAAGAATTATTATTAAAATGTTAGTCAAAATTATTCTGAACATTTTTAAATAAATTCTTTTAAAAATCTTTAAGGTGTCAAACAGTATTTTTATTCTTAAATTTATTATGAAAATTTTCACAATAAAAATATAGAGAATGTTCTATATTTTCAACAAAATTTGACAAGAATCGGCGCGAGAAAGTGCGCACAAACACCGCGCGAAGTAATACATTCACGCATGAAAATGTCTTCCCAATTCATTTAATGTAAATATTAGTCATTCTTAGAAATTCATTGTTTAGCAAAGCCAGAGTATTTGTTGACTTCCTATTTGTGAACTTTGAGAGTTGTTTCAGTGACCAAAACATACTCAAAACAACTGTAACGTTTTTGAATTCAAATTACCCGCCACTAAAGCACAGTTAGTAACACATAGACGAGTAAAGTTGGTCGTTATAATTTATTAGATGGTATTATCTATAACTTAAATAGAAGTTGGTTCTCCTGTTATATGCTTTATGTATTTCTTTTACCTGAATTAAATATTTCCAACCGAAAGCGTGCTCCCTTATTTTGAAGACGACGCTACATTGTATAATCTTTTCCGGTAAGCAGCTAGTATGAAACATTATTCATAAATATCCCTTTATAAATCTAAACAACAAAGTTATTACTTATTCGTCTCATCCGGCGTTAAGACTCTACATAAATCAAGTTTTACTACACAAAAAAAAAAGGATAGATGAATCTAGGCATCCTTACAGCGTGCATGAATGAATTCGTATGTACCAGCCGTAACCCTTCTACCACCTACGTACTTCCCGACTAGAAACTTCGAAGCCGTAGGCAATAAAACAAGAAATAAATTTCTAGGGTCATTAATTACGAACTACGTGGCATGTATTGCGCATACATAATATCTGTGTTTCTGAAGCTGTTGTATTACTAAACGTGGGATGTATATTGTCATAAATAACTGAAGAGGAGTAAAAAGACGCTCCTAAGGCAATTAATGAGTTTTTAAAAGTATAAATGTGTTAAAAGGATGTTATTCTAACTTAATTTTTTATCTATCAAAATTAGTTTTATTGTATTTCATTGTATACCTTCACTTTAATCGATTATAACTAGTTCCGAACTAGCTTGAAGTTTGTTACGTTAAAATGTTGGTGAAATTGTTACTCCAACTTAAGTTTTCATCTGTCAGCTTCATTTTATTCTAACCAGCTCGAAATTAGCTTGAAGTTTGTTACGTTAAAATGATAAAATTGTTACTCCATCTTGAGTTTTCATCCGTCAAAATTCGTCCCATTATATTCCGTTTTCTAACATCACTTTAATTGAGTCTAACTGATTCCAAACTGGCTTGAAGTTTGTCACGTTAAAATGTTGGTAAAATTGCTACTCCAACTTAAGTTTTCTTCTGTCAATATTAGTTTAATTTTATTCTAACTAGTTCGAAACTAGCTTGAAGTTTGTTACGTAAAAATGTTGGTAAGATTGTTATTCCAACATAAATTTTTTTCTGTCAAAATTAGTTGCATTATACTCCATTGTCTATCTTCATATTAATTGATTCTATCTACTTCGAAAATAACTTGAAGTTTGCCACGTTAAAATATTGGCAAAACTAAAATGTCAAAAATTGAAAAGCAACCATTTGTATTGTAACTTTAAAATCACTAGTAATTTCATAATTTTTTTTGTTTTCAGGCGTATTGGACGATATCCAGAATCATTATAATATAGGCAACGATATGGCGGGCCTTCTCCAAACTAGTTTTATCTTAAGTTACATGGTATTCGCACCCCTTTTCGGATATCTGGGCGATAGATATAGTAGGAAGCTAATTATGGCACTAGGTGTCGCCCTGTGGAGTTTAACGACACTTATGGGCTCTTTTATGAACGTAAGCGATTCGTTTAAATATATATTTTTGCTATAATTGCATTGAATTTGGATTTTCTATAGGTGTTTGGTTGGTTTGTGGTGTTTAGAGCTTTGGTTGGTATAGGAGAAGCAAGTTATTCAACAATAGCTCCTACAATAATTAGTGATTTATTCGTCAAGGGTGTCAGATCTAAAATGTTGGCGTTATTTTATTTCGCTATTCCTGTAGGCAGGTCAGTATAATATACATTTTTTCTTTTATTAATAAATTTAGTATTATAATATTAAATGGAAAAATACTAATGTAATTTTAAGTTCTAGTATTTAAATAATTTATAGATAATTGTTAAATTATAAGCTATATCTATCATTATCACTTTTTTGTTACAATAAATGAATGAATTGAATACTTGAAGTAACATTGTTATATATTTGGAACTATTGGTAGCCATCTTTAAATAGATCTAATTAACTGGTAGAAATATTTTACAGAATTATTTACGGACCTAAAAATTCACGTATTTATTGTAACAGATGAAAACGTATTCACATAAGCTTCAAGGTAAGTTCATTAATAAACATTAAAACAGAAAGAAATCAATCATTCAGATAATTTTTCTAAAAAAAAGAAGGTATTCCTAGATGGGTAGGTATCATCTAGTAAAATAAGTACATACATGAATTTTTGGGGTATCCTGGATATTTACAATAATCCATTATTTTTCTGCAATTCCTTTACAGCGGGTTGGGTTACATCGTAGGCTCTGAAACCGCCAGGGCGTTAGGAGCCTGGCAGTGGGCTTTACGAATCACCCCAGTTCTAGGACTAATCGCCGTTATCTTACTGCTGGCGGTCCTTAAGGATCCTGAACGGGGTGCTAGCGAAGGCAGTGGACATTTAACTACAACCGCCTGGAAAGAGGATCTCAGGGACATATCTAAGAAGTAAGTAAATCGGCCAATTATCGCGTAATATTTTATAGAAGGTTTTCGCGATTGTTGTCGTACAAGGCGATACCCCAAAGTATCCGAAATTTGAATTACACGCGTATTCTTCAATTTTATTTATTGCAAAATTCTTCACTTGGAATCGGTTTATTGCTTAAATAAAGGTTTTCGCGGCTATCAGTGGTAAAAGTACACTCAATGTCTTAACGTTTTTCTTTTTAATTTAAGTTTGAAATGTCATTCTATTTGAGAGTCTAAAAGTTTAATCTAGGTGACTCAATCTACTGTTTGTACTTCTCATTTGATAAAATTTATCATTAAAAGTAAGTTAAACTTATTAGCTTTGTATGTAATTATAAACACGGATAACCTGATCTAGATAGCGATGGAATTGTAGCATGATAGTGTTTTATTTCATTATAGATATATATAAAAAAACGTAACTGGATGAAATGTGAGTTCGCTGAGTAATGCAGAAACGTAACATGTTATTTATCTAGTCTCATGATGTCTTCCTGAGTGGAAATGTTACAACTTGGCGCTTTTTTTTTTTTGAAAAACGGACGCACAATATAAAAATTACTATAGATCGTAATAAAATCGTAGTACTGGGTCAAAAGTATTATTGCTAAGGAAACACCACCAAGAAAAGTTAAAAGAAATGAGGAAAATCGTAGATAAAGAAAATTGTAGGAAAACGAAAAGCTTTTACCGTTGCAAGGTTGAAGGAACCGTTATAAATCTTCCAAGAGACTTGGCAAGCGAATTGCAAAATGCAATTCACATGGCAATGCCTTCATATACGTAAGAAAATGTTTGATAAAGAACGGACAAGTAGGTCGTGTCGCTGTTCAGAAACCGTTCTTTCGTACAGGAAACAAGCATAAGCATTTGGAATATGCTTGGGAACATAAAGAATGGACCACCGAAATGCGAAATCGAAAATGGTTTACAGGCGAATCCAATTTTGAATTCTTTGGTTCGAAACAATAAATTTAAAGAAGACCAGAAGGGTTATGCAAGCTCCAATGTGTTCAGCTAACTGTTAAATACGCGAGTTGTTCTGTTTCTGTTTGAAGAGCTATAATAGCCTCTGGTGTTGTTTCTTTAGTTTGAATAACTGGAAAATGAATAGGAGAATGTCATTTGCGCATGCTGAAAGGCTTTGGCATATCGTGAGAACATGTTGCAGCAAGAGAATGATTCGAAATTATATTGGGATTAGTAGGTCGTATCGCTGTTCAGAAACCGTTCCTTCGTGCAGGAAACGAGCAAAAGCATTTGGAATATGCTTGGGAACATAAAGAATGGACCACCGAAATGCGAAATCGAAAATGGTTTACAGGCGAATCCAACTTTGAATTCTTTGGTTCGAAACAATAAATTTAAAGAAGACCAGGAGGGTTATACAAGCTCCAATGCGTTCAGCCAACTGTTAAACACGCGAGTTGTTCTGTTTCTGTTTGAAGAGCTATAATAGCCTCTGGTGTTGGTCTTTTAGTTTGAATAACTGGAAAATGAATAGGAGAAAGTCATTTGCACATGCTGAAAGGCTTTGGCATATCGTGAGGACATGTTGCAGCAAGAGAATGAATCGAAATTATATTGGGATTAGTAGGTCGTATCGCTGTTCAGAAACCGTTCCTTCGTGCAGGAAACGAGCAAAAGCATTTGGAATATGCTTGGGAACATAAAGAATGGACCACCGAAATGCGAAATCGAAAATGGTTTACAGGCGAATCCAACTTTGAATTCTTTGGTTCGAAACAATAAATTTAAAGAAAACCAGGAGGGTTATGCAAGCTCCAATGTGTTCAGCTAACTGTTAAACACGCGAGTTGTTCTGTTTCTGTTTGAAGAGCTATAATAGCCTCTAGTGTTGGTCTTTTAGTTTGAATAACTGGAAAATGAATAGGAGAAAGCCATTTACACATGCTGAAAGGCTTTGGCATATCGTGAGAACATGTTGCAGCAAGAGAATGATTCGAAATTATATTGGGATTAGTAGGTCGTATCGCTGTTCAGAAACCGTTCTTTCGTACAGGAAACAAGCAAAAGCATTTGGAATATGCCTGGGAACATAAAGAGTGGACCACCGATATGCGAAATCCAAAATTGATTACAGGCGAATCCAAATTTGAACTCTTTGGTTCGAAACAATAAGTTTAAAGAGGACCAGAAGGGTTATACAAACTCCAATGTGTTCAGGCAACTGTTAAACACGCGAGTTGTTTGTTTCTGTTTGAAGAGCTATAACAACCTCTTGTATTGGTTCTTTAGTTTGAATAACTGGAAAATTAATGGGGGAAAGTTATTTGCGCATGCTGAAATGGCTTTGGCATACCATGAGGACATGTTGCAGCAAGATAATGATTCGAAATTATTTGCAAGAATAATCAGGAGAGGATCCATTAGAAATTATGCAGTGGCTACTCCCCCAGGATCAGGATCTTAATGTAATAGGACATAGTTAGGATATGAAGCTATTTTCATTTTCACTTGTAAAAAATTGATAACATTACTTTCATAATCAAAATCCAACGTTACTTTTTCACAGTGCCAGCTTCATCTTATCCACCGCCGGATTCACCTGCGTTGCGTTCGTAGCCGGTGCCCTAGCATGGTGGGGTCCAAAATTCATCTTCATGGGCATCAGGCTTCAAAACGACGATGCGGAACTGAACGAGTAAGTAAATAAAACAAATATTTTCTAAAATCTATCACATAAACCTACAACTTGCTGTCATGTCTCTCTGTCACTCACAATATTCGTTCCTTTTTTTACCTTCTAACTTCTTCTCTACCGACTTATTCTAGGTGATGATATCTGCTGTAAATGTTTGCCTAAATTCATCGTTTTACATGTTACACGCCATACTATCTTGAATTCTTTTTGATGTGCTATAGTTTTTAGAGGAAGGTAAATTTGGGGGTGCTTGAGCTGTAGGCGTATGTCGTTGCCATTGGTGTTGTAAATTGTAAAGTGAAATCGTTTGAAATTGTAGGCTGTATTAGTGAAAATTGTACTTGGTCATAGTCGGCAGTTTAAAGCTACTTTAATAGATATTTAATTTTAATTTTAATTGCAAATAAGTAATTTACGATAATCGTCTTTTTGAGAACTGAGTATTTTATAATTAACCTACCATTGGGACGGTTAAGAATCATTTTGACTATTAAAAATCTTTTCGATTATTGAAAGTTAATGTAATTTTAACAGTTAAAAGCTTATTTTTAACAGTTAAAAAATCTTTTGGCAGTTAAAATTGTAAAGTTATTTTTAATTAATTTTTAACTACTATATTTTGATGAATAAAACTTATTTAATGTTAAGCCATGTCATTTTAACAGCTATAAGCAATATTGGCAGTTATTTTGGTAGCTCAATGTTATTTTTGTAGCTTAAAGTTATGTTGACAATAAAAATTCGGATCAGTTCTTACAATTAAAAGTCATTTAAACAGTTTTTGTTTTATTGAAAAGCTATTTTGACAGCTAAAAATTTCTGAAACAGTTGAAATTCATTAAGAAGCACATTTTAATGGTTCAACATTAATTCGTAAGGTTATTCTCATAGTTATAGATTATTTTAAACGTAAAATATGTCCCGTCTTAATAGTCAGAGCCCATTTTAGCTGTTGAAAGTTATTGAAAGTAAAAGTAGTGGGCTGAAGTGCATTCGGATAACATCTGTTAAGCTGTGACTTATATAGTTAATTCTTAATTGTATAAAAATGTAACGAAAGTTGAAAATTAATAATAATGAAACGCTTCAACAGTTAAATGAATTTCTTGTGGCAAATAAAATGCATTTTAGTGCTGTCATGTTATTTTGTAAAGTTAGCTAGTTGATTGCTAAATTTTAGAAATAATTAGTTGAAAAAGGGTTTAACATTTAACAAAAAACTGCTACAACAAGCTTTCAAATAAATTTGACAGTTTTATAATGTGTTGCCAGATAGATGTTACAAGAGGAAAAACTTTTTTATTATGGATTTATGTAAAAAAGAACTACTTTTTATAAAAGTATTTTGCTTGTTCTAAGACATTAGACTTTTGACATCTTTCTTTGTATATAAAACGGAAACGATGATACTGTTGAAATTTTGCAAGTGAGTGTAGTAATGACGCATAACGTACCTGATTTCGAATTTTTTATTGTTACTGTACTTCCGGTGTAACCTGCATGATTAAAACACTTTTTGAATTCAATTAATGGATTAGCCGATGAACCATCACAAATTTGTTTTAATGTAATAAAATCGGAATAATTCTTTAACACACTTTCGAACTTTTCTAAAACGCGATAATATTTTGTGTTATGTATAGTGCGTAGCAGTATATGTACTTCGTCCACTATTTGCAGTGACTCCACTAACAGGACAAGGCTCTCTTTTGTAATTGTACCATTGCGTCTTGTAATCCTTTATAGTTACGAATAATTTGCAACTTTGTAATTTTGTCTAGTTCTCCTTAATAGCTGCAGTTTCGGCAGAATTGAATTGTAGAATAATAGCTTTTCCTTGTTGCATCATTCGCAACAACAAAAGGATTGAGACAAGGATGCTGCCTCTCCTACCCTCTTCAAAATATACCTTGACAGACCTCTAGTGAAATGGGTCAGAAAATGTAAGAACATGGGACTGAGAGTGGGAGACGACATACTCCGTTCGCACTGTTCTTTGCGGATGACCAAATAGTCATTGCCGAAAATGAAGAAGACATAAGTTACATGATAAGAAAACAAAAAGAAGAATACGAAAATGCAGGGCTTACGATGAATAAGGCTAAGTGTGAATATCTGATAATCAAGAACTTAGAACTAGAAGCAAACACAATAAAAGGGAGCAAATATCTGGGAGTTATATTCAACAAGAAGAACAACAGCGAGAATGAAATCCAAGAACAAATCAATAAAGGCAGAACAGCAATTAAATCATCGAACTCGCTTCTCTGGGATAAAACTATAGGGAGAGATACTAAGAAATAGATATAGATGTGTTGGAAATATAATGAGACTGGCACCATATATTCGTCAAACTGAACTTAGTCTCGTTCAGGATCCAGGGGCCTTTTGGCAGTATACACGTTCCAAGCAAGGGATTACTAGAATTTCTGGAAAACTTTACGATTCTACAAATGAATATACCAATTCGAGTTCCATTGTTAATGCTTTTGCCAAAGTCTTTGGATTCTGATCTGCCAAATGTGGTATCAAACCTATCACAGTTTTGTTGGTAGTCTGTTTCGGTTGATTAGGTAATACGAGGTGTGTTAGAAATATTATGAGACTGGCACCATTGCGAGCGATCTAGCAACGCTGTAGTTGTTCTCCCCCATTAGGCATGTTTGTTAGTCCGCTCCAGACGCTCAATCCGAGTTTGAACTTCCTACTGTAACCACGTGATTTCTGAGAGTGTTATCAGTGAAGTCGTGTTTTTGTTGTGTCACACAGAATGGAACAGCGGTATTTGGAGCGACGTTATGCCATCAAGTTTTGTGTCAAACTTGGGGAATGCGCGAGTGTATCTTTTGAAAAGTTGAAGCAGGCCTATGGGGAACATTGCTTATCAATAGCACAAGTTTTTCGCTGGCACAAATCATTTTTGGGTGGGCGAGAACTGGTGGAAAATGAACCTCGGCCAGGGAGGCTCTCAACTTCAAAAACCAATAAAAACATCGAACGTGTGAGGGCTCTTGTGAGGTCAGACCGAGTATCGTTTAACAATAAGGATGATGAATGACCAATTACAATTGAAAAATTTCACCATTCATCTAATTTTAACTGAAGAATTGCACATGCGAAAGGTCTGTGCCAAAATGGTGCCTAAAAACCTCACAATTGAACAGAAGGACATTCGAAAAAACGTGTGCCTTGATCTTCTTGAAAGAATTGTCAAAGACCCCGATTTCTTCACTCGTGTGATCACAGGTGATGAAACCCAGGTCTTTGAATACGATCCTGAGACAAAGCGGCAAAGCCAGGAGTGGCACGCTGAGAATTCTCTCCGACCGAAGAAAGCTCGAATGAGCAAATCAAAGATTAAATCAATGCTGATTTGCTTTTTTGATCTGGAGGTACAAAGAATTTGTACCTCCAGGGCAAACTGTTAACCAAGTTTTTTTACAAGGGTGTCCTTGAAAGACTCTGAAGAAGGGTGATTTGTGTGAGACCAGGCATTACAGATAAGCGGATGCTCCATCATGACAACGCCCCATGTCACCCGACCATCTCCATCACGGAGTTTTTGACATGGTTCCTCAGTCCCCCTATTCACCTGATCTCAGTCCTTGCGACGTTTTTCTCTTCCCCAAACTAAAAAGTTTCTTAAAAGGACGTCATTTTGTGGCTTTGGAGAACATCCAATAGAATGTGACGGACATGCTAAAGGCCATACCGGCTGAAGCCTTCCAGCGCTGCTACCAAGACTGGGAACAACGACTCCGCCGGTGTATAGTTGCCCAAGGGACCTACTGTGAAGGGGATAATCTAACACACCTCGCATGTATATCAGAGCATTGTTCAAAGTATCACCTTATACGGCTCAGAGGTTTGGGATGTTACCAAAGTCTACCGAAATAAACTTATGGCTATAGAAATGGATTTCATGAGGAGAAGCTGCGAGCAATCCAAAGTGGAAAGAATCAGAAACGAAGTGATAAGAGCTGAAATGAATACGAAAAAGCATATACATGAGGAGAAAAATTACTGTTGAGTCTTGGTTTGGCCATGTGAAGAGAATGACCGAAAATAGATGACCCCGAAAGATTTTGGAGTGGATACGTGTGGAAAGAAGAAAATGGAGACGACTACGTCGAAGTTGGAGAGATGACGTAGATGAAGCGATGGCAGCGAGAAATCTTGAAGAGGTCAAAACTTTGGATAGACAAGAATGGAAACTGGAGACGGAGAAATGGCGACAGCTGTAGAAAAATCCATAAAAAAATATCTATGACGAATAACACGTAACACAACGCACGCTCTCGTTTCGTAAACTGAACGAAAAATAAGCAAGCAGACGCTGACAAAGCGAGAATCGATTTTTACACACAGCCCGCTACTCTGGTGAAACGCCTATGAGTCGCAGAGACGATTATCTCGCTCTTGTCATTACACTTACCTGCAAAGTTTCATCAATATCATCGTTTCCGTTTTAAAGATATTTGCTTGGTTCCATACTTTGTCCCAACTTTGTATAGTAGCATATTTTGCTTCAAAAAGCGACCGTTTTACGAAGTATTAAGAAACGTATTTCAAAGCTTTAGAACAGGTATGGGCAACCTTTGCTTAGCTGAGGGCATAATTTCGGGACTTAATCAGGTCGCGGGCCGTAGGTAAGAAATAAGTAGATAGTAGTGAACAAAAAGGCGATAAAAATTCACACATTTTTCTATTTATTAGAATTATAATAGCATAATCAAACATATAAAAAGCAAATTAACAAAAAAAGATAGAAAAATCAAATGAAAATCAATGAGAGACTTGAGTTTGAAGCTGAGAAACAAGATGATCAATATTGGGCGCGTTATTTCTCTCGCGGGCCTGATTGAAGCTTGTGGAGGACCGGATCCGGCCCGGGGGTTGCCCATGTATGCTTTATAACAAAGTGACTCCTAATCTAGCAACACGATGTATGTTACTGGGATCGTGACGAATAGCGTCATTTTAACAGTTAGTCGCCATTTTTTCATTGAAAAACTAGTTTGGCAGTTAAATAATTTTTACTGCTGCAAAGAAAATCATCACAACGCATGCGCTTTAACAGACTAATCATATTCTCACGCCGAGTAGTTTCATTATGCATGTTCGACATGTGTCAATATTGTATATGTTTCAAACAACGCCACGCTCAAAATTCATCCCCAAAATCGCCTTCTCGAGCTCCCGCCTTAGCCACCTTAGAACTGTTTTTGTCGTTTGCAGCGTTTCGTACAAGTTCGGCGTGATCTCGATGGTGAGCGGCCTGATGGGCGTGCCCACCGGTAGCTTTCTCGCGCAACGGTTGCGTCCCTCAATGGCACGGATCGACCCGCAAATATGCGCCGCTGGTCTTATAATTTCCAGCCCCATGATATTCTTGGCGCTGTTAATGGCCGCGCACAACGAGGCGTGGTGTTACACGTTCGTGTTTTTTGGGGAGTTCTTCTTGAATCTGACTTGGTCGATCGTTGCCGATATACTTTTGGTAAGGGAAATGATTTCAGACAGAGATAATGCGTAAGAAGATGCATAGATCAGTTAGAGATACGCAAATAAGGTCTAAAAGGACAAGACGTATACGTAAATTCTTTCATCGGGTTTGAGACGTTAAAAAATGCGTGTCTTTAAACGGAAATAATCTTCTTTGGAATGGGGATTAGTTAAAGAAACTGCCACGTCGTATTCAACGGCGCTCACGTCGCTTAAGCTTTGTAAATTTTAAGGCGCTTTAAATCAGATTATTGTTAAATGTGCGTATTTATAGCTAATTTACTTTGAGATTCCAACAGATGGCATTACAATTGTAAAAACAAACAAGGATTGCTCAAATGCGACCGATTTGTCTGGCCAGGTCAAATCGGTTGTTGTTATATCACCCGCGTTCCATTACTTTATATTTGCATCCACTATAAGTGTTAAAATGCATTGTTCCTTCGATCCTTTTTACAACGTACGCGATATGCAACGGATTTACACGAGGGAATCGAAGCTTTGTCATTGATTACCCATTTACGTTATCACCAGCAGCTACTGATCGTACACAAAATGAGATTATAATAATTTTTAGTTACATTAGTTAATTGAGTTAAGAGTACTTGTAAATAAATTTTAGATTGTTTATATAAAACTGGGTGTTTGTTGTTTAAAATCTTGGTTTGTATTCTTGTAAGCAAGGCTTTTTGTGTAGTTTATAGATGATGTTTTTCTATTTTTTGGGATCTCCGTCCTATAATCTGTTTTTTTTCTTTTATTTTTTCTTTTTTAAATATAAAAATACGTGGTATATACAGCGGTGTTTGAAATTCGGTAGCTATTTCTTTATATATTTTTAATTTACAATTTTTTACTTCCATATTTAGTTATTTGCTGTTAAATATCTCAATATTTTCAACTTCGAAGCACAATACCGCAAAGAATGATGTTATATACAGGGTGTATTTGGAATACGATGTAGTGGTACAGTCACAAGCTAACTAAGCAACATAATAATGTAGACCTTCCAATTTTTTTCATCTAACTACGTAACTATGTAGAATTGAAATTCCTACAATTTTTTAGGCTTTTATTCCCTAAAATTAGATCTCCTCTATATTCCCAAAGTTTAACCGAAACCGATGCTGACACCCTATACAGCTAACCATAGTGATTCGTAATGACACCGCTTTTTTTTTCCTTTTAAAATAAAAAGCCTTACTCTTGGGTTGGTGTTTAGGATAGTGGTAACTTTTCTTAGCATATCCTATTGTAAATTGTGCCTGTAGAAAATACCTTACGATATTCTTGAATATGTAAATATCTTTAAAACAATTTTCTCACATATATAACATTATCATCAGAAGATTACATTTTCGGCAGTATTTCATGAGAATTTTCACAAGATGGCCGTGACATGTTCTAAAGGAGTTTTTTTTTAATTCTTTAATTTTTTTGTGGCCTGGCACAGCAACATTAAGAAATTAAATGTTTTTAAGCAAAGATCATATGAACTGATGTTTAGACCGAGGTGATCATCTCTACGCTACCATAGGCGTTTCACCGGAGTTGGGGGCTGTATGCAAAAATCGATTCTCGCTTTGTCAGCGTCCTCTTGTTTATTTTTCGTTCAGTTTAGGAAACGAAAGCGTGCGTTGTATTTTGCGTTACTACGTGTTATTCGTTATGAATATATAGTTATTAATTTAAAATGTATAATGGGAACAAGGCTAAAAAGGACCCTTTGCTGGCATAGTAAATAAGTTTGTCTGTGACTTTCCGGATTTGTTCTACGATGGTGTTAAAATAGTTTGTAAAGTGTGCGAGAAACATTTGATGCGCTGGGACAAGGCGAACTGTAACAAACATGTAAATATCGAAAAATGCAGAAAGAGCAAAAAGGGCGTGCCAACGAGAACTGCCTTTATTTTCGATTTACTTGTCATGATGATAACCTGTAATTTGTCACTTCGTTTACTCGAAAAAGAACCGTTTCAGAACTTTTGGTATAAGTACAACCCCGAGTTGAAGTTGCCAGCCACGAAAACAACACGTCTCTTTTCATTGCGGGTTGGGCCTCGTCTCTTTTCATTGCGGGTCGGGCCTGAATTTGTACGGGCCTGACGGGTCGAGAATGTTTTGTTAAATACATCGAATAGATATAACGTATGCAGTAAATGCTGTTTAATTTTTACGTTATCGTTTGTATTAACAATTTTAATGTATGCAATGTTATGTTACGTTTTCTTTTGGTTAAAGAAAATGTAAAAATGTTTAAAAATAGACAGTGCAGATATAATTACTTAAACAGGCTAAAATAATTTAGACGGGCCAAACGGGCCTAAATTTTCTAATGGGCGGGCTTTGCGCCGTGGTAATGAACCCATACTGTAACGGGCCGGGCCGCGAAAAGCAGGTAAGCATACGCGAAGACGTGCATTAAAAAAACAGTTGCTTTGGTTATGTGTTGATGAGACAACAAATGTTATATTTCCACTGTTACTAGTAAATCGAAAATAAAGGCAGTTCTCGTTGACACGCCCTTTTTTCTATTTCTGCGTTCTTCGACATTTACATGTTTCTTACAGTTCCCGTCTTGTCCTAGCACATCAAATGTTTCTCGCACACTTCACAGACTATTTTAGCACCGTCGTAGAACAAATCCGGAAAGTCACAGACAAACTTATTTACTGTGCCAGCAAAGGGTCGTTTCTTAGCCTCGTCCACATTACACATTTTAAATGAATAATTATATATTTATAACGAATAACACGTAACACAAAACACAACGCACGCTCTCGTTTCCCAAACTAAACGAAAAATAAGCAAGCGGACGCTGACAAGGCGAGAATAAATTTTTCCATAGAGCCCGCTACTCTGACGAAACCCCTATGTATCGGCAGAGACGATTACCTCGCTCTACTGATGTTGTTTGCAATTTATATGATAAAGTAATGAATTTTTCTAATGAAGAATTGACAGATATCATTTACATTGAATTACAAGAATTTATGAACAAAAAATTCCAAAAATTTTGCAATTTAATGGATTTCGTAATTCCGATAAACACCAAAGTTAAGAATGGTGAGATGGCAATTTTGGTCAGCTACAGACAGAGTGATCCAAATTAACGTGCTACTATTGTTATCTCTGTTATTACTAACCCATTTGCACGATGGAAAAATGATTGAATAATTTTTGTAAATATTACAATTTAATATTTTTTAAATAATTGTATATTTTTTAAAATCTTGAAGTGATTCAACATCCGATATACATGGTTCATAAAGTTTTTAAATAAAAAATTTGTTAGCTTTCAATATTTCGAAGAATATACAGGTTCTAAAAAATAAATGCTAATATAGCTCATGGTATTGGTGGAATCATTCCCGGCAAAAACAATGTAGCAGAGAAAATAGCGCTAACACATGGACATGTTTCTGCCTACTCGGCGTCATCAGCATGGTTCTGAGCACTATCTACTGCCGCCATCATTGAGTTTGCCTCTCGGTTTATATTGCTAATCTCCAAAGCAGCACTGAATATGTCTCTCGGCGACACCTATCGCCAACAAACACAGTCACGCCGTCCCAGAGGGTAGCAAGACAAACCGGAGTGTAGATGTCCACCACCTATCGGGCAGCTCTTGGGCTAGCATTTATTTTTTGGTTATTGTATTAGGCATTCTTTCCACGTGTATTTCTATACATCATGGTAAGCCTGAGGAATCATTTGCACGTATAGATGTCGCTGTGCCTAGGCACAACGCCCCCTTGCGTTTGGCAGCCCAAGAGCTGCCCGGTAGGTGGTGGACATCTACACTCCGGTTTGTCTTGCTACCCTCTGGGACGGCGTGACTGTGTTTGTTGGCGATAGATGTCGCCGAGAGACATATTCAGTGCTGCTTTGGAGATTAGCAATATAAACTGAGAGGCAAACTCAATGATGGCGGCAGTAGATAGTGCTCAGAACCATGCTGATGACGCCGAGTAGGCAGAAACATGTCCATGTGTTAGCGCTATTTTCTCTGCTACATTGTTTTTGCCGGGAATGATTCCACCAATACTATGAGCTATATTAGCAGTAATTTTTGGTTATTGTTACTAGGCATTCTTTCCACGTGTATTAATATACAGGTTGTTTCGTTTAAAAAATAAATTTTGATTTTCTATGAACGGTTTTAGCAAAAAAACACTACTATACCTTTTCGACTTCAATTTAAGAAAATGACAGTTTAATTTCAAAAAACGAATATTTAATTTCGTTTTCTGAAATTGAACTAGAAAGGGTACAGTTTACCAATTTAACCATTTTCATACAGAGACAGCAATATTGACCCGTTAATTTGAATCATTCTGCATATGTACAGTCCCTGGCCAAATGTTATGATTTTGGGGTAAAATTTGGGGGAAACAGTTGCTAATGTTGGCAATATTACTATTTAATGACATATAACATGCAAGTAAATGTAATTTGAACATATATTTACTAATATTTGCTTGTTTGTGCAAAGAGTTTTAATTTTATTTGTGCGCGTCTATTTTCGCGGTCAACTTTTACCGTAATGGGAAAGAAGGAGGATGTAACCACGGAGAAAAAAGCACGAATTTCTGTTCTTCTAGAGACGGGAGAGTTCGCTCAACGTGAAGTTACACAAAAAGGGTGTATCACATCAAAATGTTCTGAGAATCGCAAAATTAATTAAGGAGAATATTCCTAGTACAAGTAGTGGCAGAACACACCGTGACGGCAAACGCAAAACAACTGTAAGAGATAATCGTCGTATAGTAAAAGTGGCCACAGAACATCGTTTTTTCTCCATTAAAGGTGTTCATAAAATTCTTAGTGGAGAAGGTATACAAATATCAGCCCGAACAATCCGTAGACGTCTTCATGAAACAGGCTTGAAATGCGGACGTTCGGCAAAGAAGCCAAGACTGACATCTAAAATGATAGTGACACGATTTCAATGGGCTAAAGAATATAAAACATATTCATTTGAAGATTAGGGGAAGGTAAGTTTCATTTATCATCTGTCTTTTTGGTCAAATTCATCCTCATAGTTCGCTAAATGGTTCTCTATATTTTGTATTTTTACCCTGATTATTTATAGCGACAAATCACGGCTAAAAGTGCTAACGGAGAGAAGCCAATTTGTTCGTCGACATCCTCCAGAGCGTTATAAAGAAGCATGTACGACAAAATCTATTAAACACCCCCCTCTTTAATGGTTTGGTCGTGTATTACGATAGAAGGACCGAGACCACTATATTTCGTTAACGGAACAATGGAACAAAAACAATATAAAAAGTTTTCCAAAACTATTTACATAATACCTTATATTGGTTCATTGGACCCGACTTAAAGACCATATATTTTCATGCAAGACAATGCACCGTGTCATAAGGCAAAAAGTGTAATGCGATACCTTGAATTTAAAAATCTGCGTGTACTGCCTTGGCTAGGCAATTCACCAGATATAAACCCAATTGAAAATGTGTGGAATGTCTTGAAAAACATCGCAAGTACACGAAATTCAACTACAAAGGAAGAATTACAACAACATATTGAAGATGTATGGCATAATAGCGACGAAATTTAAAAAAAATAATAAAAAACTGCATTGGCAGTGTGCCAAAAAGGATTGAGGAAATAATGAAACGTAGAGGAGGAACAGGCAAATATTAGTAAATATATAAACGGATACTCTAAAACTGTGGCACTGGAACACTGAAACAGTTCACTAAAACCCTTACCACAACACTTAATTCGTACTGGACGCACGTTTCGATAGCCAAGCTATCATCATCAGCAGCAAGACTGAACTAACAAGCTAAGTGAAAAACTAACCTTAGAAGGAAAATAAATTATGCAATATGTAAATTTAAAATCGTAAAATTTAATGAGCCGCTTCATTGCACAGGACTATAAATAGCCTAAAGGTAAATGAGCCGAATGACGTGAGTTATCCTAGAATACAATGAAGCGGTTCATTGCACATGGTTAAAATTACAACTATAAAAGATTAAACATGATGTAACAAAGGATAAAGGCTGGAATTTAGTGGTCCTAAATCTGAATTCATTAAGTGAGTTTTGTTTTTGTAAATTTCCATGCCTTCATAACAATTTAATTGAGAAGTACTCCTTACGTTTTTAATTAACTTTATATTATCAACATTATGGTTATTTTCAAGCATATGTAGGGCAACGCTAGATTTATCAAACCTTCTGAATTTGAGATGAGCCAAATGTTCTTTGTACCTAATTTTGATTGATCTTTTTGTCTGCCCTATATACACTTGATCACAATCTTTACATGAAATTTGTAAATTCCTGATTTATCCATGTTATCCACTGGGTCTTTGGTATTTCCTAAAAGGTTTTTAAGGTTATTGCTCGAAGAGAAAACAATCTTGCGGTCAATCCTAGAAAAGATTTTTTGAAGACCCTTGGTGTAACATGGATAAAAGGGTAATTTAACATATTTCTTATTATTACGGCTGTCAATGCGTTCTAATGTGCTTACATTTCTAATTCTTAATCTATTCTTATGTTTCCTAATAGTATTATAGACGACATCTTCAGAGAATCCGTTAAAGTTAGAAATATTGATGATTTCTTTTAGTTCATTTTGATATCTATCTTTCGTTAAAGGAAAATTGAGTAACCGGTGCACCAAAAAGTTAATAGCCGAAAGTTTGTGTTCATATGAGTGATTAGAATCCTGTAAGATGAATCTATTATTACTAGTAGGTTTCCTATATACGTCTATTTCTAACTTATTTTTATTTCTTATTACTAACATGTCGAGGAAAGGAATCCTGTTGTCTTTTTCTTCTTCGTGGGTAAATTTGATAGAGGGAAATTTTGAGTTAAGTTGTTCTATGAAATCCGTTATTGAACATTTACTGATGTCAAAGATGCAAAAAATGTCATCGACGTATCTGATCCAAAGCCGAGGGAAATAAGCGAAAGTATTCTTCAGGTCAGTTTCAAATTTACCCATAAAGAGGTTAGCCATAAACGGAGATAAGGTTAGTTTTTCACTTAGCTTGTTAGTTCAGTCTTGCTGCTGATGATGATAGCTTGGCTATCGAAACGTGCGTCCAGTACGAATTAAGTGTTGTGGTAAGGGTTTTAGTGAACTGTTTTAGTAAATATATGTTCAAATTATACTTACTTGCATGTTGTATGTAATTAAATAATAATATTGCCAACGTTACCAACTGTTTTTTTTTTTTAATTATACAATATTGTTAAGTGGTCCTAAAAATGTATATCCATTCTAATAGATTGTTGCCAAAACCAGTTAGAAGGATGTGGCAGTTCTATCAGTTTGACGACACGGCGGGAAATCCGACTGACACGTATTTTTTTCGTCTTGTTTCAGTTTGTCCTTTTTGTTCGGAGTCGTAACGATGTTAGCGGGGTTGGTGGGTCTGTCTTTGGGCGCGGTGTTGAGCGGCACGCTCGGACGCCGCTACCGAAGGGCTGACCCGCTAATCTGCGGCGCCGGGCTCTTCCTTTCGGCACCGTTCATTATAGGCACCTCATACGCAGTCACCTACAACACCACGCTCTGTTATGTACTCTTGTTTTTCGGACAAGTCACGCTGAATCTGAACTGGGCAATAGTCAGTGACATACTGCTGGTAAGAACGTTCTCTATTTCATTATACATACATACACACAATGATTCTTCAAGTAGATCCTTTATTCTTAGGATGTTTTTGCAACAAAAATTCTCGAAGGAATCGAAGGAAATTTATAACCTTGAAACCATTGATTGCTTGTCTGAAACCTTTTATCCATCAAACATCAAACATATTTCAACAGTAAATTCTTAATTCAGCAGTTGGCTAACTACCAACTGTCACTTGTCAAATTTCTCAGGACGTTTTAAAAGAAGCTAACGCTAACCTATACGTTTTCGGAGAAACAACATCTCGAAAACCCTTACTTCTAATATTATTGGTGAGGTGTTACTTTGCGTGAAAGATTTTGTCATCTCCAAGTATAAATGTACATATTTTAGAAGTAACCCAACTTCCAGATTTGTTACACATGAATACGATTTTGCCGCTTTAAATAAATCATTTAAAAAAATTGAAAAAAAAAAAAAACGGGGGGTGTAAGATTTATTAAATATTCTATTTTCGGTGAACTAGTACAGTCAATTGTAATTTTTGATACGAAATTCTGAATCTACGGCAAAAAATTCAATTGTTTTGTAATTTAATCGTCCTTGTATCTTTAGAAAAAAAAAGTTACCCATAGGACGAGGTTCAAACTGAACATCCTGCAAATATTGTCATTAATCACTTGATGCGAAGAATGAAAGATTTTTTTTTCTTGGAAATTTGTCGTTTATTTAATAAAAATGTTGTTGGTTTACGTATTTTACGAAAATGTTTACGTTAATTTACAATTATAACTAAACCTTTGAAATTTAAAAAGTACGTTATTCATATTAATTCAATGATAGTGCTTCACTGTTATTGGTACTAGTGAACAGTTGTGATTTTGTCGCAGTGAGCTAAAACGACAAAACAAATATATTAAAAGTGCCTATGTCTTAATAATACCGGGTGATCCAAGATGGGTGGCGAGGTACCATATATGAGGGACTAAGAGTCGTATAGCTGTGGGAAAAAAATGTTCATAAGAAAAATGCTGGAAATTATTTTTAAATTCCTGTTTCTACCGCTAGGTGGCGTAACCACTATAGTAATGAAGGATTTTTAAATTTTTGAAGATATAGGGCATGTCGTAACAACATGACACTTATCAAAGCTTCGCTCATTTGACATTTCAATTTATTTCCATGCTTAACCATGTAAGAATTAACGTGTTATCAATTATTCTTTTGGCGATAATTCAAACACTAATACATATATCAAATTGCTTCTTTAGCTTTTTTTCTTGGAAATTTAATCTACTTTCCAAATATGGTGTAATAATTAGGTCGTTCCATTAGAAATTTCTGAGAAAAATGATAAAAACTGATTTTTCCAACTGACGCCCTCTAGCGATGGCTTTGAGAATCAATAGGTCATGGTTATTTTTTTTTTTATTTCAATCAATAAAGATTCCTCTTTCAAATGAGATCTTGTTTATCAAATTCGGTTAATTCAAAACGGAAATTACAGCCAATTTAATATCCGCGAGCTTTTATTTTTTGTTCCACCGAAAAAAAAGACCCCCCAAAAAGAATTCCAAATTCTACTAGCTCTACGACGGTAAGATTTATTTGTCAACTTATATGGGTATATTTTCTAGAAAAATCCTTCTTTTTTATGATTATAGTGGTTACGCCCCCTAGCGGTAGAAATAGGAACCTAAAAATAATTTCCAGCGTTTTTTCTTGGCCACTTTTTTTATGAAGATTTTTTTCCCACAGCTAAACGACTCTTAATTCCTCATATATAGTACCTCGCCACCCATCTTGGATCACCCGATATTCATTGACTAACCTTTAGAAACGTAAATGACAACGTACAACACACATAAATATGGAATAATACATTTGTCTTTGAGGAACATATTCAATTGATAAATTCAATTTTCAAATTGTGTGACTACTATGGTAACAGGTTTTTAGTCCATTCCTTTAAATGTTGTCGAATGTAGTTTTTCTTTTTTTTTTTTTTTATATAAGACCGATTAGAAACAACGCAGAGCGATAATATGATTCAAATCACTGTGACCAAGGAACAGGAAAACTGAAAAGAATGAAATACGTTAGTTTATCGCTGACATATTCAATTTTCAAATTGAATGACTACCATGGTAACAGATTTTTGGTCCATTCCTTCAAATGTGGTCGTCGAATGTAGTTTCTTTATTTATTTATTTATTTTTTTTTAATATAAGACCGATTAGAAACAACGCAGAGCGATAATATGATTCAAATCGCTACGACCAAGAAACAGGAGCTGACATATTCAATTGATAAATTCAATTTTCAAATTGAATGACTACCATGGTAACAGATTTTTGGTCAATTCCTTCAAATGTGGTCGTCGAATGAGGTTTTTTTTATTTATTTATTTTTTTTTTTAATATAAGACCGATTAGAAACAACGCAGAGCGATAATATGATTCAAATCGCTACGACCAAGAAACAGGAGCTGACATATTCAATTGATAAATTCAATTTTCAAATTGAATGACTACCATGGTAACAGATTTTTGGTCAATTCCTTCAAATGTGGTCGTCGAATGAGGTTTTTTTTGTTTATTTATTTTTTTTTTTAATATAAGACCGATTAGAAACAACGCAGAGCGATAATATGATTCAAATCGCTACGACCAAGAAACAGGAGCTGACATATTCAATTGATAAATTCAATTTTCAAATTGAATGACTACCATGGTAACAGATTTTTGGTCAATTCCTTCAAATGTGGTCGTCGAATGAGGTTTTTTTTATTTATTTTTATTTTTTTTTTAATATAAGACCGATTAGAAACAACGCAGAGCGATAATATGATTCAAATCGCTACGACCAAGAAACAGGAGCTGACATATTCAATTGATAAATTCAATTTTCAAATTGAGTGACTACCATGGTAACAGATTTTTGGTCAATTCCTTCAAATGTGGTCGTCGAATGAGGTTTTTTTTGTTTATTTATTTATTTTTTTTTTTAATATAAGACCGATTAGAAACAACGCAGAGCGATAATATGATTCAAATCGCTACGACCAAGAAACAGGAGCTGACATATTCAATTGATAAATTCAATTTTCAAATTGGGTGACTACCATGGTAACAGATTTTTGGTCAATTCCTTCAAATGTGGTCGTCGAATGTAGTTTTTTTATTTATTTATTTATTTATTTATTTTTAATATAAGACCGATTAGAAACAACGCAGAGCGATAATATGATTCAAATCGCTACGACCAAGAAACAGGAGCTGACATATTCAATTGATAAATTCAATTTTCAAATTGAATGACTACCATGGTAACAGATTTTTGGTCCATTCCTTCAAATGTGATCGAATGTAGTTTTTTTTTTTTTTTTTTTTTTTTATAAGACCGATTAGAAACAACGCAGAGCGATAATATGATTCAAATCGCTACGACCAAGAAACAGGAGCTGATATATTCAATTGATAAATTCAATTTTCAAATTGTGTGACTACCATGGTAACAGATTTTTGGTCAATTCCTTCAAATGTGGTCGTCGAATGTAGTTTTTTTATTTATTTATTTATTTTTTTTTAATATAAGCCCGATTAGAAACAACGCAGAGCGATAATATGATTCAAATCGCTACGACCAAGAAACAGGAGCTGATATATTCAATTGATAAATTCAATTTTCAAATTGTGTGACTACCATGGTAACAGATTTTTGGTCCATTCCTTCAAATGTGATCGAATGTAGTTTTTTTTTTTTTTATAAAACCGATTAGAAACAACGCAGAGCGATAATATGATTCAAATCGCTACGACCAAGAAACAGGAGCTGACATATTTAATTGATAAATTCAATTTTCAAATTGTGTGACTACCATGGTAACAGATTTTTGGTCAATTCCTTCAAATGTGGTCGTCGAATGTAGTTTTTTTATTTATTTATTTATTTATTTATTTTTAATATAAGACCGATTAGAAACAACGCAGAGCGATAATATGATTCAAATCGCTACGACCAAGAAACAGGAGCTGATATATTCAATTGATAAATTCAATTTTCAAATTGTGTGACTACCATGGTAACAGATTTTTGGTCCATTCCTTCAAATGTGATCGAATGTAGTTTTTTTTTTTTTTATAAAACCGATTGAAACAACGCAGCGTATTGATTCAAATCGCACGACAAAAAGAGCTGAATATCAATGATAATTCAATTCAAATTGTGACTACATGGTAAAAGATTTGTCATTCTTCAAAGTATCGAGTAGTTTTTTTTTTTATAACAGGAACAACGCAGAGCGAAATATGATTCACGCTACGACAAGAAACAGGAGCTGACATATTCAATTGATAAATTCAATTTTCAAATTGTGTGACTACCATGGTAACAGATTTTTGGTCAATTCCTTCAAATGTGGTCGTCGAATGTAGTTTTTTTATTTATTTATTTTTTTTTTTTATATATAAGACCGATTAAAAACAACGCAGAGCGATAATATGATTCAAATCGCTACGACCAAGAAACAGGAGCTGATATATTCAATTGATAAA
Organism: Dynastes maya; assembly: GCA_029619315.2. Lineage (NCBI taxonomy): Eukaryota > Metazoa > Arthropoda > Insecta > Coleoptera > Scarabaeidae > Dynastes > Dynastes maya. Next base: position 49,215,306 of record JAROYE020000006.1, read on the forward strand.
TTCAATTTTCAAATTGTGTGACTACCATGGTAACAGATTTTTGGTCCATTCCTTCAAATGTGATCGAATGTAGTTTTTTTTTTTTTATAAAACCGATTAGAAACAACGCAGAGCGATAATATGATTCAAATCGCTACGACCAAGAAACAGGAGCTGACATATTCAATTGATAAATTCAATTTTCAAATTGTGTGACTACCATGGTAACAGATTTTTGGTCAATTCCTTCAAATGTGGTCGTCGAATGTAGTTTTTTTATTTATTTATTTATTTTTTTTTAATATAAGCCCGATTAGAAACAACGCAGAGCGATAATATGATTCAAATCGCTACGACCAAGAAACAGGAGCTGACATATTCAATTGATAAATTCAATTTTCAAATTGAATGACTACCATGGTAACAGATTTTTGGTCCATTCCTTCAAATGTGATCGAATGTAGTTTTTTTTTTTTTTATAAAACCGATTAGAAACAACGCAGAGCGATAATATGATTCAAATCGCTACGACCAAGAAACAGGAGCTGACATATTTAATTGATAAATTCAATTTTCAAATTGTGTGACTACCATGGTAACAGATTTTTGGTCAATTCCTTCAAATGTGGTCGTCGAATGTAGTTTTTTTATTTATTTATTTATTTTTTTTTAATATAAGCCCGATTAGAAACAACGCAGAGCGATAATATGATTCAAATCGCTACGACCAAGAAACAGGAGCTGATATATTCAATTGATAAATTCAATTTTCAAATTGTGTGACTACCATGGTAACAGATTTTTGGTCAATGCCTTCAAATGTGGTGGTCGAATGTAGTTTTTTTTTTTTTTTTTATATAAGACCGATTAGAAACAACGCAGAGCGATAATATGATTCAAAATCATTACGACCAAGGAACAGGAAAACTGAAAAGAATGAAAATACGTTAGTTTATAGCTGACAAACATGTTGCAGGTAAAAATCGGCAGAGATTTTTTAACAACTTAACGGATATATAGGTTAATGGTGTCAAATTACTTGGAGCAATTAAAATCCGTAATAAAGAAGGACGATTGGAAGGCTTTCTTACAAAATAAAAAAAATTGTAAATAAGAGCAATTAAGTCTAACACAAAGAAATTCTCGATATTGTGAACTTAGGATCATTCTCAAGCGCAAATAACTGAATTAATTACAACCACGACTACAACTTTTTTTTGATTTGAAGAATGTTGCCAAAGTTTGTATGAACCATTGAAAACTCTATCTAAATGCACATTTTTACGCATATTTTTAACATTTTGCATTTTATTGTGTCGCACTCAACTTCGGAGCAAAATCTTTTAAAGTCATGACGTATAATTAGAAAAAAATTGATGAAATCCGATACTCTCCAAACAGAAAAAAAAACGAGCCACTTATTGCAGTCTGGCGCCTTCAATTAACCTCTAGAAACCTTTTTTAAACGCTCATGAAATTCGACCCAATCCACTCATTCGTTTATTACTTTCGAACAGGCAATTACCTACATTATGGATAAGTTTAATTTGCATGTCATTAGTTCATTGCTCATTTAGGAACGGGTGGTGTTCGATTCCAATTAACGGATTCTCTTTGAATACATTTTTTTTAAACTACTTTCAGGAACGAAGGTATTAACGAAGACGAGTTACGAAACTACATTGTTCAAAATAGTTAACTGATTTTATTATTATCACACATTTTTTGAAGCTATTGCATCTATAAAATCTACAAATAATACATGTAGATATCAAAATATTGTTAAATGTTCCGTATTATTCGTATTAACCTCCAATTTGAACATTGTACTGTCAAATCTTTGGTTACGTCAAATTAATATAGCCAATTATTTGCAGTACCAACCTAAATCGTAATACTGGTGGGAAATTAACAAGAAATATCTATTCTCCGTTGCCTGTTATTCAATTTGTAGCTTTTTAACATATCATAATCATATCATAATCATATTTGAAGACATATTTAACATACTATCTATTAATACACGTGGAAAGAATGCCTAGTAACAATAACCAAAAATTACTGCTAATATAGCTCATAGTATTGGTGGAATCATTCCCGGCAAAATGTCGCTAACATATGAACATGTTTCTGCGTACCCGGCGTCATCAGCATGGTTCTGAGCACAATTTTCTGCGGTTACAATTGCGTTTGCCCCTCGGTTTATGCTGCTAATCTCCAAAACAGCACTGAATATGTCTTTCGGCGACACCTATCGCCAAGAAACACAGTCACGCCGTCCCAGAGGGTAGCAAGACAAGGGAATGATTCCACCAATACCATGAGCTATGTTAGCATTAATTTTTAGTTATTATTACTAGGCATTCTTTCCACGTGTATTTTTATACATCATGGTAAGCCTGAGGAATCATTTGCACGTATAGATGTCGCCCCCTTGCGTTTGGCAGCCCAGGAGCTGCCCGATAGGTGGTGGACATCTACCCTCCGGTTTGTCTTACTACCCTCTGGGACGGCGTGACTGTGTTTCTTGGCGATAGGTGTCGCCGAAAGACATATTCAGTGCTGTTTTGGAGATTAGCAACATAAACCGAGAGGCAAACGCAATTGTAACAGCAGAAAATTGTGCTCAGAACCATGCCGATGACGCCGGGTAGACAGAAACATGTTCATGTATTGGCGCTATTTTCTCTGCTACATTGTTTTTGCCGGGAATGATTCCACCAATACCATAAGCTATATTAGTATTAATTTTTGGTTACTATCTATTAATTTGGACAAATAACCTTGTTACATTATGAATCTTAGTAAATTCTACATCATTTTTGAACATAAGTTGATAACTATTTATCTAACAGTTTTAGCTAAATCAAAATAGGAAAATCTTTTAAATTACGCTGATTGGGAGATTTATACGAAGGTGTATAAGATGTTTCCCGATAATTCTTATTAATTTCATCTTGATATTTGTAATATAAGATAAACACATTCACCTATTCGTCATTCACAAAAGAGTCCTTTACAAATCATTTTTTTTCTGGACTATTGCCCATTTCAAAAGCCAACACTGACTAACTGATGGTTTATATTTATATTTCTTGAATGCATATTATGTAGTAAATCTAGTTGGTAAGTATAGGTGCTTACAAAAATAAAACAAAGATTTGGAGGTTGTTCATATTATAAATAATATTAAAACGTCTTTTATATATAAATATCGTATAATGATGATAAATAAAAGAAATCTGACTGATCTATTGCATAAATACAGTAGAATTTTGTTTATTTAGTTTGAAGTAGAGTTTTGTTAACATTTTTGTTTAAAGAAATTCATCAATTCATAACAAAATTGCAATGTTTTTAGGACCTTTAGTATACATTACGTATTAAGTATTATAAACTAGATTTTATGAGTTATGTTTAACTTCTTTTCCTTTAAAATAAGTACACGAAAAGGTATTTAACTTTAGATATATTCTATTTGCAAGTTTATAGGAGATATGTTAATACTTTTAAAACGTAAAATATAGACCGTTCTACAAACATTTCCCATTACATTAAATATTTCCCCATTATATTGGTAATTTCCTTAGAAAATTTGAATTGTATGGTATATAATACACCTTATAGATCGAGATTCTAAATTTACTAGCGAGATAGAGAATTTTTAAGAGAATTAATCATTCTGCAAACTTCCCATGTGTATCTAGCGAGGCGGACTGCACAAGCGACAATATCTGTCGCATTTTTCATTATTTGCGCGACAATAGAACTTCATTGTATCCATATTTGCAGTACTGTGTCCTGCCTACAAGGAGGTCAACGGCTGAAGGTGTACAGTTATTAGTTTCCCACGCCCTAGGAGATGCTGGCAGTCCCTACCTTATTGGTGTGGTAAGTAAAAAAAAAATTCAATATACGATGATATATAGAGTGTTTCATCGAAAATTACAATTATTTTGTACTTGGAAAAGTACGAATTTTGGAAATTTATTTGTTAATCCTTTGAATATTTGGACGAATTTATTGTTTCTGGTGATACCGGATGACGCAGTCAAATTGGTGATTTTAAACGTAACAGTCTTATTAATATATTTTGGATTCCGTCGGTAAATTATAATTTTGCTTGGAATTTCCGACATAATTAATTAATGAAATTAAAATTACGTCCACGGCAAGGAATCGAACCTCACGTGTCCTGCTACGCCAGAAATTCCAAGCAAAATTATAGATTTTTGTAACAGCCTTGTTTTTTTTTTTTTTAATTTTTACCTAAGATTTGGAATAAAATTTTCTCAAAAAAATATAACCAAAAAATTGTTTACTTCTTTCAAATTCAAAGTCAACTGTGACACCAAAATATTTGAAATTTTTATCAAAATGAAAAAATATTGAAATTTTATTTTCGCAAATAATCTTAATTGATTTTTAACAAAAGAGAAAACGTCCTTGAATTATTTACTTGCAAAAATAACTATGTGAAGTGTTATGTAATTGGAACCATTGAAAAAATGCCTTTTTTACGAAGTCATGGCCAACTATGGTTTCCAAAAATTATAACTTCAATAAAAAGTTCGATTAAACTGTCTTATTAAGCATATAATTGCCTATAACTTCCTTCTTTACATTTCTTTTCTAAAGTCAATAATAACCGAGCTAAAGCCAACGAACGAAATAAAAAAAAAGTTTTTTCGAAGTATCTAGTTAGCCATGCATTCAAAAAAAAATGGCTTATTCAATTGAGCTCGTAAAACTGCAATTCTTTTCCCATTTGATCGTCTCTCTGTCTCCGCTAGTTTCCGAGATCCCCATACTAAACATCGGAAAAGATTCACCCTGTATAAAACATCTATTCTTGCAAGGTGTGTAACGTTCCCTGAGATTTCTCAAGAAGTAGACGTTTTTATAAAGACCAATCAAAGTTTTATAATTGTTATATTGAGTGGAACATCCTGTATAACCAATCTCAAACACATAAACACTCCAGATATTAAGAATTCATTTATTTTGCAGATATCAGATGCTTTAGCCAAACTGATGAGAAATTCCGATGCTACATCAACTGCTGCGTTAACCAACGCCTCACAACCTCTAACGGCAGCCCTTCAGGCCTCGGACCCTTCCCAAAACAATAACTACATCGAGTTCAGGGCGTTGCAATATGCTCTGTTCACGACGTGTTTTGTGGAGATCCTAGGTGGTTTATTTTTCCTCATAAACTCCCTGTATATAGTGAAGGATCGGCAGAAAGTCGAAAGGGCTGTGAAAAGTAAGTTATCGAACCGAATATTAAGGTTAAAATTTTTTTTTTTCTGGTCTGAAAACAATTGGCAAAACATTTGAATTTGTATTACCTATGCTGTGTTTTTTTAATTATTTTATATAGGTGATTATGTAAATGAGAGCTTTTTATAACGGCAATTTTATTATGTTTATTTCAGTGAGGGATTTCGCGGATTTGAGTGAAATTTGTATTAGGAAGGTGTCCAGTAAAAGAATTTATCGAAAAAACATCTAGTTATAGCTTTATTATATTCCTGCTTTGTATTTAAAATACACCCTATACAGCATGTTCAGCAAGGAACGTGACAACACGATATCTCGGGATCGAGTAAAGATTTTAATTCACAAAACAAAGCTTTTAGAATTTTAAAATCTGCATTCGTTCTCGGGATATCGTGCTGTCCCAACACGCTGTATATCTGAATTTTTTTTTTAACCGCAGAAAAGAGTTCACATTTTATGTAATCACTCTGTATAACTTCCCCAATTCGCACTTCCAAATAGGTAATGTTCTTAACCCCCTTAGAATCGATTTTACCATAACATTTTAGATTCTATAACTTACGTCTTATTTAGGAACCTGGCTTTCCTTGATTTTTGTGGCTAATACGATTTTTTTTTATATGATTCACCCTTTAGATTCGGACCCGGACATTGCTAGCAATAGTGAGCGGTTGCCGAGACTGTCTGACGCCAGCTTCACTTAAAAAAAATCAAAGCGTAGTTCGTATGTTCTATATAAATTAAAGAAATCAAAGGGCTAAATGGAACTTGTCTCTTTTTAATTTTCTGGGTTTGTTGGCGTCTATTTCGCTAGATTTTATTTCTGCCTCTATTCTACTGTTTCTGTTCTCTTTTTGGTGTGGTTCTTCTTGTTGGTTGCGAAGTTTCAGCGGGAAATACTGTTATTTGAAGGTGGTATTCAAATCGTCTGGAATTGTATAATTGCGTTTATTGTTTAAAAGGTGGAAGGTAAAAATTTTCAGTTATTGTAAAAGACATCATGAGCTATCTTTCAAAAATAATACCTACTTTGTTCTTTTAAATAGAACACTCTGTTATTTATTATATATTTTCAGTTTCTTCATCTAGAAATAAACCAACCTAATGTGGGTTTCATGTCTATTTCTAGCAGATTTTAAGATATTTATAATTTGGTTTTCAATCTATTTCCCTCAAAAAATCTCGAATGCAAATACATTTTAACCTAAATTTTTTACAAGATTAAATAGCATAATTGTCTCTATCTAGACATTATATTTGAACGCCTTTGAAATACGAAGGATATCTAATATTGAGCACCAAACTTTACCAAATTTAGGCAGCAAAAATATAGTTTTTTTTTTTTAAATGGCACCATATATTTCTTCTGTATCCATCGTAGAGGAAATTTGTATCATATTCAGCTTGGGACATTGCACCTAAGTGGTTTTTGGCGTATTGTTTGGTTACCGTGATAACAATGAACAAAACATACTGACATTGCTGCTTTCAATTGTTTATTCGAAATGAAAATAGCTAGCTACTAGATAAAGAAATCAAAAACGTGATAATATACAGGGAAATGCATTTAAAATAACAAAGTAGGTACCTGGTTCGCTATTTATCGATCGCCTTGTTTGTACGGAAATATTTTTGAAAGATACTCTACGAGGTCTATTATATCATCAATTTTATAAGCGGAATTTTACATTTTTACAATTCCAGAGGGTTAGGACACCTGTATGGTGCTACGTATAATTTTACAAATTTTCTTAAAAATTATACGTAAAACTGTATAAGCGAGGGAAAGCTTCATTTGGTGTACCATATAATGGCGTAGATTCGTTAACAATGAAAATGCTAGAGATTATTGACCTTTACGTAATATAAATGCCAGGTCCGGATTAAATAATAATAATTAGTAATATCTTTTAATAATTAGTGGGGAATCGTTTTTAGTGAATTCAAATAGATTATTTATTAATCATTTATTTATTTATTCGTCCCATACTTATTATAACAAAAATTTCAATAACAGTACATTTATTATACCCTGTATAATATTAATTAATTATTTTATTAGGGGATAATGTAAGTTATAAAATCAAGTCATTGTATGGTGCCATATATCACTAATATCACTGTATAAGATGGAATCTGGAAATGAAAAAAACGAATTTATTAAAAATTACCTGTATTTTTGCAATATACAGGGTGTTTTATAACTTCAACGACAAACGTCAGTAGGTAATCAAGATTGTTATTCTGAATAAAAAAGCTATAATAATAATAATATTATAAGCACATTTCCTATCTGTAATATTTTATGAAATAAATACCCATATAATCGTACTCCTCAATCTTTAGTTCCAAAGTACACCCGGTATGTTGTAATTAAATCAATTATTTCGACAGGAAATTATTTAAATTCCATCTTATACTCATTATATAACTTTGGGTGCTTAATAAACAAAAATTCATGAGGGTTCTCATGCTTATTTTCAAGATGAAAATTGCAATATTAAACAATACATTTCCTAAAAGATTTTTGCGAACGTAATATGCGTTTGAGCAAATTGGAGCTTTTTTTTTGGTATAAGAAAATCACGAGCTTTTATTCCGAGAGATACAAACGACGAAATAGAATTATATTATTTCATATAGCAATATGCAACAATCTATTTATCAATTACTTGGTGAAAAAGCAAAAGTTATATATACAGGGTGAATTGGGAGAAACGAACCAAGCTCCAGGAGTGTATTATACACGTGAAAATAATGTAAAGAAGAACTCATATGTTCTTATCCAATTTTCATTCCTTTAGAAATACTGCAACCGATATTAAAGAAAGAAGCAATCAGGAGAGCAACAGGCGCTCTTCGTAGACGAAGCATAAAGTGTTTAGAAGTCAACGGCGGTATTTTTGAATATTTATTAAAAGAACGCTATGATTAAAAAAAATTTAATGTATGAAATTTTGTTTATTTGTAATTACGCTATAACTTGAAAACAAATGAAAATCGGATAAGAACATACGAACTTTTTTATTTTCACGTATATAATACACTGCTGGAGTTTGGCCCATTCCTCCCGACTCACACTGTATATTACAAATAGGATTATATTATTTCACATAGTAATATGAAGCAATTTGTTTATATGTGACTTTATAAAAGATTAAAGCTATATGTATATTTTTTTTAATCTATCAGAGACAATTACGTTTGCAAAATCTTCTATTTAAAAACAATGTTATACATGGTGTCCCAAAAATAACTTGTACAATTCATACACGGATTTCCTTGTATGTTTCTCTTTCAAGAAAACGCGGAAATAAATCGAATTTGATGATTTTTAAATGACCACTTAAACATCCGTGACATCACGTAATAATTATTTGCATATTTCTGACAGAAAACATAATCTCACGGTGTTCTAACGCAAAGAAAATGCGGCCTTCAAGTCTTAGCGGACTATGGAAAATAAAACTCATGAAAGTTATGAACTATGAGACGTAAGGAAAGTAATTTATTTAACAATATAAGAGGATTGTGAAGATCATTTTGATGTGAAGATATTTATGCAAGGTTATAGTAAGCTATGTATTTTTAATTTGAAAATTTAATCTTGGTTTTAGCGGCTTTGTTGATATAATATTTTTTTTTTCAAAAGCTCGTAGAAATTGTAATATTTTTAACGTTCCGACAATTTTTTGTGTTCTTCAGGATTGTATGTTTTTATTTTCTCAAAAACAAAACATGTCAACGAACACAACACTAATTTTTTTTTTAAGAATACAATTTTATGTTACATTATTTGATTTTATATTATATTTTTTTATTTTATATTATCAAACAATGTGACATAAAATTATGTTGTTTAAAAAAAAATTTAAATATTGTGTTCGTTGACATGTTTTATTCTGGAGAAAATAAAAACATACAATTCTTTGAAAAAGACGTTAAAAATGTTATCTTTATTTTTATGAACCCTTGAAAAAAGATATCAACAAAGCTGTTAAAATTAAAATTAAATTTTCAATTTAATTACGAGAACGATTAAGAAAGAAAGGTTATTAGATTAGCCAAAAGAGAATTTTTTAAATAATTTTCTTTATTTCATAATACAACATAAACATTGTAACATATAAAATTTTATTTTATTTTTTTTTTTACTTTTTTTTAATGTTTTGTTCGTTGACATGTTTTATTCTGGAGAAAATAAAAACATACAATTCTGAAGAACACAACAAATTTTCGAAACGTTAAAAAAGTTATTTTTATTTCTATGAACCCTTGAAAAACAATTATATCAACAAGAACGGCTAAGAAAGAAAGGTTATTAAATTTGCCAAAAAAGAAAATTTATTACAATTTGTTTATTTTACATTATAATATAAATTTAAACAATGTAACATATAAAATTTTATTGTTTTAAAGGTTTTTTTAATGTTTTGTTCGTTGACATGTTTTATTTTGGGGAAAATAAAAACATACAATTCTGAAGAAGACAAAAAAATAGTCGAAACGTCAAAAATGTTATTTTTATTTCTATGAACTTTTGAAAAACAAAATTATATCAACAAGAACGGCTAAAATCAAGGTTAAATTTTCAATTTAATTACAGGAACGGCTAAGAAAGAAATTACATTATTTCATATGAATTTTTATTTCAAATACAATGTTCTGGAAATATTTAACACTTTATGATGCATTCATCATCATTTCGTTTTAACTTTAGGTTTTTTATTTGAAACCCACCGTTTTTATTATCAAAATAAGAGTGAACAGTTAAATTATAAATAAAGAACATTAGCTTTTAGAAGAACTAGGAAAATAATCAATCGTTTATTAATCTAGCTATCTCTCATATTAAAAAAAAAGTGGAATTATCTTTGTAAAACAGATACAATGTAAATAAATGTCGTGACGTCATAATGCCAATCGTGTATAATAATAACAATAATAAACTCGTTTATTTCAAATACAAATACAACAAAGTAAATGTTCGAAACAAGTCATGGAGAAAAAAAGGACATAATACTTAAAACTAAACTTTTGAAATGGATTAATTAACTATTTGACAGAAAGTCGTTTAGATTATAACAATTTATCTCTCGCAAATAACATTTTAGATTTTTTTTAAATAGATGAAAATTGTTAACTTTTTATTTTGGGTGGTAAACTATTATAAAATTTACAACCAATAAAATAAGGACTCTTTTGATAAATAGTCTTTTTATGAGGGGGAGGTAAAAGGTAGTCATTCGTACGTGTATGGTATTCATGAGTGTAATTATATCGGGAGAATTCGTCCCTGTATTTGAAAACAAATAGCAGTGTTTCATAAACAAACAGATCGTAAACCGTGAAGATGGAGTTACTTTTAAAAATGTTCCTACACGACTCTCTATAGCCCAAACCAAAGATTGTTCTAAGAGCCCGTTTTTGAATTTTAAAAACTCTATCAATGTCAGATGACATGCCCCAATTGATTATACTGTAACGCATGCAAGCTGCAAAATTAGCATAATCAAATGTTTTTGAGGTATCTACATTGCAGCAGGTTACTCTCAATTGTCTCAGAATAAAACAAGTTTTCGGGAGCGTTTTACATAAATGATCTATATGTAGGGACCAATTTAAATTTTCATGGATTATTAAGCCTAAGATTTTCGTCGATGATTCAACATTCCATGTATCGCCGTTCACATCTATTTACGAAATTAATTTATTTTTATTGTGAAAGTAAAGAAACTTGGTTTTGTCATTATTAATAAGATCTGTTGTTTGTCATCCACGCACAAACATTAGAAAATATGATTTGTACCTTACACAGCAACCCGGCTACATTGGAAGAATTTACAAGAATGCTTACGTCATCAGCATAAAGAACTATTTCTTGTGCCTGGGGTAAATTTAAAGGTAAATCATTTATATACATTAAGAAAAGTGTAGGGCCTAAAACAGACCCTTGAGGCACTCCAATGCCAGTATCGAGAAAAGACGATTGGGCGTCATCTATTTTTGTACTTTGTTTTCTATTTGAGAGAAATGAGTTAAACCAAGCTAAGGAAACCCCATTAATACCATAATATTGCAATTTATGTAGTAAAATTTTATGATTGACAAGATCAAATGCCTTTGACAAATCTATATATTCGACCACATCCGAATGTGATCGTTTTATTCTGTAGAATTTCCATTGTTTTTTTTTTCTTGTAATTTTTAACAATTATAAAGTTATTTTTGGGATACAGCATACAGGGTAAGGCATAAGATTAAAAACACGAGATATTATATACTCATTTCGTGCTTTCAATGAATTAAATCGATTTTCTTTTATCTAATCGTATCTTTGTTCATTTTCCATAGATAACCAGATCCAGGATCCAGAAAGAAGAAGTCTCATGTCCTGATCGTTAGTTTGTTAGTGAAAATTACGTGAAATTTAATTTAAATAAAAAAAACGAACACGAAATGATAAACAAAAATGGCGGCTGTAGGAAGCGACAATACAGCAGGGATCAAAAGGGGAGAATTCGAAGCAGCTCCTCAGTTACGTGGATGAACCTATTAGATAAAGTCTTCTTCGTCCATAACGCCAGGTCCGTACTAGACAGATCGGTTAGAGTAGTGGAGGAAAAGTTTGAATACTTAGATTTAATTAAAAAGGAGATTATTAAATTGATAGAAATTTATATTTAAAAGAGGAAGAATAATTAGGTGCGTAGAGATATAGAAGAGTATTATGAAGATATATTTGGTATAGTTGTTATTCTATTAATTGCAAAAATTTAATAAATATTTTATGCCAAGCTTTTCATTATATGAGCATGTCTACAAAGTCTTCTTTGAATTAAAAAAAAAAAACATTTACAGTAGTGTGAATATGTTACTAACCACTTATAATAGAAAATTACATAAATTACCAAATGCCCCCGGCATATTTGTACTTCACCTTTGTTTTTATGCAAATAATCCCAAAAATGTGCTTTATTATTTTAGGGTCCAAACTCTGAGCTGGCCACTACATAATTTTCGAAACACCTCCTTTAAATTTTTGTTTAAAATATTTTTTCCCAATTCTACTACCATGTTTGGGATCATTTTTCTTGTTAGACCATGTCCTGATGATATGCTAAAACCTTTAGTTTAGACCATATGCGAATAACATTTCCCGGTCTAATGATTCTAAGTAAAGAAGTGACATTAAATGCTTTTTTTGGATCCCGAAGGAAAAATTGAATCACCTCCGTGTTTAATAGTTCATCGAACCAATTGGTGTATCTTTCTCCTAATTTATTTAACCATAGTGGAGCATCGATTATCCGAAACAATCAGGGAGTGGGGGTGTTCGGATAACCGATCATTTACGAGAAAAAATTGTACCAATTGTACCAAAAACAAAGAAACAGTAATATTAAACACAAGTATATTAAAGTAGGCCTACAGTTTAGGAAAAGATGTCCTAAATTTTCTTTTGCTTCAAAGCTAAAACTCTTAGTATGGTCGTCGATGACACTTCCTGGTCGCATTCTTCAAATCTTGAAGATTCTTTACTCAGCCCAGCCAGTTCTGATACAAATTGGCTCTTTGGTAGCTCTTCAAGTGCAACAGTAGCTTCATCTTACTACGTTCCAATGGAATTTATAATCATTTTAGTTAGTGAACATATTCATAGTACTGTAGATCGATATATCTTTATTTGAAAATACATCAAGTTCCTGAAACAGTACTAAATATTTTCATGTTTACACATACAAAAAGGCATCACAAGAAAAGGATCATTTGCGCTAATTTTCTGCATTGCAATTAATACGATTATTTCAGGCAATATTTTGTGGACATGCTGTACAGGGAGTCTTATTTTCAATATTTTCACAGATTATTTCGGAAGCCCCTTTTTCCAAAAAAATAATACGACTATCGATTCATGTCAATAGCGTTCTTTTATATGAATCATGGTTTCCGAGAGATTCTCTAAAAATATCGAAAGTAATAGATCCATCCTGTATATTAGACGTAGTGATTCTTCCAATTATAACAAAAAAAGGCATCACGTATTGTATGTCTTCCAAAAAAAGGAAAATTCACATTTAATTCATTTTTTTTTAGTGTTCTATACAGGCTGGTCCATTTAAATGGAACATATTCTTATCTTCGAAATAATCAGTTTTATAAAAAAGTTTGCGATAAAAGTATATCAAGGGGTTCGTTAGGGGGCGCTGTCATTGTTGCTGTAGACATAGCCGTCAAGGTCATAGCAAAGCCAACTCCAAGTGAAACGTGGTACTTTTTTACCACTTTCTTACTAAGCAATAAAATTGTAATTAAAAATACTGAAATTTATATGACCTAACATCAATACAGGGTGATTCATAATTAAGTAGAAACAAATTAAATTTATGCTCTCCAGCCCGAAATAAAACAATTAACTCAAAATGTACCAAAATGCTTCCTTTAGAAGATACAGAGTGCTACAAAAATTGGTTACTTATGTTTTTTGCTATAACTTCACTTTACTATATATTTAAAAATAAATTTTTATTATCTAAAAATACATCAAAATAGGTATAACAACAAAGTACATTAAAAGCAGAAAACTACAGCGATTGTTCAGAATGTCCACCCTCTGCCGCTATGGAAGCATTACATCTTCGTATTAGGGATGCATACACTTGCTGCATATTAACACTCTCCCGAATTTCATTTGCGGCCTGTACGATTCTTTGAAGCAACTGTTCCCTGTTGTTAATAACCTTGCAGTTAACCAGTTCTTTTAAACAACGTCTGTGATCACGACCGTCATCTTCATCGCCACCGCGTTGGTTTACGCCACGCTTAATAAATTCAAGTTATAGCAAAAAACGTCAAATCCAGTTTCTGTAGCACTCTGTATCATCTGATGGAAGCATTTTGGTACTAAGTTATATTGAGTTAATTGTTTTGTTTCGTGTTGAAGAACATACAGTTAATTTTTTTACAGCTAATTATGACTCACCCTGTATATTTTATTAAATGATATTTTAAAGAAATTAATACAAATATTTCAACAATTGCATCAGTAGTAATTGTTTCGAAGATATTAAGGTGTTATACTTTAAACGGATCTGTCTGTATACACAGTATGTCCAGCTAGTGGACAAGTGGAAGATAATTGCTTTCCCGATTGTAAATAATTTAGAGAAATGGTTTTCAATAAAAAAAAAATAGGAGACAAGTGCTGCATAACATGAAGTTATGTTCAAGTATACAGTTTTTAATTTAAACAGCCTGTTATAGACAAAGACGAAAGTCAGTTAGGATCAAAGGGGCAGAGAGGCGGCATCGCATATGTATTCTATCGTTACCTAAGACAACGATAGAATGAGGTACGTGACCTAGCAATGCATATGCGATGCCGCCTCTCTACCCCTACCAATGCTGATGTATTGCTGTGACGCTCTCGGTCACGCCTCGTTTCTAACTGACTTTCGTCTTTGGTTATAAACAATGAAATGTCAGGCCCAGGCACAGATTGAAATTACGCATAAAATCGACATGTTCAATCCTCTTCCCATCTAGGGAAGTTTGATGCAAAATATTTTGATGTTTAGTGGACCATTCTCGTAAATGTAAACAACTCCTTCTACAGGGTGTTTTAAAACAACGTTTGCAGATTTTAAGGGCATGTAGTACGGTCGAAAATAAGTTAGAAAGTCTTAATAAACATATGTCCGCAACGTACTTTTACAGGATTTCCATTGGCACGATATCGCTCATTTCACCATTTGAATAAGCAAACATTGTAATTGATACAAATTTCTTCGAAACTTCAAATTAAACTGTCAAAAAAAAAAAAAACACCAATAAGCACATGTTTACTGGGATGTGGGATTATTTCATGTATTGGGAACACTCGTTGTTATCTCGTAAACGGCTGATTTACGGACATATGTTTATTAAGACTCTTTAACTTATTTTTGACCGTACTGCATGCCCTTAAAATTTTGAAACGTTGTTTTAAAACACCCTGTATTACTTTAAACTTCTTTACGAAATACCATAAACATTTGTTTCTCTGAAGATATTTTTAAACGAAAAGCCTAAATGGATTGCTTCATATTTAACTCACTGAAGAAGGACGCATTTTGGATTTAGGGAGATATATATAAATCACTGTCTAGAGCTTGTCTATCAAATTCAGGGAAAATGTTCTTCCATTGGAAAAAAAATGAAAATATCATGAAACAAATATAGCAACGATTTCGATAGCCATCTTGTAGAATCTAGTTGATATAACTGGTTTTCTCAAGGTGCTGATGAAAACCCCAAGAAATATTTTATTGAATAAAATTTGAATCGCCATTCTAACACGTCAAACGTTTAAGATATCGGGTGTTAAAGAAACAACGGCATTTTGAAAAAGTTGCAAATTACCCGAATTACTTTGAAACTAATCCAAGTAGATGTTGAAGAAAGTTGACATGAATTGAAGAGACGCATCTAAAAACACAAAAATATACAAGGTGTTCCTATATATTTGTAGCGGAAATTGAACACCCTATATACTTGAACGTAATTTTATATCATGCAAAACTTATTTCCGACTATTTTTAATTTGAAAGCGTTTTCTCTAAATTGCTCTTCCGGCCACGTATTATGTGGACATGCAGCATAATACCATTTCGTTTTTCAAATGAAATTAAATTATATTATTTAATTAAAGACACCTAGGTAGAATTCGAGTCATGCAAGATGCACCATAAAAATCGTCAGATAAAAATACATGGTTAATTATATTAATTTTTATCTTAAATAGAGCACTCTGTATATTAATTAATTTTTAAATTTCTGGTTTGGTTTTAGAAAGAATTAATTTAAATGATACTTATATTATTAAAAATTAAGTAATAGGTATTGAAAGAAATTGAATATACCGGGCGTTGAAAAAGTTTTTTAACTTTAAAGTTAAATTACATAAAATATTGTATTTCTTTGTTTGAAATTACAACATTTATCAGGAAATGTGTTATCGAATAACGAAAAGTAATGGAAAATACGAATTTTTCATGATTTAATTCTACTCAATGCCTTTTTCATTCTTTTTCGATAAAAGATTTTAGAAAAAACGTTGTAAATTCCTAACAATATAATAATTTTTATTATTACTTATCTTACCATTTAATTTATTACGTATTATTTTCCTATGATGTATATGTAGGTGTAAATTAGTCCATCACTTGTTTGTACACAAGACTGATTTTGATTGCGAATGAATGTGTCAGATATGAAAACAAATGAATGCGTAGACCTGTAAAATCGTTTATATTTATACATACTGTACATAAGTATTTACAATTTTAAAGAATTATATATATATAATATAAAACCTGCGACAAAATATAAATAAAAACAACCGAAGAAGGAGAAAAGTGTTATCCGTGATGTAAATGATTTTATATTTTCGCCCCCTCTTTTTGAATAAATAAATTATTCAATTTTTTATATTTTGTGTTAATTTATTTGCCCTTTAAAAAAATTATTGTATTTCACCCAGAGTAGTGATATTCCGAGTCAAATATTTCAATGACTCGAATAAAATCTGTTGTAAATTCGAGTCCAACCGTTACCACCGAAACAACAAGGCCTCAGCGCTCTTCGATTACGTCACGCTGTTTAGGTGATGTATCGCCATGCACGATATTAGCCTAAGAGGTAAAGCAATCGTTTTTTTGTCGATTTTTTGACAGACAACACTGGAAAAACAGCTTTATGTAGTCAGTTACTAGCCTACAATTTAAAACACGTATTCAATGAACCATCACGTATTGGAAGAAATACAGAAACGTGCATCGATCAGATTTTCACAAATATTGAATATCTAGTACATGGGAAGGAAGTAATACAGCCACATTTATCTGATCACCTAGGCCAAATCATCAATTTTAAGGGTGCCGCGTTTGCTAGCGAATCACCAGAATATAAGAATGTAAGAGCAATAGATGAAACAAAAATATACAATTTCATTAATCAAGTGGAAACAAGGATTTGGAAAAACATCATCATCAATGCACGCCCCGAAATGAAGGTCACATTGTATTACAACTCACTAATAAAATGTTTTCAAGACTCATTTCCGGTAGTTACAGTACCAGTTCGAAACCCACCGCAAAATATTAGTTGGTATACTGAAGGTCTAGGAAAGCTGAAAAATATCTTAGATGGTTTGGATATTATCAACAAAGTCCACCAAAGCGAGCAGTCGCGGGAAGCATATAACGTGACAAGAAAAGAGTACAATAAAAATATAGAAGAGGCAAAGAGCGGAGCGATCTATAATCAAATCCAAAGAGCTGCTAATAGAAACAAAATGGTGTGGAACATCATAAGGTCAGAGACCAATGTCAGGCAGGCTAGAAAACAACAAAAAGAAAGTGTGCCTACTGAACGAGAATTCAATAAATTCTTTTCCGAAATAGGGGATAAAATAGCAAATGGTATACCCGGACCGGTGTTGTCTGCCGACGAGCTGGCTGCTAGGCGGAACCCTGTCGCAACACAGTCTTTCTTTTTTACACCAGTTGATGAAAGCGAAATAAAAAATATAATAATAGAGCTGAAAAACAAGGACACTCGAGATATAGAGGGATTATCAACAAACCTTCTGCAAAGAGTTAGTCTTGCGATATGTACACCTATAGCGTACTTCATCAATCAAATGTTTTTGCGCGGAATTTTCCCATTAGAATTAGAGAAAGCGAAGATAATCCCAGTGCCGAAATCGGGGGATACAAATGACCCAAACAATTATAGGCCCATATCCATTTTGCCGGCAGTGTCTCTATACGTATTGAATTTTAGTTTTGTAGTATTTTAATTAGTTAATTTTGTTTGTAGAATAAGCTTTGAAGATATTTGTTATAGTCTATGACAAATATATACTGTAATTTAAGATTACAGTCTACAAGATAAACACACCGCCATCTGTGGGAAGGTGACATAGTAAAATTCATTAAAATTAAATAAAGTAAAAGTACGAGATAAAAGATTTTATTCAGATATAAGTATTACATATATCTTACAAAATGAGGCGACAAACAACAAATTAAAACAACAACAACACATTAGATACAAAGTATAAATAAGATATCCTACAATTATAATATAATACACAGCGCTTGTCTCATAAAAACTTCCATGTTAAGAATAACACACCCATCAAGCGAATGTAATTAAAGTTCTTCCTTACTCTCTTTTTTTTTTAATTATTATTATTATTAAATACAGAAACCCTAGCTGAAACCGTCAACAACTTAATAGTGTTGAGAAAAACGTTACGATGTACACTTTGTAGAAAGAGGAGTACAACTATTACAAAAGACTAGTTTAGTAAATGAAATCTATATAGAAATTATGACACCAAGAGCGTTCTTCAAAGACTTTAGTTTGATACTTCCAGTTACATAAGGAAATGTTTTCTAGGCGTTCAAAACGTATGTCTGGTTGTTAAAACTTGTCCCTAACCTCAGTTTCTCCCTTTGTAAAGCGTGTGTACAAACGAAGTCCCCAAATTTGTTAGCTTACTATTTCGCTAACGTCTAAGTGTCATGATTTGCAATATAATTTAACTTCGACATGACCAGTAAATAAAAACAGTTACCATGAATATGAAATATGTACAGTGTGTTCAATGAGGAATGGAACAGCACGCGATATCTCAGGAATGAAGATCTTAAAACTTTACGATGTTTACTATAAATGTTCACGAATTGCACATATTCGTTGGTAATTTTTTTTAAACTAATTGCATCACCACTAAATGGCGCAGATTCTAAAAAATCAAACAAAATGATGGACATTGAATTTAAAAAAACTTAGATAACGCTATCTAGAAGTAGCGCATTTAATCTTTTTAAAAATTACCAATTGCTCCTAGCATTTATAGCAAAATTCTCAACATGTTAAAATCTTCATCCGTTCCTGAGATACCGCGTTCTCCCAACCGCATCGCTGAACACTCTGTATATGTACAACGACAGGAAAATGTGTAATTTAAGAAAACCAACACGGGAACAGCCGGAAGCTACTCTGCACATTAGTCTATGGCCGTGAAAGACTACATCGAACAATTATTGTCTTGCTAAACGGTTAAAGACGAAGCTCTTGGTATTGTTTCCAATAAATAAAAGCAACTACCAGAGATAATATCGAAATAGACAATCTAGGAATGAATAAAATTAAAAGAAATTATTTATTCCATTCTCGAAGTTTTCTCCGTCATTCTCTCTATGGAATTTTCGCCTTTTTGGGGCAATTCTTTGTTAATTGATAATTGGCAGGCTTTTGGCGATAAAAGGTGCCCTAATTTAAAAAAAAATGCCAAAGTGAAGTTAGAACACCTCATATCTTAAATACCAAGACATTCGAAAAGATTAGCAATTGGATAATTTTGAAATAGTGGAAGATATGGATGTGCAGAATAATAGTGTAGCATTTTTGCCACAATTAGAGAGGAAGGTGGTAAAATTACATTGGCAGAATGAAACAAAACCATCTCTCCATTGTATATTGTACGTTTTCATCAAACTTACTGTTCCGGTTTGCGTCTAAACTATTATTTTGTTGTTATTTGGTTTAATTAAACAATTCTTCTTGATTAAATTGAGGCTGACAAAAGATTGCTTTCGTCAACTTATGTATGTATTTGAAAATTGTCGAATCTGTTCAATTTCAACAGTGTTTCGATCCAGGTCAAGAGTCAGTAGCAATTTTTCAATCGAAAAAAAAAATCATCCAATTTTTCGAGCTCATTTTGAATAGCAGCAAGGGGAATTAAAGATTTGGAATCGAGGTCCAACTATAAGATAAGTCAAATAAAACCAATCGTGTTGCTTTGAAAGGTGGTCGAAATTCAAAAGATAACAAGTGAAAGAAGAGGAAACTATGGCACATCTGTGGCTTCTATTTCTCCGCATGATGCAGCTGATCTGCAACATTTTTAAAAAAACGGAACATGTCCAATATTCGTGACAATTTGCTTTTGAGTGACGCATCCTATATACAGAGTTCTTTTTCGTGTTTTAGTCAGGAAATCTCGGAAACCATAAGAGATAGAAAAATGATTTTAAATGAGGAATTTACCAGAAAAGATCAGAGAAGAAAGAATTAAATGCTCCAAGATATCGACGTTCTGAAAGAGATAATTGCAATTGTACATTGTTTGAAAGCTTCTTCTGGTTCTACAAGCCTTAGTGGACCATGGCTTCTACAAATTTTCTCAATCCTTTCCTGGCTGTTGGTGTACTTCTCCAATTTCCAATTCGCATTTGTCTCGGATCGTCTTCCACCGTCCACTCCTTCTCCCTCTCCCATTCCATTCTTCTCTCCACCGCAGCCTGTAGTATCCTTCCTTTTAGGAATCCATGTATGCGTTCCAGCCAACTGAGCATTTGCATCTTTGGACTACTTTTATAACTTCACCATTACAGTTTGTTCTTCTCATCCAAACCCTTTTTTCTAAGTATCTTCCTTTCCCACGTGTCTATATTATTTTTTTTTAGTTGCTCTATTCAAAATCCAAGTTTCACATCCATATAGTACCGTGGGTTGTATCTTGTTTCGGCGGCTCTTGAGATATTTTTATTTCTAAGAAGTTTCGCTAAAGATCTGATAATTTTGCTTCCTTTCTAGTGCTAATACCTGTATTGAATTTCTTCATTTTCGCCACATGTCTTGTCATTTGGACTGCCAGGGTGGATCAAAATCTAGTGAATATAACGATGTAGGGATCTGTCTTCATGTCTAACCACGATCAATGATTATGATCAATTTGGTAGTTATTGAAAGGGGGGAAAACTTTTTTTTAAAACTGGGCAGGATTTGTAGCAATTTCAAGGTAATTTATTTATTACTGGGTTCACAGTTGGATTATACCAAACATAGTTTTCTATGCGAATGAACAGTCGAGACTTTCAGAAACATTTTATAAATTTCGTCTGCCCAAAATCAGTATATTCTTCAAAAAAATACATCATTGCTAATCCATTAGTTCCAAAACTTAACAGATTTTTCTATCTCCTACGTTTTTCGAGATTCCTGTTCTAAAAACTTAAAATAACTGAAATATTAAATCGTCCAAATAGTTTGGAATCGTATGTTTCGTCGTTATTATCGTATCATAGATGTAATAATGTTTGTATATTTCATATTTATATATTTATATTTATCATATATGTATATATAAATAACTATATTTTAAGCGTATATAAGAACGACACCGTCTATGACCTACTTAAGACGGTTTATTGCCTCTATTTTGACCTCCGCGAAATTTCCTACCGTCGCCGTTGTGGTAGTGGTTGTTGTTGCCGCCTCTTCGACCTTGGTGGCCGCCCCCACCGCCGCCGCTGGTGTTGATTGGTCCTCCGCCTCCTCCACCGCCGCCGCCCGTTTGTAGGTTCGGCAGTTGCGAGCCGTCACCGGCTATCGTCCCATTTTTATCAACACCTCTGATATTCTGCCAGTAATTCTGCGAATGAAGCGGTGGAAACCAATTCCGATAGTGACCCCCCGTACCGCCGTTGCCCCTAGAAAGATATTTTCTAATTGAATCGTTTATTTCAGAAAAAAAAAGATTAACAATAAGTAAGATTTCTGACCTTTTTGAGTTAAACAATGTTTTATAAAATTTATAGAAAGGACAATCATTTGGTGTAAAAAATGGTCTATCGGCAATAAATGCAAATGCACGTACTTTTTGTGGGATTATATTCGAAATTAAATTGCTGCAAGTGTTATTGAATTTCTTCTGGTCTACAATAACTGCCCACGGCAGAAGAAGGACCATATTATGATACGTATGTGCATGGCTTTAACGGAAGTTGGAAGATTTAAAAAAATGGAACAATTTTTTCCAATCAAAAGTCGCTCACTTTTACCCAATGATCGCGACGATTTTTTTGATAAAACATGACCAAATATTTTCTATTCAGGAATACACCAAAATTCTTGTGAAATCAAATTCTAGTAAAAATTTTACTGTTAAAGAAATTAAAGCTACAGATGTACTTGATTTTAAATTTTAACGGTCAAAATATTACTGTTTCGTTTGAGACTTCGAAACGAGGAATTTCAAGGGAGAACAATGATTTTTTATTTCACAGCTTCATTATTATCGATTTGATTCAACAAAGTATGTTGTACCTTCAGAATTTATTAATAATTTTGCTAATAATTCATTCTCACTTAAAATGCCCAAAACCTTCAGAACAATAACTGTACAAATGCCCAATCAAAAAGCATACACTGGTAAAGTACCAATTACACAAACTAAAATTGAGCATTTGAGCCAATGATTCCTTACATTGAAAAAGATCATCTTATTTTTATAATAAAATTCTTGAGTGGCCTACCAAAGCAAAAACAATGAAAATTAAAAACTAACTAGAATTTATCTTTATTAATTTCTTTATAATAATCATTTCTTTATGTTTCTCCAAAATTTGTTTATTATTAAACTTTATTAAAACAATAATTGTTTATAAACAACTTTATAAACAATGATTATATATGATAATGACTGATTGTATTTAATAAAAGCTGATCTTGAACGCCCCGTCCTTTGTTAACGCACGTTTTAGATAGGCATACGTAGGGGGGATCCAACGGGAGTAACCGTCTCGAAATGCACGGCAAAGTTCGACCAGGATACTAAAGAGATGCGTTGTTAAAGCTTATCGCTGCGTCAGCCCGGATAAGAATATTTTAAAATTTAAAAAATTTAGTATTGAATGGCACGTACTCATCTATAATTAAACGCTATTTTCTAAAGTGTGAGTTGGTGAAATAGAGTCTTTGTTTAATCGTTTACTTCTTTAGTCTCTTTCGTAGTGAATACTAACTTTGGTTAAATAAATATATATTCTTCTAATTTAATATAATCTGTAAATCGTGTATACAGTAATCGGGTATGCAGTATTTTATAATTTTCGTATTTATTCCTGAAATTTGCTTGTGTTTATACATTATTAATAGATGTAATAATTAAATATGTAATATACCAGATAGTGAAACATGATCATTCGCTAATATATGTCAAAAATTGTATATTTTGACATATATTAGCGATAATTTTTCTCAAGAACACTAAAATGTTACGTAGTCCCTTTCTGAAATAAACGATTCAATTGGTTCAACCCGTGAAAACCGATCTCTTGCACAGCATATATGGACACAGTTCGAATCACCACGACTCAGCCCGATTAAGCCCGGCAGAGATTAAGCAACTTGCGAGTCCAATTTGAAATTAACCCGACTAAACCCCTACTAACACTGCAATTGGATTAACGAGATACCCGACTTCGACTCGTTACGTCACTAATTACCTATTGCTATGCCGACCGCCACTACCACCATTTCCTCCTCGGTTCTGGTTGGCATTGTTCTTCTGTCCATGATGATGGCTACCGCTTCCATCCCTTCCATGGTACGAATCACGATTGCTATAACCGGTAGGGGAGGTCGAATTTTCCCGACGAAGATCCGAATTTTCACGTCGTAACCGCCTGATCAAGGCTTCAGCGTCGTCCAGCTTCCGTAGCAGTTCGGGATCGGGTTGGATACCTCGTTCTCGTTCTCTTTCGCGTTCTCTTTCATAACGTTCCAGCTTCCTGAAAAGGGAGGACCAACTATCTTATACATCAGACCTGTAATTCCCCTAAAAGTTGTCTTGATTTTTGCAAATTTTGCTTAAAATCCCAATAAATCTCTTTTTGAAAGGAAAGACGGATGAAACACCATCAATTTGAGCAATTCCTAAGCTGAGACGAATAAAACTATTTAGGATCACGAAATTGCAATAAAAATTTCAGCAGGATTTTTCAGATTTTGTCCTATTAATTTTTTCTAAAAGAAAATTAGCGTAGATTGTCCAGGAATAATGGAGAGCTTTGCAACACATGCAAATTAACATTACTTTACCGAACATCTAACCTATTTTCTGATTTATTTATTTTGATAACGATTTTAGAATTAAAAAAGCTTACTTCTTTTGTTCGTCGACAATAGCTGACAAATAGACATTTCTACTCTCAGCTTCTTGCAATTGAATCTTCAAATCGCTTACTTCCCTTTCCAGTAATTCAACCTGCAACGGCGTTACGTTGACCTGTTTTGGACTGATGTTCACCTAATATAAAATGGTAAAGCAATAACATGATATTCACTTCACTGTTAGTTAGGGTTTTAAAAAAAAATTGAAGAACCAACTTGATGACAAGAGGTTACCTTGGGTTTCGTGTCATCGTCCGGTGAAGATGGTGTACTGGGTAGGGAAGTCTTGGCAAAAACCAACTGGAATTGAAGTTCTGAAAGTAAAATCATCCGTTTGCAAAATTAAGTAATCTTCTAAAGAATTAGTGCCGTTGAATGCTTCAAAGAATTGTTTCTTATAAGATTTAAGTAAATTGGTACTGAGAATCCACCTTCAATCCTAAATTAAATCTCCAAAAGTCTATTCTAGACGTAGAAATAATTGAAAAATAATCAATGTTGTTATTTGATTATTGTTTATTCTGACATGGCGTCACCATATTTGCATATTCAAGATTTGAATCAATATATAGCATTTGTGAAGAAAAGTGTCCACATATTAATATAGAGGATGTTTATTTTGGAACTACACAAGTAACATCTTCTAACAAAAATACATTAAAAAGGAATAATATTCTCACCACTTGACGTGATGGGTTGTGAAGTGCTGAGCTTCTTGCTGATCATTTCGGTTAGTCTTCACAAGAATACCTTTAACCCCTGTCCTACGGGACGTATATTTATTGTCAGATCCTGCATCACATAGATTTATCAATCCGTTCAAAGATATCTTCACGAAACTAAATACGAGTTTAGGAATTCAATATATACAAGACACCAGGATGTTAAATTACACACGAATAGCTGCTTATTTGGTTTGCGAATAGTAGTAAAATTCGGGAAGCTCGCCGATTAACTTACTTAACATTGAGAAAAGGTAAACAGTACATAAATAAGGAAATGAAGTAAACACTGAGGTGGTTTATTTTAGACTTCGAGTGCTATAATAAGACTAATATTATTGAACTGAACAAATCTGAAGTTTAGACAGATGTAATTTTGAAATAATTTTGTATGTTACTGAATATTTTTTAAGATTCTTTTAAAGAAGTTATGTAGATTGTGTTAGCGGTATCAAAGTAGTAATTTTTTGCAAAATAATTCCTTTCTGGCGACCATTTACTTGTTGACAGTAATATGTGGTAGAATCCCTCAATGACGCTTGAAATAGTGTCCGGTATGATACTTCCATTATTCTAGCCCTCAAATCATCTAAAGCCCATTCAATGGTACCTAAAAAGGCCTGTTCTTACCTCTATTCCTATGCCTCAAACTGTCGATCTCATGGTGTAAACCGTTCAACATCGATTGGTGCTGTTCCTGGAGGAATCTAATGTTTTGTTCCAATTGGGCGACTCTGGACGATTCAGAAGGTTTTTGAATCTCAGTGGTCCTGATCGCTGTCATCTCCGAAGTGCGTGCGACGGCTACTAGATCAGCATTAACACCACTAGGTTTTGTTTTATTCACCTAAAAACGATTTTGGTTTAATTCTTGATCGTAACACCGATAAAACTTCAGCATTGTTACATCTTTTAATCTCTAATAGGAGTAATGCATACTCAAACTGTATCTTCACAATAATTACGTAAAATAAATTTGAATAATTTTGTTTATGAATGGAATTAAATTTTTAAACCATATATATTTCACCAAATGTACTTTTTACTGTAAAGCTCGGTTAACTCCTTTGCAATAAGGTAAATTTACTTAATTTACCTAATTTTTTGACAGTATACTCATACTTTGAAAGAAACATATTTATTACGAAATTCTTACGCGTGAGAATCCCAAAAAAGATTTTTAAGTTGCAATATACAGTACCGTTCATGAAAGTTCGGGCAAGCTGACAAATTGTATTAACTGTTTAGGAAAAATATTTAAAATTATATAATATACATTTCTGTGAGGAACTATTAAAACTAACCTTTTCTGGAAGCCTTTTACCAATTTCCAGGTAGTATTTGTCTATTATAAGACCGTTATCATAAAATATATAATTATGTTGGAAATCCCCAATAATTACAGTTACAATAGAGCTTTATAATAATCCCTAGGAGGGTTAGCTGATTCACTCGTGTTACCTGGAAATATTCGTACACGCTTTATAACGTATTATAACATTTGTAAACGCAGTAGTTCTGAAGAGAGTGTTATTGTGAAAGTATCTGCGCTTGTGCAAGTGAAAAATAAAATAATTTCGGTTTGATTGCTTAAAATGCCCCGTGGAATGCCTCTAGCTGTTTCAAAACGATCTGCTATTATGACCTTGCATCAAGAAGGGTACGGATTGCGGATAAATTAAAAATAAAAAAATCTACACTACATGATACTATAGTTCGATTTAAGACAACCGGTGACGTGCAAGATCGTAATCGGCCAGGACCGTCAAGAAAAACGACTCCTGCGGAAGATTTACGAATAAAAATAATTAGTAAGCTCAATAGAAGACTAACAGCATCAGAAATTGCTGCAGAATTCAATAATGAGCTGAAAGAGGCTGGGTTGCATGGGCGAGTGGCTTGTCGAAAACCGTTACTTCGAAGAGGAAATAGGCTGAAACGACTGAAATGGGCACAAGCTCATAGAAATTGGACAGTGGACGATTTTAAACACGTTTTGTGGACTGACGAATCCAAGTTTGAGGTTTTTGGAAATAGACGAAGAGTTTTCGTACGCAGATCAAGAGGGGAAAGAATGTTACGGGAGCGTATAGTTCCTACAGTGAAGCATGGAGGCGGATCTGTAATGGTTTGGGGTTGTTTTTCCTTAATCGGAGCAGGGGACTTGCTAAAAATTGAGGGCATAATGAAAACGGAAGAATATCGGAAAATCCTGGAGGAAAATGCCATACCGTCAGGAGTCCGATTAATTGGTCGTGGATTTGAATTTATGCAGGACAATGACCCCAAACATATATCTAAATTGTGCACAGATTACCTGCAGCAAGAAGAAAATGAAAGAACCCTAAAAATTATGGAATGGCCGCCACAGTCCCCTGATATGAACCCGATAGAGTTGTTATGGGAAGAATTAGACCGATGTGTTAGGAAAAAGTGTCCAAAATCGAAGGAACATTTGTGGACCATTCTCTAGGAGGCATGGACAAGCTTGCCCAATGAAACACTAGCAAAATTAGTGAATCGGATGCCGAGAATAGTGGCAGCAGTACTAAAGGCAAAAGGTGGATTTTTCGATGAAAATCGGATTTAAATTATTTGTATTACATTAACTTTTTCTTTTTAATAAATTTGTGTTTGAAAATATGTAAAATCATGTAAGTAAGTATTAAATACATGGCCATTTAATATTTCTCTTATTTTCTTTGATTTCCGTACATTTTTTTGCTTGCCCGAACTTCCATGAACGGTAGTGTATAATTAAATTTAAACAACAAATATTGACAGCTTAAGATTACGACGCAAAACGAAATTAATATAACTAATAACTTTTAAGAAACTTGTTGCAAAATTAAGTAGTTAACGTGTCCCAGATTTGTTTTAATTTGGTTTGATCAGAAATCGTTCTCTTTGAGAATTGTTCCTTAGGTATTATCTCATTTTTTTTTATTATAACACCTTTTTATTTCCTGAACAAAATGTATTTTCATTAAAAATCGTGCTGATCTTTTTCAAAAACAAAAACACCTTGAATTTTTAATTCAAAGTACACGTCTGCCAGTCAATCTGAAATTATTTCTTTCCAAATGACCGATATTGTGGGGTATTCGAAAAATAATTTTTGTTGGAAAAGAAATTGGGTTAAAATTTAGAAAAAACGTCATAAAACAGGAACTGAAGAAATATTGTTTTTCGTATCAATTAATGCCTTTTATTAAAATAAAATTTACGTACTTCCGCGTTTTTCAGAAAATCACTTAGGTAATTAGTAAATAACGTTACGAATATTCTGCGTTAGGCTGCGTTCTATAGAGTAGCGTGAAATTAGCGTAAGAATTTGACAGCTGACACCAATGATTTGCTTTGTCATAATTAGAGTTGACTTTTTTTTTTAATTTCACAGATGATTTAAGTTGGTAGTTCCGGCAATAGAGGACATATGGTTCCTTTATTGCCGGAATTACCAACTTAAATCATAACCTAACCTAAATTTATCTGTTGATATTAACAATTGCTTTTGTAATGCACGGAATTGCACAGAAACGTTACATGACTTGTTTCTAAGCAGTTTCTACAGTAATCATAACATACGAATTCAAAAACAAACGCTGAAAATAACATTAAAGTTTGACGTGTATATACCCCCTATGTGAACGTTATTACACTCTATCCACATATTGTGTATACCTCTAATAATAAATAAAGTTAGCAGTAATGGAACGTTGGGCGCTGTGTAATATGTAATGAATGATTTTATTTGAACCATATGCAGGTTAACGGCGTATTAATAAGATGTTAGTCACCAAGTAAAACAAAACCTTACGTCCGGTAACTACGAGTACGCATTAGAAAACTTATAATAAAGAATGACATGCAATTGTGACGTATTAATTTTCTTTTAACGATGACAACACATATACAACAAATGGGAAAATAAATAACAAAAAAGAAATTAAAAAAAAATAAGAAATTTATTAAAGAAACGTATACAATAACAAAAAATAATTAAAAGAAAACTAATTTTGATTAGTTCCTTGATAAACGCATCTCCTTTTGGTGCTTTCCCTACGTATACAACAAAGGGCGTATCTTTCGGGGTTAATAACATCTCACCTGGCCAAAAGGCGCCACCGGTATCTTAACCATCACTTTCGAAGCCATAATCTAGGCTATAGCGATTTAACCAGCACTTAAATTCGAAATAAACGGAAAAACAAGAAGGAAACGATTGCCTCACTCGGCCGCGGAACGTGGAAAACAACTGGGAATCGTGTCTTTTACCGAACCAATAATCCTGATGATCGCGATTCTCAGTCAAGGTAACCGTGAATCATCGCTTTTTTTTCTTCTACGCGAACGTTTCGATTTAAATACGGGCCACGATGATCGCGGAAGGCTACGGAACTAATCTCGTACAAACAAAAGGCGACGAACGCGTCCTTTTTGGGTTTTTTTGATGCTCCGTTTCGGGAAGAATTGAAAAAAAACCGATCGCGGACCTGAAGATGACGGGTACCTCAAGACGTTTAGACTTGACCGCTCACCCTTGCGGTACAAATAATAACGTTCCACCCCCGCTCCTCCAACCCCGTTCGAGTACTTGTTACGTTTCTGTTGTGTCAGACTGAGTATTGATTATTTTGTGAATGGGGTTGGTTGAGGGGTGGGGATACGAAGCCTAGTTGTGTGTTTGTAATAGTTGTGAGGATACAGGGTGATATAAATATTTATATTTATATTTTTAATGGTCTTTCCTATAATATAATTGCACGTGATTGGTAGGCTCTTCAAAAATACGCCTTATTACTAGAGCGGGCCAAATTGCGCCATCCAACAGAATCGGAATCAGGCGCAACGGCCGCTTATTGTAAATAGCGTATATGTGAGTCACAGCAATATTGATTTTCGAAATTAATACACAAGATGTAAAAAATAAAGCTGACGCAATAATAATGTTTAGTAATTAGAGCGGATATATATAGATATATATGTACACGCTGAGGGTGTTCTTATTTTCATTATGATTTTTTATTTGATGAAAACGGTATGCGATGTAATGGGATGTAATAAGGAAATAACAGAAACTGAACGCTTTTTTATTCTGTTGTACTTAATAATGTAACTGTAAATAAAGATATATAAATAAATTCTATCCTCTTAAAATGCGGATAGGCTTGTTTAAAAAGTTGCACCATCAATAAGTTTCCACATTTGCCTCGGTTAAGGATGTTCGCCGAGACTAAAAAATGTTCTATATTTCGAAAACGACCGTTGCCACGTCTACCGAAGTAAGACAGGCGTAATTAAAATAATCTTTAGACTTAGTCAAGGATCTGCGATGCCCATCGCACATTTGTCTTAATCTCGTGTAGTCCGGATTCTTTTTTAAAACACTATCGAACTTAGCTAAAACTCGTCCACTTGTTGCATCGTTTATACTGTGTAACAATGTACTAACTTCGTCCACGACTTGCACTGATTCTACCAACGACAATCCAGAATTTTGCAAATTTTCTATCGCGTCTACTAACCTTTGTATTGTTGCTAATATTCTTTAGATTGTTTCAACAGAAATTCGAGAAATCCCTTCTGGCTCATCTAATAGCTCTAGCTTCGGCAGGGACGAATTGCAAATAACGGATTTGACTTCTTGAAAATGTTCATATAATAAAAAGCGGCTTTTAACACAGTTCCCCAACGCGTAAGAATGGGCTGTGGTGGTTCTCGAATACCAGGGCATAACCTGTGGAATGCCTAGTCCTCTTAGACTTTTGAGAAACACTTTTTTTGTGTTTGCTATTAATGCATCCACCTCCGGGTAACACTCTCGAATAGTTTTGCCACAAGATGTAAAGCATGGACTTTACACGTAACATGTAAAAGTCCTTCAACTTTTCTTTAAGGGAACGGCCTACACTACACATTGTTGCTGCACATCGCTCATGAAACAACACAGTTGACTGGTTGACACTTGAAATTTTTGTAAACGTTTCGAGAACTACGGCCGTAATTGCTTTACTATACATGTTTTAATCTTCTGCTGCTAATAGAATTGCAAAATTGGTTTAATAGGATCTAATACGCGCACTATTATATTCAAATAGATTTTTTTTTGTAATCTGTCGTCTCATCAAGACATAGCCACAGCTGTTTATCTTTTAATTCGGCTTTATTCGATTTTCAATGTCCTCACGTATTCGTGAATATTCTCCGTAACGCTGTCCGAGATGGTAGTATCCACTCGGTATTGTATGTATCCCAGAATTTTCGAAATGCTTTTTTATCAAGTATACGAAGTGGTAGACCACATACCTAAACGTTAAAAGCAATTCTAATTGAAATTGACGTTGTTGTGACACACCATTTCTTTATTTCTGTGGTGTCGCTATTTATATGTCTTTACATCACGTTTTGCTTGCAGCACAGTAGTTTCTTTTTACAAACTTTACAGAAATTGTACTCCATTGTAGTGTAATCACAAATTCACTAAGAAATTTATTAACTTTCGTGGTATATGGCCGTTTTATTTTTTATTTTACGTTAGACAGTAATCACTAAACAGCACAACGACGCTTGTTTTATATGCCACGAAGTGTGCAAAAACGTACATCTGCAAGACTCGTCATTTGTTGATGAATAGAGCGGTCATCCGTAAATGAATAAGCGCGCTGTTAGTTCGTAGCCGTCGATGAATGAACTTTTTTTTTGTAGTGGCCCACTGTGAACAACGCCCTATTTAACAACGAACACCCAAACTGCAGGTGTATATTTGCGCGTCTTCACGACGTAATAGACAGTGGTTTTGGTCCTCGTCCTAATAATTACATATTTAAATTACCTATGTTTACATACATATATGCGCCCGGCAGCCTGATATCGAACCTGGCGCGTGGCGCTCTTGGCCCGCTCTACTTATTACATCTTCTTAGCGGACAGTAGCCACCTTCTACATCAGATGTCGCCAAAAATCGCTAAATCAAGACAAAGCAATTTATTTATGATCCCATACTGCCAACAACACGATTCAAATTAAATATGCGTTATTTCTAAAGCGAGGTAATGTCTCTGCGCGGCATAGGCGTGCGCTTCCTTCAGTAAGTACAATATCAAAAAATAAGAAATAAATCGAATAATAATAACAGAATCAATCAAGAATTATAATATCTGAAAAGTTGTGAAACGCCCACCATCTTAAGCAGCGTTATCAAGTAGGTTGGCGGGCTGTATTAGAATTATCGAACATTAAAAGTAGAAGCACCATTATCAGCATTATCACCCATTGGATAAATGTCGTGTGACAACACAGTTTCCAAAGTTGTCTCGTTGAACGATGTTCGCCATGGTGAAAAGATGTGTTTATATTTTGAAAGAGATAGCTCGACATCTACGGATGTAATATGTACATACATGCTTGATTAAAATACTCTTTGAATTCAGTTAATGGATTAGTCGATGCACCATCTCAAATTTGTTTTAGTGTGACAAAATCGGAATTTTGCTTTAACACACTTTCGAACTTTTCTAAAACGCGATTATATTTTACGTCATGTATGTACTGCGTTCAATATTTGCAGTGACTCCACTAACGACAACGCTCTATTTTGTAATTGTTCTATTGCGTCACGTAATCCTTTATATTTGTTACGAATAGTTTGTAACTCGGAAATATCTTGAAATTTTGTTTGGCGCTTCTTAATAGCTGCAGCTTCGGCAGGATTGAATTGTAGCCTAACAGTTACTTGAAATTTGAAATATTCGGCATAACAAAGAACTGCCTACAACCATGTTTCCCAACGTGCAAGAATCGGCTGTGGCGGTTCACGAATACCAGGACACTGTGCGTGAAATGGTCCAAGACGTTTTGGAGATTTAAGAAACACTTTTTTGTACTTGCTATTAATGCATCTACCTCGGGTGAACATTGTCGAATAGTTTCCGCCACAAGATGTAAAGCATGCACTTTAGACGTAACATATAAATACTTGCAACCGTGTTCAGGAAGAGAATGGCCTACCAAACGCATAGTCACGTCAACACTTGACGCGGTGAGACTTGAAAGTTTTCTAACGTACAATGTATCGCCTTCACAATTGCTTTTAGAGTAAAATTTCTTTTACAATCTGTTGTCTCGTCAACACATAATCAAAGCAACTGATTTTTTAATGTAATTTGATTTTGTTTTCCACATCTTCACGTGCAAATAAAACATGCTTACGCGCCGTTTTCGTAGTTGGCAACTTCAACTCGGGGTTGTACTTATACCAAAAGTTCTTAAACGGTTTTTTTTTTCGAATAAGCGAAGTGACAAATTACGGGTTATCATCATGACGAGGAAATCGAAAATAAAAGCAGTTCTCGTTGGCACGCCCTTTTTTCCTATTTTGCGTTCTTCGGTATTTACATGTTTGTAAGGGTCATTGTTTAGCCTTATTCACAGTATATATTTTAAATTAATAATTGTATATTTATAACGAATAACGTAACGCAAAACACAACGCACGCTCTCATTTCCTAAACTGAACGAAAAATAAACAAGCGGACGCTGACAATGCGAGAATCGATTTTTGCACACAGTCCGCTACTCCTGGGAAACGCCAATGTATCGCAAGGACGATTACCTCGCTCTGGTGGTAATGAATAGTTCGTTTGTTGGGAAGTTAGTTTTATTTATATTATTATTATTATTATTACCATAATTATTATGTATTA
Source organism: Dynastes maya (assembly GCA_029619315.2). Lineage (NCBI taxonomy): Eukaryota > Metazoa > Arthropoda > Insecta > Coleoptera > Scarabaeidae > Dynastes > Dynastes maya. The sequence goes on from JAROYE020000006.1 coordinate 49,249,010, forward strand.
GGTAATTATATTTATTTGAAAATATATGTTCATCTTATTTAATTGTGGTATTGTTTTTTTCTTGATTTGCAGAAGGCGAAACAAATTAAAAATAAATTGTATAGAAAGCATACATTGTAGATAAAATGCATATTTTCGGCAAGTTTTTGAAAAAAACGTGACATGTTTATTTATGGGTATATTTGCAAAATTTTTATACATAAAAATACGAACTCTATAGTTACGAATCATGATATGGCCGATAGGTTTTGACAAAATCAGATAAAACATTATCAAATTACAAATAGCCTAATCTCAGTGTAGGCATTAGATTAATCGATTTGTTCTACCAACGACGATATTGGAATTTAACAATTAAGTACATCGTTGAAAAAACAAACCACTGTGAGTAACGGTGGCAATGACCCTGTGCCTCGTCATTATTTTTATCGATTTTTGCTTCGGTTTTTTATAATTTCTACAGTGAAATATAACAAATAATTTCGAGTTATATAGAATTATTACGGTCACCATATTTTTTGGGGGAAATTAAAGAGTAGATCAGAAATTGTTTCATAAATAAAAAAAAAGATCATTATAAGGCTTCTCATAAAGTATAAATTTCCTGTTAGTTAAAAATCTTTACTTTTATTATTGGTAGTTTTATGATCTATGAGTAACTTGGACATATGTATGTTGTGTTGTGTATTTCATTGTATGATCCACATGTTTAACCCTTGAGTCATCCCCTGTCATGCAGTAGTACAAGTAGTCACCACGCGTCGTATTGATCCGAATTAAAATCAAAATTAAATAGGTGAAAAATAAATTTGTATCATATTTTAGTCAATAGGAATTAAGAATAGATATATTAAACAAAAAAAAATTAGACAAAAAAAATACCAAATAGATACAATCTTTGGATTTACATAAATTTAAAAATTGGGGTGCCCCTTTTCAATTTTTATGCCGCTTACATAGGAATAATAAAGAAAAGAGAAATATTATGCGAAAATAGTCATTCTATAGTCCTTAGAAATTAAAATATTTAATTGAAAATCAAGCTGGGTTAATATGACACATCAGATAACACATTATTTTACACGCCGCGATTTATTAATCAATTAATTAAACAAGTTCTTGACTAAAACTGAAATCGGTAAAAATATGCTGTTTTACATACCACAATAAATTGGACAATTTTCTAACGATCATGAATGCTGGTTTACTTTCGTTAATAGTGAAAAATCGTCGTAAAATCGATTTTCTTCTACCTTCTTTTTTATTAATTAAGTTTCATCGATTTCTAAAGCCCAAGAAATATCTAGATGTAAGACAATTTGTTCGGTCGAAAATTTCTTTTCAACAGAAAATTCATAATAAACTATTTAGATGCAAAGAATTTGACGGTATCTACATTAATGAGTAAAAAACAAAGAGTACGAAGAAACGTTGTGAATGCTCTGAAACGGTTATGATTTCCTCTTTTATTCAACGCTGTTTATTGCATTACATTGTCAATACTGAATAATAAATGTTATTTATAGGTATTTTATTTTCCCTTTTTTTTTGTTAATATTAACGTATTCTATTTATAAAAGGTATTTCATATTCGTCTTCAAACCGCCATTAATTTTACAGTTTTACTATCACAGGTTTCAAAAGATGATTGATATTACCGACCGAGTTAGAACTTCACATTTAAGTTGGTAGCACTTGCTGCGATGATAAAAAAATACAATAATGTCAATAATCGTCTTTTCTTTCACGTCAAGTAAGTTTTGTGGATTAATACTTACAGATTTAGCACTTTCTATTACAAATGTAAACAAATACTTTACTTACCAATAATTTGCTTAATAATTCGGCGCCATTTTCTGTATACGTTGCTGGCAGTGGTGGCAACACAACAGTATTTAAAGATAATCTCCTTTGATATTCTACCACCGTAGAACTTCTAGAGTACCTTAAATGCCTCATGTCTCACCCCCGTGCTTGAATTAGATCCCAATCGTGTAGGATTTGAAATCAAAAAGACGATCTTTTTAATGAATACGTTTTACGGTTGACGATCTTCTTTTAACATCAAATTGGTCAAAACGGTCTGAAAGATCACTGTGGCTATAGCGGCAATATCTCATCAGCATCTATTACTTACTACTTACCATAATAATGATGGGTGATTATGGAATAAAATTAGGAGAATTCACCACCGGTGGTTTAAATAACATCTGTCAAAATATCAACAATGCAATTAAAGTAGGTTTGTTTATGGTTTCTAACGATTTTCGTCATCCTCTGACAGATGCGAAGAAGTTTTTATGCGTCTTTTTCACGGTGATGGTTGACATTTTATTTTGATAAATTTGTTAGAGCGTCGTTGCTATAACGACGTTAAGTTCACACTTTGAAAATTCCGCCTATTTTCCACATATATCCCTGAGTATTGCGCCACCTATTAGCAGGTTACTCTATTACTTATTCGAATCTATAATTTTTATATTATGTAATTGATGTAAAATATGGAAGAATTTATAAAAATATTAAATTAGGTATTTAAAATTTTATATTGTAAAAAGTAGAAACTTGTATTAAAATGTAATACATTCAATTTTAAAATTGCCTATGCCGCCATCTAAAATCTTATTTGAGAACTAATACCAATAGCACCACAATATCTGTATTAAAATATTCAAAATAAAATTTATTGAATATTTGGACTGATTGAGCGACTTATATTAAATTTTAATGCATAAACATAAAATAAAAGTATAGTTGATATCCGTGGAATAGATATTTTTAAATTTTAGCGCATCTACGAGCGAAAGCTGATACTCATTGGTGACCACAAATTGTTAAATTTATGTTGTCAAATTTGAAATTGATATTATTTTTGTTGTGCAACCGTTTGTCAATTTACATCTTTATTTTAATATATATCGTTATACTTTTATTTCTGTATTCCTCATATGTATTCTTTCGAGAACTTGACAGGGTAATAAAATTATCCGAAACACCTTCCTACCATTTAATTTGGATTAAAGGTGCCTTATCGCAGTACATCAAAACACTTTTCTCTTTTTCCAGAAACGCACGTTACATCAGCTATTGAGATGATACAAGCGAACAAATACAAAGCAGATAGTTGGCATAATTTTGACATGGAGATGAATAAGGGGATCGAAAACAACAGAGAATTCTTTAAGAAACCGAAGACTCTATCTGAATCAGTTCCGAGATCTTATCACCAAGACCAAAAACAAGTTGTCTAATACGAAAAAATCTTACGCCGTAAGTCAGCTAATAACTTAATTTGCTGAACCGATCAAATGACGATGAAGATGCCATTGAAACTGCAGCATTCCTCGTGAAGTGGTGACAATTCGCAGGAAATCCTCTAAAAGGACTCAAAAGTAATGTGTAAATGTAGATATCACGAAGTCAAAGGGTATCATAGAAAAACATCTAAAGCAAACCAATTCATCGCACGATAGTATTGTAAAAAGAAATCGTCAAAGGAATTAGAAATGATTATTTCTGAAAGCTTAAAGAAGAAATCGAAAATGCAATTTCGAGCGAAATTGCAAAGGACTGTCGAAAAGTGCCTAAATTGTATGGAGGATATAAGGTTGCATCAACATGATTTCAAAACGTATAAATAAGTACTAATTTTCTTATTACAGAGTACAATTGGATATTGGAATTACGCCTCCGGATGGGTTAGAGATCTAGAACGAGGAATAAGCGATCTTCGGAATTTGCATCGCGATTCTCACGCATTACTATATCAATTAAATCGGCAGTATCGGATTTAAAAATAGTATGCTCTAATCGAATCGGCAAAAAAACTTGCAAATTAAACAGAGGTTTGCACCTTATATTCAAAATCTATATAGTGCAAGATTAAAGAAAGCATTACTTTGTATAAGATTGATGAAACAACAGATATTACTTGTAAGAAATCTCTTATTATAATTGTGCGATATTGGAAAGATGGCCGAATTAGCGATAGAATATTAGATTTGTGCGAAGTTGAGAGTGGTACATCACAATCTATATTCGATATTATAAAAAAATTATTGGATGAAAATAAAATAGGTTATAATAATGTAATCGGTTTTGCTTCTGATGGAGCAAGTACAATGACAGGCAATATAGGTGGAGTACAGGCAAAATTAAAGGAGATAATTCCTAATATTTATACTCAAATATGTATTTGCCATTCATTGCACTTATGTGCCTCTGCAGCTGTCAGGAAAGTACCTGATAACATAGAACAGTTTGTGAGAGATATCTATTCTTATTTTGCCCATAGTAACAAAAGGTTACAGGAATTAAAAGAATGCCAGGTGTTCGCTAACGAGAAACCGCATAGAATGCTGTTACCCTTCTCAAACTCGTTGGCTGTCCTTAAAGGTAAGTTGTAATTATACTTATACTTGTAATGCTCTACCATCTTGATTTTCAATTGCAGGCAGTTGTTGATAGGATTCTAGAGCACTGGAATTCGTTGACACTTTATTTCCAGAGGGCTGCATTGGAAGATAATTTACCCAACGCAAAGGCTATTTTAAATGCGCTCAAGAACCCTATATATAAATTCTACTTACTAAGTCTGTCATATATATTGACGATTACCAATAAGATAAATGTTGAGTTACAAGCAGAGGGTCCCAAAACTCCAATTGTGCTTGAAAGGATATCCTCATTTTACAAACTAATATTAAGAAATTACATCAGCCAAATTTAATGAATGTGAATATTATTACAAATAAATATCACCAATCCACAAAATTATGTAAGTTTAGATGACCTCTATGTGGTGCCAGAGCCGAAGCATCATTGTCCCAAGAACTTGCGAAAAATACAGTAACCCCTCAAGAAGTTGAAAACTTCAAAAAAACATATGTTATTGTTATATATCGAATTCAGCAAACAAATTTTAAAAGATTTGACTTAGAAGATAAGTATTTAATTTTTGCGCGGGGCGTTTGCTCCAGAAATTATAAAAATCGAAAGCAATAATTCCATAGCAAATTTTATAAATCTCTTTCCACAAGTACATATAGATATCGAAGAAGCAAATTTAGAATGGCAAATGTTGATACGTCTTGATAATCTAGAAAAACTCAACAATGATATAGCGAAATTCTGGAATGAAGTTCGCAGATGAAAAATAGCTTAAATGAATTTTATTTCCAAACTTAAATAAAATTGTTAGTGTAATATTAACATTGCCACATTCTTCAGCAGCTGCTGAAAGAGGGTTTTCCCAGTTGAACCTGAACAAAACAAAAATTCGTAACAAATTAAACATAGAAACCTGTGCAGCAATATTAATTGTTAAAGATTTTTTAAATCGATTGACGGCGGTTCAATAAATGGGTTCTACCTACAAATATTTTAAAATATAATAATATAGACTAAATAGTTACTAATATGTAAAAAGAGAAATTCTATCGTTTTTATACTAAAATGTTGATAACTTTTTATAAATAAAATACAAAAATTTTGCTGTTTATTTTGAAATTGAATTTCCCGCCATCAGTACAAATTACCCACGTATCAGTACAAATGAAAGTTGGAATTCAGTACATATTAAAAGTTCCCAAATCCATCCCTGACCACAATATCTGTATTAAAATATTCAAAATAAAATTTATTGAATATTTGGGCTGATTGAGCGACTTATATTAAATTTTAATGCATTAACATAAAATAAAAGTATAGTTTGATAATCCGTGGAATAGATTATTTTTAAATTTTAGCGCCATCCTACGAGCGAAAGCTGATACTTCATTGGTGATCCACAAATTGTTAAATTTATGTTGTCAAATTTGAAATTTGATATTTATTTTGTTGTTTGTGCAACCGTTTTGTTCAATTTACATCTTTATTTTAACATATATATCGTTTATACTTTTATTTCTCGTATTCCTTCAATATGTATTCTTTCGAGCAACTTGACAGGGTAATAAAATTATCCGAAACACCTTCCTATCCATTTAATTTGGATTAAAGGTGCACTTATCGCAGTACATCAAAACACTTTTCTCTTTTTCCAGGAAACGGCACGTTTACATCAGCTATTGAAGATGATACAAGCGAACAAATACAAAGCAGATACAGTATGGAATAATTTCTGCATGGAGATGAATAAAGGGGATCGAAAACCACAGAAGAAATTCTTTAAGAAACACCCGAAGACTCTATCTGAATCTAGTTCCGAGATCTTATCACCAAGACCAAAAACAAGTTGTCTAATACGAAAAAATCTTAACACCGTAAAGTCAGCTAATAACATTAAATTTGCTGAACCGATCAATAATGACGATGAAGATGCCATTGAAACTGGCAGCATTCCTTCGGTTGAAGTGGTGACAATTCGCAAGGAATATCCTCTTAAAAGGACATCAAAAAGTAAATGTGTAAATGTAGATATAACGAAGTCAAAGGATATCAATAGAAAAACATCTAAAGCAAACAAATCATCGCACGATAGTATTGTAAATAAGAAATCGTCAAAGGAATTAGAAATGATTATTTCTGGAAAGCTTAAAGAAGAAATCGAAAAATGCAATTTCGAAGCGAAATTGCAAGGAACTGTCGAAAAGTGCCTAAATTGTATGGAGGATATAAGGTTGCATCAACATAATTTCAAAACGTAAAATAAGTACTAATTTTTCTTATTACAGAGTACAATTGGATATTGGAATTACGCCTCCGGATGGGTTAGACGATCTAGAACGTAGGAAGAAGCGATCTTCGGAATTTGCATCGCGATTCTCACGCAATTACTTATATCAATTAAATCGGCAGCTATCGGATCTTAAAAAATTACTATACCCAACTTCGGGTAGATCGTCGCATCAAAACAACTCTCTTGTAAAGCAGAAGATCACTTCATCGTATCAAACTATTTTGCAAGGATTACAAGCTTATTCAACGCATTTACCAATATCTACACCTATAGGGGTTCCCGATAAGATTAAAGAATTACTTAAAGAAGTCAGTACATTATGTGAATTGCAACGATCGTGTGCCAGTACTGACGTAAATAGCAATGTGAAGAGTAATGAATTGTTAGATGTGAGTAAATTTGCTTTGTTTTTATTGTGTTCAGTACCAAAATGTGGGAAAATTGCTATGATTGACATTTAATGTTTAGGTTATGTTTTTGACACTTGATTTTTGTATTTAGGGTAATTTGTTTTTCCCTGTACTTGTTAGATTTGGATCTTTGTGTAATATTATGTACATTTCCATTGTTTATTAATTTTTATACAAGCAATTTTTGGTCAAATGATTTATTTTTATGAATTATATAACCTGAAAATATAAATATCTCAATTTTAAGAACATCCTATGTAATTGAATGTTTTTTTTTATGTAATTACGCTTTTATAGTTTATTACTTACATTTTTATTGAAAAACAACAAATGATTTAATCACAAAATTTATTGACATTAAATTTACAACCATCCACATAAAAAAATGTTTAAATAAGTACATAGAAGGAAGAAACAGCGTTTTCTAATTTTCCTGGCATTCTTATGTACACTTTTTACTCTTACAAGGGTCACCTCTTTCTTTCTTACAAGGCTCTGTGTTAGGGTCAATTTCTTCGCAAGGTGGCTGCCTGTGAGGTGCACAAGGGTCCCCTCTATCTACCTTGCATGGTTCCTTTTCTTTGTTTCTTTTACATTTGCTGTCTTTCCTTTTTAATTTAAAGTAAGGGATTTTAGATTTCGAAGTGATAGGTTCTAAGCATATCGTTCTAGTCACCTCGGTCTTAGAACAAGTTGCTTTTCTTTCACAAACAACTACACCTTCTGGGCAGCATAATTTTTTACCGATTTTCATCTTTGTTGGGATACAATGACGTTTATCCTTACCGCTATCCTTTTTATCTTTCTTGCAGTAATCGCTCGGTTTTCCAGGCTTCTTTTTACCTTTACCTTTGCCACACGGCTTAGATTTACTGCAATCACCTTTTTTCCCCTTCTCACCACTGCTTGAAACGGTATAAGGTCTATTTTCCGTACATTTGCACGTCTGAGGAACTTGCAAGGCCTTACTGATTTCGTTGTATAAATTCTGTTTACCCCCGAGGAATTTTTTGAATTTCCCAGCCGTATTCAATAGAATTTTCGATGAATCATTGTGCTTACTTTGAATGATTTTGATATTTTTCGAATACGTTTCCAATGTACTCGATTTTGGGTTGATAAACGGCATTCTGTGGAAAATACCTTGAGAACCTTGCTTTAATATGTCACCGGAAATTCCTAAAATCGATTTGTGTGGTAGAGGCGACCATAACTTGAAAGATCTTTGGTTCACTATGCTGGATTGCATCTGCGGTCGATACTTGGAATATCTTCTGACGAGAAATTTTGTTGCCGTTCGAAACATAGTTTAAATTAAAGGAAAATGTAAGGGAGTTAACTGGATATGTCAGCTTGTCATAATTTTGAACGTTAATGTCAAAATTTTGGATAAATACTAAAAGTGGCCATGGAATTATGAATTCGCCTCTATAATCTGGAATGGAATATCAGTTTCAACGGTATTTGGTAATGATTGAAGACTTTGTACTTGAATTGCATCAGTTGGCGAAATAAAGGGTTTTCCAATAGTAACGCTCGATGTTTGGCAACGGCGCATGACGAAGTCGATAATCACACAGGTGATATCTTTGGCAGCCGTATTCAGTTAGTCTCTGCATTTCATTTGGAGCGTTACACGACCGAGCAACGCGTCGAAATGGTAAAAAATTATTATCAAAACCAATGTTCTATTCGTCAAACGTTTCGTGCACTCCGTGCAATTTATGGTGTCAACGATCGTCCTTCAGAATCCACAATTCGCCGTTTAATAAACAAATTCGAAACAACTGGGTCTGTGGCAGATCGGAAAGTGCCTGTACGTCAGCGAAACGCAAGATCCCTTGAAAATATTGCTGCAGTCCGGGAAAGTGTGCATGAGAATCCGCAACTGTCCATTCCGCGTCGAGCTCAAGAACTTGGCTTGTCTTGGACGACAACTTGGCGAATCCTACATAAGAACTTAGGGCTTCACCCTTATAAAGTGCAATTAACCCAAGAACTAAAGCCCAACGATCATAAGCAGCGGCGTGCATTCGCTAATTGGGCGCTAGAGCAGTTGGAGGTCGATCCTGATTTTGGCCGAAAAATAATGTTTAGTGACGAGGCTCATTTCTGGTTAAGTGGCTTTATTAACAAGCAAAATTGCCGAATTTGGAGCGACGAAAACCCACGGGAGATTCATGAGGTCCCACTACATTCCGAAAAAGTTACGGTATGGTGTGCACTGTGGTCCGGCGGAATAATCGGTCCGTATTTTTTCGAAAACGAAGAAGAAGTGGCACTTACTGTCAACGGTGAGCGATACAAGGCTATGATAAGAGATTTTTTTTGGCCTTCAGTGGATGGAATCGATCTAACAAACATTTGGTTTCAGCAAGACGGTGCTACGTGCCATACGGCACGTGATACAGTGACACTATTGCATGAGAAATTTGAAGGTTTCGTTATATCGCGAAATGGTGACGTTAATTGGCCGCCCAGATCCTGCGACCTAACGCCGCAGGATTTTTTTCTCTGGGGCTTTCTAAAATCCAAAGTCTATGCTAACAAACCGCGAACGGTTGCTGCCTTAAAGGCCAACATTAGGCGCGTTATTGCTGAAATTGAGCCACTTTTATGCGATAACGTCATCACAAATTGGGTATCCAGGATTCAACAAACCGAGCAAAGCCGCGGCGGACATTTACCTGATATAATTTTTAAAACATAATGCTAACACATGTATTTTATAATAAAAACAAAAATAGATCACTATCATTCTCACAATTTGTTTTATTGCGTTACAAAAATCGAGCGCTTCTAATGGAAAACCCTTTATAACGAAATGTTTTATAATGGTGGGTTAGCCATATTAGTGTTAACATTGAATTTAGTCAGTTCTTCCTTTGAAAATACCATGGTTTTCCTTATTTTTGCAGATTTTCGAGGTTAGAAGCCGCTGTTTAATCGAGAAAATCGACGACTATTATTCCACAGCTTCCGTTATTAGTTTACTACAATCGCAGAGCAAATTCTCACTATTAGAGCAAAGTAAGGCTAGAAAGAAGAACAATATCAAGTCAAGGTATTCAATGTACACAGGTATGCCGACCAGAAAAGATGCTCACTGGAAAAGAGCAGCTGCATCGTTAGCTAGAAAGAAGTAAGAGCATTTCTCAACTTATTCATTAACATTTCGACTTTCAAACCTTTAATTCTTTTTTGCTTAACAGATACAACGTCCAATCTAAGTATAAGACAGCGTATTTCAAGCATAGACCGCCGATTGAGAAGCAACCAGTTGTAAAGCCGATAATCAAGACTAAGCTCATAGAAAAGAAATCTTCTACTAGTATCAAGATGAAGCCGACCATCGATGACGACAATATCAAGACGTTGATCGAGATGGAGAAGGAAAAGACCCAGAAGTCGGCTGTTAAGGATGGAGGACACACGGAGATTATCGGTGATAATTGGGTACCGCTGATCGAGAAGCTAGTCGATAAGTTAAAGGAGGAAAATAAGGTAGGATTATTTTTATACGCTTTTATTTGGCGAGTAGTATCGTCTGTTAGAATAATTTCATTAAGTTCTGGGATATCCTGTAAAAACGTATGTAGGATATCTTAGGAGGAACTACATTGATCGATATATAGAGCGTCGAGTAGCGGGCTATGTGCAAAAATCGATTCTAGCTTTGTCAGCATCCGCTTGTTTATTTTGCGTTCAGTTTAGGAAACGAGAACGTGCTGGCACACTAAATAACTTTATCTGTGACTTTCCGGATTTGTTCTACGACGGTGCTAAAATAGTTTGTAAAGTGCGCGAGAAACATTTGATGTGCTGGGACAAGGCGGTCTGTAACAAACATGTAAATACCGAAGAACACAGAAATAGAAAAAAGACGTGCCAACGAGAACTGCCTTTATTTTCGATTTACTTGTCACGCATCTACGCCACTGAAAAATCGCATTTTGTTAACGTGGGATTTACGTCGAAGGTTGGACAAACGACCGCGCAAGTAGTACTGAGTGATGCGAGTATCTCAACCACCAACGCATATGCGTGCTAAAGCTGAACGACCGCAGCCCGCTGTTGCCGTGTGATTCATAGTCGATAGAGACAGCCGTCGGTCCGCTCCTTAGCGATGATGGTGCTTCTACTTTTAATGTTCGGCAATTCCGATGCAACCCACCAGCCTACTTGATAACGCTGCTCAAGCGGGTGAGTGTTTCACAACTTATTAGATATTATAATTCTTGATCGGTTCTGTTGTTATTATTCGATCTATTACTTATTTTTTGGTACTGTACTTGCTGAAGGAAATGCACATCTATGCCGCGCAGAGACATTATCTCGCTTTACTAATGAGTAGAGCGGGCCAAATTGCGCCATCCAACAGAATCGGAATCAGGCGCAACGGCCGCTTATTGTAAATAGCGTATATGTGAGTCACAGCAGATATATGATATTTCGAAATTAATACACAAGAGTAAAAAAATAAAAGCTGACGCAATAATAATGTTTAGTAATTAGAGCGGATATATATATATATAATATGTACACGCTGAGGTGTTTTTATTTTCATTATGATTTTTTATTTGATTGAAAACGGTATGCGTTGTAAATGGGATGTAATAAGGAAATAACTGAGAAACTGAACGCTTTTTTTATTCTGTTGTACTTAATAATGTAACTGCAAATAAAGATATAATAAATAAATTCTATCCTTCTTAATAATGCGGATAGGCTTGTTTAAAAAGTTGCACCATCAGATAAGTTTCCACATTTGCCTCGGTGAAGGATGTTCGCCGAGACGAAAAAATGTTCTTATATTTCGAAAACGACCGTTCCACGTCTACCGAAGTAAGACAGGCGTAATTAAAATAATCTTTAGACTTAGTCAAGGAATCTGCAGATGCCCCATCGCACATTTGTCTTAATCTCGTGTAGTCCGGATTCTTTTTTAAAACACTATCGAACTTAGCTAAAACTCGTCCACTTGTTGCATCGTTTATACTGTGTAACAATGTACTAACTTCGTCCACGACTTGCACTGATTCTACCAACGACAATCCAGAATTTTGCAAATTTTCTATCGCGTCTACTAACCCTTTGTAATTGTTGCTAATATTCTTTAGATGTGTTTCAACAGAAATATCGAGAAATCCCTTCTGGCTCATCCTAATAGCTCTAGCTTCGGCAGGGACGAATTGCAAAATAACGGATTTGACTTCTTGAAAATGTTCATTATAATAAAAAGCGGCTTTTAACCACGTTCCCCAACGCGTAAGAATGGGCTGTGGTGGTTCTCGAATACCAGGGCATAACCTGTGGAATGCCCTAGTCCTCTTAGGACTTTTGAGAAACACTTTTTTTGTGTTTGCTATTAATGCATCCACCTCCGGGTAACACTCTCGAATAGTTTGTGCCACAAGATGTAAAGCATGGACTTTACACGTAACATGTAAAAGTCCTTCACACTTTTCTTTAAGGGAACGGCCTACACTACACATTGTTGCTGCACCATCGCTCATGAACAACAACAGTTGACTGGTTGACACTTGAAATTTTTGTAACGTTTCGAGAACTACGGCCGTAATTGCTTTACTAGTACACTGTTTTAATCTTCTGCTGGCTAATAGAATTGCAAAATTTGGTTTAATAGGATCTAATACGCGCACTATTATATTCAAAATAGAATTTTTTTTGCAATCTGTCGTCTCATCAAAACATAGCCACAGCTGTTTATCTTTTAATTCGGCTTTAATTCGATTTTCAATGTCCTCACGTATTCGTGGAATATCTCTCCGTAACGCTGTCCGAGATGGTAGTATCCACTCGGTATTGTATGTACCCCAGAATTTTCGAAATGCTTTTTTATCAAGTATACGAAGTGGTAGACCACATACCATAAACGTTAAAAGCAATTCTAATTGAAATTGACGTTGTTGTGACACACCATTTCTTATATTTCTGTGGTGTGCGCTATTTATATGTCTTTTACAATCACGTTTGCTCCAGCACAGTAGTTTCTTTTTACAAACTTTACAGAAAATTGTACTCCCATTGTAGTGTAAATCCACAAATTCACTAAGAAATTTATTAACTTTCGTAGGTAATGGCCGTTTATTTTTAATAGTTACGTTAGACATAATCACTAAAGCGAGCACACCGACGCTTGTTTCTAGTATGCCACGAAGTGGTGCAAACGTAACATTTGCAGACTCGTCATTTGTTGATGAATAGAGCGCGTCATCCGTAAATGAATAAGCGCGCTGTTAGTTCGTAGCCGTCGATGAATGAACTTTTTTTTTTGTAGTGGCCCACTGTGAACGACGCCCTATTTATCAACGAACACCCAAACTGCAGGTGTATATTTGCGCGTCTTCACGACGTAATAGACAGTGGTTTTGGTCCTCGTCCTAATAATTACATATTTAAATTACCTATGTTTACATACATATATGCGCCCGGCAGCCTGATTGCGAACCTGGCGCGTGGCGCTCTTGGCCCGCTCTACTAATGAGGATTTCCCGCTTAAATACTTTATTGTTATCCTAATTTTGTTGTAGAAGTTTTTACAGTAATACTAAGGATACTGGATATTGAAAAAAAATCGATCTTGTCCTTCTGAATAATTTTTATATGAGAACTTTTCTATCCAGTAAAATATTGAAGCTAGAAATTGAAACACACAATTCTTTTTCCAACCGTATATTTCAGAAATACGTATCTCAATAATACATCCGTTTTATTTATCATCATAGTAAAATATACATTTCATTTTAAATTAACAACTTTGAAAACTCTAATACAATCATATTGTGGATAAACTATGCGAAAGAACCAACTTAATTCATCAATAATTAACGTAATCATAACGTTAGTACACCACTTCTTCTATAGAAGCGTGATATACAGGGCGATACAGATATAGTAGTAAGTCGTATATGTTTATTCATATATATATATCATTAATATGTAGTGTAATGTTTATAAATACTGCATAAGATATACAATTCAATCGCTTTGCGAAGTTCAAGCGTGCGCAAAATTCTTGCTTACTATAATATATTATCTTTGATACAAGGTTTCTTAAAAAAAATTAAAGCTACAATCATTGTAAAATTAACAAGAAAATAGGTTTGAGGCAATCGGAATAATCGGGTTAATAAATTTTAAGTAGTTTCAAAACATTCACGTAAATTGTTTAAAATTATGTTGGGTGTGTCTTTTTCATGTGGGGTCATATATTTTAACATTAAAAGATGTGAATATTAGCATTGTGAATGAAGATTACAGCGGGAAAGGTTAACTAACAGAAATTAGACGCTTAAGAGCATTTGTCGCAGATGGGTTCGTTGTCTGGCGTAACAGAAAATACCTTAGCTGAAATCGGCTTGGTGCATTTCTGTAAGGAGAGAAAATACACAAAAATGACATTAGTATCGAGATAAAAGCGAAAAATATCTAATACAGGTTGTTAATGTTAATCTTAACCAAGTTAAACATCTCTAAGGACTTTATCAAACTTATACAACCATCAGCAAGATGAATTTTGTCGTTTTTCCACACACTATCTTCTATTTTGCACTTATCAGATATATAATGTTTCTAGATATTTCAAATGGCTAAACTGAAGATTAACAATCTGTATACGTAATACATATACACAGTGTGCTTCATTTTTTTGATATAAAAAATGTACAGGGAGTTCTTAAAGTCGAGGCATTAACAGGTTGCAGAACCGGTAGACGTGCCACGAGTCCCCTTTTAATTCCATAAACTTTTCGCAACGATGCTCCAATCTCTTTAATCCGTTCAAATTGTAGTTGGCATCTCGTTCTGCAAAAAAAGCGTTCCAGAATGTGATAGTCTCCTCATTCGATGAAAGTCTCTGGCCTGCAAGAGAATGTTCGAGTCTAGGAAACGGAAGAAAGTCGCTGGGGGCCAGATCTGGTGTATAGGGTGGGTGGTCTGTCAATTCGAACTCTAGTTCGCGAATTTTGACGATCGTCTAACACCATTTGGTGAACTTTTCTGATGTTATCGGTGGTGGTTGCACAATCAGAGTCTTCGTAAACAGATCCCATTTATGCAGGCAAAGCTCTGCAGAGGTATTTACTGTTGTTATATTACAATTTTGTGTACGTGACAACAACAATCAGCGTCCTAACTCTTCACTTCCAACGATTCTATCGGCCAGTTACACCGCCCCTAGGAGGAGGCCGATCCTGAGCGTTTCCAACAGTCCTAGCCACGAGCGGATTTGCAGAGTAGCTTGCCCTGTCGCAACTCCTCTTGGAAAGGTCTCGCTGTTATTGAATAAAGCCTGGCACTTGAAGGCCCTCATGAAACGTGCATACCAAGTGGCAAAGGTGATGAGTAAAGCGTGGCAAACGGTTGCACCCGCTGTGTTTACTATGTACATACAAGGAATCGAGTGGACGTTGGGTTATTATCGGTGGATCGGTGTGCGATCAACTGATAATAACCAAACGTCCGCACGAATCCTTGTATGTACAGCGGGTGCAACCGTTTGTCACGCTTGAGTGATGAGACTCAACATTTTGGTCTGAAGCACTTCCAGCTTTCTTAGGCGAATGAGCGCAGGCGTGAACCAGGCCGTATGTGAGGACCGGTCTAAGGCAGGATTTATAATTAATGCCCAACGTGCTCTTTCTGCAAAAAAAGCGTCATAAGCATGTTGCTGGCCTGAGAATATCTTTCAGTGATGTGTTTGATGTGAGTTCTCCAAGTAAGACGCTGATCTATAATTAGTTCTAGGTACTTAACCGTAGGACTTCGGGGAATCCTAAAACTTCCCACAACCAGGTTGGATATGCGGCGAAAATGACGTCTCGTTGTCCTCGAACTATTTATAAAGTCCGTGAAGCGTAACATGAACTTCTCGCCTAAAATATGTTGAAGCTCCATCTTCTAGTAATTGTGGCAAAGTATTTTGAAGAAAATCTAAATAATCTTCACCCGTTATTCGGGATGGAAGAAAGTATGGTCCAGTAAGCTTGATATTTAGTAAACCAAACCAAATACGAGGCACGTCCAGAAACTAAGTTCCCTTTGGTAATAAAAAGAAAACGAGTTCAGATACAGCAAAACTATTTATTGCAAAAAAACTACAAACTTTAAACTATCTTTCTACATAGCTCCCACCATTTTCTAGGCACTTGTCATAGTGTGGCACAAGTTTTTGTATGCCTTGCTCATAAAACGGTGCCGCCTGTGTTGTCAACCATGTCGAAACATGTTCTTTGAGCTCGTCATTGTTCAATTTGTGACCACCAAGAAACGTTTTCAGGTGCAAAAAGAGATGGAAGTCGCTAGGGGTGAGGTCAGAGCTGTACGGAGGGTAGTCTAGTTTGACTACCCTCCGTCCACCCAAAGTCTTGTTCGCAATGTGAGGTCCAGCATTGTCATGAATCAAAGCAATATGGTTTGTGAGCATTCCTCGGCGCTTATTCTGTAGTAGCAAGCATTTGCATTGATACTATTCTCTTGGTTTCCGGGTTGGAACCGCGTCGTTGTCGTAGCTTTAGCCAACGTTTCGTCCACGCTCATATGTGACATCTTCAGGGCTGTAACTGCACACTGACTGGCGACTTATTCATTCCGGAGGGGTTTATATAGGTTGTTGTTGCCAGTGAAGAGGAAATGTTATGCGTCGATGAATGAATCATCTCGCGGTAAAAAATGCACCAGTAGAATGCCGCGTCTATTCCAAAAGACTGTGCCCATGATTTTTCGAGGTGTCAAGATTTGCTTGGCTTTAGTGCGACCCAAGTCTCGTCCCCGGTCACTATCTTGCTTAGAAAATCATCACCATCTTTGTTGTAACGTGTCAAAAAATCAAGTGCACTGCCCTGACGCTGTTTTTTGTGTTGGTCTGTGAGAGTTTTCGGCACCCAACGAGCACACAGCTTTCGAAAATTTAGTTTTTCAGAAACAATTTCATGAAGAAATTTGCGGAAATTGAGTTCTTCAACTGCACGAACCAATTCTTCATTAACCAAACTAGGACGCCCACTTCGTTCGTTATCGTGCACTTGATCACGTCCTTTATTGAACTGTCGGACCCATCTCCTTACCATTGAATCACTGATCGCATTTTCTCCCTAAACCTCGCAAATTTGTCGATGAATATCGATTGCTTTAGTGTTCTTCGCATTCAGAAAACGAGTTACAGATCTAATCTCATAAACGGCGGGATTTTCAATCAACTTCCCCATTCTAATCAAGCACTATAAACTGTAAACACCAAACAGCGATCTCGAAATAGCGTCATCTCCTTCTCCTTAACTCAGAGCAACTATCGCGCATGCGCCGAACTGCGATTGCAGCGTTGCCGCGGCAGTAAATACAAACGGAACTTATTTCCTGGACGTGCCTCGTATTAACTGAAAAAAATGAGTTCTTCTCACAGCATGGGGATTTTCTAATACCTACCCAAACATGGTTGTTACGGAAATGTTCGCTCGATTTCTTATAAACGTGCCTTCGTCGGCAATCAACATGAAAATTTTACTAAATTTATGTTGGTTGCATTGGTGTAAAGGCCATTGACAAAATTCAAGTCTTATATGATGATTATTGTGGTTGTAACCCATTGATATTAATATGGATACAATTGTTCTTGTCCTATAGTCTTCTATATACTTTGGTGTGGCCTTCTCCAAATTAAACTGCTATAGAGCTGGTGTTCGTTATTGGATTGTTTTCGACAATTTCCAAAATTTCGCAACATTTCACGCAACGACAATGAACCTTTTCTTGATCGGTTATTGACTTGCGACGAAGAGTGGATATTCTACTCAAAATCTAAGCGTTCGTATCATTGGTTGTCGCTAATTGATCCAATACCACACACTCCCAAGGTTTCCTGGCACCCGAAAAAGATTTTATTGTGTGTTTTGAGGACAGTAGCCGGAATTGTCCATTATGAGTTTTTGGAAATAGGTCAAACCATCACTCCGAACTTGTATTCTGAACAGCTTCAGCGAGTGCAGGCAACACTCGTCCAGAAACAGCCTTTTTTTGATCAATCGAAAGAAAATGCTGTTCTTACAGGACACCGCCAGAGCTCATACCGAGCATAAGAGTGACTCGGAAAGAAATTTCTGAACTTGGCTAGGAAACACCTCTACACCTTAGTGGTTATCACCTTTCTTTTATCTCTTGAGAACTGTATGAGGCATAGGCAGTTCCAAACTCGAATTGATGTAATAAATGCAGTCCCTCAATCTTTTATTTCAAAATCCGTAGAGTTCTACAGTACTGGCATACATTTGGTGTCACGTTGGCAAAAGGGCATTGGCTGTAATGGTAATTATTTCGATTTCGTGCGAAGCAGGTCTTCCACGTGACGTCCTCCTTTGCGGTTTGTTTTTACGTGTTTTACAACCTGTTAATATAAATGCATCAACTTTGAGAACACTAACTATATGAATTCTTTTTTATCAACATGACAAGCTAAAATGTCTGATTAAATAAAATACACTGTATATAAGATAAAACCAATGTCAATTAAATCACATATACTCTAACAATATGTGTAATATATACACACAAATTACAATCAAGAAAAATATTATTTCTGATTAGTTATATGTAAAATACACAATATCAAACCATGCAGAAATTCACACACAACAATGTATTTTAATAATTTTTTATTTGTATGTTAAAATTGCATTGCAAACAAAATGACAACTAATTATGATTACTGTATTAAAAATAAAAAGGTTAGAGGAAAACAGTATTGAATAGAATATCAAATTTTATGACACCGATAATGGGAAAAATTTTTCGCAATATCTTACGTGTCTCCAATTTTTAGCGGCTTTGTTGTTTTACTTACTTGATGGTATTGGCAATAAATGAGAAATTCTGAAAAGATCTGGCTAAATTTCATAAAAAAGATAAGTTAAAAATATTCCACAAATGAAGAAGTATTGATAAATAGTTAGCTTTGGAACTTTATTCTTTTGTTACACTAAAAAAAAGGAAGTGGTTACCATGGTAACAAGTCTATTGTTTAACATGGCGTCCATTTTGATAAAGTCCCCTACCGGCCTGTAGTTGATGAAATGAGCCTCACTATAAGGAAGAAGGATATTGAGGTACTTTTCATGTCACTATTTTAGAAAATCTAAGGTTTGGTTTTAATTTGGTATAATAGCATGGATATCACGCTTGAATATAACATTTTTTACCAGATGATTTCTTAAATGCCTCAATTGTGATTAAAAATGACACAGAATGAGAACTTCCAAGATATTCCTCTCGAGCCATTTGAAACAAAGAATTTTTCAAAATTTTGGATCGTATTGTAACTTTTATTTTGTTCGTTATATAAGGTGTAGAGTTTGTTAAAAAGGTGGTACCGGATGACAGTAGCGTAGCGGTAGCGGCGTCGACTCGTAGTCGATCTCGACAGTACCGCGAGAGAGTTGAAAGCGACAGTACGTTGCACGCTGCACGCCAAATACGTACGCGGAGATGGAACGCCCACAGGGTGTAACGTTCCCTTCGAATGTGAATAAATATCTCAGGCATTTCCCTGGATTAGAATATAGAAGTCAGCATGTTTATTGCACAATGTGCAATAGCGCTAAGTCGCGATAGGTTTGAATGTAGAAAACATTGTAAAAGTAAACGTCATGTATTGAATTTAAGAAACAGTATTCCATACTGGCAATTTTTATATGATTTTATTTTTATGTTAAGTGTGTGCAACATCCCACAACATCTAGTATCTAATGAACACTTTCGTCTTTTTTGGGCTAAATACGTTCCCTCATGGAAGCTGCCAACATCTATGCAATTACGATACAATTTGCCACGTGTGCAAGGTACAGTAAAGGAATGTATAAAAGACGAGTTGAGAAATAAGAAAATCTGCCTATGTGTGATGCTCAGAAACACAGCGTCATTCATGTTGTAGCACGTCCGGACCACCAGCTTCATTGTTGTTATCCAGTAAAAGTATTCAAAAAACCAATACAGAAACCGTTGTCAAGATAATAAAAGATTCGTTGAGAGAATTTTGTATCACAGGAGCCCAAGTCACAATGTTCGTTACTGATGGAGCCGCAACAATGCTGCGAGTTGGTAGGATGTTGAAAATATGCTTTCCGACTCTTCCTCACATAACATGCCTCATACACGTATGTCACCTCGTAGCAGAAACCATTCGAAATAAGTATCCGATGGTGGATAAGTTAATAGCATCTACCAAAAAAGTGTTCATCAAATCTCCCAAACACATCCGTGTAATTTCGTAAAAAGCTAAATCATGCTTGTCCTCCCAAATGAATTTTATACCCTTTTTGAGAAGTTGATAGAAGATATTTCTCAGAAAATTTAGGGATAAATTTGCTGTAGTCAGTGATGATTCCTAGGAAACCTTTCACGTCAATCAAAAAACTGGAAATATCCTGGTCTCTTGGTGGAAAAATAATTACACAATGAAGGAAAAACGTTGGCAAATATGTTAATTTCTTCCAGGATAATCAGGACTTATCAATACCTCTTCCATAGCTTCATAGTTGTCGCGGTCATCTAGAATTTAGATTAATTTGGATTCAAGTCCATAGAAGATAAATAAAATCTTTAAAAAGACTTTTCTTAATCTTTTGCTTCTATTTGAAATTAAGACGGTACTAATAATAATATTCCTAATCTTCTGATCCTACCACCACCTCATCTCTCTCCTTCCAAAGATATTCTATTCAAACTTACGTAACATTGGAAGCAATCGGGGTGCCAAGTGTTATCCAACGCTTTGATAACTTTCTCAGTAATTCCCTGGCCGCATCTCTTACATTTGCTGGCGATGTTGTCTTTGAAGCATCTCTGGCAGATGGGTTTACCCTGATGTTCCATGAATGTCTGGCCTACTAACTTCAGCTTGCACCATTCGCAGAGGAAGTGCTCCTCATGCCAGTCATGGCCCAAAGCAGAAATAAATTTCTGTAAGGGTGAAAGGAGAAAGCATTGAAAGAAGAAATTTGTATGTTTAAGAAATTCCGTAATTGACAATTACTTACGCCACTGATTGATTGACCACACCCATAGCAATGGGCCACAAATAGTCGATTGTAATCCTCTTCACAGTAGGCTCTACCATCATGCGTTCTGAACTTATTATCGCAGATCGGCTTCTTGCACTTCTCGCAAACGAAATGCTCCGGATGATAGGTCTTGTCCAACGCGGTGAGGACCTGTCCTTCAATTCTCTTGTTGCAGGTGAAGCAGATAACCTAAAAAAAAAAACATCAACAAATGAATACAAACCCAATCATCATTTTAAATTCTTTTCCGTTTCGTAACTAAACACCGGAAACTTACGACAGAGATAAACGGCCGTATAAATTACAGATAACACCATAAGCATCCTCAAGATAGCCACGAAATGCTCCTTAAACCTACGCAGGCTTTTGTTTATCAAATCTTTCGCCATGGAAGCAATACACGATTTTACAACGCCGGGAACTGATGGCTTTTTTTCGTTAATACGTCACGTTGGCGTTGACTTCAAGTGAAAACCCGAACAAGTACGAGGTCACCCGAACTGCCACGATAATCGTTTTATTTAGCAAATTAACGAGGAACTAGTCTGCGTTATGGATGTATGTGTAATGTTTTAGTGATGTAACCTATGTATAGGTGGCGTAATGGTTGATGGAGGATGCTATTTTCAGCGCTGACGGCCTTGGATCTATCATGTGCAGTGTTTTCGTTTAATTCTGAAATTTAGGTGGTTGATCGTTTAGGAATATTTGCACTGGGTTTTTCGTTAATTGATCGTTGGAATTCTCTTGGGAACCCTCCACGATTTCACAAGGTTTTCCTCATTAATTCTCTTCTCTACTGTTTACAACATTGTCCAAAGCCGTGTTGAAGTAGTTTAAGCCGGGAAAGTGGTGGCGACTGCTTTTTGGGATAATTGTGTTAATCGAGTATCTTGAAAAAGGGAAAAACAATAACGAAGGCATACTACGTACTATTACTTAACAAGCTGAAGGCAGAAATTGCGGGAAAATCGCTGCGTTTGAAGATAAAGAAAATGTTGTTCAAGACAACGCAAAAAATACCTAAGAAACAGTTCTGAAAGAACAGTTGCTGATTTAAAAGCCAAATCTGGGATACGTTAAATCCTGAATTTTGCAACAAGCTTGTCAAATGGGGACATCAGGAGTTACTAGAGTTATTAGTTATATTAATTTAGTTTTCCGTCCCAACCGACCCAACAGTTGAAGCGTTCGGGGGAAAATAAATCACACAGCCAAATTGAGTTTTTGGTATAAGTCTGGGTATAAAGAAGGTAAGAAGCCAGAGACAACATTTTGAAAGTGTTCATTAATAGAAGATCGCGTAGTATACTTCTTTACTCACGCGGCAATATGAGTAAATTTGAATGAAGGTAACAAGCCGCAAGAAAACAACATGGCGAGTGTCAGCTGCTTGGGAGTAAAGTGGAAATTATTTTATATTGAAGAAAATGAAAGGGATAGTGACATATCAAGTAGTACTTACGCGATATACGACGCGTACCACACAATGCTCGATACTTTTAAAGTGAAGATAAGTGATAGAACAAAATTAAAGAGTTACACCAGAGACGTGCAGACTAACTTAAAGGACGAAGTACAAAGATTCAACAAGCTTCACCGATTCCACAACTTACTGTTGGGAAAACATTTTACTTAAGGAAAGATTAGCTGTACAATTCAAGAGTTCACAGTGGCAATTCTGGAAATTGACTTACGAGGGTAGGTTTTTCCAAATACTTTATGTCGTTGTGTTGGTAACTCTTTCATATCAATTGACTGCAAATGTCAAATCGATTTGTCAAATAGTCTGGTTTTGGCAAGCATTGAAGTTAAGTACCTTTTTGCGTTTTTAGTTATGTAAGTTCGAGCGGTCATCAAATTTTTCTATTTGGAAAGGAAAACCGCAACAGAAATCAAGTCAAGGTTAGCTGCCGTTCTTGGGGATTCACCACCTTCATTTTCCACCGTGAGTTTTTGGGTTTCGGAATTCAAGCGTGCCCGCACACATACAAGTGATGAACCACGTTCAGGACGTCCGAAAACGGCTACCATGCCAGAAATTGCGGATAAAGTTCATGGCATGGTTTTGGCAGATCGCCGAATAAAAGTGCGTGAAATTGAGGAAGCCGTGGGCGTCTCTTATGAACGAGTAGTTCATATTTTACATAATTAAAAAGCTTTCTGCAAGGTGGGTTTCGCATTTGCTCAATTCGGAGCAAAAACGCATTCGAGCTCGAACCTCAGCCGATTGTTTGGAAATGTTTACGGGGAATCCAGCGGATTTCAAGAGACGATTCGTGACCATAGATGAGACCTGGATTCATCACTACACACCAGAAAGATAAATGCAACCAAAACAGTGGATCGAACGCGGTGAATAGGTTCCCAAGAAGGCAAAGACCATTCACTCGGCTGGAAGGGCGATGGCATCGGTTTTTTGCGGCGCAAAAGGTATTTTGCTAATTGAATATCTTGAAAAAGGAAAAACTGGTACTGGTAAATATTACACATTACTTTTGGACAAACTGAAAGCAGCAGTTCAGGAAAAACGCCCGGGAATGGTCAAGAAAAAAGTGTTGTTTCACTACGATAATGCGAATGAATCCTTCCGCATCCGCCCTATTCACCTGACTTGGCTCCGTCGGATTTCCACCTGTTCCCGAAACTCAAAATATTTCTGGGTGGAAAGGGATTTTGGTCAAATGAAGAACTGATAGAGGCTGTAAACGATTATTTTAAGAACCTCGGAGAAAGTCACTTCCTGGAGGGAAACGTTGGACCAAGTGTGTTGAGCTCCGAGGAGATTAGAAATAATTTTCCTACGGTGCTTACAATTTGTCGAATCATGAAAAAGTTTGAAAGTGATTTTACTCTATACGATAAAAAAAACACCACAGCAACGACGAAATGCCAGAAATGTAGACAACATTGCTGCTGTAAGAGCCAGTGTTACAGAGAGTGCAAGTGTGTCGGTAAATCGTCGTTCTTAAGAAGTTGGACTCTCAAGAATGACAACTTGGCGAATTTTGAGGAAGGATTTGGGTTTACACCCTTACAAGGTTGTGCTAACTCAAGAACTGAAGCCACTTGACCATCAAAAGCGTCGTTTGTTTAGCAATTGGATTCAAGAGAAACTTGAAAATTATCCTGATTTTTTTAAGAAAATCATCTTTTCTGATGAAGTCCATTTTTGGTTAAACGGTTATGCAAACAAGCAAAACTGCCGTTTTTTAAGAGAAAATAATCCACATGAGACTCTTGAGAAGCCTTTGCATTTAAAGAAAGTCACTGTCTGGTGTGGTTTATGACATGGTGTGGCATCATCGGACCTTACTTTTTCTAAAATGAGGAAGGAAATGCGGTTACAGTGAACGGTGAAAGATATCGAACGATGATGAATTTGGATGGCATGTTATTCCAACAGGATGATGCCACGTCACACTTCTTGTGAAACCATTAATTTATTGAAAGAAAAGTTTCCTGAAACATTAATTTCTCTTGATGCGAGAGATCCAAGAAGAATTGGACAACTTCGACCAGATGCTTGGCCTCTAAGAAGCTGCGATTTAACACCATTGGATTATTTTTTATGGGGTCACATTAAGTCATTGGTCAATGCGAACAAACCACAGACAGTAGAGGATTTGAACACCAACATTGAGCACGAGAGTAACTGAAAATTGGGTTCATCGAATTCGCTCCTGCATTCGTAGTCGCGGAGGACATTTGAGTGATGTGTTGTTTAAAACATAAATGCTATCGATGAAACTTTCAAATAAAAAAAAGATTAATTTTTTTCTTCTGTGTTTTATTTACATTTAAAAACATCATTCTTATTGGGAAACCCTTTACTTTTCTTAAGTGGAGAAAAAAACGCTAAGAAAATATTTCTTTTGATTTAAAATAGTTATTGAAAATCCCAACCGTGTTTAGCTCTCTTTCACGTGATGACGATATCTTTAACCAAACCATTTCAGGATTTGAAAATAAGTTTAAAGAATGATTTTCTCTAAATTAACTTGTGCCTATTTTGCCCGGAACTCCTCAGTTGTTACAACTCCCACTTTTGTACTGTATTATACGCCTTTAAATCTACTATAATTCATTTACGGGCGATACGCTATTTTGGACCAATTTCCTCAAAACGTTTCGCAAAATAGTCGATGACGTACTCGATTCCCCGCTTGCCTTAGCTAAAAGGGAAGGGAATCGAACGTACAGAACAGTGCCGTGTGAGCAAAATCGTATATACACGTATTACTAAACAACCGAAAATGTCCGTCAGGCACTCATACACTAATATTTACACGTACAACACGCCGCGCACACAACGAACTCGAAGTAGAAGGTTAGAAAGCGATGGATATCCATTCGAAAAATAATCGGCAAGCCTGAATTGCACACGGTACTAAAAAGTATGTATTTCTGGGTTTTCAGCGGTCTCTTATGTAAGATGTTTTTGAAAATTTCGAACTCGTGTTGTAGTATATAATAGTATTGGTAACAGCGGCATTAAAATTAAATGAGAGCAAGTTGATCTATACAAATATGCAAAGATATAGACGAATAAACGTACAGTTTGTCCTATTTATGTCTCGCGTTGGAGAAGGAATTGCATGTGAATTTTTTATGGTTCTGACAGTTTTTTTATGATGACAAATCTTTTACAGATTAAAAATAAATACTTGCTATGTTAAGGTGACTGCTGTGTTGCTCTGAGTCATATTAGTCAGGAAAGACGATGGAATAATTTGGCTACTATAACGTATTCAAATAGTGACGTCTAAATATAACTTTGGATTGATATTATAGGTTACTTTAATCATGTAAGTCTGTGATGAAATATAGGAAGATCGCTGCAAAATTCTTTAAAAACTACGGGGTAGATTTTAAGCTTATCATAATCTTCTTTAAAGAGTAAATAATACGGAAAAAAAGGGTGCTTGCCTTATTATTATCACCTCCTCACGCAATGATATTTTAGCAAACTAGCTAGATGTATAAAGTGCAAAAAACTTCAGTACCCAAATTATATTTTCTTAATAGAAGCTTCATTTTAATAATAAATGCACACGACAATGCAAAATATCGTCTTTAATGGTGCAATGTAACCTCTATAACCCGAACAAATTTCGGTTTAAATTCTCTTTCAATAATCCCAACAAAATCGATAAAAATATATTTTATATTATCTTCTGGGAAGTAAAACGAAAATCTGCATCATCCTATACCTATAAGCGTAAATGTAACATAAAATTCAAGTCTTTGAAATTTTATAACACTTTTTATAAAAACATATACAGTGTGGTATTAAAGTATGGAATATTATAAAAAAAAGCAAATTGAACGATTATTTTCAAAAACGCTGAAACACGTCGATTGTAGTTTTTAAAAATACACATTAATATGTGCGATCCACTTTCCGACTTTCATTTGTTTTTGTTGTTATGATGTCATCATAAAAATTTCAAATAGCAATATAGACTTTTAGTAGTGGAATCTAATACTGATTTGTAGTCTGGGCAAACAGCGGTAACAGTCAGTGTAGTAGATATGTGGTGTGGGGTCGGCGATTATTTATTTCACGCGTTCACAGCGTCAGTACTAAATCGATGCTGTATGCGAGTAGTTCTGTGTATATGTAGGCTGTCGTAACTTATTTCGTAATTGTACGCTTATGTTTGCTTTAAAAATGTCGCAGTTAGGTACGTCGCGAAAACGACCAATGGCAGACACAGTTAAAAACTTTATAGTGGACATGCCGGATTTAATTTTTGATAGCGCTAAAATTCAATGTCTAGTTTGTAAAATCCCTTTAATGTGTTGGTCCAGAAGTCATTGCCAACGTCACATCGAAAGCAAACAGCATTCTTCTGCAAAAAGTGGCATACGAGACCAAGAAAAATTTACATTTGATTTATGTGTTACTCTTATTTTATGTAATCTATCGTTTCGTTTACTAGACAAAGAAGCATTTGTCTCCTTCTGGAATAAATATGCGGACTGTAAATTACTTAGTCGGATATCGATACGAAATGTAGTGCTATTTGCTCGTGAACTTATAGGAAAAGGAATGAAAACGGAACTGAAAGATAAAAAACTGTGGTTGTGTGTGGACGAAACAACAGATCGTTAAAAATATTCTGTGGTTAATGCAATGGTACGTACAATGGAACCACATCGACCGTGATCCTCCTTCTTACTTGCTTCCAAAAGAGTTATAAATTGTACTGCCGATGAGATTTTAAAGGTGGTGTTGAACTCATTGAACAAATTTGAAGTTTCAACTAGGCAGCTTTTAATGTTTATGAGTGATGGTACCGCAAACATGCGTTCTTTTGGCCGATCTCTTAAAGAACACAGTGGTAACTTCTTACATGTACCGTGTAAAATCCATACTCTAAATCTTGCGGCACAAACGATTTCTACATGTTTTCCACTAGTAAATGCATTGATTGCTAGTATAAAGGCGTGTTTCTAAAGTCCCCGAAACTACCCGACTATTTCACAAACTGTGTCCTGATTTACCTGAACCACCACAGCCGATTGTTACCGTTGGGGAACGTGGTTGCAGGCTGCGTTTTACTACAACAAATATTTTGATCAAGTAAAGAAGGTAGTTTTAAAATTCAATCCGAGCAGAAGCTGTCAGCAATCAAGAAAAGCCAGGAAATATTTCAAGATATCAGGTTAAAAGAGATTTACAAACTATTCACACAATTACTTCGGACTACGGAGGGAATAAAAAAATTACAAAAATGTTTCGATGTCGCTAGTGGATTCTGTTCAAATTGTGAATGATGTTCACGCACAGTTATGCGCTGTAGAAGGCGAAACAAATTGGATGTGTAATACGAAAATTTGAAAGTGTTTTAGAGAAAGACTCCGATTTTCTTTATGTCAAGACAAATTTATGAAGGTGCGTGTGAAGATGCATTAAGTTGTTTCTAAGATTATTTTAAATATGCAAATATAATATCGCTAGATGTCGAACGGTCGTTTTCGGCATTAAAAAATATTATTCCGCACGTCGTACTCACTCGTGGAAACATATCTAATGATTCAAATATTTAACAAATGTTACCCAGTTTGTGATTTCACGGAAGACTTTTAAAACGGTAGTGTTTCAGCACGTTTTATAATTTATTTCTCACCTTCTATTTTATGTGTAAACTTTTATGCGCTCGCCACGCCTCTGGCTGTTACCGCATATTTGCCCAGGTTATTAATAACTGTCCCTAAACGTGGTATTGACGCATAAACATATGTATCGCTGCACGTTGCAGAGATATGTACTTAAAAGGCGCCCAAATTTCGCTGAAATTTCTAGGAGAAATTATACAGTATGTTCAGCGGGAAATGGAACAACGCGATATCTCGAGAATTTTAAAGATTTTGTTGTAAATAATCGTTAAGGGCGCAGATTTCATGGTAAAATTATTTTTTTTAAGTTAAATGCGCCACAGCTAAATGGTGCTATCTAACTTAATTTCTTTAAAAGAAATATCCTACTTTTTATTCGTTTTTCGGATTCCGTAACACATTTGTGATAACTTCCCTTACAACTACTATCAACCTATCTGTTATATTTTTCGAGAAAATAATTTTTCTGCATTTAAGAGGAAAATATATCAAGATAAACTGATAAATTTTATATCAAATTAATGATAAAAGATTGTATTATTGTAGATGTAATACAGATAATACTACAAAGTTGTTAATCATTCATGGTTACAAAGATTAATTCATCAAAAATTTTATCCAAATTTAGCGGACACCCATGAAAACAAAACACATCGAAGCATGTTTAAATTTTAAAATCGTTATCGTTTTCGTGCTGTGACTGTTAACATCATGATTAGGTTTTCAAATGAAGGGTATTACGATATGATAATAATTTACGGAGAACGTAAGCGAAATACAAGAGCTGCATTGTATATGTTTAAAACTAGTGCTGGTATTGCAAGAATCAAACTAGAATGGTGTTTTGTTTAATAGTACTTTAATAGAATTACATTATTGGAGTGGACTGTATATTTTGGTGTTACCACTGACACGGCTAGAACGCAACTTCTTAAAAAAAAGGGTATACACGCAGTTTTGTTCATATAACTAAATAAATCAGGTCCTTGTCATTTCTACGTAGTTGTACGTTACATAAATTACCCTAGTCATAAACCTGTCAGTCCGTTGAGAATAGGTATTTTTAACGACCACTCTTAGAAAATAATATATTGGGTCTAACACATAAGTGATTTATATAGATACATACACTATGTATCTATATAAATCACAATCCACTCTAGTAGTATACTGTTCATGCATTTTAGGTTAGATATATACATTATATATCTAACCTAAAATGCATGAACAGTATACTACTAGAATGGATTGTTTCCTAATGGTCATAATTAACTTGGGTATCTCCAAAGTTGGATGATACATTTTCATTGCTGCGTATTCTTTTCTTTTTAAAGAAAATTGTGTTAGAATACACATTTTCTTAAATATCTTGAAAAGTATCCGTTTTAGATACGTAATGAATATGATTTTTGTTTTTTTTGTAAGAACAATTTGATAAAAAAGAGAAAAATAGGTAGTCGTATTAAAAAGAAAGTTTAATCGTAATTATCGGACACCCTGTATAATATTTTCGAAAAATTCATTCAATTTCGGATCCTACCCTATACGGTCAACAGTTCTGCAAAATTTCAATTTTCAATGTTAAACACATTCACAGTCACTCATCCATCTGTCAAAAATTTTCAAAAAATGCTAATATTTCAAATATGGTTAGAAATAACAGCGCATTTGTCTTATGAAACAAACCTTAAAATTGAACTGGGAATGCAAAAATGTAATAATATACAGGGTGTTTTATTTAAAAGAAGAAAGTTGACCGCTATTTCCGGCATAACCGGAAGTCTTAGATAATTCAAAATATTTTAGTTCAATAGTATATGCCAGCTTTAGTAAAATAATGTAATTTCTTTCTTAGCCGTTCTTGTAATTCGTTTGAAAATTGAATCTTAATTTTAGCGGTTTTATTGATATAAAATTTTTTTCCAAGGGCTCATAAAAATAAAGGTTTTTAACGTTTCTACAATTTTTTTGTCTTCTTCAGAAATGTAGGTTTTATTTTCTTTAAAATAAAACATGTCAACGAACACAACGCTTTCATTTTTTTTTTAGACAAAAATTTTACATGTTACATTGTTTGATTTTTATATTATTAAAATAATATGGCCTTTTCGATAGCTGACAAAATGTTAACGACAATTATTTTAATAATATAAAATCAAACAATGTAGCATGTAAAACTATATTGTTTTTAAAAAAGAATTAAAGTGTCGTGTCCGTTGACATTTATGAAAAAATTGTGGAAACGTTAAAGATGTTTATTTTTATTTTTATTAACCTTTAAAAAAACTTATATCAACAAAGTCGCTAAAATGTAAGCTTTAGTATATTAACAAGTTTTCAGAATTTTTCAATGTATACTTTCATATATCGATCGATGCAGTTCCTCGTGAGACAGCCTGTACAAATTATAGGAAATAAGAATTCATTGTTTTCGTATTGAAGAAATCATGTTTTTGTTGATACACTATGCAAACGACCTATTGCATCAAACATGTCAAGATCTATTTGTAATCTGACCCATTTTTCGTTTTCAATAATTCACCTTGATTTATTTCTAAGTACTTGGCAGCCTATTACATTATTGTATATGAAATTAGTCTATTAATACGTTGATATAAGCAACAGCAACACCAACTCTTGGAAATGTATAGCTTAAATTTATACCAGGTTATTTGTAGATATCTCCCACGTTGTAACAATTGTACGTATTTATTTTTCGATATAATCATTTAGCTTCACTTTCCTGTCCCAACGTCAATCTGATGTTACATGTAGGAAAGAAAGAACAACAAATAAATAGCCTTTAAAAGTCAATTTGTATAAAATGCGTTGCAAAAATTTCTCCTCCACATTCTAAAGAACAATAAAGATAACATTTTGCATATAATGTAAACAAATAATGTTATTATTGTTACAAAATATTGCATAATATACTCCTATAACATAGTATCATATTTTATGTGTTTTATTATCAATTTAACCTTTGATCTATAAAAATCGCATCTGAAATTCTTGAAAAAAAAATTAGCAATTATTGTTTATAACAATGGTAATTCATCGCGTTGCATTCGGCTAAAAATAACATATGATTATCTAATGCACTCCAAATATGCCGTAGTTATTGAATACACATTACAAACAATGTGGAATAGATAAGAAATTATGGGGAAGGAGAAATGAGTTTACTGATTTCATTAACGAGATTGTTGTGCTATACGGAATGGAATAAATCGAGCCAATATATAAGGATAATCATTTCGAACAAAAAAAAACTCCTATTAATGCAAATGATAAAACAATAAATATAAATAAAATACGAAAGTAATCTGAAAAGTGTCAAGTCTTAACATGAAGAAGACGTTACTTGCTAAAGAAAGGTGTTTTTGAAAATTTCAGCCAAGTTGGCGCACTGAAGTAAGGTTGGAAACACAGGCAAGTGCATCTCACCGATTTAAATCAAACTTTTTGGGTTTATAGACCAATCTAGTACAAGAATTTTTTTACAAATTCCAGAATTTGTATAAACTACAAAAATATAGAAGCTAAGTAGAATTTACATACATATATATCTTACATCTACCACCAAATATTCTTATTTGTATAAAAAAAATCATGTGGGTAATCCGTGTAGACATGTTGAAAGCAAAGGAATTGCTTACACCATACACAACGAATAAACACAGGCTTGCCGCAAATAACTCGATGTTGTGTATTTTGAGCATCCTTCGGGAAGCGGAATCTTACAGGATCTTTAAAATGTGGTAGCCGTTCGGCGATGTATCCACTTTTATACCACGCGTATTTACATAAATAGATTGGAGAACCTTGGCGATGACAATTGATTATGAGCAAGGTTCGACAAACGCGTGCTACGGCAGAAGCGCCGAGAGAGGATTTAGGTCGATGCGAAGCCAGTGGAGAGTTTGGTCATTCGATAAGCGTGGAAGTGAATGGTCGTCCGATAATTATTGGTTTATTGGTGTGCGTCTTTTAAAATGTGGATCGTTGTAAGCAAGGTTTACCTTTGGCATCGCATGTGAATAAATATATTACCCGTTTCCCTGGGTTGTAATATACAGATACTATCATTCAGTGCAAAATTTGGTCGTACAATTTACCACATTTGCAGGGTACAGTAAAAAAACTGTATAGTAGACGAGTTGAAAAATAAGAAAATTTGCGTAAGTGTGGATGAAACAACTGATGCACAAAAACAGAGCGTGATTGATGTCGCGTCCTTTAAAACGTAATGATCCAGCAGCTTCCTTGTTATTAGCCAGATTCATTAGATTCTTTAAGAGAATTTTGTATCACAGAAGCCCAAGTCACAATGTTAGTTACTGATGGAGCTGCAACAATGCTGAAAGTTGGTAGGATGTTGAAAAGATGCTTTCCGACTCTTCTTCACATAACATGTCTTATACACGCGTATCATCTCGTTGCAGAAACCATTGGAAAAAAGTATCCGATAGTGAATAATTTAATAGCATCTACCAAAAAAGTGTTTGTGAAATCTCCCAAACATATCCGCGTTTTCAAACGATTGTGTCCGAAACTTCCACTACCACCTCAGCCTGTAATAACTCGTTGGGGAACATGGCTCCAGACAGTATTTTATTATTATAAATATTTCGCAAATATGAAGGATGTGATTTTAAAATTTAAATCAAATGAATCTGTAGCGATTCGAGAGAGTCAGCAATTTTTTTCCAATTCGAACGTTCAATTACAAATAGATGAAATTTCCATAAACTATTCTGCAGTTGTACAAGCTATATCGCTGTTACAAAAGATCATTTACAAGCCGCTCTAGAAAGCTTGACGGATCCTATAGGACTAAATGTCGCTCAAAAATTTCGTGCAGTTTTAAATAAAAATCCCGATTTACAAAAGGTTCGGTCTATTACTGAAAATAAAGAGTGCACAGAAGAGATAAAGGAATATCTGAATTACGCAAATCCTACTTCGCTAGATGTAGAACGATCATTTTTGAAATACACGAAAACGTTTTCAGACCAACCACGTTGCAGTTTTACGCGGCTTACCAGGGCAGTAGTATTTTCTCGCAGTGGACATCAAAACGTCATAAGAATATATTATTTTTTAATAATCATCAATCTTAATTATGAGTTAAAGATTGTAACTGAATAATACTGTCTCTTTGGTATCGAATTATGTCGTAATCCATACTTCATCTGAAAATCTTCTCACGTTTTTCCATATTCTAAAACCGTAAACGTCTAAAGGTTGTACCATTGATAACATCGGAAAAGTTCAACAAATGCTGCTGGACGACCATTGAATTAAAGGTTAGAGACATAGCAGAAGCCCACATCTCGAAACAACATGTTTATCATATAATGGGTGTTCACTTTTTGACATTTATGACCAGTATACACTGGCAAGTCATCATGAATAGACTCACGCTTGAACAACGCTACCAAATTATTCAAATTTATTTTGAAAATTATCATCGATGTCATCGATTCGCGCAACTTATTGCCGACTTCGTAATTTTTATGACCAACATAATCGTCCTTCCGAGCAAACCATCCGTCGAATGGTGGCTAGATTTGGTACCACATACTTTTTACATGATGCAATAACACCAACACCTCGAAGGAATGTGCGTACTGAAGAGAAAATCGTTGCTATTATCGAAAGTGTGGAAAAAGATTCCAATTTATCCATTCGTAGTCGGTCACAGTTATTGGGGCTCTGTCCATCCCCTACGTGGAAAATTTTGCGTAAAGATCTTGGCCTACAACCGTATAACATCCAGCTGGTGCAGGTATTAAAGCCACCAGACTATCATCTGCATCGTTCTTTCGCCGACTGGGCGTAAGAACAGAAAGACCCTAAAAACTCCATTGCATCTAGAAAAATGCACTGTTTGATGCGATTTACTCGCCAGTGGCATTATTGGCCCGCGTTACAGTCAGTGGAGATCGTTACTGCACCATGATTAATATTTTTTTGTTTGAAAATATGGAGGATATTGATCCGGACGAAATGTGGTTTCAACAGGATGGCACTACGTGCCATACGGCGACGGCAACCATCGATTTATTGAAATCAAAATTTGACGATAAGTTAATTTCGAGGAATGGACCAGTCAATTAGCTTCCGAAGTCTTGCCACCTCTCCATTATTTCCTGTGGGGCTACTTGAAGCCATTGACTTATTCGTGAGATACGACTAGCGTTACTCGAAAAAGTAACCTAAAATTGGACGTTCAGAATAGCTTTGATTTCCTACTAAGATATTTTCACCAGTTATGACTCACCCTATACTATTATTACATACTGTAGATTAAATATAATTGAAATATCTATCCTAGTTTTTAAGAACTTTAAAAGAAAAAGAAACGTCATGTCATTTTGCTTTTTTTTCATTTTACATGTTTTTTTTTGACAATCTTCAACATTCTTTTTTCAACTATGGATTCTAATATAAAATAATTACAGTTAATTGTTTTCCATAGCCTACTATGAAATATATTTAATACATAGCATACCAAAATTGTGCAAAAGATCCGAATTGGACATTTTTCAAGTTCTATTAAAAGCAAATTTTCAAAAACCTGCTGGTGAAATCAAAATCAGTTTAACTAATAGTACATGTCACAGTTCCAGGGTTGTAGATTTAGTAATTTTAGCTTTATTAAATTTATTGCCTCTAAAATTGGATTTAAGTAAATACAATGGAAATTATTTACAATAACATGCGATAATTATAAACAAACTGCAAATATAGGACCCTAATTTTGGAGTTATTCAAATTTATCTATATGAAAATTGTTTATCAAGCTTGATCATAACTTTTGACTACCTATACAATTAACCAATATGTTTTGAAGAATTTTGGTGAGAATAGTAGTAATTTTGATGGGACGTGAAGAATAAATTAACAAAATTATCATCATCAAAATCGTTCGAGGAAAGATTCAAATATTCAGATTGGGACATGTGTTTCGAAATCTTAAAATCAATATACAGACTATTCTTTGTTTTCATCTCAAAATCTAAAACATCCTCACCACATACTTAATTGAAGAAAATAGCCAAGAAACATACCATTTTTGTTAAATTTCTACGATGTCAAGATGATCCCAGGAGATTTATCGCTTACTATTTGAACACAACCACGCTCTATATCCGTTCAGTTACTTCTTTTATAATTTCCAAAATTCAATTTCGTTTTTTTTTTTTTCAAAACCAAATATGTCAGTACTACTTATCGCAAAATTTATAGGGGAAAAACGGAAAATGAAAAAAGCACAATTCGACGCGTTTTAGGCAACTACTTGGCGGTAAGATTTTCGGGACCCGTGCCTAGGCATCCCCCACTTTTCCGCTCCTTTCCCAACATCTTACATCCCACACGATCGCGCGAAACGTAAAGTCTGCTTCTCACTATTTCAGGAGATGACTCAGGAGCACATCAGGCGCTTGCTGCAAGCGAACGACGAACATGTTATTACGGAATTGGCCAGCAGACTGGTGTCGCAAGACGCCTGCCAGAAATACGGCTGTAAAGGAGTAACTTCCGAGGAAGATCTGGTAAGTAGATTGCTGGATGTGATCAAGAAGCATAGTAAGGAGAAGACGTGTCAGAAATGCGAGAAAAACGACTTGGAGATTGGTGAAAATGCTAAGAGAGTTGCTAAGAAGAATAAGAGGGAAAGAAAGTGAGTAAAATTTTTTGGTTTCACGTCGAAGAATGGATAGAAAGTAGTTTTTTTATTCACCAAAATGATCGTGAAAATTTAATTTCTTGAGAAATTTCTCCGTATTAGATTTTGGCAAACAAATCCTGTCCTAACATGCTATGATTATGGGAATAAGACCAAAATTGAAAGATTTCCGTTCATCTACCCATCTTCGATCAAAATGATATGATATATATGAGCTTTTATTTGTGAAAAGTCCTTCAATTGGAGCATCGGTAACTTCAAATTTCTTTTCAAATCAATTCTAATATTAATTTTTGTAAGAAATGAAAATAAATATCGAAGTAACGAAATTTAACAAAGGTATATTTTGAATAAGTTCTAAGTACTAGATTTGATATAAGATTGAAATATTATTCTTAAAAATAGTAGGGCAAATTGTTAAATAGGATCAGGAATTTCATTTTTTATTGGTCAAAATGGTTCTTATTCTTTTGATCAACATTCAGCTTTTTAACAGGAGCTTTTGACAAGTAAATCTTACCAAAAATTTCCTTCAATTGGATAGATTTCAAATGCAATCTCTTTTTTTGAAAAAGTTCCTCAACAAGTTTATATTCCTTATGGAATATTTCCAAAATTAATAGAAAGATAATCAAATATAGCAAATCAATATGTTTAGCTGGTAAGAATCTTTAGTGTACGCTTTTTAAATTCAAATAATTTTGCAAATGTACCTTTTTTATGAGCTAATATTATTTCCCTTACTTTTTCTAGATAGATCGATAACTAGAAGGACAAATTAATCAAAACAAAGTTCATTTTAACGTATTTTTAAAAAGGAGAAGGGGTGGCGCGTTTTTGTTTGTCAAATAGTTGCTTTTTGATCAAGGCTTAAAGGTTGTAGGAGCTTTTGGCAAGTCAATTTTATAAAAAATCTGATCAAATAGGACATCTCCAATCGATTGTAATTTTTGGAAGAAATGAGTCAGAGAGATGAAAACGGCAAAGGTTTTTTTTTATTGATCGAGTTCTATATATTTTAATGGATATAAGATTGAAATTGTATTACTAAAGATAGATTTTTTTGTTGGCCAAAATGGTGTTTGTTTTTTTTTGGGCAGAGCTTTTTCAGATGTTTACCTACTTATACAGAAATCGATTTTAGCAAGTACAGATGATCAAAATATCTTTTCATATATATCTCTTAGGGAATATTTCTAAAATTAACAATAGGTAGTTTTTTTTAAGTCTTCAAATTAAATAATTTTGAAGAAGTCTTCAAACATTTCCCTTGTATCCTTATGGAATATCACCAAAAATTAATAGAAAGGTCATAAGATATATCGAATTAACACATTTAACAGATTAGAGGTGTTATTTTTTTGTTTTTCTCTTCAGGTTGTACTGATAACAAAAGCTATGTTTTAACAAAAACTATAATACTCATCCAACCATTTTGATATTTTTAAAACCGGCACGGCTGTTAGAGACATGTTTTTAAGAGATCTAGACTTGATAGGACCTATGTAGGTCCTAATCAATTAAGAGTTTTCTGGATTTTGCTAAAATAGGCAAATGCGTTCTGGCGTGAATATTAGGCAGATACCCGTGTTCCTTCTTTTTGAATGCGTTTATCACTTAGCCGTCAAATAAAAATCAGAAAGTGTCAATCAAATAGAAATCAGAAAATTTCTAGGAAGACCTCTAGAATTTTTCCAACTCATACCTTATAATCGCCATATGTCAGGTGATTATTGATAAATCCACGCGAAAAAAATATGTATATAATTAATCTTACGATAAGTAAAGACCACTGCTGTTATTAAATTGGCAAATAAACAAACAATCAAGCCAACAAACGATATTTTATCGACTCTGAAGCCTAATCTACATCCTTAACGGTTATTTTTTTCCGGTAGCGAAATGCTTGGCGACTTGTAATTGGTAATTAGGTTTAACCTTTTCGTTTTGCACAAATAGGGACCATTACGCAATATTTAGCCTCCGTAGTTCGCCAGTTTTGGAATTTGGAATTAAAACGGTTGGTTAATTGAGTTTCGTGGCGCAATATGCCGATTTAATGAATACAGTTTAATTCATGTCCTGCTCTATTACGTATCTATATAGGGTTATTCATTGTATCCTTCTAAATAATACAACCCGGTCATAAAAAAATGAGGTAAACAAATACTTAGTAGTGATTCATTTTGCAAGACCGAATT
Source organism: Dynastes maya (assembly GCA_029619315.2). Taxonomy (NCBI): domain Eukaryota; kingdom Metazoa; phylum Arthropoda; class Insecta; order Coleoptera; family Scarabaeidae; genus Dynastes; species Dynastes maya. The sequence goes on from JAROYE020000006.1 coordinate 49,287,193, forward strand.
CAATGTTGTTCATACTCACCTAATCTATACGACAGTTAAGGAAAACAAGTATAAGCAACAATGTTTTTGTGCTAGAAACATAATTAACTAAGTCTGACTAATTTCATCCAATCATGCTAAACTCGAAAATGATAAAAAGCTCCATTGGTTACAGTTTTTGAGATGCAGAAATATGCTTGTTCGTAATTTTATTTGTAACTTAGCATTCTGACAAATACTGCAAAGATCAGATAGGCTTAGGAAACAATTAATCGACATGGTTTTGTCATTAATATCATAGTACTCTCACAGCTATCACAAATAACTCCTAAATTCAAATTTTTAAAGTTACGGTGTTCGATGTTATAGCAGTGATGTCACAGTTGTCAAAAGACCGTTGCAGTTAATTTCCAAGGTTAAGTTAGGGTGTTCATTGTTAAAAAAACATGTCATGCAAATGCAAAAACAGAAGTACATTTTACATTCGCTAAACAGAGAAGTATTTATCTCCTCTAGTCCAAAAAGCCTATGAATTGTAAACTAAACGGGTACTCCAAAACTGTGGCACTGGAACACTTAAGTGACCACCCTTACCACAACACTTAAGTGTTGTGGTAAGGGTTTTAGTGAACTGTTTCCTATGAATTGTATTTTGGTAAAAATCTCCAAAATCCAGAACTGGGCCAAAGGGTAAAAATCGCGCAATGAATTTTGCTGTTCCTATGTTGTGGAAGAAGCCTAAAGATCATATAACCGACTGTTATTTCTGTCCGACACCATCGATGTTAGGAATGACATCAAAGCAGATGAATTCACTTTCCTACCCCACTTCATCTTCGGCGATTCGTCCTGTACCACATTCAGTGGATTTTCCCATTCCAAAACCTCAACAGAATTGCAATTTAGAAAAATACAATGATTCGGAAGTGGAATGCGTTTCCCCAGCTTCTACAGAAGGACCTGACCTTGATTATGACTGCAATGCTTCAAGAGAACCGGACATAGACTTGAGTAAGGCTAAAGCAGAGGTGTTGGCTTCTCGTCTCCAAAAGTGGAGCCTTGTGCCGGACGATGCTAGGGTTTCAATTTTTCGAAACCGACATAAACCGTATGTAGACTTTTTTTCAATGGAAAATGTTTTGGTGTTTTGTAAATACGTTGACGGTCTTATAAATGCATTTAGATTGGAACACCAACTAAACGAAGGGCGTTTGTTTATTGATTCGTCTAAGTTAAGTTTAAAAGCTGTGCTTCCTCATAATGAAAATGTGTTGCCATCAATGCCATTGCACATGCTGTGCATATGAAGGAATCATATGAAAATATGAAGATATTTCTGCAAGCGATTCAATACTCAAAATACCAATGGAATCTCTGTGGGGATTTAAAAGTAGTTGCTGCAGTTGCTACATTTGAAAGTAGCGCTGTTGCTTGGATTACAACTTGGATATACTAGATTTTGCTGTTTTTTGTGCGAGTGAGACAGCCGAATCAAAAAGTTGCATTATAAAGTAAAAGACTGGCCTAAACGTCAGTCACTAACATCTGAAATATGAACCATTAGTAAATTCAGATAAAGAATATTTGTCTCCATCACATATAAAATTAGGGTAAATGAAAAATTTTGTGAATTGGATGAATCGAGAGGGAAATCAATTTAAATATATTAGCAAGGCAAGAATAAAAGAAGGGATTTTCGTAGGTCTCCAAATTAGACAACTGATGAAAGATGAATTCTTCAATGGAATTGTTGAAGGCACTGAGAGTAGAAGACTATAAAGATTTAGTGAACAATCTACTATTAGCCTACGAAGATATGGGATGCAATATGTCGTTAAAACTACACTTTTTGCTTTACCACCTTGACTGCTTTCCCATGAATGGTGGACATGTCAGCGATGAACGTGGCGAGGTGTTCCGCCAAGATATTTCCTTTATGGAGATATCAGGGAAAGTGAAGCCCTACCATGTTAGCGGACTATTATTGGATGAGCATTCGGAAGTCATTAGCAATCACATATAAGCGAAAAAACAAAAAAAAAGGAAAGTTAGTGACTAAGAAACATTTTTAATGTAATCTTGCGTAGCTATCAAAACGTTAAATAATCAAATCTTTGTTACACAAACACTATAACCATCTCAGAATTTGTTTTGTTATACTGTATATTATATTGACAGCATTCTCCATCTCTGTCATCATCCCCTTTTATCAGATATTAATAGATACGGTAAAACTTTAAAACTGATTCAGATACGTTAAGAATAGATACTGGAAAACTTTCCGAGCTATCTTCTATTACGGGTTAGATTTCGCGATCGGCAGCGGAAAATAGATCGATCTTTCGCGAATCCATTCTGGCATATCTGTTTAGATTTAATAACGTAACAATTTAAGTATAATTGCTAGAAATTATGCATGGCACAAACAAAATTTCAAAATTCGTTGCTTATGGTAATTATCTTTAAACTAGAAAACAGAAAATAAATTACCAAATATTTTTTTATTTAGGATATTTTTCATGTGAGGAATATTTAGAAAATTATAAGGGTGGTCCATTATTTTGTTTTTAGAACTGCTGGTTTAGAGATTTAAATTTGAATATGTGATTTTTGAAATATAAACTAGCCTATAGAATCAGTTGTTGTAAATTTCATCAAGTTACCTTGTTCATTTTTAAACCAATAAAAGTTTTCAACTTCAAACAACAATTACCACCCCTAAATCTTTGCGAACTTCAAGGATGACTGCAAACTTTCTTGTTAATCATTAATTTTGAGCGGAAATCATCTGTTAAATGTGTTAATTTGACGTATTTGACCATCTTTCTATTAATTTTGGTGATGCAGGAGTCATGTTGAAATTTTTGATGGTTTCTTCCTTAAAATCAATTGATTTAAAGACTTTTTTTTCAAAAAGTATTTGCCAAATTTTTTCTAAGAGTTCCATATTACAAAATTTCCTTTACTTGCCAAAAGCTATTAGAAAGAAAAAAAAATCTAATATTAAAATCCACCCAATCAAAAGAAACTGCCAAAAGCTATTATATACACAGATGAAAGTCTTAAAAAGCTTTGCCCAAAAAAACAAATCCCATTTTGGTCAACAAAAAATCTATCTTTAAGAATAATATTTCAATCTTATATGAATGTATTTGGAACTCTCATTCTTCTTCTTCCTCTTAAGTTAGGTCATAGGCCTGTGTACTCCAATTGACTCATTATTCCAGTAATGTTGACGTCCATGACCCCTTCCAGCATTTTGAAGGCTTTCCCGATGGCCGACTTGTTCGTGATATCCCGTCTTGTGCAATTCTTACCATTTTCTCTGGCTCCATTCTGTTGATGTGGTCATTCCAGACTCTTCTCCGTTGTCGTCCCCGTTTGACTATATCCTATATTTACCATTCATTTCTTACGTCCGTGTTTCTTCTTTTTCTCTCAATGTATATCCAGATATATTTCTAAGTATTTTCATTTCTGTTCGTAAATTCTGTGGTTAATGTAATGGTACGTACAATGGAACAACATCAATCGTCACCTTCAATTGTCACTTTTTTCTCACGCCGCACTCGGTTTGCCGAAACAACTGTGGAAACATATCTAATGCTGCAGATATTTAAGACATTATTCACTTTGAGATTTCACGGAAGACTCTTAAGTCGGTAAGTGTTTGAGCACGTATTATATTTTATTTCTGACCGTTTATTTTGCGTAAACTTTTATGCGCCCGCCACTGGCTGTTGGCGCAAATTGGGCAACTCTAGTTATTAATGGAAAAAGTTATTGGTTGGTCAAAATCACAAAGTAAAGTTACAATACATTTCCAATCATATCAAAAGTGACAGCCACGTCAAAATACATCCACTGTTTTAATAATACTTTCTTTAACGTTCATTGATAGCATGCCTTGTGGAAATTTCCAAATCAATACATTTATCGTACTTATTCCATATGATACTGCATTTGCCCCATTTCCACCTTACATATTTGGAAAATTACGTGAACTCCAGAGCCTATTGCTACCGTTCGTGCGAAAATTTCGTAGCAATTCGTTATACCTGTCAGGATTTCAAATATATCGCGAAACGTGGAGATCTCACGGCCCGCTACGATGATATCTATAGCTTTAATAAAAGTTTAGAGAGTATTCGTATATTTTTAACCTCCAAATGCAGCGTAATATTGAACAAGATGAATAGATACATAAATATTTTCGCTTATTCCATTGTCGAATACGAAAATAACTCGGCGCAACAGCTGTTTCGTTTTTAGTGAAACTATTTTGGGGACATCGCATTGATGTGTTTGTTTCGCGATTACTCGTGTGGCTTCTTTAACGATAAATAACAGGAAAATGTGGCGAAATGAGCCAATTGGGTTGTATTTAATGTATTTATTTATAGGTAATGGATGTGGTTTTAGAAATAAATACGGTAATAATTGTTTTTAAAAATCGTTTTGGATTTTGTACTCCGACTTCCGAAAGAATGAATAAATCGTTTGAATTCTCTAAGAATTAGGGCAGATTACTACATCTCTTGCTCCAATAACAGTATCTACAACGACTCCTATTGTTTATGAATCCTTATTTTCGAACAGTGACGTAATGACGTGATACTGTTACTGTATATCTCTAGCAATTATTAAATAATTAAAAGCAATGTTTGTATGCCATTAGCAATTAACGCATTACAAATGAGAAGGAGCACAATTAACGTCTTCGCGAAATCTAGCTTTAGATCCATGTACACTACCACCCATAAGTATTCGGATACCTCAAATTTCAAACTGAATCATTAACTATCTAAATGGAAATATTAAAATATGTATTTGGTATTTAAGTATACGCACCAGAGGGCATTGCATTTCCCTCTAAGGTGCGTTTGTATTGCTGTTTTCTCGTTATACCTTGAAATCGTTACCGAATCACCGCCGTGTTTGACGGTAGAGACTGTGCATTGCTCCAGTGCACGTTCACCTACAGATCTTCTTACAAACACTCGACTTCGCGAACCGAAAACCTCGAATTTAGGTTCGTCGGACCACAATACCTTCCTCCAATCTTTTACCGTCCAATTTCGATGTTAACGTGCTCATTGTAAACTCTTTTTCTTACTAATTTGGCGAAGCAAGGGCTTTCGCGACGCAATTCGTCCGTTAAGACCGGCTTTTTACAGAAGGCATTTAACCGTGGACTTTGGAAATACAGTATTGATTTCTGCGGCGATTTCTGGAGCTGTTTTTCTTCTATTTCGCTTACTGGATACCACTATTGCAATATCTTGAGCTGATGTTGTCGCCTTTGGCCTACCACTTCTTACTTTATTTAGAAAACTGCCACTTTCACTGTATTTTTTTAGGTTACAATCAACAGTAGATTGATTTAAATATAATTTTCTAGCAATTTGACGATTGCTTATGCCTAAGTTATGTTGTGCCACTATCAGAGCACGCGTTTCAACACTAATTTCTTTCCTTTTCGGCATATTTTAAAATTTTAAACGAAATTATAACACCATTCCTTAAGAGATGTTGTCGCTACTAACATGGAACGGTAACTGACTGTATTTTAAAAATATTACTTCAAATGGCTTTATTATAGCTTCATGATTCATAGTAAAATTACCAACTGTTACATTTTTCCTGGAATTTTAAGAAATACGCTTTTTGTTGTGTGTGTTACCTCTCATACAGATAAAAAAAGGACATAGATAATATTATTTAATGAATCTTACCGATTATTAAGGTTCGACAGACGCGTGCTTAGGCAGAAGCGCCGAGAGGGGATTTAGGTCGATGCGAAGCCAGTGGAGAGTTTGGTCATTCGATAGGCGTGGAAGTGAATGGTGTTTCGATAATAATCGGTTATCGGTGTGCGTCTTTTAAAATATGGATCGTCGTAAGCGAGGTTTACCTTTAGCATCGCATGTGAATAAATATATAATAATAAAAATAATAATAATAGTAATCTTTATTGTCATTGTTCTATCTACAATGACAATAAAGTGTATACACTTATATATAAATATAAATAAATAAAAGACAGAAATAAATAAGTCGAGTAAAAGACAAGGCGTGTGTATATATACAAAAATCGACAAACAAATATACAATTTTTATCACGAGTGAAGAAATTCCTGCAGACTATAAAACGTGGTGTCGAGCAGATAATCAATTACTGCTTTCTTTAAATTTTGCAATTGTATTAATCTCTTTTATATTTTGGGGTAAGTGATTAAAACAGAGTACAGCTTTATAATATGGGGTATTTTCAAATAACTTAGTTTTATGAACTGGTATACTGAGGTCATGTCGGAATCGAGTGTTTATCTTATTATATATGTCACTATTTTTAGTAAAATTGGTTTGATTCTTTTTAAAGTGCATTAGCAATTCATATATATACAGTGCTGGTAACGTTAAAATTTTTAGTTCCTTAAAGACGTTCCGGCATGATTCTCTGGGCTCAATACCAACCATATATCGTATTATACGCTTCTGGTTGATAAATAACCGAGAAGTGCACGAAGAGCATCCATAGAATATAATACAGTAACGCAGACGTGCCTCAACATATGCATAATAGGACATCTTTAGAACGTTTATGTCGCAACAATGCCGAAGACCACCAATCGCATACACTGCAGAAGACAACCTGGCGTTCAAGGCAGAGCAATGCTGTTCCCAACTTAGGTCCCAATCGACGACGACACCCAAAAATTTACCATGGGAGCTCTCAGGCACAGACCTGCCATTACACTTTATACAAGGACTAGGAGAAACGCGAGAGCGCCCATTCCTGAAATATAGCAACTCCGTTCAGCCGTTTCCTTGGGTTGGAATATACAGATACTATCATTCAGTGGAAAATTTGCAATATGCGATTAATAGGTCGCGATACATTTCACTGTAGAAGACATAGTAAAGGTAAACGTCATGTGCTAAATTTAAGCAACAATATTCCGTGCTGGGAATTTCTGTATGATATTATTTTTATGCTAAGTGTGTGCAACATCCCACAACACCTAGTAGACAATGAACACTTTCGTCTTTTTTTGAATAAATATATTCCTTCGTGGAAACTACCAATCAATAGACAATTGCGATACAATTTACCACATTTGCAGGGTACAATAAAAGCTGTACCCTGCAAGAAAATTTGCGTAAGTGTGGATGAAACAACTGATACACAGAAACACAGCATAATTCATGTTGTAGCGCGTCCTTTCAAACGTAATGATCCAGCAGATAATACAAAATTCGTTAAGAGAATTTCGTACCACAGGAGCCCAAGTCACAATGTTAGTTACTGATGGAGCTGCAGCAATGCTGAAAATTGGTAGGATGTTGAAAATATGCTTTCCGACTCTTCTTCACATAACATGTCTCATACACGCGTATCATCTCGTTGCAGAAACCATTCGACAGAAGTATTCGATGGTGAATAATGTAATAGCATCTACCAAAAAAAAGTGTTTGTGAAATCTCCCAAACATATCCGCGTTTTCAAACGATTGTGTCCGAAACTTCCACTACCACCTCAGCTTGTAATAACTCGATGGGGAACATGGCTCCACGCAGTATTTTATCATCATAAATATTTCGCAAATGTGAAGGATGTGATTTTAAAATTTAAATCAAATGAATCTACAGCGATTCGAGAGAGTCAGAAGCTTTTTTCCAATCCGGACGTTCAATTACAAATTGATGAAATTTCCATAAACTATTCTGCAGTTGTACAAGCTATATCGCTGTTATAAAACAGTGACTTATCTTTACGACATCATTAAATACCATTTACAAGCCGCTCTAGAAAGCTTGACGGATCTTATAGGACTAAATGTCGCTCAAAAATTTCGTGCAGTTTTAAATAAAAATCCCGATTTACAAAAGGTTCGGTCTATTACTGAGAATAAAGAGTGTGCAGAAGAGATAAAGGAATATCTGAATTACGCAAATCCTACTTCGCTATATCGACAATGGAAGCGTTGCTTATGTTGCAGTTTTAGGCGGCTTACCGGGGCAATAGTATTTTGTCGCAGTCGACATCAAGAATATATTATTTTTTAATAATACTGTATCTCACGTACCTACTTTTGCGCGATACGCCTCTGACGTTGCACTCGTTCGTTGAACCTTACCGATTATTAGCATACTATTCAATAATCCTGGAATATATTTCCTAAATACGTTCTTTGTATACAAAAATCTATAATCCAAGGGTGCCCAAATCCTTATGCGCGGTAGTGTATACGAAAACTGGCCGAATAGGATCGCGTCAACTGTGTCGGCGTTTCGACTTAATAGTTTAATCGATAGCTACGTGCTAATCTGAGATCTGCTTGTACAACATGCTAGCGATAATTTCTCTAAAGTGTCGGAAACCTTATCTTTATCACATTTCGACATGTCAATATTTGTTTATTGATGTCATATTAACTAATTGGAGCATGTAGTGTCCTAGTACGAAGTCTCCTATTCAAAATCCACATGTCTTACTAGATTTCGATATATCTCTTAGGACATCGTCTTAGGGATGTGTTTGTTTAAATTTTGTATTATCATTTTGTTTTGAGTTCTATTAATCGCATCTCAAATCCTTTTGTGTGGTTTATATGTATTTTTTATTTAAGAGAATTGTAGATAATTTTAATTGAATTCATTTAATATATTAGTGTGGAAAATCTGATATTTATTTGCTTTTGATGAACATAGAGTCTTCAAATTGGAATCAAATTAAAAGGAGAAATTTAAAGAAAATTTTCGTGTATAAAACGTTATTTTTTTAACTTGATATAAAAAGAATTTTAATAGAGTTCATTGCTAGAGAAGTGTTGAAGGTCTGTTTAAATATTGAATTAAGAAATAAAGCATTTTTTGTAAACCTATCCACCTTACATTTATACTTTCCATTAACGTCAGTCTACTAGAAGAAGGAGTACAATATAACAGATGTTAAATTACCTTTTTTATCTAAGTTACACGAAAGATCTTAAAAAAAAAAAAAGTGCAAGTCCACTGGGACGTATAAAATTGACTAAGACATCATTTTCTTCATTTGAGATTTCAAGAACATTTGTAGTCCACCATTTTCCATCATAAGTACAGGCAATGTACTGTCCTCGTTGCCCGTTTGTTTGAACGGTTGTTCTTGTACTTTGTTCAACATTTGTCACAAAACAATTGATGTCATTGGATACTCTGAAATCTCAATTATGTCTTACTCAATTTCAAGCATCCCAGTGGATCTGCACATTCATTCTACTGGTCAGATATACAGGATGTTTGTTGGATTCCAGAGCAACATATAGTTTCTGTTACTCCAGTTCCATTAGCAATAAGAATTGGTCAGATTTTTACGATGTTGTCATTGGAGTTCCCTCAGGATCTGTTTTAGGACCGGTTTTACTTTCAATTTATATTAATGGTGTTGCTATTTGTAGTTCTGATGTACAGTTTATTTTGTATACTGATGACACAAATTTAGTAACAAGAGTCATTGGATTTAGTGCTTGGAGAGGCATAGTCGAAGGTTAATTATGATGTTTGGCTAATGGTCTTTCATTAAATAAAAAAAACTTAGGCGTCTCTCATTGAAAACTAAGATGTTATCTGCTTTCTCGGTACAACCCTAGATACTAAATTGTTATGGTAGCCCCATATTCATAGCTTTGCTGTTTCCATCTGTTCACCTATTTACTTAAGTAACCTCTCTGGGCTGGTGGCTAAGAACGTCTTAAAATCTGTGAAATCTAGATTTTCTGGCCTATCAACATAGATTTTTGATTTTAAATACTCCCAGAGGAAAAAATTAAGGGGCGTAAGATCTGGAGACTTGGGGGGGGGGTCAATCTATTTGTCCTCCCAGGAAAGCAGTTGTTCAAAAACTCGCGAACATGACGTGCAAAATGTGGAGATTCGCCATCTTGCTGAAACCAAATATCGCAAAAAAACATTTCTACAAGAGCTGTTGCAAGTGCATCCATCAGAAAATCCAGTCAAAGAAGAGACGACCAATGATTCTATTCTCAACTATCCTTGCCCGCACATTAACTTTACAAGAGTGTTGAATATGTGCTTCGGTAATCCAGTGAGGATCCTCTCTACTCCAGCACCTGCAATTTTGTCGATTTTCTGTTCCGTTTAGGCAAATTGAGGCTTCATCCGAAAAGAGAATTTGGTGAAAAACGAAACTGCATTCGGCGTTCAGGGTCACCTTCATTGAGTGATTGTATTTTGTAAGAATTGTATTTTTCTCTTTTTAATACACGTGATACTGATCGCCGAGAAGCTTCATTGTCTGCTGCAATTGATTGAGATACACCATGAGGATTCTCACCCATATCTTAACAAAACATCTAGTTTCACATCTTCATTTATTTTCTTACGACGTCTTGCATTTGAAATGTCCAGTTTCTCAAAATTTTCTCTCGGTTTCATGCACAGTGGATTGGCTATCTGAATATCTCGCATTAAATAAATTGCATATGTACTTCTTGCAGAGTTCTGGTTTTATCTTTTATTCTTTTATTCGAAAATTTTGTTGTATAAGGTATTAAAATTTTTATGGTACCATTTAGACAATTAAATAAAAAAAAAATCGGGAGTTGTCATTTGAAAAAATTGTCGATGACTTCATTACTGGAAAACCAGAAGTGGGACAAACTTAAAATTGTGGCAAAAATAAAATTGATCAGTAGGAGATTGCCTGATATTTAATGAATATATTACTTAATTTTGCTGCGTACAAAATACAAGCTGGTCCAGATTTTATGTATGAAAATGTCACTGGCGATTTTTCAAGTAATTTTGGACAAGACAATTTTAATGAACATATGCCTTCAGAGCTTTTGTTTTCAAGATACAGGGAATTGAATATTTTTCAAAAAAATTAATGTTCTTTAGAAACACTAACAAGATTGACGTGTAAAAATAAAAACAATGCAATGTGTGAGACGCGACCATGGCCAACTAATGTCAATTACAATAAAACACATTAAATTGTTGATATTTTCATGCATGATAGAATACGTTGAAAACAGTGAATGCTACGGAAAAAATGCAAGAGACTTTTTAAGTCTGAATTGGACAAGGAATCTAGCAAAGTAACCAAAATTGTATTTTAGTCAGTGGCGTAGAAAATATTTAAGAAAAAGGAGATTGGGGCCAGATCGCTACTGGATTAAGTAACCTTATCACTAGGCTTTTTATGCAAAGAAAACGGCTGCAATATGCACATATATATGCAGATGTTTTTACGAAAATATGCAAGATATGAATTTAAAATATGCACTATTTTGTAAAAGATATATTTACTTATACAATTATAAGAAAGGTAACATAATTAAAGCAAAAAATGTAATACTAGTATTTGCAAAATATGTTTTTCAATGTTTTTCAAAAGTTTCTATTAAAAATTTGTGGCGATTGTCGGCATATATGGTGTATGTTTGAACACAGAAAAACTCCTTTCTACGTCGACTGATGTTGTAGGACAATGCTTGAATTTTTGACATATTCATGGATCTATATGTAGTTCGACACGACATCCGCACTAAAATTACCACAAAAAATTTGAGAAACATTTTTCAGCTTTTTGTACCCTACATTCTTATCAAGAACTGAAGCAAATTTTTTACATAAGGATTTTTCACAAGTGAAAAATGTCATCTTGAAACTTGATTTAAATGATTCCTTTTCCAATTCGGACGTTCAACAACAAACAGATGAAATTTCCATGAACTATTCTGAAGTTACGCAAGTTATTGAGCAATTAGAAAACAGGCACTTATACGCACGAGACGCAGTAAATTGCATAAACAATTTACAAGCCGCTCTAGAAAACTTGACGAACACTATAGGAGTCGATGTTGCTCAAAAATTTGGTGCGATTTTAACGAAAAATCCCGATTTACAAAAGGTTCGGTCTATAATTGAAAATCAAGAGTGCCCAGATGAAGAAAAGGAATATCTGACATTTCCAAATCTTATGTTGAACGATCATTTTCGAAGTATACGACAACGTATTCACAACACCGTCGACGGCTGAATGAATCGACAGTGGAAGCGTTGCTGATGTTGCAATTCTACGCAGCTTACCAGGGCGGTTGCCAATTGCCACAGTGGACATCAAGACGACAGGAAAAGGTAACAATATTATTTTTCACTAATATTGTATATTACGTACCTACTTTTATGTGGTGCGCCACTGCCGGTACCACCTTTTTAACAAACTCTACTAATCACTCATATGAACACAAATTTTTTAATTTTTGGGTACATCGGTTACTCAATTTTCCTTTAACTAAAGATGGATACCAAAATGAATTAAAAAATCATCAACATTGCTAACTTTAACGGATTCTCTGATGATGTCGTCTATAATACTATTAGGAAACATAAGAATAGATTAAGAATTAGAAATATAGGCACACTAGAACGCATTGACGACCGTAATAATAAGAAATATGTTAAATTACCCTTTTATCCAAGTTACACGAAAGGTCTTCGAAAAATCTTCTCTAAAGTTGACCGTAAGAATGTTTTTTCTTCAAGCAATAACCTCAAAAACCTTTTAGGAAGTTCCAAAGACCCAGCAGATAACGGATAAATTAGGAATTTACAAAATTTCATGTAAAGATTCACAAGATATCACTGCTAGTACCAAAATGAAGAACTCATTTAGCGTTGATACTGTGACAAATGTCGAATTATTAATATTAAAACACTATTTTTTGGAAAATATTCAATTCCCTGTCCTTGAAAACTAAAGTTACGATGATATACCGGTTGGAAAGAAGCGACCCGAACGCTATAGTTGAATGCTGCACTGCAAGACTACGACACGCAGCATTTTTCTTCATCTAAATGTAAGAGAATCATCAAAAAGAAGGATTATTGAAATTAATGATTCATTGAGTTAGAGTTTTTATTAGATTCTAAAAGTCATTGTTAATTCTTGTATTTATTTCGAATGAATAGAATTACGTTGACGTTGGTTTTTTTTTTTGTTCTTTCGATTGAAACGAATTTAATATAAAACAAATGCTTATATAAATATTGTACGTACCCGATCGAATCGTCGATTTCCACACGGTATGTTCATTTTCAAAGATAAAATCTGGACCATCCTGTATTTTTCAATGTGTATTACATTTTAAACGTGATATTAACTCCTGCCAAACATTTAAGCACAATAATAATAATAATATTTGTATAGATTTTGAAAGATTGTCTAAAACTGAAACTGCGTTGGAATATCTAGCTCTAAAAATGTCGAATAATCTTTCTGAAATCGTAAATTATTAAAATTTAAAATGTATATAAAAATATTCTTACTGGAAAAGGCATGAAAATTTTAACGAAGTGTTTAACATTGATTAAACTTGTTTTATTCTCTTTTGACTTCTGCAAAGATTATTAAATCGTATACTTAAAACTAATAATAACAATAAATGATTATTATTGTTATTATTAGTTTTAAAAAGGATTAATTTGTGAAAATCTTCTTGATAAAATGACCCGAAATATAAAAATGATGGTTTTTTTTTTTCAGTATTGATCGTATTCTTTTTATTTACTTTTTATTACTGATTCAATGACTATTTTGCATGAAGTGTATAAATTACATTAATGTAAATATAGGGGACAAAAAAAATCTATATTTTAGGGTGTGCTACACCAAACAAACATGTTTATAGATAGATCTACTGGAATTGCGTTGCTTAATCATATTACAACCCTACTTCGATGGAATTATATCCAAACTATCTACGTGCATCGTAAAACAAAATATATTGTTGACTTGCGTCCATAGCCTACTTTAATAATTCCATTTTTCCTAATATGATTTCATATCCAATTTGGTATCTGACATGTGTTATCGTTTAAAAATCATTTAATTTTGGTTTCTATTGTATTTTATTTTTTATTTTTTTATGAAATGTAAGCTTACCTCTTTTTGACTTGACATTTTAGCGAATCACGTCTTAGGAGACCGCCGAAAGAAACAACGCACTATCGCGAACAATTGATTGCTAAACGCTAACTGTGCTCCTCGCAGTCGTTTGTTTTGTATATATACAGTGATCTCATCCCTTATCAGCTAGTTTTAATGGGCGTGGGGATCTTCGACTTTAATTTAGCCTTCAGCTCATTTCCTTACGCGATATCGGTATCGAAATAGGCTTATCTTAGGTGTCCATCTTCAATTATTGTTGCTTCGAGTTTTCGTAGTGTGAACATTTTATTGTATTTGCTTGATTTTAACGAGGAAATAAGTTAGGATGAGACGCGTGCGAGTCTGATTCATAATTATGGTTATTTTATCATTTTGGCGGCTGTGTAATTATAACAGGTATAGAGATTTCTTACTAAGTATACTCGGAGGCAAAAAAAATGCTTTTGAATCTCTGAAGTTCACCAAATGGTAGAGAGAAAGAAGAGGGCGTGGGCATCTCGAAAGAACGTATTTGTCGTATACCGAAATTGATCAAAATAAAAATATTTTTGCTTTTAATATTAAAAAAATTAGGAAGTAGACAAAAACACAAATGATCGATTTCAGCCTTACTGTTCTACGTCAAACATTTTAAAGGTTATGGCATTTTTTGTATTTTGGGGTGAGATTGCTCAGTAGGGCAGAATTAATCAATAGTAATACCTAGTATATTTTAGCAGAAACAGTAAAATGAATCATTTAAAATATTAACAAAATAGAGCTTACGAAATTAAAAAAGTCAAACTGAATTCTTACAAACGCGAAACAAACAAAAATATTCACCAACATGAATAATTCTTTCGAACGAATACCTACACAGTGAGGTCCTAAAATGTACCCCCCATGCTAACTTTTGAACTTTTTAACCTTAGGGTGCACGAGTGTTCGGATATACAGATTAACATTTCTCGGGCCCGGTTGTTTTTTTACTCTGTTAAAAATATATAAGAACATGAAATATATTTAAATCATTTATTTGTGCGTGTAAAAATCTTGATACCGTATTTTGACAGTTTATTTGGCATATACTGAATAAATGAACATCTCCCTCTATACGAGAGTAACTGCTCGTCAATGGTAACACTTTCGTTCGGCACCAAAGATGACCTGCATTGTTGTAAAAATAAGTTCCATATATACGATATCGGAGCTAATCTATCGATCTGTAGGCGAAAATCACGAGTTCTTTTGTCATCAAAACGCAGGCACCGTCTAATATCTTCAAACCGATTAATTCCCACAGTAGCTTGATAAATAGGATTACATCTATCAGAAGAAAAATCCGAAATGCAATTGAAATTTTGATAACTAGAAAACTGCCACTTTCACTGTATTTTTTTTTGATGTTATAATCAACAGTAGATGCATTTAAATGTAATTTTCTAGCAATTTAACGATTGCTTATGCCTAAGTTATGTTGTGCTACTATCAGAGCACGCGTTTCAACACTAATTTCTTTCCTTTTCGGCAGAGCTGCCTTCCTTAACATAGGTATTTACTATTCCTTATGTCTAAGCTTAACACCAACAATCTGTATATCGTTTAAATTGATTCGTATCGTCCTAAAACAAGTAACAATTACTAGGCAGCGTTCGTGAGACGTGTCTGAATGTAAATGAGTAAACAGATCGACCAAACACAAGCGAAAACAATCGACTTCCAAAAGGGTTTGGATGGATCGTTAGCCTTGAACTACTAACGGAAAAATGGCACGTGAAAATGCGAAAAACGCTTTTCCTTTTATAAAATCGGGTCGCTAGATTCAGATAAGCTTTTCTGGTAATGCGATATCATATCTGTATAGAGGAAAAGAATACTTGTAGTCTGTGATGTATTACTAGAGCGAGATAATCGTCTCTGCGATACATAAGTGCTTCATCGGAGTAGCGGGTTATGTGCAAAAATTGATTCTCGCTTTGTCAGCGTCCGCTTGTTTATTTTTCGTTCAGTTTGGGAAAGGTATAAATACATAATTATTAATTTAAAATGTGTAATGTGAACAAGGCTAAAAAAACACCCTTTGCTGGCACAGTAAACAAGTTTATCTGTGACTTTCCGGATTTGTTCTGCAATGATGCTAAAATAGTTTGTAAAGTGTGCGAGAAATATTTGATGTACTGGGACAAGGTGGACTGTAACAAATATGTAAACACCGAAGAACACAGACATAGAAAGATGGGCGTGGCAACGAGAACTGCCATTATTTTAGATTGAATTGTCATGATGATAACCTGTAATTTGTCACTTGGCTTACTTGAAAAAAAACCGTTTCAGAACTTTTAGTATAAGTACAACCCCGAGTTAAAGTTGCCAATGACGAACACGGCACGTAAGCATGTTTTATTTGTACACGAAAACGTAGAAAAGAGAATCAAAGTTGCTTTGGTTATGTGTTGACAAGACAACAGATTATAAAAGAAATTATATTCTAAATGTTATAGTACGTGTACTAGACCCTCATAAACCGACATTTCCACTGTTACTAACTAGCAAAAGACTGGAAAAGTGTACTGGTGCAGCAATTGTTCGGATGATACTTAGTACGTTAGAAAACTTTCAAGTCTCAGCACGTGTTGATGTTTATGAGCGATGGTGCCGCGACAATGCGTTCGGTAGGCCGTTCTCTTCTTGAACACAGTTGCAAGTGTTTAAACATGTTACGTGTAAAGTGTGTGCTTTATATCGTATGGCAGAAACTATTTGACAATGTTCCACCGGAGGTAGATGCATTAATAGCAACTACAAAAAAAGTGTTTCTCAAATCTCCAAAACGTCTTCGATCGTTTCACGCACAGTGTCCTGGTATTCGTGAACCACCACCGCTGATTCTTACACGTTGGGGAACATAGTTGCAGGCAGCTCCTAATTATGCTAAATATTTCAAACAAGTAAAAGCTGTTATTCTACAATTCAATCCTGCCGAAGCTGCAGATATTAAGGAGAGTCAGACAAAATTTCAAGATATTTCCGTTGAAATAGAATTACAAACCATTCATAACAATTATAAAGGATTACATGACGCAGTAGAATAATTACAAAACAGAGCGTTGTCGTTAGTGGAGTCACTGCAAATACTGAACGAAGTACATACACTGCTAGTCACTTAGACATGACGCAAAATATAATCGCGTTTTAGAAAAGTTCCAGAGTGTCTTAAAGAAACATTCCAATTTTATCATATTAAAACAAATTTGTGATGGTTCATCGACTAATACATTAACATTTTTTCACCACGGCGAACATCGTTCAACGAGACAACTATGGAAGCATATCTAATGCTTTCAACTTTTTACTACTCTTATCCAATGGGTGATAATACTGATAATAGCGCTTCTACTTTTAATGTTCGGGAATTCCGATGCAGCCCGCCAACCTACTTGATAACGCTGCTTAAGAGGGTGAGTGTTTCACAACTTTTCAGATATTATAATTCTTGATTGGTTCTGTTATTATTTTTGGTATTCTACTTACTGAAGGAAGCACACGCCAATGCCGCGAAAATGTCTCGCTTTGTATATCTAAGATTTGTTAACAAATACTAATGATTTTTTTTTATATCAATGATTATTTTCTTGTTGAAAAAAAATAATTTTGTCTTTGTTACCGGTTATTTAAAATATCTTGCGGATGCCTTATGTCATCAAGATTCATATTCGCCAGGTGTTATCCTTTATCAAGATGAACTTCATTTTAAAGTGCAGGAAATATTTTTACTATCTGCTCTGCTAGCATATCGAATAAGTCGACTTATTATTTCGCAAATTGTCGTTTACTAATTTAACATAATCATCAGTAAAACGCAGCCTGCAACCATGTTCTCCAACGTGTAATAATCGACTGTGGTGGTTCAGGTAAATCAGGACACAGTTTGTGAAATAGTCGGGTACGTTTCGGGGACTTTAGAAACACTGCCTTTGTACTAGCAATCAATGCATTTACTAAGTGGAAAACATGTAGGAATCGTTTGTGCCGCAAGATTTAGATTATGGATTTTACACGTTACATGTAAGAAGTTACCACTGTGTTCTTTAAGAGATCGGCCCAAAGAACGCATGTTTGCGGCACCGTCACTCATAAACATTAAAAGCTGCTTAGTTTAAACTTCAAATTTGTTCAATGAGTTCAACACCACCTTTAAAATCTCAACGGCAGTACAATTTATAACTCTTTTGGAAGCAAGTAAGAAGGAGGATGACAGTCGATGTCGTTCCATGGTACGTACCATTACATTAATCACAGAATGTTTTTGATGATCTGTTGTTTCGTCCACACACAACCACAGTTTTTTATCTTTCAATTCCGTTTTCATTCTTTTTTTTTATATGTTCACGAGCAAATGGCACTACATTTCGTATCGATGGCCGACTAGGTAATTTACAGTCCGCATATTTATTCCAGAAGGAAACAAATGATTCTTTGTCTAGTAAACGAAACGATAGATTACATAAAATAAGAGTAACACATAAATCAAATGTAAATTTTTCTTGGTTTCGTATGCCACTTTTTCCAGAAGAATGCTGTTTGCTTTCGATGTAGCGTTGACAATGGCTTCTGGACCAACACATTAAAGGGATTTTACAAACTAGACATTGAATTTTAGCGCCATCAAAAATTAAGTCCGGCATGTCCATTATAAAGTTTTTAACTGTGCCTGCCATTGGTTGTTTTCGCGACGTACCTAACTGCGACATTTTTAAAGCAAACATAAGCATACAATTACGAAATAAGTTACGACAGCCAACATATACACAGAACTACTCGCATACAGCATCGATTTAGTACTGACGAATAATCGCCGACTCCACACCACATATCTACTACACTGACTGTTACCGCTGTTTTGAAACAAGTATTCGTCGAATTCTCCATAATCATTCGGGTACGAATAAGATTAGTGCAAAATAGGTACCGCATCGTCTTTCTGCTCTCCAATGCGAACGTCGGGTCGAATGTGCGCGCTCGTTTTTAAACGTGTGGAGAGGACCCGAAACCGATTTTGGAGTCCATTGTCACAGGAGATGAAACAATGGTTCTGTATTATGATCCTCTATCCAAAAAGGAATCGATGGAAAGGCGGCGAAACGATGAATCTCATTCCAGAAAGGCAAAAGTTGTTCAATAAACGGAAAAGATTACTCATTGACTTTAAAGAGCGGAATACAGCACATATTATGCATCTTTGCTGCATAAATTGAGGGGTAATATTCATGCAAAACGTAGAGGAAAATTGACAGATTAGAGATTATTGTACGACAATGCACCCGTCCATACTGCTGCCATTTCACAAGCTGCCATCCGCGAATGTGGCTTTCAAGAATTGGAAATATCTTAGGGGACGCCGTTTTAAGGACGACAGTGTGTTGCAAGCAGCTGTAATACAACATTTTTGGGGGAAAAATTTTAGAGTATTTTTACAAATATATTGAAGTTAGGGGAGATTGTATTGAACAATAAAAATTGTTATATTTTACCAAGTTAAAGTTTAATTCAAAGGTCTACCTACATATTTCTGTCTAAAAGTGTCTAAGTTACCGAATAGTATAAAAACTATAACAAATACTGGTTTATTTAAGAAGCAGTTAATAAGGCACCTTTGCGATATAGAGCCGTATTCAATACAAGAATACTTAAATTATTAGAACCATGCAGCTTTCCATTCTCTGCTTTTATTACGATTTCTCTTTGCATTTCTTGCGTTGCAATGTTACTTTTGTGTTCATTTCCTAGCCAACAGTTTGTGATCTGCTTGTTAGTTGAGTATTGTCTCTCTTTGTGTACATATTTGACTGTTTCCTCTAACATTTGTTTGAAGAAATACATTGCTATTACTATTATTATTACTATTTTATTCAACCACATTTCAAACTTTCGATCTTCACTGTATTTCAAACCAAGTGTTATGCTTTCTTTCCATCGATCGATGTATAAATATCTAAATATACTTACTGGGAAGATTAGATAAAGTATGCGGATTAAATACGGTTTAACCTTCAGAAAAAATATATCGAAATATATTGATGTACATATAACCAGATTTAAAAATTGTGCTCGAAAATAGCACGACATTGAGTTAGTCCGTCAATGAATCAAACCTAGATCGTGAAAAACGAACGTATTACATAAATCGTATCATTCTGAACTAATCTACGTGAATTTTTTCGGTTTTATGTTCGAATGACATCGAATACACCTTGACTATTGCCTTCTCGATAATTACCAAGCGTTTGAATAGTAGAAAAGGATGGTCTTATACGCTTTTCGAACACAAACATTTCAAAAGTTCCTTGTTTTTCTATGTATTGTGTAATAATTAAATTAAGGCGCTTATCAGATATTAAACTAAATATCACTTTTTCCAGTATTCAAGGAAATTATTATAGTTGTTTTTGTATTGTCGAATTTTAAATATTTTTTCTAGTAATTTTTTTGGCGTAAAACCACTTCAGTGATTAATTTTAGACTCTTGTTCTAAATATATTGGCCGTTGATTTATTCTAAGCAGGTGTTCAGTTAATTGTGTGGTAATGCGGTTTCATTGGGAAATAAATTATGAACTGTTCAAAATGCGAATCCTCAAATTAAAAAGGGACTTTTATTGAAGGGAATATTTTTAATCTGTATTACTACCGATGCAAGAATTTTATTTTTAATAATAAAGATGTCCCAACAAGAAAGAAAAATTAAAATTTTAAATCACACCGGTTTTTTTTTTTTATTATTTTTGAGAAAATGTCGAAATTTTGATTTAATCATAAAGTGGACATATGAGACTTTACTGGCACATTTGCGTTCTTTTGACGAAATTTTCAATAACGGGTTTAACATAATTGCAGCTGGATTTCAGTGATGCAGCGTCTAATCTCCTTCTTCAAGGTTTGAGTAGTTCTCGGTTTGTTGACATAACTTTTTAACTTAAAAAAATCCCACAGAAAGAAATCCAAATGCATTAAATTGCAAACCGATCTAGACGGCTAATTCTGGTCGCTCAAATAGGAGATTACACGACAATAATGCCATTGTTTCACGTGATATGTAGCAAGTGGCACCCTCCTGTTGGAATCACATGTCTTCGAGATCTGTACCATCCATTTGAGGAACAAAACACTGGGTTATCGATACGCTCAGAGAAATGATTTCTTGCATCAAGAAAATAGATTTTTTTGCAAAAACCAATCTATTCAAGAAAATATTTTTATTTCAAGACTACAAAAATGTGTATTGTCCACAACGACAAAATACTACTACCCAGGTAAGCCGCGTAAAACTGTAACATAAGTAATGCTTCCATTGTGTTTGTGAAATCTCCCAAACAGATTTCACAAACACGTTTTTGGTAGATGGTACTTAATTATTCACCATCGGATACTTCTTTCGAATGGTTTCTGCATATGTGAAGAAGAGTCGAAAAGCATATTTTCAACATCCTACCAACTTTCAGCATTTCTGCAGCTCCATCAGTAACTAACATTGTAACTTGGGCTCCTGTGATACAAAATTCTCTTAACGAATCTTTTATTATCTTCACAACGGTTTCAGCATCACTTGTTCAATCCTCTTACTAGTTAATAACAAGGAAGCTGTTAGATCATTACGTTTTAAAGGACGCGCTACAACATGAATCACGCTGTGTTTCTGTGCATCACTTGTTTCATCCACACTTACGCAATTTTTTTTATTTTTCAACTCGTCTACTATACAGTTTTTTACTGTACCCTGTGGTAAATTCTATCGTAATTGTCTACTGGTTGGTGGCTTCCACGAGGGAACATATTTATTCCAAAAAAGACGAAAGTGTTCATTGTCTACTAGGTGTTGTGGGATGTTGCACACGCGGCCATTTACTTATACTAAGAATCGCCTTCTTCATATTTTCTGCAAGATTTTCTCGCTAAGAACATATTTCTTTAGATTTAAAACAGTTATCAACAATTTTGATACAAGTAAACGTTTCTCTGCGAGTACTATCATATTTTTTTTAATAGTATATAATCACTTCAAATTACAAGATCTTTATCATTTACAATAATGTAAGTACTTATTAATACTTACGATATTCAAAAAATATCTGTATATGTTCTGTTTGTGTTCGTAGTCTTTTCTCTAGGATTCTTGCATACAATTTCGCTACGTTGCTCAGTAGGGTTACTTCTTGTAAATCGGCGTTATTATGCCTAGCTGCCAATATTCTGGCGCGTATCCATGCGCTACCGTTGAGTTGAAAACTGCCTTGAGATAATCTATTGCTCTGTCTATCAGTTCCTTCAGCATGTCGTTTGATATCCTGTCAAGACCAGGAGTCTTTCCTTTTTTGATTTTGCCTATTGCTTCTAGAATTTCGTCTCTTGTAATTTCTTCCTCTTCGTTTTGTGTTACTATGTACCGTCTTCTATTACCCATATTTGCTTCCACTGTCATGTCGTTTCCTTCCAGCAAATCTTTGTAGTATTCTCTCCACCTTTCCATGATTGCCTTCCCTTCTGTTATAACTTGGCCGTTTTTATCTTTGATATTCTTCAGTGTCTCTTTTCTCTTATTTTTAAAACTTCTAATCGTCCCGAAGAGCAGCTTCTGATTTTCCTTATATGCTTCCGTCATTTTTTCTCCGAAATCCTTCCATGCTTTGTTTTTTCTTGCTGTATTATTCTTTTTGTTATTATTCTAGCCCGTTTGTATTCTTTATAGCTTTCTGCTTTTTTATTCGCCAGATATTTCCTCCATTTCTGTTTCTTGTTCTTTACTGCTTCCTTGACGTTGTTCGTCCATCAACGCGTTCTTCTTGTGTCTTTGTTTATTATTTTGGTCGTACCACAGCTTGCTTCCGCCGCTTTTAATTATTTGAATACCACATGTTCGTGTCCTTTTGAAAAGTCCCAGAGTCCGACAGAGAGTACAACTTTTTTTTGTTCAAAATTAGTTCTTATTATCAACGTAATTTCATCTATGGTAACGCATATTCAGCGCTACTTAACTTATTAATACATTTTGTAATACGTATTATATTTGCCTCAAAAATGATTCGTTTGCGATACTCCTTTAATTCGACTAAATTTATTGGCGAGCATTTTTTTTAGTTGCGAATTCAGCCAGTATCGTTGGGTCCATTCGAAGCTAAAAACTGTTGGCGAAATACGTCTGTGAAATTGGTGCAGCTACAATTTGACGTTCAATTCTGTGTCTTCCCATATTTTATGACTTGTGCACGGTGCGTTGTCTGTTGATTGAAACAAAATTTTTTTCTTCGCCATATGGACTTGCTTTTGGCTAATTTGGCTTCAGACGCCAGTAAGCTTATTAATATCACTGTTTTGATGGTATTTTCTTCTCAAGATGTCGATGAATATACACCACGCTACATCCAAAATACGAGGCCATAACCTTTCCAGACGATTGTTTTGCTTTCGGTCGACTTTACGAGGTTTCCATTTGTGTCACTAAGATGAATAGCGTTTTATCACTGAAGTGAATGTATGTCCATGTTTACCGTGTTACATATTCGACGCAAAAATTACGGTTTGTTACGTTTAAAAACATGGCCAACACTGCTCGAAGCTTAACATTATGTTTTTGGTCAACATGAGAAAAGCTGGCACCCATTTGAACAGATGCTTTTCTCATAAGTCAAATGCTTGCATATAACGCCAACAGTTTTTTGATTCCTTAAATTCAGTAACTAGCAATTAGTTTCGATTCTTAAAACGATTTTTGTGGATTTTTTTATTGTTTGAGTTTTGTTAACGTCTCATTGGACGTCAGTGCGTACCCGCATAACAAGTTCGTTGTTTCTTAGACCGTCGTTTGAAGTCATGCAAACCAACGTTTAATTGTCTGTTTCTGATGGAGACGGAGTCCCATAACCTTTTCAATGCCATTGCTTCGCTTGAACGGTATTCGTTTCCAATCAATGAACGTCGTGTAAAATTAAAACCGAAATTGTTTTTGATCCATTGGTTTGGAATTCATAAGAGCCCCACTCTTTAGCAAATAATCACAATATGAATAAATATCATGAAATTTTAAGCAACTGTCTTTTTAAGGTTATACTAACTGTAAACAGGTTGAATGCAATAAAATAGCGCCATCTATGTGTTTAGGCCGACTTTTGCCCAGTGTTAGATTTTTTTTTGAAATATTCCAATCTGGTTCTGTACCTTCAAAGTGAGTCTCTTTGTAGTTTGTCAGGGGTAGGTACTTTGAAACTTTTGTTAAACTGTGGGGTTCCCTTAACTTATACACTTATTTTGGTATTGGTTATCGTAAGTTTACTACTTACTTAATAACCTACAAATTGTAATACGTATTATATTAACAAAAATGAATGTCTGAATTTGGATTCCTTTACAGTCATTTAACCTTACGCATTAGTTGGGGTAAGAGTGTTTTTAATTTGAATGTTAGAGGTATTCATGTTTGGAGGTCTTCAATTTCGAATTGACTTAAAACACTGATTCGGGGGCGATTAAATAGAGGATCCCATAAGAAGAAATCATGCGTGCAAGCTAAAATCTGATCGTATAAGTGCGTCTTCCATCACATAATTTAACTTTTGCAAGGTCGTCGAGTGTCAGTGGTTAGAGTTAAAGACTTGGAAATGTTCTTGTCATAAAATGCTTGTTGAGAACGTTAATAATTTGATTAAGGCATTGTATTATCTAATACGTTTTATAGTTGGTTTTTCTTACCGTTTAATAATCTTCAGTCACCCGCTATATATAATATATTACGAGCTTTTACAAACTAATTACGACGTAATTGTTTTTCCTCGAATACGTGATTCGACTTATCAAAAAGGTTTTATTTAATTGCATAAGTATAGGCGTTTGTATACAACCTACAAGTACAATACGTACTTGTCCCAGTATTTCTACTGTTAATAAAATTAAAAGTACTAAATAATTAAACTGTTCGATACACAAACTCAGACTCAACGCTCTCCTTGAATTTATGATTTGATTAATGTTTCTCATGCGTCCTGAGAGGAAAAGTTGAAAATTAACACGATTCTCCTTTATCTCTTAACTTTAGCATGTTCATTTCGCTGTCCAGAAGATTATTTTCATTCGCAGTAAATATGGGTGATAAATAGTGTGGAATTTTTAATATTAACGACTATATTTAAATGATTTTTTTACAATTCGTAATAAATAGAGTTTGTTAAAAAGGTGGTACCGGCAGTGGCGCACCGCATAAAAGTAGGTACGTAATTTTCTGTAATTTCCTGTCGTCTTGATGTCCACTGTGGCAATTGACAACCGCCCTGGTAAGCTGCGTAGAATTGCAACATCAGCAACGCTTTCATTGTCGATTCATTCAGCCGTCGACGGTGTTGTGAATACGTTGTATACTTCGAAAATGATCGTTCGACATCCAGTGAAATAAGATTTGCAAATGATTCCTTTTCCTCATCTGGGCACTCTTGATTTTCAGTTATAGACCGAACCTTTTGTAAATCGGGATTTTTCGTTAAAATTGCACCAAATCTTTAAGCAACATCGACTCCTATTGTGTTCGTCAGGTTTTCTAGAGCCGCTTGTAAATTGTTTATGCAATCTAATGCGTCTCGTGCAGATAAATGAATGTTTTCTAATTGCTCAATAGTTTGTGCAACTTCAGAATAGTTCATGGAAATTTCATCTCTTTCTTGTTGAACGTCCGAATTGGAAAAAAATTGCTGACTATCTCGAACTGTTGCAGAATCATTTGAATCAAGTTTCAAGTTGACATTTTTCACTTGTGAAAATATTTCTGATAGTAAGATACTGTCTGGAGCCATGTTCCCCATCACGTTATTACAGATTGAGTTGGTGGTGGTAATTTCGGACACAATTGTTTGAATACACAGACGTGTTTGGGAGATTTGATGAACACTTTTTTGGTAGATGCTATTAACTTATCCACCATAGGATACTTCCTTCGAATGGTTTCTGCTACGAGGTGACATGCGTGTATGAGGCATGTTATGCGAAGAAGAGTCGGAAAGCATATTTTCAACATCCTACCAACTCTCAGCATTGTTGCGGCTCCGTCAGTAACGAACATTGTGACTTGGGGTCCTGTGATACAAAATTCTCTCAACGAATCTTTTATTATCTTGACAACGGTTTCTGCATTAGTTTTCTGAATTCTTTTACTGGATAACAACAATGAAGCTGGTGGACCATCACGTTTTAAAGGACGCGCTACAACATGAATGACGCTGTGTTTCTGAGCATCAGTTGTTTCATCCACACATAGGCAGATTTTCTTATTTCTCAACTCGTCTTTTATACATTCCTTTACTGTACCTTGCACACGTGGCAAATTGCATCGTAATTGCATAGATGTTGGCAGCTTCCATGAGGTAACGTACCTAGCCCAAGAAAGACGAAAGTGTTCATTAGATACTAGATGTTGTGCGATGTTGCACACACTTAACATAAAAATAAAATCATATAAAAATTGCCAGTATGGAATACTGTTTCTTAAATTCAATACATGACGTTTACTTTTACAATGTTTTCTACATTCAAACCAATCGCGACTTAGCAATCCGCTATTGCACATTGTGCAATAAACATGCTGACTTCTATATTCTAATCCAGGGAAATGCCTGAGATATTTATTCACATTCGAAGGGAACGTTACACCCTGTGGGCGTTCCATCTCCGCGTACTTATTTGGCGTGCAGCGTGCAACGTACTGTCGCTTTCAACTCTCTCGCGGTACTGTCGAGATTGACTACGAGTTGACGCCGCTACCGCTACGCTACTGCCATCCGGTACCACCTTTTTAACAAACTCTACACCTTATATAACGAACAAAATAAAAGTTACAATACGATCCAAACTTTTGAAAAATTCTTTGTTTCAAATGACTCGAGAGGAATATCTTGGAAGTTCTCATTCTGTGTCATTTTTAATCACAATTGAGGCATTTAAGAAATCATCTGGTAAAAAATGTTATATTCAAGCGTGATATCCATGCTATTATACCAAATTAAAACCAAACCTTAGATTTTCTAAAATAGTGACATGAAAAGTACCTCAATATCCGACAATCTTCTTCCTTATAGTGAGGCTCATTTCATCAACTACAGGCCGGTAGGGAATTTTATCAGAATGGACGTCATGTTAAACAATAGACTTGTTACCATGGTAACCACTTCCTTTTTTTTTTTTAGTGTGACAAAAGAATAAAGTTCCAAAGCTAACTATTTATCAATACTTCTTCATTTGTGGAATATTTTTAACTTATCTTTTTTATGAAATTTAGCCAGATTTTTTCAGAATTTCTCATTTATTGCCAATACCATCAAGTAAGTAAAACAACAAAGCCGCTAAAAATTGGAGACACGTAAGATATTGCGAAAAATTTTTCCCATTATCGGTGTCATAAAATTTGATATTCTATTCAATACTGTTTTCCTCTAACCTTTTTATTTTTAATACAGTAATCATAATTAGTTGTCATTTTGTTTGCAATGCAATTTTAACATACAAATAAAAAATTATTAAAATACATTGTTGTGTGTGAATTTCTGCATGGTTTGATATTGTGTATTTTACATATAACTAATCAGAAATAATATTTTTCTTGATTGTAATTTGTGTGTATATGTTACACATATTGTTAGAGTATATGTGATTTAATTGACATTGGTTTTATCTTATATACAGTGTGTTTTATTTAATCAGACATTTTAGCTTGTAATGTTGATAAAAAAGAATTCATATAGTTAGCGTTCGCAAAGTTGATGCATTTATATTAACAGGTTGTAAAACACGTAAAAACAAACCGTAAAGGAGGACGTCACGTGGAAGACCTGCTTCGCACGAAATCGAAATAATTACCATTACAGCCAATGCCCTTTTGCCAACGTAACACCAAATGTATGCCAGTACTGTAGAACTCTACGGATTTTGACGTTTACATGACGTTTACTTTTACAATGTTTTCTACATTCAAACCTATCGCGACTTAGCAATAAATATGCGGGCTTCTATATTCTAATCCAGGGAAATGCCTGAGATATTTATTCGAAGGGATCGTTACACCCTTTGGGTGTCCCATCTCCCCGTACTTATTTGGCGTGCAGCGTGCAACGTACTGTCGCTTTGAACTCTCGCGGTACTATCGAGATCGACTACGAGTTGAAAATTACCCCTACCCACGCCGCTACCGCTACGCTACTGCCATCCGGCACCACCTTTTTAACAAACTCTAGTAATAAATCATCAAAAATATGTTAACGATATTTGCAGGAGGATGGCAAGTTTAGGTTCGCGTTAATTGCCTGCGCCTGTTTTTATAATTGCGCCTGCGTTGAAAAGAATTTCAGCCGTGTTGTGACAGTCGTCTGCGTCAGTCGATGTTAATGTTTCTGTGAAATATGAAAAAATCGAATATTGAGCCGTCATTAAATTTCTGCATTTGAAAAGCAATACCTCTCCGCAATTAAAGCCGAGATAGACCCTTACCCCCAATACACCAAGGTCCCAGCGCTCTTCGATGATGTCACACTGTTTAGGTGATGTATCGCCATGCACGATATTAGCCTAAGCGGTAAAGGAATCGTTTTTTGCATTTCTTTTTTAAGTTTTGAAGGGTTTTCGGTTTAAAGAGGATGCCAGTCGTCAATTGAGCCCTTCTTCGCATTCCATTCGATTTTATTTTGGAAAAACGAAGTTTCAAAGCAAAAACCAAACACGTAACCGAGCACCGTTTTCGTGAAAGATGTATTTGTGGTTGATATTTAATCGACTAATTATTATTATTTGTAATTGTACATGTATTTGGACGAAACTAAGGTTGAAATGATACAATAATTGCAAGGGTCTTTAATTTCCTATTATGTGGTGTTTTACACCACCATATTTTAAACATACAGTTACAGTCTCACCGGTCCTTAAATTTGTAGCTGTTGAAAAATGAATAACTTCTTTTATTTAGAAAGTGTAACTTACAAACAAAACATACAAAACAACCGACGCCATCTTAGGTTAATTACCTCGTTGGTAAACCAATTCAAAACGCAAGAAACGATCTGAACGTGCGAATGATCGACGGCCTACTTCAAAATACGTCAAAACGCGCAGGCCTTGTGTATATCGTTGGTAACGGCTAAGTCCTGTTGAAATACCCAGTATTTATGGACAATTCAAGGACTTTACAACCTGCTCCGAAATATCTATCTGGTAGTTTCCTCCTGTTGAGAAAAATGGAGCTTCGTTACCTCTTCCTACCTAAGAACTTATTTTTATGACACAAAAATAAATGATCATTTGATGCTCGATTTTCTGTTGTTCGATTTTTTTAAAATAGGGACAGAACTTATGGCCAGACTAGGCACATATTTCCAAAGATTGAATGAAGCGATATGATAAGACACCCTTGTACAGCAATGTTCATCTCAGATATCAGGACTATCGTACGCGCTTGTGTGAAGCGCGAGTGAGAGTTCTAACATTTGAGGTAGGCGTTGCTGTACAATTGTTATACATACTAAGCTTTAATAAAAATATTTCTACAACGATAGCTAGGTGAAACTTTATTTACTACAATGCGTAAATCCATGACTCAAAAGTATAAAATAATATTAACGGCGTCAAATGACGTATAATTTCCTTGTAATAACATTTTTTTTACCAATTTTTGTAGCGTGTGCAAAATATTCGGAATTGGTCCTTATCTTATCGTTTAGTCGCATTGTAACAAAATAAAATACATTCGCCTTATCCAGCACGTTTTAAAGAGACGAACTAAAACAGGCTTAAAGTATAAAGTTTGAAAATGCCTTCCAAAGAAAACGATCTAAGAAATAAACAAATAGAATTCCGAAAATTCTGAAATCTATTAATAATCCCTCTTCTCTGTACAAAATCCTTTAAAAATGTGAAGTATTTAAAATGTATAATCGCGATAATTTTGAAGCACCTAAAACTAATTTTAGTTTTAACTATGATGGTGTACCCAGGACAATCCGAAATTAAATTTATTGATTGAAATAGGAAGCATTGAAATCAAGATATTTGTGCTCAAAAGGAAACGGGTTAATTTTATACCGATAACATGAAAAGTTCAATCTTTTCCATCATTTTCAAGAGATCACTTCCTTTAAATCGTTTTAAATATCCGTTTAAATTCAAAGTATCGTGCGATAATGACGTCACACAGGAAGATTGCCCAATATACTTGAACCTGCATATTTGGAACTTCTAGAAATTGACGAATTAATTAGCATTCATGCCGTTTCTAAGAAATTATTTGTGATACTTATTATTTTAACGATTGTAAATTGAATTATAAAAGTTACCCAAAAACGAAATACCGGATGCTTTCGGCCATGGAATTAGGATCACTTAAAATATGATTGGGGTAAAATTAAAAAAAAAGCAGTTGATAATGTTGGCAATGTTATAATTTAATTACATATAACACGCAAGTAAGTATAATTTGAACATATATTTGCTTTTTCCTCTTTTTGGCGCAGCTTTTTATTGTTTTTTTTTTAATTTCGTCGCTATTATGCCATACATCTTCAATATGTTGTTATAATCCTTCCTTTTTAGTTGAGTTTCGTGTACTTACGTTTTTCAAGACATTCCACACATTTTCAATCATACAGTCCCTGGCCAAATTACTTGAAATACTCAATATTTTGTAATTTCTCCATAATAAAATATAAACTATACATGTATTATATTTTTTATTTATAAAATATATTGTAAAAATATGTAACATATGTAAATATTAAATAAGTAATTAATATTTAGTCCATAACCCATGATTTTTAATAACATCCTTAATTCTTCGGAGCATACTTTCAATGCAAGATATGATTGTCTCTTTTATATCTTCATCGTTCTCCCATACATCCTTTATATTCTTCATTAATATTTCCTTTGTAGGGTTTTCTCTTTCGTATACCTTACTTTTTAGTCGATTCTATACGTTCCCGATAGGATTGAGGTCCGGTGAATTTCCGGGCCAACGTAAAAGAGGTATGTGATTGTCTTCAAAGAATTTCTTAACCTTTTTTGCCACATGGCAAGGAGCATTATCTTGCATAAATATACGCCCTGTCGATATGCGACGTCCTGGCTTAAAATACGGTAATAACGTGTTTTTTAACACATTTATGTACTGCTCTTGACGCATTGTACTTTTTACAAAATACAAAGGGCCGGGACCGTCTCCACTAATCACTCCCCAAATCATTACCTGCGGAGGGTGTTTTACAGTTCGAAGAACCGTGGACTCTGCGAGACGTTCGCCAGGTCGTCTACGAACAAATTGTGCTCGCTGCACTAACACACAGAGCGAGCACTCGTCACTAAAGAAAACCTATTAAATAATGCAAACATTAATTCAGTAAAAATCATGTTAAGTTATTCACCTTTTTCCAATTCTCGTCTGTGAAATGTCGATATTCTCTTGCAAAGTTGAGACGAGCAGATTTCATTTTTCCTGTCAGGTATTCGGCCCATTAGGCGATTTTCGCGCAATCGGCGCCCGACAGTTCTGCTCGAAATCTCTATTCCGCTCTCTTGTAAATTTTTTTGAATCATTTTAATTATAGCAAATCTATTGCTTAAAGCCTGATGAATAATTTCACGGTCAGATCTCTTCGAAGTTTTTCTTTTCCGACCGCACTTTGCCCGTCTTTGTGTCGATGTGCTAGCTCCTTCGTTTAAGCTTCTAGCTAAATGCGATACAGAAGAAGGATACTTTCTGTAATTTTGCAATTTCTCGTTGTGAATGTTTGTTTGATTGTAGAAGAGCTTGTATAGCGGCTTTTTGTTCACTTGTTAAATCTTTCCCGGGGGCATTTTCTACAAAAAAACCCAAATATTTCATTTTTTTTCAAATTCCAAATAATTAATTATTAAGAGAGAGATAGAATAACAATTTTACCTTTGCAATAACGATATATCAACACAAAACACTTAACGATACTCCACAACTTAGCTTCTATACGGTTATGACGAAATATTTTAAAAAATATCGATGCATTCTCTAAACTGCGAACTCGCTAAATGTAAGTTGATAACAGAAATATTTATATATACGTACTTTACTCTTCTAAATATCATTTCTCTGGTATTTTTATTTATTGATACAATAATCTAGTCCCTCTATAAACGATCGGATTCAAAGCAAAAGAATATCACTATAATAGGATGGGAATTTCCAGGTAAAAGGGTTGATTTATGACATGTTCCAAGTAATATGACCAGGGACTGTACTTTCATGCAAGACAATGCACCGTGTCATAAGGCAAAAAGTGTAATGCGATACCTTGAATTTAAAAATTTGCGTGTACTACCTTGGGTGGGCAACTCACCAGACATAAACCCAATGGAAAATGTGTGGAATGCCTTGAAAAACAACGCAAGTACACGAAATTCAACTACAAAGGAGGAATTACAACAACATATCGAAGATGTATGGCGTAATAGCGACGAAATTAAAAAAAAACAATAAAAAGCTGCATTGGCAGTACGCCAAAAAGGGTTGAGGAAATAATAAAACACAGAGAAGGAATAAACAAATACACTTTCATGTTATATGTAGTTCAATAATAATATTGCTAACATTACCAACTGTTTTTTTTTAACTTTACTTCAAAATTATATTTTTAAGTGATTCTAATTCGATGGCCTCCTTTCACAGTTCACTTGTGTACCCAAGTTTCATCTACGGTTATTAATTTACGCCAAAACTCCGACTTATTTCCCTTAAACTGCTTCAACAGGACACTACCAACTACACCGCAGAAATTTTGAAATTTTATCTCATTAAGAAACCAATTTAACCCCCCAAAATTTATTAGAAATATGAAAAAATTTAATTCTACACATTCAATTTCTCCGATAGGAAAACAGTAACGGTTACGGGAGTTAAAAACGCGCAGTTGATCTGCATCAAAGACGAAGGATCAATTATAGAATCCCCAAATCATTCACCTCCGAGCGAATCTCGCCAAATACGCTCACACAGCGCCCCGCACCCCGTCCGTTTCGAAGTCAAAGCTCAAAATGATTGCCACGAAGCTAAGAAAAAAGATGGAAACTCCCCAGCGAAAGATGGTGTTTTACAACGTTCTAGCAGTAATGACGCTATATGCAAACAGCCGTGTTGTCAAGAAAGACCTTTGTCCTCGAAGGAGGAAAGGCGAACCCCTAGGAGCGAATATGCTATTTCGTCAGTGAGCAATACTGGAATGGAACGTGCTTCCAGGATAAAAATTAGCAGGTTACCTAAGGTGCCATTGCATCCCTTGAAAATGCTACCTAAAAAATTTGCTCTGAATATTTTGGAGTATAAGGTGAACTATTTGAAAGCGAGGAAAGGTGATCATATGTATAAGAAGTCAGCCATCAAGCAGCCTTGGATTCTAATGGGAGAGTAAGTTGTATTGTTTTATTTTTACTACCATATATACGACAGATAAGTTTTAAACCTTAATATTATCTTTATTATAAAAAATACAGTCATCAAATTTTCAGCATAGGGGTAGTTAGTAATGAGGACTTCAAAAATTGCCTTAGAAGAATTCTAGGTTCATTGGGTTTTTTGTACTTGTACCTAACTGTTGTTTTTCTTACAGGCGCCATATTAGATTTTTACATTTTTAAAATGGTCATAAAAAAATGCTTTACAACCATGTATAACATATCTATGTTCAATGAAGAAAAACTATGCAAAACAGCAAAATTACGATTTGACCGTAGGCTGGCACCTATCCATACATTTATTAAACAATCGCAACGGCTCTAAATTTTCTAGCTGTCAAACAGTCTTTGTGTGTAAAAAGTCAGTGATTTGTGTCTTTTAAATGGATCGTTTTTCGAACAGAGATAAATATCGTACGTTGTTTTATTACCTGTCCGAGAAATGGTGAGATAACCGCAGAAATGTATTTCAATAAATCCCCCGAAAGACTTCAGCTAGGTAGAAGCATATTTCGGCGATTACGTGAAAATTTAATAAATCGCGGAAGTTTTATCAAGTCGAAAAGGAATAAGCACACAGACGAAAATAAAGAAAAATGGCCCTGCAAGGCGTAGTTGAAAAACCCCGTACCTTCTTTACGCGAGATTGAAAATACCATAAGCGTTGCCCGATCAACAGCCAGTAGCATTTTAAAACGTTACAGATATCATCCCTATCGTGAACGACCCTGCCAAGGGCTTCAAAACGGTGACGAAATGAGAAGAATGCAATTTTGTAAATGGTTCATCAGAAAACAATGAAATCCCAAATTTTACTATGAAAATTCTATAGTCGGACGAGAGTCGTTTCACCAACTGCGAATTATTTAATCGCAAAAATACTGTTTTTTGGTCCAATGAAAATCCACATTTAATTCGCGGAGTCAGGCAGCAAGTGAAATGAGGGTGTAATTTATGGATAGGTGTTATTGGCGCCCACATTGTTGGAACGGTGAAACTTAAACTCGGCCAAATATTTAAGCCTCTTGCAAACAAATGCTTGCTACTTTGCAAAATATGTTTTTCCAAGACACGCAATGCCCAAATAGTGACAAATTTTTTTAAATAACGAATATCTTGATAGGTGGATTGGAAATCGAGGACCAGTAAGGTGGCCTGCTAGATCACTAGATCTCACGTTTCTCGATTTTTTTTATAGGACTATTTAACAAATTTGGTGTGCTCGAGATCCTATGAAACCGTAAAAGAACTACGTGGGGCAGTTGAAGTAGGTATAAGTGGAATTGGTCCAAACACAATCGGGCAATCATGTGAGGCAGAAAATTTGTGTGAAAATTTGTATTTTTTATAATAATGAAAATATTAAGGTTTTTAGAAAACGTACATTTTTGGTTTTCATCCTGTATCTCAGTAACGGAATGGATTTTAAAAAATATAATCCCGGATCGTACTTAGCCGGATATGTCCGCAACTTTTTCTCCATTTAACCCATGTACTTCATGTTATCCTATACACCCGGTATTGGTCTATTTAATCAATAGAAGGTTCTTATTTGCTTTTCTGTTTTATTTAATATAATGATAAAAGTTGTAACAGAACTTAGTGACCAAGTAATCAAAAAAAAGCATTAAAAAAGCCTCCTAAAAATAATAATTATCTAATTTTTATTTCAGAATCTCAGATAAGATCTTAGAAGAACTCCTGCAAGCGATAGGAACAGAAATCGAAGTAAATGACGTCATAGAAGGGATATTTGCGTCTGAATTTGTATAACGTTAAAAAATATATAGAAAATATTTATTTATTAAAAAAAAAAGTTTTTTATTTCACACCTATAATAAAAAAAATCTAGATAGTTAGATGCTTATGCAATATATTCCTACATCCTATGTAATTCCCTGATTCCTTATAAATTAAAAACAAATTAAATGCGGCTTCCTTCTCTAAGGAAATGTTCGGGTACTTTTGAACTATGGGAGGTTGAGATTCCAGAACTAAATTGTAATAATGCGCCGCCATATGCATCACTCCATATTTATGGTACATCCTTCCAAGGTTGTAATTGATCTCTTGTATAGCTTCTTGACTTCTATTCTTAGCATAGTGCAGGAACAAGGAATACACAATCGGGGTTATGAATTTTTTCCGAATTCCTATTTTTTGTTGGGATAATTGCAAAAACAAAACGCCAACTAGGAACGATAAAAACGGAGTTGGATTCTCTTTAAGTAAAGGCATCAAGCTCATAATGGCAATCTTATAGGAACCTCCGCATAATGCATTATTCGCAGCTAAGAGTTTAGCTTGAGTTTTCCCAACTAATCGACTTTGCCGTGCTATAAATCTGATATGCTTTGTTTCACCGACCATCTGCAACATCAAATTCCACAAGTTCCAAAGGAGATTGGTAGGAGTCGTCCTCATAATGAAATCTCTAACGATAAAATAACCATGCTCACTATCGTTGTTGTATATACAAGAAAATAAGGCAAGAATCATCAATTCCCTTTGATAAAATCTACAAAATCTATTCGAACTCAAAGCGGTAAATAGAAATTTCTGCAAGAGAGCGTATTCCTTGCGTTCGAAACAAATTTTCAAAGTTTCTCTGAATAATTCGAACTCTTCTTCGACAGGGGGTTCCCGGATGCTAACAATATTCGAAGGGGTATACGTTTCACCTCTGAGACTTCGAATTCTCTTCAATCGGTGGATTTTATCTGATTTCTCGATGAACGCAATGATTTTGATTTCACTGTAAGATTTGATTTCGATACAGTGACGTAACAGTAGTATTTCTGCTGATTTCATGTAATTATTAAAATCACCTATTCTTTTCTGCAATTCCATTCGTTTAATTAACAATCCAACGTCTAATTCGTTTGATGTATAGTCTTGATTTAATACTTCTAAGGCTTCTGTGAAATTTTCTTGTTGGAGTAGTAATTCCGACAAGGGATATCTAACATCTGTGTGTTGCGGTGCCATCTGTACGACTTTTTTGTAACTATCGATGGCTTGCTCGATCATATTGCAACTATGCAAGCATTCAGCGTATTTTAACCACACAGCAGCTAATGAGAAATTGTCACTTTTTGTCAATGGAATAAGTAATTTTAAAGCATCTGCAGGTCGGTTTACGCACATAAGATTCTCAGCCACATCTAGATATAAATCTCCTATATGTTCGACATTCTCTTCCAATAATAACGGTTTCAATAAGCGATCGAGTAAATCAAATGTCTCTAATCGGATAATACAAATAATAAACTTAATTCTCAGATCGATCGGAATATTTTCAGGCATATTGTACGAGAGGACAGATATTTTGTTGTCGTCTTCGATGAATACTTCAATCTCGATATTGCAGTATTGTACGAATATATCTAGGCATTTAGCGTAGTTCTTAACCAACAATAGCAATTCTAAATAAATATTAACCATTTCCGGTGTAATTTCTCTAGGGCACTTTTCGAAAGCAACCGTTATAATTTCAATGGCTTTGTCATACTCTTTCAATTGATGATATTGTTCTGCAACCTCCTTCACCAGTTTAAATAACATTTCATGTTCCAACGGAGATAACATTTGAACGAGTTTAGTTTTACATTTTCGGATATAGCTAACGTCATCTAAAAATGAAATAATTTTCATTAGAAATGATTAGGGTTATAAGGAAACGATCTAAAACGCACCTAACTTCTCTAATAATTCCAACCGTTTTAGATGGTATTCAATAGCCGTTGGAGCGCCAGCAATAGCTCTCGTATAACAAGTCACCGCCTTACGTAAATTATTAGTATCCATATGGAACTGCGCTAACCTGTTCCAATTAGTCACGTCCAACGGATTTAAATGCGCTGTTATTGTTAGATATTGCATGCTTTTATTGGAATCGGCTTCGTATAGTTGCGATAATGTCCAATAAGGTTCATAGGCGAGTGGAGCTTGACGGATTAATTCGAAACACATTTTCTCAGCTACTTCGTACTCTCCGCGAGCGAATCTTAAATTAGCTTCACCCATAAGACCTTTCAAGTGAGTTGGAATTTTCGATCTCTTCTTTCGACCACCTTTACCCTTAGTTATTTTCGGTTTTTGTTCTTTTGTAACTGTTAAGAGATCCACTTCGAGTTCTTCTTCATAGTTTTCTGTTACATTCTCGGTAATAGCATTTTCTTGAGAATCATCAGCACTATCACTATCTTCGGATTCTGATTTGAGTTTCGAAGTACTTGCTGAAGCTTCTGCAAAAGTCGATGAGTGCTTTTCTTTTGATGTTTCCATACTTATAAGGTGTAAAGGTAAGTTACTGATTACAACAATAGTATTATTGCAAATAATTATGGTTTGTTTATATTATCGTTAACATAACCTTAAAATAAGACGCTAGCTTCAGATTAGTTTCTTTTTATGAGAGGCAACAATATAAAGTAAAAATTTATTTTATGTTTTATTCTTGTTCCATATTATTATTGTTAATTGTAAACTACTGTAAATATTTATTTACACTGTGGGACATTTACATTTCTTTCAATTCATATAAGTGAAAATTAGTTCTGTAAATCTTTATATAGTGTAATAGATATGTTAATATTGGCTACATCCAACTTTAAACATAACCTCCAATTTGTACAAAATAATCTTATAATTTACAAAATAAAATGAATGTTTTACGTAGAAATCTAATTTCTGCAGTTATAAGACAAAATTTATTACCAATTTGTAATAATCAAAATCGTACATTTGCAAATCCAATATTTAAAAGTGCTATATGTTTAGATAATTTATACCCAAATAGTTCTTTAAAATTAACAACACCGACTAAGGTAATCAATTTCTTTGTATATAAATTACTCTGAAATATGTAAGAAATTAATTTTATAGCTTGAATCATCAGTACATGAAAAATTTTCTGGATATTTACCTATCGAAAAATTACAAATCACATACAGTAGAAGTACAGGACCGGGAGGTCAAAATGTTAATAAAATCAACACGAAGGTCGATCTAAGATTTCATTTACAGAGTGCCGATTGGTTACATGATGATATTAAACAAAAATTATTCCAAAAATATTACAACAAAATTACAAAAGAAGGATTTTTAGTATTTAGATCAGACATTACTAGATCGCAACAGATGAACTTAGCCGATTGCTTAGAGAAATTAAGGTGCGCTATTAGGGAAAGTTTATATGAAAAACCTGAACCTACTGAAGAAACGTTAGAGAGAATCAGACGAAGGTATCGAGAAACGTCTAAATTTTATATAAGGAATGATTAATCCTTTCTTTTACTTTTAGGAAAGAAGTTGCAGCTAAAGTTAGATTATCCTTAAAACGAGAAAATTCCCAAATAAAGCATGATAGACAAACTCCAAATATTCGAGATATATAATTGTAATACATTTATTTTAATGTTACAAATAAACATTTTTAAGTAAAATTAGCTATGGTTAATAACTCGGTACAACGAATTGAACTCTACAAAAATTTGTGGTGACGATAAATTGTGTGTAGTGTTCCATTCATCATACCACTCCCTTGTCAGGACCTAAAAAGATGAATCAGCATGCCAATGGTGAGCCAGCACTTAAATTTCGGTAAAGATCCGCGAAAAGAAAATTTGCAGAAGTTCCTTTCCACACAATATGTTATACATTTTGATATTTCATGAAAAGGATAAAATTTGAAAATAAGAGGAAAAACAAAAGAAATAAGGGAAAACATATATCTTATGCTACCATAAATTTGTAAAAAAAAAAAACTATGATTGCAGTTATGGGTATCGGTAGTTTCGTTGTGTAGTAAAGGTCTTATAACTAGAGTTGCTCAATTTGCGCCAATAGTCAGTGGCGGGCGCATAAAAACACTTACCGTTTTAAGTCTTCCCTGAAAACACAACGTGAATATTGTCTGTTAAATATCTGCAACATTAGATATGTTTCCACAGTTGTTTCGGCAAATCGAGTGCGGCGTGAGGAAAGTGTTTATATGCAGAGAACGAACGTTCTACATCTAGCGACGTTATATTTGCGTAATTAAAATAATCTTTGGAACAACTTAACGGTTCTGTTGACGCACCTTCGCAAATTTGTCTTAATGTGCCAAAATTAGAATGTTTCTCTAAAACGCTTTCAAATCTTTCTAGAACACAAACATTTTTTGCGTCTTCTACCGCGCATAGTTGTGCGTGAACATGTTGCACTATTTGCAGAGATTCCACTAACGACACCGAAGGATTTTGTAATTTTTCTATTGCCTCCACTAGTCCGAAGTAATTGTTCTGAATAGTTTTTAAATCCGTTTTAACCTATCTTGAAATTTCGACTGGCTTTCCTTGATAGCCGCAGCTTCCTTTGGATCGAATTGTAAAACCACGTTCTTAATATTCTCAAAATATTTATGATAATAAAACGCGGCCTGTAACTATGTTCCCCAACGTGTAAGAATAGGTTCTGGTGGCTCAGGTATACGGAGGCACAGTCTGTGAAATTTGCGAATACGTTTTGGGGACTTGTCTTGTTTTCGTATGCGCTATTAAAGCGTCTACCTTAGGATAACATTTTCTAATACTATCTGCCACATGACTGAAAGCATGAATTTTACATGTAATATGTAACAAGCTGGTTTGTTGAAAGTTCAAACTTTTTCAATGTATTTAACACTAACTTTGAAATTACTTCGGCAGTACATTGTTGTACTCGTCTGGAAGCTAATAGAATTGAAGGGGACGACTGATGTGGTTCCATTCTACGTATCATTACATTAACTACGGAATGTTTTTTAGGATCTCCTGTTTCATCCATACATAACCACAGCGTTTTATCTTTAAACTCCGATTTAATTCTTTTTTCAACATGTTCACGAGCAGATGGCACAATTCTCTGTAACGATGCCCGACTTGATAATTTGCAGTCCGAATATTTATTCCAAAAGAAGACATATGCTTCCTTGTCTAGTAAATTAAACGGTAGATTACATGCAATAAAGGTAACACATAAATTAAATTAAAATTTGTCATAGTGTCGTGTGCAATTTCTTTTAGAATGCTGTTTACAATTTACGTGACGCAGACAATCCCTTTTGGACCAATACATTAAAGGGATATTACAAACTACACATTGAATTTTAACGCCATCATAATTTCGGTCAGGCATTTCTCCTATAAATTCTGTAACTTTGTCCAACATTGGTCTTTTCATGACGTAGGCAACATTTTTAAAAACAAACGTAGAACGAAATAGTATTTACGGCAGCGTACACGTATACACAACAGATCTGATTGAGACTCGCAGTTATACTGAGGGTTGTATCGAACCTCCGCCACTGCCCGTTGGCGCTAGAGAGCAACTCTACTCATAACTGCTGCTAAATTTGAAGGATCGACGGTTAATATCAAATATAATGCGTACATAAGAAAAAGAAACAATACTCATAAAAAAGTACAAATTTATTAAAGTATATTTGGTATTGCAATAACAAACAGACAGACGATTTTTCCGAATCAACGAAAAATTCATAAAATAGATCCATACACATTAAAAAATTCCAAACTTACATCCTATGTAATATTCAATACAGTAATATAATATATATTTTTAAAAATAGTCATCCGGAATATAAAAATACACCTATACAGTGTAGTATAATTATCATCATTAAATTATAATAAGATTAGTAATATTAATAGCAGTACATTTAGTCGATTGTATGTTTTAAAATAACGATACACAGATATATATATATATTTCCTAATTAATAATAATAATAAATCACAATAATTATACATGCCGTGAGTTTTTTTGAGTGTTTACACATTTCTACCACGATCTTCGATCACATACATAGATACAAGAGTTCAAAAAAATCATTTCTCTGTATCGTTACGATAGATAAATACATAAAATTAATAAAAATGAGCAATATTGTATATGGAATAATTAAAAAAGTACAATAATCGAAACAAATCACTCATTCGCTATGAGCAAATTAAACGAATTATTCAACAACGTAACAGGGAGCTTGAACATTGCGTTTATTCTAATCTCGATGATGACATTCTTAAACAGTTCCATTACTGTAAGTTCGCAGAGGTACCAAATATTCTACTATAATTTTTTTTATTTTTATAAATATTTTTTAAGTGTAAATGATAAAATTCCATGATAAAAATTGTAAATTTCTATGAAATGGACACAAATTCATAATAAAAAGTAAATAAGATTGCTTACATAAAATTAGGCAGAAGGTGAACAAAGATAAAACTTCAAATGAATACTATCCAGTAATGAAATTGTTCACGATGCAGCAATAATCGCATTTGAGATCTGGGAATGTTACTCATTCTAAATCGACATGGAAACTATCTCACTCCGTATATAAATCATGCTAGGACATGCGTTGCTGAAGGTATCGAGCAATGCATATCCGAGTATACAAAATTTAATCGAGGAGGAAGATGGTTTCTTTCATTCAAAGTAAATAGGAACTCAAAATATCGTAATATAATCTTCTTCCTATAACTAGACATATTCTGCTGCAGATGCCCTTAGAAAAGCCTTTATATGTACATTTGTACTTTATTTTCGATTTTCACCTTGTTTTTCTAACTTAAAGCTTTACATATTGTATGTAAAATTTGATTTCGATAGGTTTGAAGAACCACGCTTCGGTTTTGCACCTAAAAATTACAAATTGAAATAATCATGGTCTTGTTTTCCAGAAAATTACCAAAATTGATACGTAACGAATACAAATTTCGAAGCGCTTATCAATTTTGACAATTCGGTGTTCCAATATTCTTATTACCGGTTTGTTCTACGGTAGACACATCCATTTCACCTTCGGATGCAATATTCGAATTACTTATGACACCAGAATCATTGGAATCATCTACGTTATGTAAAAAGAAAATTAAAAAAAAAAAGGAAAATTTTGTTAGATTGATGCGAATGTTGTTTTTGTTTGTTTCTTACGAAACATCTATAATACCTTTACCCAATAACTTATCGGGCATTGGAACTTCCGTTGGATGTGGTGGTGTTATCAGGGCCAAAATGGAGCTCAATTGATATGAATGCGCTGGTAATAAACTCCTGGTTGGTGATATCAATGTATCGAAGTTACCAACGACTTTGGGTGTGTTGAGTTGAGGTATAGGTACGGAGAAGTCCTAAAAATGAAAAGAAAATTTAAAAAACGTACTTGGTAATGATGCGCTATTATTTCGTAACCGTCAGCATTTCGATTCGACGGAGACAGAGGGATATTTGATCCAAAACACTGACTAAAAGCCCGTATATACAAAAGTAGTGATTACTAGAGTGGGGTAATCGTCTCTGCGATTCATAGGCGTTTCACCGGAGTAGCGGGCCGTGTGCAAAAATCGATT
Source organism: Dynastes maya (assembly GCA_029619315.2). Classification (NCBI taxonomy): domain Eukaryota; kingdom Metazoa; phylum Arthropoda; class Insecta; order Coleoptera; family Scarabaeidae; genus Dynastes; species Dynastes maya. The sequence continues at coordinate 49,329,996 of JAROYE020000006.1, forward strand.
CTCGCTTTATCATGTTAATGTTTTTCCGAATTTCATTCAAATTAAGTGCAAGAGTAAATCAAGTTCGGCAAATAGAGCTATTTCTTCGGCCAAAAGGTGTTGGTTAAATTCAGAAATTAAGTATCGGTATTTTAGAATTAGTCAACTAGTTAGAAGCATATAGTTTGTACTTAAAACTAAGTAATAATCTGTGTATTTTAGAATAATCTGAATGGATTAATTATCTCAACAGGATTGAAGACATAACTAAGAAAGTTTCGGATAAACAAAAAGTTCTCATGAAAAAGATTTCGAAATTAGTCACCGCTAGTAAACGAAAACCTGCCGAGATAATTACTTCAACTGAGTTAGTGAAGAATGAGTCATCAGAGTCTTTTAGCAAAGAAGAGATCGACTTATTAAACAAAGGTTTGAAATACAACCTAAAATTTAATAAGTAGAGTTCGTTAAAAAGGTGGTACGGAATGGCAGTACCGTAGCGGTAGCGGCGTGGGTAGGGTTAATTTTCAACTCGTAGTCGATCTCGACAGTACCGCGAGAGAGTTCAAAGCGACAGTACGTTGCACGCTGCACGCCAAATAAGTACGCGGAGATGGGACGCCCAAAGGGTGTAACGTTCCCTTCGAATGTGATCGGACGTTCAACAACAAATAGATGAAATTTCCATGAACCATTCTGAAGTTGCACAAGTTATGGAGCAATTAGAAAACAGTCACCTATCTGCACGAGACGCATTAAATTGCATAAACAATTTACAAACCCCTCTAGAAAACTTGACGAACACTATAGGAGTCGATGTTGCTCAAAACTTTGGTGCAATTTTAACGAAAAATCCCGATTTACAAAAGGTTCGGTCTATAACTGAAAATCAAGAGTGCCCAGATGAGGAAAAGGAATCATTTGCAAATCTTACTTCATTGGATGTCGAACGATCATTTTCGAAGTATACGATAACGTATTCACAACACCGTCGACGGCTAAATGAATCGACAATGGAAGAGTTGCTGATGTTGCAATTCTACGCAGCTTACCAGGGCGGTTGCCAATTGCCACAGTGGACATCAAGACGACAGGAAAAGGTAACAATATTATTTTTCACTAATATTGTATATTACGTACCTACTTTTATGCGGTGCGCCACTGCCGGTACCACCTTTTTAACAAACTCTACTAATCACTCATATGAACACAAACTTTCAGCTGTTAATTTTTGGGTACATCGGTTACTCAATTTTCCTTTAACTAAAGATGGATATCAAAATGAACTAAAACATCATCAACATTGCTAACTTTAACGGATTCTCCGAAGATGTCGTCTATAATACTATTAGGAAACATAAGAATAGATTAAGAATTAGAAATATAGGCACACTAGAACGCATTGACGGCCGTAATAATAAGAAATATGTTAAATTACCCTTTTACCCAAGTTACACGAAAGCTCTTCAAAAAAATCTTTTCTAAAATTGCTTTTTCTTCAAACAATAACCTCAAAAACCTTTTAGGAAGTTCCAAAGACCCAGTAGATAACATGGATAAATCAGGAATTTATAAAATTTTATGTAAAGATTGTGATCAAGTGTATATTGGGCAGACAAAAAGATCAATCAGAATTAGGTACAAAGAACATTTGGCTCATCTCAAATTCAGAAGGTTTGATAAATCCAGTATTGCCCTACATATGCTTGAAAATAACCATAATGTTGATAATATAAAGTTAATTAAAAACGTTCAATTAAATTTAAAAGATTCGTTTCAACATTTACTGGATTTATGACTGCCATTGTCGCGCTAATATTCCAAAGCTCACATGTAGTACTAACGAATTACAAAAGTGACTTTTCATTATATACATTTTCTTATCTAAATAAATCAATAAATTGAAACTATTATTATAAGTCATACTTCATCATTGTTATTGGATGTAACTTTCAATGCACTGTATCTGTCTTGCAATTATCCTTGAAATGATTTAGTAATTTATATATCAAATTGTAACGAAATATGAAGCTCATTAGGTAAATTATGTATGCTATCACAATGCGTCAGAAAACCGAACATATTGTTCAATATCTGCGAATGATGTAGTACAAGTAAATAATTCTTGTTATTATAATATATTGATAAACAATGCACTTGTTTTTCTAATTTAAATAAAAAAGTCTATGTAAACATAAACATGTCTATTTTTCACATGGATTCACAATTATTTAAGGCGACATATTGCAGTGCAAGTTTTATCTTTTACTAACTGTATTACATAAAATAAAATGTGATTTTTATAGTGTTCGAACAGCTCTGTAACATACATAACGTGGGATTTGAATACGCTCCTTACCGAAGGGGTGGGGGAGGCCATCATAAATTTTTTTAATGGAACTAGGGTGTTATTTTCATATACGTAATAGAGCTCGATGAGACGATTATTTTGATACATATAGTTATGATGTATTTGTTCCAGCCACTGCCGAGTTATTTAAAAAAAAAAAACGAAAATCTACTAAACTTTCAGGAGTAGAATTTGTTCTAGCAGTATATTTTTCCGGGCTGATGGGCCGTGGTCTTTGACGTGTCGAAGTTGACGTTTCACCAAACACTGCGGTTGGCATCTTCAGGAGGATGATAGTTTTGGTGCTCAGGCTGGAAATGCTCCGCAATATATACCTGTGCTGTGCGCTGATTGGTTCCCCACTTCGCTGTGTGGCCCGCGCTGAATGGCTGTATCCGTAGCGTAGCGTTTTCGTAATTTTCAGGGTTGGATTCCAGATGTTATAGATCCGTAGAGCTTCTTCTTTTCGATTAAAGCGAAGTGCGGAACCAATCAGCGCACAGCACAGGTATATATTGCGGAGCGTTTCCAGCCTGACGACCGGTGAAAACTAATCATCGTCCTGAAGATGCCGACCGCAGTGTTTGGCGAAACGACGACTTCGATACGTCAAAGACCACGGCCCATCAGCCCGGAAAAACGTACCGCTAGTACAAATTCAGACACCGGCCGTGAAAGCCTACAGTTATTTTCAGGAGTAGTCTCGTAAAACGAGATTGGGCCGATAAGGAAAATACTTTCGAACATCCTTGTTTCAATTTCTTTTTGAATTTTCGGGTTCGGATGTTCCCTTGTGAGATATTAATTAATAACGTAAAAGACGATACTTACAATAGTATCATTGAATTTGCTGGGGCTATTCCGTCCAGACCACGCTGAACCCTGTAAAAGAAGCACCAAATCCATAAAATTAATCTAAAGTCCCTTCACTTATTCTAATTTATACGTACTGGAGTAGGTGGTGTATCTGGTTTTGGTGGAGATACCCTCTTATAGGACTTCGGTGTTAGAATAATGTTATGCGCAGGAGGTGGGGGCCATTGTACAGGATCTTCCTTTTTCATATTTTGATTATCGTTGGAATTTGACATTGGCAAAGGTATGCCATATTCTAAAAAAGAAAAAAATACATATATATTGCGGAGCTGGTGTTTAGAGTATGTCTACAGCGGCAGTTCTCAAATATTTTTGGTTATGGAATCTTTTGCAGAATGTTTTGCTATATAAAAGTTGTAAGTTTGAAAATATATAAAATGGAAACAAATACAATTGAGTACGTTTATCATGGGATAAAATCTCAATTAACAATTAAAACTCAACGACTTACTTACCTACTAATCTTTGATTTAAGACAATGTTAGTCTTTTTCTTACTTCCACGAATCAGCAGCATAAAACTTAAATGACTAATCAACTCCTCCATAGATTTGACCTTCAAACTAACGTAGGAGATTTCCTTATTGTAAGCTCGCTTATACAAATTTTCCAAATTCGAGTAATTAACTTGTCCACCGGATCTGTATATGATATTATACAATTGGGCTGCTAATAGATAAAATGGCGTCAATGACACTCTATTTTCTGTTGAATTTATCTATGGTAAAAGAAATTTTCAATACATTAAAAATTTTAAAATGGAAAATCTTACGTTGATAATATGAGTCAACTGTTCGAGCTTTGTAACCGATATGTTACTTTGATATTTAATCCTGTATTGACTAACAAGCGTTGACAAGGCTAACCAATGAGGTGCCTGTAGTAAAAGACACCAGATTCTCATAGATATCGTATCGTTACTTTCGGCATGCGCTAAAACCAGCAAAGGACCGACACTACTCTGAGTTACTACTACATAATCAGTTAATTTCGCAATCAAATCATTATAATCGACACATTCATATGAATCTGGTTTTAACGGATATCCATATTCTCTTAGATAAGTTGTCGGCAGCAGTTCTAAGGGAATCGAAGCTAGTTTCGAATGCTTGATTACATTAACGATTTGTTCTCCAAGAACTTTTAGAGCCCTTGGTAGAATTAGGAGTACTGTTCGTTCACCATCTGCCATTTCTTCAATACGTACTGTATCAGGGATGGCTTCGAATAGCTCGATTAATTTCGTAAAACCATAATCAGAGACCTTGCATTGGTGACCGAAGTGATGGTGATAAGCTGGGACGAATTTGTTGAACAGCATGGAGCATTCAGGCGAATAGCTTAGTAGTTCGATAACCTACAAAGATTTTGTAGAAATAAAAAATTCGTATAAGTAGCTCTATAATGATAACTAGAGTAACCAAAACTTGCGGACTCGCATAGGCGTCGGTATTACGGGTTAATATAAGAATACGAAAAATTCATAAATAAACTTACTTGCTAATTATTCAACAAATTAGAGGCATCAGGATGTGAACTACTGTAAACTTGCATCATTGCATATGTTTCCACAGTTACTTCTTTAAACCTTGCGCGTCGACAAGAAAAAATATTCTTATACATAGAAAACGATCTCTCCACATCTAAGGAAGCTACATTTGCATGTAGAAACTGTTTTTCAAAATCACTTAAAAGTTCAGTATTCTTACACTTATTATAAACGGCCTCTAAAGTATTAAAATCGGGATTTTTCCTTAAAACATCTGCCAACTTTTGACTAGCGCATAATCCTGGCGTATCATTTAATGTGTGTAATTTATTTCTTACGCTCTCCACTATGTCAAATGATTCCTGCAATGACAATTCAGTACATTGTAGTTTTCTGATGGCATCTAGTAATACTGTATAATTGGTACATATTGTTGTTAAATCTTCTAACAGTTGAGGAATTTGAAATTCTCTTTGACTTTCTCTAATTGCTTGGGATTCATTCCGATTAAATCGCATTATAACTGATTGAATTTGTTGAAAATGGATCAAATAGTTAGAAGCTGCTGTTAGCCAAGTAACCCATTGCGTTAAAATTGGTTCAGGAGGTTCTGGAATACCTGGACAAAATTTACGAAATTCTTTTAAACGTTTAGGAGATTTACGAAACACTGCTTTAGTACTTCCAATCATCCGATCAACGTTTCCGTAATGTTGTCGAACAACTTCACCAACTAAATGCAAAGCATGCAGCACGCAGGTTATATGTATTAAGTTAGGAAATATATGTTTTAAGGATCGCCCAACACTTAACATCGTTGCTGCACTATCTGTCACAATCATCACAACTTGATCTTGGGCAATTTTAAATTTTTTCAAAGCGTTCAGTATCACTTTTTGAATATTTTCCGCGGTACATTGTTGAACACGTTTGCAAGCTAACAAATATCGAGATGCTGTGTTCTCGCTAGATAAAACGCGAGCTATTACATTCACAATACTGTTTTTCTTTATATCGGTCGGCTCATCCACGGTAATCCATATTTTTTTGGAACACAAATCACGTTTACACACATTTTCTAGCATCTCTTTCATTCGCGGCAAATGATTCTGTAATTGTGTTTGTGGGGGTAATGGGTACTTTGGAACGTATTGTCGCCAAAACGTTTTAAAAGCTGCTTTTCTCACCAACGACAACGGAAGATTACAAGAGGTAAACATAATTAATAAATGTATGAGGAATAGTGTATAAGGTATTTCAGTTCTTGCATTTCTCATATGCTTAATACCATTGACATTCCTCTGGCAATCAGTTCTGTCCAATGCAGCCAAACGAACATTGTATATTAAGCCAAAAACTGCACTACCGTCATATTTTAAATGGGGAAAAAGTGACACATACTTATGTACATTAGTAGCAAATCTATTACGAGGCATTGTTTTCTTAGGTATGTAAATATTAGTTCTATATGAAACGATACACTAATTATGTACTTCGTATAATACTGCAACACACAAAAAACACCAGCTATATTTTCAAAAGCGACACGTAAGTACATAACCTTGACCGTTCGACTAATCTCTGCAACAGCTCAACCGGTACTAAAACGAAATCTCTCTCAGCGCGGTTTAACATGATTTATATTCAAGGTCGACACTACATGCCTGCTTCTCTACCGGTTTAGTTTATTTATGAATTTTTCGTATTCTTATATTAACCCGTAATACCGACGCCTATGCGAGTCCGCAAGTTTAGGTTACTCTAATGATAACAAGGACTGTGAAGTAGTATGGAAAACAATTAATTAATTCGGACTCGTGGGTTCTCATCGTCAACCGAATGACCGAATAATGTGAGACAAAATTCTAATTCTAACATGCCTGTATAGTTTGATAATTAGAAATAACAAAAAACTGGAAATAGACATCTGTAGAAAGGAAACAAACACTAATAGATACATTATGAGGGATTTTAACCCCTGTGGATAATATTAAATGGCCGCGATTAGTTTCTTAATTAATAGATTGGTGAAATTCCCTTTGAGTAAAAGTAGGTACAATAAAGAGCTTAAATTTATAAAAAAATGTCGATCGCATTCTTAAGAAAGTCCAACACAGGCATTATGTAAGAAATTCCATGACCTTAATCCCGGCAGGAACCCGCGATAGTAAACTTGTAAAACTTACGTTCCACAGAATGTCGAAAGGTATTGGTAGTTTTTAAGGAACAAGATATGAACATATATTTCAGTTTCATGAAGCAAAGGTCAGGAATTTATAAAATTTTGCATGTATTTACTGTGATCAAGCATTGGTCAAACGAAACGAGCGACAGGTACTAAAATCAATGAACATATCAGATGCTACAGGTATGGGAAGATAGAAGCGTCAAGTGTAGCACAACACATAAACGAAACCAGGCATAATATTGAATTAGAAAACCTAAAATTGACTAAAAACGTAACTTCGCCGCGGGAATCTGACGCTTACGAAACTATTTGCATAAAAAGCAACACAAATTTGTATTACCCTGGTCTTTTTGATTTATTAGGGTAAAACGGCCATATGGTTTGCGTTACGTGTTACAATAACGTCTATTTTTCCGTATATTTCGCATGTTTCAGTTTTAAGCGGCAAAAGTAGGTACTTGTAAATATTTTTCTCGAGACATGTTAGAATTAGAATTTTTTCTCACGTCATTTGATCATTCGGTTGACGACGAGGACCCACGAGTCTTTGAAACGGCCGTTCCGAATTAATTAATAATTTGTGTGGTGCGGTGTGTGCCAATACTTAGTGTTGTCGGTAACTCTATACAATTATATTACTAATACAAAAAAAATCTTGATATTAAAATCATAGATATGCATAAAATTATTTTTATATGTACAGGATGAATCAAAAAAAGTTACATATCAAAGTTGTTTTTCAAACGAAACATTCTGTATTTTAGTACATATTTCGTTTCTATTGGAGAATCTAGGTACACTCTGTATAGGATTACCTATGCCTAAACTTAACTCTTTTTGAAATATTTATGATGTAGAATACGTGGCTTGAATTTTAAAATGTTGCCGCTAGAAAGTAAAGATGAAATGTTCGCAATAGTGGAAAAGGGGATAAATATAAAGATAAGAAAGGAATGTAAATGTAAATTTTTGTAGTTCTAGTATAATGAATAAAATTCTGTTTTCATCACCTATCAGCAACTTAATTACTGATGTTGCCATGTCCACCCTCTCCGTAAAATCCAATTCAATGATAAAAAAAAAACATACCTCATCTGCAAATTGCTTTGTTCTAACAATTTCTTCAGCAGTTTGCTCCCTTTTAGGTATAGCAATTCCCACAGTACCATTCCTCTTCATAATAACCACGGTATTATCTGGTACTTCATCAAGCAGATCATCCAAACTGCACAACCCATACTCTATTGCACTGAACGGTTTCCCTACTATCCTCTCATAGGCAGCAGGGAACTCGTTAGCCATCAACTGCCTCGAAACTTGCCCTTTGAGCACGCGCAATAGATCAGAAGTGAATCTTCTGACTTGCGTAGAATGCGTAAGGGTGACGACGCGTTTCGTACCGTATCCAAGTATCTAAGAAATTAATTTTAATTGGTCGCCGAGGGATAATTTTGGAGGTCGACTTACTTGCACAACTACGGAAACTATCTCCGATTCCAGAAGGTCTATCAGCTTTGTAAACCCGTAATCTGCTACTCTACACTGTCTACCGAAATGGTGGTGATATGCTGGGATCAAACGACCTAATGGCAACTGGCACCGGTCAGTTGTCTTTAGCAAATCGACCATTTCTCGACAAAGTAATTGGATGTTTGATACGATTGAGGGAGATGAAGACTTTAATGCTTCTGCGAACAGAATGAATCATTGTGTAGAATTTTATACTCCAATATTGACTGATAAAACCATCTTTTTCGGGAGCGTTACGGCCCCCCTAAGGATAAAATAGAGAGCGTATTTATGTGGGGAAAATTATGCATCGCTAACCGCTATCTTGACATCTTAGGAGTGATTCGGGACCCGTCCAGACGATAAGCCGTATCCTTGAATCTTGCTGTAGGCTGGCCGGATTTTCGAGTTAGTAGTTTTATCGCAACCGAATGGAACTGAACAGGACCGACTACAGCCGAACATATGCGAAGGGAAACGAACATAACCGAATGTCGCAGACTGCGATCGAATATAGCCGACCGTAGACGAATGGACCCGAGCGGAACCGAATATAGTCGAACGAAGCGAACAAAATCGTATATATCTAAATGTAGCCGAATGGAACCGAAAGAAATCGAATGTAGCCGAATGGAGCTGAACAGAAGCGAATATATAGGTTCCCTCAACGAAATGAGGGGGCTGGGATGACGTGGTTATCTGGGAATGACGTGGTTAACCGGGGATAATACGGTCGACCGGGGAAATCCGAGTGGTAACAAAAAGAAATTCACCTTTTCCATTTGCTTAACTGCAGCTAGTATCCCTATGAGTATAGACCTAGAAAATTTGCTGGGGTGAGGTAAATAGCAGCTATCTGATATAGTATAGACTAAAAATTTACCGGATGTTAACTGCAGTTGATCCTTATGAGTATAGAACTAAAATTCACTAGGTACCAGTTTCCCTATATATAACACTTAGATTATCTGGGTGGGTATAAGGCAGGATCATCCAATGCACCAACCCATTGCTGAGTTGCACTGAACGGTTCCTTATATAACCCAAATTGCTGGCATGGGAACTCGTGGTATCCATGATAGCCTCGAAAATTGCCCTTGGAAACACGCGCATATAGAACTAGAAAATTTACTGGGGGTAGGGTAAACGCGTCGTATCCGTATGCAAGTATCTTAGAAAATTATTTTAAATGGCTTGGACCGAGGGATAATTTTGTGGGTCGATACTTGCACACTACGAGTAAGACCTACGATTCGCAGAGGTCTAACTCAGCTGTAACCCGTAATTGCTATTACAACGTTAGAAAATTGGTGGTGAATTAACTGGATCTAATACGACCTAAGCAAACTGGCACTGTCAGTGTTCTTAGCAATATCGAACCATTTTTCGGACAAAGTATATGAGTATGATACGATTGCTGGGGTGGGTAAACTGTAAGCTTTCCGTAAAGAATGAAAATTGTGGGTGGAACTGTTATCCCATATGGTATGATAGAAATCTGTTTCGGGGAGGTACTGCCACCCTAAGGTATAAATAGAGAAATATTATGGGGGGTAAAGTAGCATCGCTATAGTATCCTAGACATTTAGGGATGGGTACACGCAGCGATAGCCGTATCCTTGAGATTAGCTGTAGGGTGGCGTTATCAGCAGTGTATCTTATATAGACTGAAATTTGTCTGAGTGGGAACTGAAACAGGACCGATACAGCGAACAAATTGCTGAGGGAAACGCAGCATACCCGAATGGTCGCAGAACTTTGCGGATGAAATAGCGTATCCGTTAAGACTGAAATGGCCGGGGGAACCGACATCTATAGTTCGAAAAACGAGGCGAAACACAATCGTATACTATTAATATAGACCTGAATGGAACGGAGGGAAACGAATGGTAGCCATATGGAACTGAACTAGAAAATTATAGGGTGGTCAAACATGCAGTGGTATCTAGAGTATGACGTAGTTTGCTGGGTGGGGTTTAAACCGAGGTATCGCGTATCAGTGATAGAAATTGGCTGGGGGGGTAAACTGGCGGCTGGTAATCCTTGGGTATAGACAAAGAAATTGCTGTGTGGGTAAACTGCAGCTAGTATCCCTATGAGTATAGACCTAGAAAATTTGCTGGGGTGGGTAAAGTGCAGCTAGTATCGCTATGAGTATAGACCTAGAAAATTTACCGGGATGGGTAAACTGCAGCTGGTATCCTTATGAGTATAGAACTAGAAAATTTACTGGGGTGGGTAAACAGCAGCTGGTATCCCTATGAATATAGACTTAGAAAATTTGCTGGGGTGGGTAAACTGTAGCTGGTATCCGTATAAGTATAGACTTACAAAATTTGCTGGGGTGGGTAAACTGCAGCTGGTATCCCTATGGGTATAGACCTAGAAAATTTGCTGGGATGGGTAAACTGCAGCTGGTATCCCGATGGGTATAGACCTAGAAAATGTGCTGGGGTGGGTAAACTGCAGCTGGTATCCCTATGAGTATAAACGTAGAAAATTTACTGGGGTGGGTAAACTACAACTGGTATCCCTATTAATATAGACCTAGAAAATTTAGTAGGGTGGGTCAACTGCAGCTGGTATCCTATGATATAGAATAGAAAATTTGTGGGGTGGGTAAATGCAGCTGGTATCCCTATGGGTATAGAATTAGAAAATTTGCTGGGTGGATAAACTGCAGCTGGTATCCGATGGATATAGACTTAGAAAATTTGTGGGGTGGGTAAATCTGCGGCCTGGTTACCTAATTCGAATGCAGCTATAGGACCTAGAAAATGTGCTGGGGTGGGTAAACTGCAGCTGGTATCCCTATGAGTATAAACGTAGAAAATTTACTGGGGTGGGTAAACTACAACTGGTATCCCTATTAATATAGACCTAGAAAATTTGCTGGGGTGGGTCAACTGCAGCTGGTATCCTTATGAATATAGAACTAGAAAATTTAGTGGGGTGGGTAAACTGCAGCTGGTATCCCTATGAGTATAGAATTAGAAAATTTGCTGGGGTGGGTAAAGTGCAGCTGGTATTCCTATGGGTATAGACCTAGAAAATTTGGGTGGTAATGCGCTGTATCCCTTGGGTATAGACTAGACATGTGCTCGTGGTACCCCAATGAGTATAGACCTAGAAAATGTGCTGGGGTGGGTAAACTGCAGCTGGTATCTCTATGAGTATAAACGTAGAAAATTTACTAGGGTGGGTAAACTACAACTGGTATCCCTATTAATATAGACCTAGAAAATTTGCTGGGGTGGGTCAACTGCAGCTGATATCCTTATGAATATAGAACTAGAAAATTTAGTGGGGTGGCTAAACTGCAGCTGGTATCCCTATGAGTATAGAATTAGAAAATTTGCTGGGGTGGATAAACTGCAGCAGGTATCCCTATGAATATAGACTTAGAAAATTTGGTGGTGTGGGTAAATTGCGGCTGGTACCCCAATGAGTATAGACCTAGAAAATTTGCTGGGGTGGGTAAACTGCAGCTGGTATCCCTATGTATATATTCGAAAACTGTCAGCTAGTTATAGTAAATAAATTACGAAAAAAAATAGTACCTTCTTTAACTATATCGATGATGTTGGGTTTGATTTCACGTTTAATATATTTAATATTATAATTGTGTCCACCTAATTTTAGTTCCACATTCTTAACGCAGGTGACCAAATGCTCGAGAGGAACACCGTTATCATCAACAGGCAAGGATTGATTGAATTCCATTTTGTAACAAATTGGAAAACTGTTATAAAAACAAATTTGACAGATTATAAAAAAAGAAATATTTTTTCTCTATGTCAAAATTTGACAACAATGAATAATTTACCTCGATAATGGGAGTGTGCCCATATGTGACGATAACAATTCGTTGACTTTTTCAGAAAAATGCTTTAATGGCATCATAACATTCGGTAACTGGGATGTTTCAGCTTCACCCCAGCCACGGCTCTCCAAACCATTTGGACAATGAACGGAGCAATATAGAATCGAAGTCTGAAATCGGCAAAAAATTTATTGTCACAAATTTACCAATTTACAAGCTAATTACTCCGCTAAAATGTCCTTGCGGTGAAGTCCTGATCTCAGACGTTAAGCCGATTATCCTACCACCTAACCCATCGGTAATCTTACATACATCCTTCAGCTTATTGATTTCAGACACTGATGCATTGGCATGGTATCTAGATTCTAAGAGATCGATCAGTTTGAATAACGGCATTCGATTACCAGGAACTTCCTAAAGGACCAAAAAATAAAAATGAATTTAATTTGTTTGCAATTGAAACAGGATAAATTTTATTAATCTGAAGGATTCAGAATGCACGCTTCAAAGGAATATAATCACGAACAAGCCAGGAGATCGACCTTAATACCTTAGAATATGGGATCTCACTGAATTTTATTCATATCGGCCTATGGGTTCATCACATTTTATTGAGGCATTGTCCAAACACAGTAGATGTTCGATACTGTGAACATAGGGTAACGGAGGTTAAAAAAAAAAAAAAAAAAAAACTTCATCTTAGCCAGACTAGAAAATCAGTTTAAAAAAACAGTTAACAATTAAAATCAAGTAACTGAGAAATACATTGGATAACAACGAACGTCTACTGTAGATTATATAAATAAAAAATTGTTTTCGATTACCTGCAATAAAGCGACTACCATTTCTCTAAGATGCATCGGATCCAAGCTATTACCACTTCGAGGGTAAGAGATAGTAAGTTTCTTGTAACCCAATTTGTAATGATGTAGATGTGAAATGGCAAGTTGAGCTTCTTGATGATTAGCAACTTTTACGATGGCAATTGAAGTGTTATCGGCTTGAAAATTGACACTTAGATTTAAGATCTGGAAATATTCATTTTGAAAATTGTCAAATTAAATCCAACTTTGATTTTTAAAAGTATATAAAATTATAATTACCGTTACATATTCTTTCAATAATCCCGTTAAAATTTTTGGTAATTCTTTTACGTCAATTGATGGATCCAAATTCGATATGATCAAATCAACAGGTGTATTTGCACTTTCAACTTTGCCAATGTTCTGGTAAGGACCCTAATTCCCCCCAAAAAAAACAAAAATATATCTATAAAATCATAAAACCTTGTAAATTAAAGATAATATCACCTTATTTGGTTCGGTTAATGTGTTCCCTGCGAATTTAATAGGCCAATTCTGCGGGGAGATAGCGCATGCTCCCGCGCCATCATCTTGGGGCGTAGGAGGTGTACATTCTCCAAACGGTGGTAGCCATATTTGATCCGGTAACAAACTACTAGCTCCTCGAACTGGACGGAACAGTTGATCTTGAATGTTCAGCTTCGTTTGAAGATCCTAGTATAACCATAATAATGATTAATCATGTAAAATTAGCAAGAATTATAGGTTTTGAAAGAATTTGGAATACTCAGATGCTTCTGTTTTATCACTGAAAGGTATAGGAGTTCATATTTGCTAATGAAAGGAAATAGATCTCTACTATACCGACTCAGACTCGGCCATATGTTGGTCATCACTTTTTGAAGGTTTTCAAGGTTGTTTTAAATGAAGAAAAGCTTTTACCTGATCTTGATAGGATTTCCAAGTATCTTTAGAAGGTTTCTGGTGGTTCTGATAATATAATCCTGAATCCTGGACAGTAAGGTCGGTTGGGGGGTAGGAATAAGATTGTATTTGGTAAGCATCTGCGCTCTTCGACTTGCGGCCTGTAATAGGAATAAAATTATAAATACTAAACGCTGATCGTCGACCGTACGTCGGCTCTTTTTTATCCTCGCTTATAGTACGGTCATCCGTAGGCAGGAATGGGATAGGAAAGCGGCTGAAAACAAGCAAATCGTACGCGAATACCGATAAATAGCGAGCAAGATGGACCCGCGCGAACGATGCGAATAGAAAGAGGGCTACCTTTTCTTTATGTCTAATAATGATTGAATAAAACTATCTTTGCCCGTAAGCGAGCGGCTCCATTCGGCGAGAGTTAGGCATCGCTAACCGTTATCTAGACATCTTAGGAGAGATACGGGACGCGTCCGGACAATAAGCCGTACCCTTAAAGGGTTTAATAGGTTGAACGGAATTTCGAGTTAGGCGCCAAAAACGGATTTAGCGGCGTCTGGACGGGCATCCGCTTATTTCGCTTCGCCGAACACCACGCCATTTGTTGCCGTATAGCAAAAAACAACGCGGAATTGTAGCACGTTGAAATGAGATATAGAAAATGAGATATAAAATAATAACGAGCACAAGGAACGAAAGTATGACAAATGCAGGTTATAATAATAAACAACAAGAATAATTTACGCTATCGGAATTGAAGTTTGACAGTTTGACAATTGTTATGATTACTTTGCTTAGCAAGGAGCTCTTTGGATCAGTCTGGCGTCACAAGAAACAATTTAGACCTTTTTCCTAGCCAACTTTGCGTAACAAAAACGTATTGTTGCATTTCGTCATATTTCTTAAGTTCAAGTATAACGTATGCGGTATCGTTGGATTAGCTTTTCGATTACCTTTCCAAAAACGTAAAAATATACAGGATGTTCTATTTTAAAAAAGAAAGTTGACGTCACTTCTGGTGAAACGGGATATACAATTGAAATGAGAATAACAATAAAAGTTAGTTCACAAAAAATAGAAATTGACCTATTTTTTTCTAAAAACGTTAACTTATCTTTTAAATCAAAAAAGTTGTTTTGGTGTTCCTTCCATACTTCTCTGAATATTTTTGTTATAAAGGTTATAATTTTAAAATTTAATTTATGTTTTTAACAGATCTCATCACAATTATTTCATCAGAGACAGGGCCATCAAACTTAAAGAGGAAGTGTGAAAGAAGTTTTGGTTCTTCAAGCTCTTTTGTTCTGTGAAAATTTACAATAAAAACACTGAGAACAATGCAAATCTGTATTGAATAATGTGTTAGACGTGTTAACGTCAAAGTATCAATCTAGAAGTAAGACTGGTATACATTAATCGAGAAGTGCTTCGATAACACTGTTAGTAAATTTGATAATGACAAATAAACTTCAAAAAAAAAAATTGGCTAACATTTAAATTCTAAAAAGAAGCCACCAAGAGAAAAAATATGTTGTATTGGATATTTAATGAATTATAAGAATAATAACATAGAGAAAGAAGTGATATTATAATAAATAAAAATAGAAAACAATAAAATTAAGACTTGGATACACACTTCAATCGAGAAAAGTGCTGTCGACAACACTGTTAGATAAAATATTTGAAGAATAATTAAATGACAAATAAACTTGCCGCAAAAAAAAAGATTTTGCTAAAATTTAGATCATAAAAACAAGTCACAAGGAGAAAAAATATGTTGTATTGGATATTTAATGAATTATAAGAATAATAAGAAATTATAAGAAAGAAGCGATATTATAATAAATAAAAATAGAAAACAATTGAAAGAATAGCAAAGTAAGAAAAAAAAATTGATCAAAATCAATGTCTATATTTGATCTTAAATTAATAGTGTACATATTTAGAATTTATTTTTTCCAAACAAAAACTAAAACAAGAAACTTACCTGTATAACTCCTGCAAGGTGAATCTCTAGCAGTTGTAGGGTTTGAAGCTCCAATTTTATACCCGAAGACATCTTCTCCTTTCAAACGTCTTTGAGCCCTGAAACAACATTAATACAGATGTTATTTTGGAAACCGATCATTTATATCAAAATTTTTTATTCAGAATTTTTTTTTGCACCAAGTCCATTAGATTTGAACTTACTATAATAAAAAATATTAACTAACCGATTTTCCTTCTTGTAGGGACGATAATGAGACATCTCCCAATCACGCGATCTTTGAAATTGGGCGCAATGGCGGTTGTAAATTGTTCAGAATATTTCACTTAAAATATCTGCAGCATGTTAGCCCTATGATGATCACGTCGTTACTGACATTTTTTGTTGACGAAAAACTTTATAGAGACATTCGCGATAAAAAAGAAGCTTCAAGCAAAAAGGGGAGATGTATAAATCTGTTAAAATTCGTAAATATTTTGCTGTTATCTTAAGTAAAAGAATATAATTGCATTGACATTAAATTTGGTACTGTATTTTATGTTTTTTTATGTTATATTAAGTATAAAGTAATTCTTATTCTTTTAAATTAGATTTTTAAATTAAAAATTTTTACATGAGTTTTGTTATAATATTTTTGTTTCATGTTGAATTGGTTCTAAAAGTTGGTAATCCTGAGTAGAGAAATAAGCAGAAATGTCATTTATTTTCATTAAACAATTGGTAAGCCTCTTCGTGGGTTCTTACCCTGTCACCGTGTTCAACCATCATCAAGTGTTGATGATGGTTGAATAATATTCCACTTTTCAGTCAAATAAGCCATTTTATTTTCCAGTTCCAAAATGGTCTACAAACGGTAATTAATTTAATAAAATTTCCAAAATTATAACAGATAAACTTCAATTATTTAACAACCAAATTAAGCAGCAACTATAGTACACCTCTAATTATTTTTTTTCATTTTCTATTAACCGATCTATTTTTCGTAATTAAGCCAACTTGTAAAAAAGAAAATCTTTTAAGAATCTTAATATATTGACTCTGTAATTTAACGTTCAGCTGTTGATTAGCAAGCCTGTCCGGCAAATGGGAGAGGTAGGCCGTTACCTTCAATATATAACAAGGCCTAAGCGCTTTGACGTATTTTGCAGTAGGTCCTCGATCAGCCATATTTAGATTGGGCATTCACACGTTCAGATCGTTTCTTGCGTTTTGAATTGGTTTATCCAAATTATATATGGTTTTATTTAAAAAAATACTGTGTAGTGATATTTTCGTACTTTGTTGGAAGGAAGGAAGGAGTGTTGTATAAGCAATAAAACCTTTTCTCAAGCGATAAAAACGAGGTAACCTAACCTAATAATCAGTCCACCACAAATACATCTTTCACGAAAACGGTGCTCGGTTACGTGTTTGGTTTTTTGCGTTGAAACTTCGTTTTTTCAAAATAAAATCGAATGGGATGCGAAGAAGGGCTCAGTTAACGACTGGCATCCTCTTTAAACCGGAAGCCCTTCAAAACTTAAAAAGGAAATGCAAAAAAAAAACGATTCCTTTACGATCTAGGTTTAATAAGTCGTGCATGGCGCTACATCACCTAAACAGCGTGACGTCATCGAAGAGCGCTGAAGCCTTTCTAGTTTCGATGGTAACGGAAAAACCCACTAACCGCTAAATTAAAAGTATGCTTCAACTAAAATAAATTTATAATAAATTAGGGAATCTTACCATTGGAAATTGGCACGCTACATTCACACAATTAATATGATCTAACTGCTGAACTATGCGTCGTGTAAAACAGTCTTAACGGTAAGGTAATCAATGTCAACTATTCAGGATTGGTAACATAAAATTTGCTAGACATAGGTTAGTGTTTTTTTTGTCTAAAGGTTGTTTTTTAAACACGTCACTTACTGTTATCTCACCGTTTCATTTAATGTGTGATTAATTTGCTTTTTTGTTGTTTTTAGTTGTTTTATTAAAGAGAAATGTTTTTATTAAACCAAGCAGTATACAATCATCGTCATACATATTTTTGGAGTATTAAAAGATGTTGTAGATTACATTTAGGTTAAATTTCGTTTACAAATGTCAAATGTCAGTAGGAATGGGAGAGAGCTACCAATTGCTCAGGCATACCAACCTAAATTGTAATTTGTAAATTTGTACTTAACAAATTTATAGTTATACAAGGAATATTTAATTTTAATATGATATTAAATTTAATAGATTCAGGCAAAACAGTATCATTTTAGAAACAACATTAAGAATAATTTAATAAAAAAACTGAGAGGCAGATAACTAGTCTTAAATACTTTGAAAAAAATCAAATGAAAAGCTTAATATGAAACACTCTTGTAATAGAATCTCCTTAGTTTATTAACTTTAAATTTTGTTTCTAACACATTTCCTATATTATTATTATTATTATTCAATAACTAATACTGACTTTCTTTTGCAATGCAGTGTGTATTAAATGTTCCCATGAAATTAGTCACGATTACACAAATAAATTTATCATGATATTCGTCTGTAATGATAACAAGAAAAAAAACTCACCTCAAAGCAAAATCCAACGACGAAAACTTCAATATTGCTTTACCCCTTTCCCTGTCAATATCGATAACACGTCCACCGCAATTATCAGAGAGTAATTTCAAACGGTTCTTCAACTTATTCTTGTCATAATTCGTTGGAAGGTTTGAGATCAATATTTCATATTGACTAGGTACCTAAAATATTTAAAATGATTACGATGCCATAGCTGATATTTGCGACGTACTTTCGCTTTTAATACTGGCAAGTTTCCTGTAATATTGGAATATAAGAACGATTCATTTGCACACAATATAAGAGCATCCGCAACATTCGCATTATGCACTAATATCACATGTATCTTCTTCCGATACCTTAAATCGGAAAGATCCGCAGCAAAATTGATATCACCCGATATTAATACCACTGCCGCAGGTGCTTGGTGGGTCTCCGCGAATCTCCGTAATGATTGCCGTAATTTTTCATCAGCTGCATTTTTACTTGTGGATGATACATGAATTAAATTTACCTGAAAAGTAATCGTAATTATAACCGCATTGTTGCTTTTATATGAATATACTTGTGCGTCATGTAAGTCTTGTATTACTTGAACGTTTTCCTTTTTAACATCACAAACTACAATAAACTCAGCCTCTCTGTAACCATCGAAAAATAATTCTCTAATTTTTTGTACAATTGACGAAGCGCTTTTATTCTTAGGTACATGGCAGTTTTCGATATCCCAGAAGACACCGATTGGCGGAAGGAGCTTTGGCGGTTTTCTTCGATTCCTCTTCTTCCACTTTACTATCTGTCCATCACTTATAGAGCTATCTGATTGACAACTTACACTACACGAAGTATTATTTGCACTCTTACATAGTCTTGGGGCTGGAGGAAATTTAAACTTTGGCTTCTGGAAATCTGATGAACTTGATTCGATTGTGTGAGCATCGTCCGTGTCGGATCTTTTCGAATCTGTAGATGTAGAAGCCATGCTACCTAATTATTACATTCCCTTATTGCACTGTTATTAATGTTATTTTGTTGAAGATACATCCAGTCAAATTATATAAAAACATTCCTGCAAGTTTTATGTTTCTATAAATAAATGGATTGTAATATATAATGTTTCATATTATATAAACTCAGATTTTTCACCTAATGTGTAAATAAAAACATTTTTGAAATTTTCTGTACATAAACGGACTGTGTGCATTTTTGACTACCAACAATAGTATATTTTGCGACGCCAACTGTAAAAAATGATACTCACTATTTAAATAAAGATTTTCTTTAAAGAATTTGCTTTAATTTATAAGTCAGTTAGTAATTGTTTGTAGTTAACATACGATTAGATAAAATAAATTATAAGATAAAGAAAAGTAACGAAAAAAGTGCGATTAAAACAGAAAAAGGAAACATAAATATCAAGGTTAGTTAAGTTTACGCGGGAAGAAACACTTACTACAGACATGGGATGGCGCCATTGTCACAAAAGTAAATTTCTGTAAGAATATTAGTGAAAATATCTAATAAATGGTCCTCAACGCAGTGAATCTACTCGCGTGGTTAGATTAGTTTTTTCATTTTAAGATTTGCCTTATAATTAGTAAATTAAAATGGCATTTTAGTTTTTATTTTCATTCCATTTTAAATGTAAATATTAGTCATGTGGCTGACGATGGTGACTGATGGTGACCCACGAGTCCTTGAAACGGCTGCTCCGAATTAATTAATAATTTGTTTGGTGCTGGGTGTGCCGATACTTAGTGTTTGCCATTGTATCTATAATATAAAATCGTCTAACAAATTATTGTAAATGTACATAATTTGGTTTAATGGTTAATTTTAACTTGGAAAATATGCGAAAAAAGTATAATATGCTTTTTTCTGCATATTTTATATTTAGTATGTTATACTAAAATGACTACGGTCACGTAGTGGCGCCACTAACATTGTCCAACCAAATATACATATTGTTCGTTTTTTATTAATATTTCTTATTTATGGATTAAAATAGTGCTATCCTATCACTATTATTTACCGAGAAACAAGTACTTTTTTTAAGTGTATAATTTTTGTCAAATTGTCTCATCGATAACGAGTTAGATAAGATTATTGAATTCATGACGAAACCAGCTTTTTTTGGAATATATTAAAACCATACTTGAAAATTTGTTGAGATAACACTAGCGCTAATTAAATAAATTCTATTATTATTTGCAACATTTTAATTAAAAGGCATATTTCATTGATATTCGTTTTAATTTCAAATTTAGTAATTTTATTATTTTGCGATTGGTGTTAAACACTGCTTAATTATCACATCTAACTTCATTTACTACGTCTTTCCCCAACTCCGCAATTCTTATTGAAACGCCATATTGTTTGATTGTGTGTCAGAAGTAACGCTTTCTCTGTTCATGCGAGAGGAAGATTGATTTCTCAAAAATTCATATTCAATCCATATTGTCCATAATAATTCATTTAAGATGACCGCACACGATCAAATGAGGGCGATGCTTGATCAGCTAATGGGGACAGGTCGAAATGGTAAGATTCGTGTCGCAATAGTATATGGGTCACAGACGTAATTATCAACATTTTTACGATCTTACAGGCGAGAATAACAAGTTCCATGTGAAATTCAACGATCCCAAAGTCTGTAAGTCGTTTCTACTCGGATGTTGTCCGCATGAAATCCTCTCATCAACGGTAAGTGTTTTCCCATCTTTTCAAACTAATTTATTGAAATGAAGTATTGTATATAAATAAGTAAAAAAAAGTATTGATTTTCAAAATTACCTAACCACATCACTTTGATTACCTAATAAATATAGGAGTATTTGTGATGAAAACAAGAAAATAAGGATTTTTTTTTCGGTTCACTAATATTCGCAATGTATTTTCAGAAACTTCAATTTACTATTATAAGATGAGGATAGGTGTAAATTTTGTATGTAAGTACTATGACGTACGTATGACAAAATATATAAATTTACTAGGTTAATGTGGGTAGTTACGAGTTGGCTACACTTATGTATTTGTAAGAAGACAAATTTATCTTTTCTATATGTTGAACGAATCTCTTATGGCGACATATTAAAATGTTCAGGAATTGCCGTAAATTAATCGTAATGCAGTAAACTACAATGGTTTTTTTTTAATTTCAATGTTTTTTCTTTCAATTACAATAAATTCCTGAATATTTTCATTTGTTTAAAATTTGATTGCGACTGGGAAGGTATGGTAGCGAAATCTTTTTAAACGAAAGCGATAGTGTTCGGGGGTCGTTTGGTAAGTAAACGAGAATCGAAGTAACGATAAACGCTGAGAAAAAAATGAAGTTTTTTCCCTCTCAAAAATCTGTACGTAAAATTTCTCAATTTTCGAAAATGCATGTTGTACACCTTCGATTAATAAGAAAATTGCTATGGGATAGACTTGTGAGTATATATAATAAATTTTTGTTTCCGAAATATACAGAACCGATATGGCCTTACCTTTTTTTGTGAGTATAGTCCTGTGCTATAGATCGCACAAAAATTTATAACATAATTATATCGAAATGATTTGCTTACGAACTTTTGGATTGAATTTTTAAAGGTTAACTTTCGATTAAGCATAACGTAAGATGTAATTATGTTATTAAAAGATTTAGTTGTTGATATGAAGTATTTTCGATGACAGCAAAGCTGACCAGTGTACTAGAACGTGAAACGTCCACCTTAATAATTAATAATCGTATTATATAATACGTAATTCCTATTGTACGTATTTATTTGTCCCTGTCCTTTTAATCTTCTTTTTTTTTCTGTTTTTAACTTTTTTGGTCAACTCTCACTGTTATTGTTTAATTATTAGATTTAGGGACTAAATCGTCTATGCCCACAACGATCTCTCACAATCAATCACTCTAGAGTTAATCTTTTTGGGAATTTGCTGTACACAATTGTAAAAGACAAAAATTGTAAGTTTTATTTACTCTCTATTTATATATTTTACATATACCTACATAATTGTATAAGTGTATTATACTATTTGATATTTTCCTATGCTCTATGTAATTTGAGTTGATATTTTTTATTTTTAAAAGAGAATAATTTCACGGTTTTGCATTATCTTATTTTTGTTATGTTCATTTGATATAAGTGTACAAATAAATTACGTAACATTTTCGTAAATTCCACCTAACATAGTTTTGTGATATTTATAGGGAAAAACGAAAATCCCTAGATAATAAAGACAGTTGGTATCAACTACGAAAATGAAACGTAACAGGAACGATTTAGAAAAACGTATGCTATTATATTTATTCAATGCACTCATTTTTATTTTAATTAATTTTAGTTTATAATTTAACCAAGCATCACCGCCATGTAATTATTTGGAACGTTGTAAACGAAAATGAGTGTTTTTTCCTTTACTTTATTATTATTTAATTCTTTTTTGTTTCTCGATATGTTGTGAACGTTTTGAAAAAAAGTTTCGCAAATTGTCGTAACCCTTTTTCAAAACTTGTCCATCTCTCGCTCTTTCTCTGTCTCACTCTTTGTACCGACATTCAATGGCAAAGAGGCGTGTTCTTTCTGTCAGATTTTGGTAATTTGTTGTGTTAACAGCGCATGGATCTCGGAGAATGTCCCAAGATCCACGATCTGGCGTTGAGAGCCGATTTCGAAAAAGCGCAGGCCAGCAAGGATTACTTTTACGATCTTGATGTAAGTGTTAGTTTGAAATTAATCCGATAAAATAGCTCTAGGTAGCCATTTCATTTATTTCCCAAATACATAGGCTATGGAACATTTACAAGCTTTTATCAGCGATTGCGACAGGAGGACCGAATCTGCAAAGCAGAGGCTTGCCGAAACGCAGGAGGAATTATCTGCCGAGGTTGCGGTGAAGGCCAATAGTGTTCACGAGTTGGCCGAGCAGATTGGGCAGAAATTGGCAAAAGCGGAACAGCTAGGCGAAGAAGGCTTTGTCGAAGAGAGTATGAAGCTGATGGAAGAAGTAAGCATTTCAATTTTTGAGTGTTAATTGTTTTAAAATGAATTCTTTTATATTATTTCACAGGTGGATGAATTGAGGAAGAAGAAATTAGAAGCGGAACAAGAGTATCGCAATTCTATGCCCGCTAGCAGCTATCAACAGCAAAAATTGAGGGTATGCGAGGTTTGTTCGGCGTATCTCGGTATACACGACAATGATAGGCGTTTGGCGGATCATTTTGGTGGAAAATTGCACCTGGGATTCATAAAAATTCGTGAAAAACTAGCCGAATTAGAGGTAAATATTCTACACAGTGTTTTACCCTTAAAATTGATTGTTAGACAATGTTAATTATGCCAGGTCATCCAAAATTCAAAGTTGCTAAATTTCGTTCTTACAAATAATCAAACAAAAAATTTCGATTACCTTCAAAGCATGCTGACAATGCTTGATTGCTTGTCTGTCGGAATTCCACGAGACCACGGCAACGACGATTGTCGTTTGTCGCGCAGAATGACTTCCTGCAGACTTGTACCTTAGAATTGCCAGGAGGGAGTAAGAAGTATTGGAATGTGTGTTGCCTTCTGCTTAAATCAGCTGTATTATAAGTACCATGCCTTCTTCTATTTATTTTGTCGTATCCTAACAATCTAATTAAAAAGTTTTGTTGCTCACTGTATTTTCCATTATCCCAAAATTGTTTGAAAAGCTCCATTCTAGCCTCAAGTGTAATGGACTTGCAAGCAAATTTACACTTACAAGTAACCTGAAACACACCAACTGAAAGTTTGAATACAATAATAAAAAATAGCCCATTTTGTTTAGCGATTTTGTTATGTTATACAACAAACCTGAGAAGGACCTTTTTTTCCTGGAAGAAAAAAGCGTGGCTTGTTCTGTGAGGATGGCTGCTTATAAGGTTGTGCGCTGTTTCTTCGGGCTTTACCATCTCTACGCATATTTCCGGTTTGCTCCCTCTTCTTTCTGAATGTATTATTACATACTGCACCTGTATTTTCACTCATTTTCTATGCACAAACGTTAATGGAAAACCACTAGAATAATACTGCTGTTTACATAAAAATTAGGCAACAAAAGTGAGGTTAAAAGTAATGACGTGCACCTTAAAGGCACTTGGGCCTGTTCGACATAAATTCTAAATATTCAGCATAGGTGGCACCGCAATCATAATAATTTCTGTTGCAAGTTTCTAATGGCATATAGACCCTAAAACCGTAAAAATCTTTATTTCAAGAAAGTTGGCATTTAGGCCCTTTTCCATATTGCACTCTTCAATTATTAACATCTCAAATATTTCCGGTTTTATTATTTTTTTTTTTTACAGAAAACCTCTGAAAAGCGAAAAGAAGAAAGACGCAAAGTTAGAGACGGCGATAGAGATAGAGATCGTGACGATAGATACAGAGAAAGATACCGCGAACAATACGTTGGAGGAAGAGAATTAGATAGACGTTCTAAACGTCACAGATCGAAATCAAGAGATCGTAGGGAAAGAGACCGCGAAAGAGATAGGGGAGATAGAGGGGATAGAGGAGATAGGGGCGATAGAGGAGATAGGGGTGATAGAGGAGATAGGGGTGATAGAGGTGATAGAGGAGATAGGGGGGATAGAGGTGATAGGGGAGATAGAGAACACAGGAGCCGTAGTTACAGGTCGAGATCTAGAAGCCGCGACCGCGACAGGAGATCCCATTCAAGGCACTCCGGATCGGGAAGCGACAGGAAACGAGACCGTGATAGAGATTAGAAATGACAGAGAGTGCTGTACATTGTACATTCATCGGTGTATACACACAAAAAAAAAGAGGTTTTTGTTCTTTTCTTATATATAAATATCTATATATATATATATATATACAAATACAGGATTTTTGCGATGTGCTAAAAGGAAAATCGTGAAAATCCCGTATTATTATGTAATTAATAATCTTTGAGAGTTAGTTAGGGTAACGCGATTTTTTGTGTATTTTTAAGTACATAATAATATTACGGAATAATAATAAAAGGAAATTTATGCATGGACGTGTATGTTAAGTAAGATAATTTTTGACGAAATAATTAATTATTTTGATGTTTCTTTTAAGATTTTGCGCTTTAAGTGAATATACACTATCTCCAAAGTTATTTTCTCACCTGAACGGTGAGTGAATAAATTTGGACGCAGTGTATGATATGTAAAATAAATGAAATTTAATATAAGCGTATTTGAATATAATTGACATTTCAAAGAAAGCTCTACTTTCTATTTGTGTTGGTTACTCCTCATTTTCTTCGTTTTGTCTTAGTTTTTGATTGTTAACAAGTTTATTATTGCATAATCTATTAATAAATAATACAATTTGTTAATAAATTGTATCGTGTAAATATGAACAAGTGTTTTTTATTTTCAATTGTAACCTATACCGGGTCTTACAAGCGATATCTTCCTTATTTGTAGAAATATATGATCGAGTGGGGTGTCATCGAAAATGGTCTGCAGAATCCCAAAAGATATACTTTTTAAAACTACCCCTATTAAACCACCCTCTAAAAAACCTTCCCCAAACCAATTTTTTTAAATCTTTGACGTTATGTTTAAGATTCGACAAACGCGTACTACGGCAGAAGCGCCGAGAGGGGATTTAGGTCGATGCGAAGCCATTAGAGAGTTTAGTCATTCGATAGGCGTGGAAGTGAATGGTCGTTCGATAATTATCGGTGTGCATCTTTTAAAACATGAATCGTTGTAAGCCAGGTTTATCTTTAGCATCGCATGTGAATAAATATATTAGCCGTTTCCCTGGGTTGGAGTGCAAAATTTGCATTATACGGTTGATGGGTCGCGATACATTTCACTGTAGAAGACATATTAAAAGTAAACGTCATGTACCGAATTTAAGCAACAATATTCCGTACTAGGAATTTCTGTATGATTTTATTTTTATGCTAAGTGTGTGCAACATCCCACAACACCTAGCAAACAATGAACACTTTCGTCTTTTTTGGAATAAATACGTTCTCTCGCAGAAACTACCAACCAATAGACAATTGCGATACAATTTACCACATTTGTAGGGTACAGTAAAAAACTATAGTAGACGAGTTGAAAAATAAGAAAATTTGCGTAAGTGTGGATGAAATAACTGATGCACAGAAACACAGCGTGATTCATGTTGTAGCGCGTCCTTTAAAACGTAATGATCCAGCAGCTTCCTTGTTATTAACCAGTAAAAGGATTGAAAAAAGTGATGCTGAAACCGTTGTGAAGATAAAAAATTCGTTAAGAGAATTTTGTATCACAGGAGCCCAAGTCACAATGTTAGTTACTGATGGAGCTGCAAACATGCTGAGGTTGGTAGGTAGGATGTTGAAAATATGCTTTCCAACTCTTCTTCACATAACATGTCTCATACACGCGTATCATCTCGTTGTAGAAACCACTCGAAAGAAGTATCCGAAGGTGAATAATTTAATAGCATCTACCAAAAAAGTGTTTGTGAAATCTCCCAAACATATCCGCGTTTTCAAACAATTGTGTCCGAAACTTCTACTACCACCTCAGCCTGTAATAACTCGATGGGAAGCATGGCTCCAGGCAGTATTTTATCATCATAAATATTTCGCAAATGTGAAGGATGTGATTTTAAAATTTAAATCGAATGAATCTGCCGCGATTCGAGAGAGTCGGCAACTTTTTTTCAATTCGGGCGTTCAATTACAAATAGATGAAATTTCCATAAACTATTCTGCAGTTGTACAAGCTACATCGCTGTTACAAAACAGCCACTTATCTTTACGAGACTCATTGAATACCTTAGATAATTTATAAGCCGCTCTAGAAAGCTTAACGGATCCTATAGGACTAGATGTCGCTCAAAAATTTCGTGCAGTTTTAAATAAAAATCCCGATTTACAAAAGGTTTGGTCTATTACTGAAAATAAAGAGTGCGCGGAAGAGATAAAGATATACAGAGATAAGTCAGAGGGTTGGAGTCTTAAATATATTCAAGGAACTAATGATTAACGCGCAATTAAGACAAATACCTCATTTATTAGACAATAGCCTAAGAGAAATTTCGAAAGTTAGGTATTAAGCCAACTATGTTGTACACAAATCAAGTGACTAATATGGAAGGATTCCCAACAAATATGTACTTAAATAACAAAGCTATCTGCCTGCTAGTTCAATCAAACCTTTTTGAATTCTTTAAACTATACCCTTAAATATGGAAAACTTGTACCCACGACATTTTGGAGTGTATCTTTGATTACTTTGCTTAGCAACGAGCTCTTTAGATCGGTCTGGTGTCACAAAAAACAATTTGGGGCTCTTTTCTAACCAACTTTGCGTAACAACGAAAACAGATTACCAAAACCTTTATTGCTGCATATCGTCATATTTCTTAAGTTAAAGTATAACGTGGTATCGTTGGATTCGTCTTTCGATTACCTTTCTAGAAACGTAAAAATATACAGGATGTTTTATTAAAAAAAAGATGGGTGAAACCGGAAATACAATTGAAATGCTGATAACGGTAGTAGATTACAAAAAATTGAAATCGGCCTTTTTTTTCTAAAAACGCTAGCTTCTGTCGTTCTAAAGTTAGCATGGGTGTGGAGGAGGCGATCCAAGTTAAGTAAGAATAAGTTAGAAAATTATGTTATAGAATATTAGATGCGGATAGCTATACATACTTACTAAAGAAGCTAAAAACCTTTTTATTACCAACAAATTAAAAAAAAAGACAAAATTTATAAGTATGACATTTATTTAAAACAAGCTTATTTCTTAACAACCTGTATAACATCTTCATCATGCATAATATGACTGGCTCCAACCCTTTGTGGAGAGTACTTCGTGCTAGTACCCCAAACTAAACCATACTTAAAAGCTTGTGCTAAAGTTCTATGTATAGCATGACAGACATGTTCGACAGTAACACCTTTTCTTAAAATTAAACCATCAGCAAAATCTGGAGGCTGTCCAGGTTTCTTTGTGTATACCCTAATTAATCGTAGATACTCCCACAACGTTTCCAGTAGATAATCTAGATTCAACTTCATATTACAGCTTACGACGACACTATATGATTGCCTGGCGATTCTATCGACTTCCTCGATGGATATTTGATCTATTTTATTATAAACATATAAGCAAGGTAAGTATACTCTATTAGCACAGATTACATCTATTAATTCATCTGCGTTACAATCTTCCCGGAATAAAACTTCGGCGTTGAATATTTTATATTCGTGTAATATCATTTGAACCATTTTTTCGTCGATTTTCGTTAAAGCACATGTTGAATTAAAAGAAATACCACCGCCCTTTTTAATCTATAAGGAAGTAAGTATTTTATGGATACAAATTAATGTAAATTGAATTTACCTTGAAATAAATGTTCGGCTTATTTTTATTTAAACGTATTCCAACACTCTCAAGTTCCTTTTCTAATAATTGCCTTTGTACATCCTGCTTTGTAGCATCTAACATCATTAGAACTAAATCCGCAGTTCTTGCAACGGCGATGACTTGTCTCCCTGAAACGTTGCAAAATTAATACACGAATAAGTTTTTAGTCAGGAAAAACATGATTTACCTCTTCCTTTCCCTTGTGCTGCACCTTCGATAATCCCCGGCAAATCTAATAATTGAATATTTGCACCGTTATACTCGATAACACCGGGTATACACGTTAATGTGGTAAATTCATAAGAGGCAGCTTCGCTTTCAGTTTTAGTTAATGTTGATAACAAAGTAGACTAAAATTTACATATATGACACCCTAATACAATCAAAATAATCGTGAAATTACCTTTCCTACTGAAGGGAATCCAATTAATGCAACTCGGGCATCCCCACTCTTCAACACATCAAAACCTTCACCTTTTTCCGATTTTTTCGACGGTTCTAGCAATTGCGAACGGTATTTCGCTAGTTTGGCTTTTAATAGACCCAAGTGGTATTCAGTGGCTGAAATTTAAGTTGAAATGGTAATGAGAAACTATTTTTTTTTATATATATATAGGTTTGCACGTACCTTTGTTTTTTTGAGTACGCGATATTTCGCGTTCGATTTCAGAGATTTTCTCTAAAATACCCATTTTAATTGTCTAACATTTAGTTAAATAAAGCGATATTCCTTATTTAAATCTAATTGTAAAAGTCTCAATTTGTGTCAGTTTGAATTATGGTTAAAAAAACGTGACAGCTGACATAAGCGTGAGAATTAGCGAAGAGGAATGAAATTAGCAAATTTCCTGTAGGAGTATTTTTTATTTTAATTTTACATGTAAATATATTTTGGTCGAAAAGTCCGAATGGTCCAATTTTTTAATTAAATATGTAGTAGCAATAAAAAAATATTAAAGATTAAATAATGATTTTCCAAATATTAAAGGAGAAAGTCTATAGTGAACTTAGCCACAATTGTTTCTGATTTTGGCTATACAGCTATGTGCGTATGTAGTAGACACCCCCTAATTCAGATCGATGATATCGGTCACCGGATGAAGAATTATTCGCCAGAATATGCAATGTTGAAATACAACTACTTGCACGTCGAATAAAACAGCTTCACCGACATAAAAACCCAGAAAATTACGCTTCTTGCCTCGTGTTGCACAGTAGACACCACTATCTTTTACTATGCAATTTGGATGAAAAGTTTGACCACATCTCCTTCGCACGAAATGCGGCTTAAGTCACCCAACAAGTTACAGCAAGTGAGATAAAAGGACGACAAAAACAATTATTTTATTTAAAAAACATGCATTTTACATTCCATAAATCTGGACGCATCCCTGCTTCGCATATTTACAATTTCCCGGTAGAATTTTTTTAATTTCGCGGACAATTTTAGTTCGTAGTTCTGGTAATAAAGACTACATCGGCTAATTTCTTGCCGAACTAACGGCTAATTAGTTCTTTATTGCTAGAGTTGTCAACTTAAATCCCTCGCGAATTTTAAAATTGGTTTGAACCTTTAGGAAATAAAAGTTTTATACTCCTGAGTTATATTTTATTATAATGATTTATGTGAATATTTCCCACAGTGACTTATTTGTAATTTGAATAGTATCGATAATACCGGGTTTTCTCGATAGTACCTAATTCATTTGCACATAGCTGTATATATATTGAAATTGAAGCGAAGTTTGTGTTACTTTACAACAATTTCCAAGTACTCTTGTCTAAAAATGAATAAAATAAGAACATCTATTATTTAAAAATTTTAAATTATTATTTATTGAGGGAAGAACACATAAAAGCGGCGTGAACATCTCTTTTTGAATATAGAAAAATACTGACTAACTTCACTTGGAATCTTATTTGTAAACAAAAACAAAATTCAAGTTACATTTTGGTGTTTAATCAATCTAAATTTCAAGCAATTTGTTATGCCGATATTTGGTAATAAATTCTCACCGAAAAAAACGCCGGCGCGTAAAAGTGTGGTCTCCTTAACTTCAGAAGAACCTCTAGAAGATCTCGTAGCAGAAAATGGAACCGTGAGCCTAAATTTGGGAAATCAAAAATGTACCTTTCAGGATGGTGAATGGACAACAGGTTTGTCAGATCGTTGTTTCCGTATAAAGCTATTGTTAAGGTATTATTTTGTTAGAAACTGGAGCTGCGGGTAATTCGCAGAGGGCCCATCAAAAGATGCAACGTAAGATTCATCAGCTTGTAGAAGAGAATTATTTGCTTAGAGTTAAATTTAATATCATAATGAATATGGTAAGATATTTGAATGTTTGGTATTGTGATTAGTTGAGATTAATGTTTTAGCTGTCCCAAACAACTGCGGAGAGTCATGTCCAACAACGTGAGATCGATAAATTAAAAAAACAAGAACAGAAAAGATAGATCGAATAACGTAACTACTTCTTCGCTTTTTAATATGCAATAATCTAGTCATCTATTTTGTTTTCGCAATAAAAAGATATATATACATGATTTATAAAAAGCTTTTATTTTTATAAATTACATAAGAAACTATAAAACTAATAGAACATTTCATCAAGCCTCCAGATTACATACCACATAACACAATCTACAAAAAAGATATAAAAAACAAAATGAAAATGTTAAAAATTAGTATCCTTAAAACTTATTTTATCCCGAAAGTATTTACATATCGCATATATATTTAATTTGGACAATTTGATCTAGTGTGCCCTGAAAATTGGTAAGAGAGTGTTATTAATTTTTAAAATTCGTTAGAATTATAAAATTTTACCTTCCTGCCCGCAAATTCCACATTTTCTTTTCGCTCTCGTCTTATTTTGGTAAGGGGCAGGACGATTAGTATGGTTGTTTGTTTTCGTCCTACCACTACCTCTTCGATTCTTGTTCCCCCAATTTCCACGTGAATTGCCTCCACCTCCACCTCGACCCCAATTATCGCTGTTATCATCATTAATCTAAACGTCATAAAAACGAAATGAAGAATACATTGGTTAAGTATGACAGATAACTGTCAAATTTATGTCAAAATTGTGAGGTTACGTATGATTTTGACGTACAACGGAATAAAATAAAAACACTTACGTTATCAGCCCATTTGAAGAAATTACAGCTTTCTCCCATTGGTTTCGGGCAACCATAAAATTGTTTTCCTTTATTTGGACCATCTTTCTGAACTGTTCTCAACGATGCCTGCAATCCACAGTTACATTGAGTTGCTGTTGGTTGTTGTGATATCGCTCCATTGCGTCTAGAATTGCTTGGGTTCGCAATTTCATTATCTGGTGCCCATAAGAAAAAATTACAGCCGCCTCCATCACTACCATTCTGACATTTATAAAATTTCCTTCCTGTAAAATAAATATAACAATAAAACACCCAATTCCTAAGAAAAAAAAAAAAAATCACCTGTATTGGGACCTTCTTTTCGAACTGTTAGCAATACAGCAGGTTGATTACATGTGCAAATGATTTCATTATCATTTGATTCGTTATCGACTGATGAAGATGCTGCAAAACTTCGATTGCTGGTTGAAGGAGCTGGCATTAACGTAGTTGGAGCTGAGCTGTTCAAAAAATTCCTATTGTCGTTTTTTTGCTTATTTGGCCCTTTATAGCGATCCCTATTCCGGTTTTGATTATCATCAAAAGAACTACTAAACCCACTATCTCTACTATGTGGCAGATTTCTATTATTTAATGAATTATTCCTTAGATTCGAAGAAGTGGAATTCGTACTATTCGAGGTATTTGAATTTGTAGATCTTTCATTATTATTTAGTTCTAGAATACGTAAGCATAAATTAATACAATTTCTAACCTTGTTTTCATAAGTACCAAAGTTGACAATTATGAGGAAAACATAAAAGTTACTACAAGTGTCAATTTAAACAATTTTAAGGTTAGAATATAAATTACCAACATTAAAAAGGAATATTTTGATGTCACTTACGTTTTCTAACGGTATTAATGTTAATATCTAGAGTGTTTAAAACAATTTCATCGCAGCCACCTACACATAATACGTTAGGATTTGGATAACCCGGAAAAACGTTGTGTTTGAATTTCATCTTGATTTTTTTAACATTTGGACCGCACTGAAATAAATTTCTAGGCATAAAATGGCTAATAACATTTCAATTTATGTTACGTTAGGACATGTTTCATCCAACACCTCAATTCTTTCAACATTTATGCTGAACCAAATAGCATTTTTGCAACCTGGATACATAACACAAGACAGATACTTCCCCTCACCGTTCTTTCTATCTTTCAAGATCATATCGTTACCACACTTAGGGCACTTTAGTACAGATTTGAATTCTTCTTGATTAATAAGTGGTTCTTCATAGGCTGCAGGTCGGTCTTCTAATCTATTAGCCAGGGTCTCATCTATACAACGTATCTTCGTCAAAACAGTCTGGAACATCGCCCTGTATTTCTCTATCTGTTCCCTGCGAACAACATCCGGGTCCTTTCTACCTTCGCAGATTAGTTTGAGGTCATTCTCGAATTCAGCACGTAGTTTGGGTTTAGCTAAAGATATTTCTAAACCGATCCTGTCATACCTGTGAATATCGAAGATAAAATTGGGTTGAAACAAAAGAAATCTTACCCTTCCACAAGACCCATTCCCAATGTAGCAGGTATGAAATACGTGTTCTCTTGAAGACCAACGTATTCTCTACTTTTGATAGTGTCGATGTGTTCAGCATGCGTTGCATCAGTTCCTATGCCGTGTTTTTCCATTAACGCAATAAGATCTGCTTCCGTGAGAAGTTTCGGGGGTGATGTACAACTTTCAACCTGTAGAATTAATTTAGGGTGGTATTTGCAAAATTTGAGGTTATAACACTGTTTGACAAGTGTAAGTGTCAAAATAAGAGGTTATAACATTATTTGACAAGTGTAAGTGTCAAAATTTGTGTTTTTTGACAAATATGTTTGTCAAAATTTAAAGTTATAATAATATTTACCATTTCTAATACAGTTGGCATAAACGTATCCCCATTTCTATAATTATGTATCTCCTTGGCATTCCATTTCTCATAAATGTAGACATCTAAATAATTTCTTTCGAGGATCATCAGACCTTTAGCTTGGAATTTCTCATCGGCTATATCAACATGGACCGTAGTCTCATGTCCTAGGGCATCTTTATGAACGCAGGCTAAGAAATGCCTAACAATAAATTCGTATAGTTTTTGTTCGTTCCCAGTTAAACTGTTCGAGTATTTGGTGGGGTGAATCGGAGGATGGGCCTAAAACATAAGGTTTTGTTTAATCGAAATTAATTAAAATCTTGTGTGGGGGCGTACTTGATCAGATTTTCTTCCTCGTCTTGGATTTGGCCCTCCTTCATTTAAGATTCTTTGAGCAAACGGACCCCATCTATTGTCATTTGTCTGCTGTTCGACTAAAGGTTGTAAATTTAATTCTTTTGGGAAGATATTTGTTTCAGTACGAGGATAACTTATTAGACCTTGTGTGTATAGTCTCTCGGCAATTCTCATAGCTTCTTTCGCATTTATTCGTAGTTTTCTTGAGACGTTCTTTTCCATTTCCTAGATATTGCGGTATTTAAAGGTTTGTAACTTTCTTAGAAAACATTTTAAGATAGACATGCACATAAACTATTTTTATAATTATTTTTAATAGAACATCCCTGCAGAGTTTAGTGGGTATAACAGCAAACATGCTGTATAGATATACAGGATGATTCTAAATATATGCGACAAATTTTAAGGGTTGATTGTGTGAGTTATTTTAATCATAAAAGTTCATATGAAGTTATGTAAAAAAGGGCTTAATTATAAAAAGAATGGATGTTTAACAATAAATTAACGGTTTATAAGCAATAATACAACGTAGGCAATAAACAAAATGGATTTATAGTAATTGTTGAAAATGACCGCCACTGACTGCAATACAAGCTTCTATCCTCTGTAGTATTGTATAAGCTAACGGTACAAGGTGACCCCGGAGGAAAAACTCTAATATTAGATCATTTATTTATTAAACATCCTTTATTTTTCGAACTAAGCCATTTTCGACATATGTTCATATAAACTTTTATGATTAAAATAACTCAAGGAATCAGCCCTGAAAGTTTGTCGCATATTTTTAGAATGACCCTGTATATTTCAATTCAAATTTTAGTTATCAATGAATACTATGATCTTTTTCAAAAATAATATAAAAAAAACATACAACAGTATCCAAAGGTAACGGCCTCCATTTACTTTTCGGCTTACTTTCTACTAATTCAACCGTAGCCATCGGATTCTCCAGGCAGATATCCAAAATAGCTTCACATGCGTTTTTATCAAACAGTCGCTCTCTTTTCCAATTAAATTCAGTTGTTATATCTTTTACAGCATGATTCACTAGAAATAGAACACTAATTTAAGCATTTTATCTCATAGATTACCTAAAAACAATACTTTTAATCTTCCAAAATGGTTCAGGTATAAATTCTTCTATCGCTTTATACCTATCGACAACAAATCCTAACGTTGGAAATTGACATGATCCGTAGCTGATTAATTTGTCGGAGAGCTTCGCTGGGAAGACTTTCTGTAGTCTTAACGTTTGTAACCGTGTAAATGCAGCTCCTATAACACATACATTACATTAATTAGCACTTTTCAATCATTTCAATAACACAATCTACCAGTTCTTAAATCTAATTCCTGTCGAACATCGACAGCATCACTTATATTCTTGTTTGGCTGCTCCAAATTATTTAAAGCACGGAATATCGATTGTCTTGTTATCTCCGAGAACCTCGCTCGAAATATTCGCAATCCTGGTCTAACCGATGTACAAACGTCAATAACTTCATATCCAATATTTTCCCCTTCTCGATCACAATCCGTCCATATAATAAGTCCTTGACAGCTACGTATTTCACGTTCCAACGTTTTCTAAAATTAATATAAATGTATTATATTACAAAATTCGATGGAGAAACTGTATTATACTTACTTTAATCCGTTGAGAATCTTCCGGACATACTTTGGTAACGGGAGCATCGAATAGAACTAAAGGATTACACGACTGCCAACTTTTGAAATTCGCAGGGAAGGCGAAATTCAATAAATGACCTGAGACAGATGTCATGACCATTCGTGTATGCTGTCCATTGACAGTAGCATCGAATTCGTATATCTTATTGTAATTTGATAAACCTTCCCTCTAAAAAAAGGTTATCGGCATATAAAGTTTGAGAATTTACTTAAGGATATATGCTTTCTTACTCTATTGGAATTCCCTGAGGATAAAATAGCTGCAATATTTTTGGCGGCATCGTTCTTTTCAGCCACATTAAGGTATTTCATAGTTTTTGCCACTTCGGAATTATTAGATAAGTATCGTAATGTATTTGATAAGAAGCATTTTAATAATTCCATTTAACATATTTGCATTCATTTAGATTTTTGAAATTGCCTGATTTCTTGAATAAAGTAAGTTAGTAGGTTATGTTTAATAGTTTTCAAATTAAAATTCCCTAAATTGTAATGAATACAAATGGTGCTAATTTCATATGTATTATCAGTTAGAAGGAAAATTCAATTACAACATTTCATATTAAAGTAATTACTGAAAATTGAAATATTATTTGAGAATAGAATAAATTAATTTTATCTTTAATTATTGGAAAATTTAAATTCAGCAAAGATTGATATCCTAAACCTTTAAAAAATGCAATTCCCTATATTAAAATTTGGATCTCTGATTTTATGAGGGAAAATTTATTTAGAAATTCCTTATTATGATTATTCTAACACCACTGTAATTGTTCCCTAAATGAATATTTATTTAAACTTATTGAATTATAATTTTAAATTTTACTGTTGAGAACTTCTGACAGCTACCTTCAAAAAGTTATTTAGACAAGCCTTTCACATGCCTTAACTATTATTTAACAGCCAAAACATCTATTTCTTTAATAGAAATTCAAATTTATTCGAAGATGCCAGAAGTTGAACCTCGAAATATTGTGGAAAAATTCTTTAGTAGTGTTCATAGGGTATTAGAAGGACCTGTCGTATGGGTGAGAGGTACACATTTTATAATTTGCTTATACTTGATTAACAAATTATCTTAGATAAATTTTAAATGTTACGGTGACTTTGTTTATATTTCCCTATTTTATTTAGAACATATAGTAGAACCTAATCAGCAACATTATCCGTGGTATCATCAAAAATTCCGTAGAGTTCCTACAATCGATGAATGCTACACTGATGATTCTGTTTGTTACTACGAAGCTAATGCCCAATACAAACGAGATAGGTAAGCAAAATATTGGATATAGAAATTTTGAGGTTAATTCGAGTATTACATAACCATTAAATCCCTTTTAAATCATTTAAGGTTGGTCGATTCGGAAATTTTAAACATATTAAGGAATCGCTTTGAAGAATGCCATATGTACGAGGCTCCGGATCATTTCGAGAAATGCAAAGAAATCCGAAAGCAGTACGAGGATGCCACAACAAATTGGTTTATCAAGTATGGCGATCTTGGCGGTTATCATAATGTAAAATCTGCGTATATGAAGCAGAAACATCGCATGATATGGGAACGTCGTCATGGTCCTGTAGGATCGGGAATAAAAAGTGAGGAAACCCCAGAAGAAATAGAATAAATTAAAACGGTAATAGTTTTTAAAATAGCATTCGTAAATATAAATTGTAGATTTCGATTGATTTTATTAATGATTTGAATGTGTTGTAAATAAAATAATAAAGCTGGAAAACTGTTTATTTATTTTATTTGTTAAATAGGTATTCGACCCAGGAAAATAAAAATAAAACACTACTAACTTATTAAAATTATAATATATTTATTGAACGGTAACTAGATGTCACTGGAATAATTCGCTTTTTCTTTTAGTTTTGTTTCGTACATATTACATCTATGACATTACGAATAAACAACCACACTTCTACAATGTTCAATAATAAATCGTCCACACTTTTACTTGAATTGTAGTTTTCACAAAACAACGTATTCGAATTAAATAGAAAGATCGAAAGTGCTACGACTAGTTAAAATAGCAAAATGTCCACATTGTATTAAAAAAATTTTGACAACCAATGGTCTTCAAACAAAAATGTTAACGTTCACCTATCAATTTTGACATTTTAAAAATTAAGTTAAAATATTGGAATCGTTCAATCCGATCTTATCTCTTAAATCGAACACAGACATCATTACAGTTGGCCTTTTTTAAATTTTGTGAATGATTTATAAGTTGGCAGTTCTGGCAATAAAGGAAATAATATTCGTCTGTATTAAGCCTATTTTACATGCCGCGATTTATTGGTCAATTAATAGAACAAGTTGATTTTCAATTTTATCGTACCATATGAGACGAAAATCGATCCAATTTCTTGAACAATTTATCGTGATTTATTGAATCGAATGGAACATTCTGTATTTTTGCCACGATTTTCCGACGATTTCACACTAACTTTGCTCTTATACCAACCCAGTAACGGAAAAATACCTACGAATTGTGTTTTTAAGTGAAGTCAAATTTCGAAAATTTACGGGGATTGATGTAATGGATAATTTGAATTAACTAACCAAATCTATAGCGGTGCCTATACCAAAACATTGAACAAAAGCAGATTGCCAATCTATTTTTATATGCAGATGAAGATTTCCTATTTATTAATTCCCCCCTTCAGCTATTAAAGAAACTAAACGAGTATTTACGATCGTTAAAAACTTGTCCAATTTATTGTAGAATGTAAAACGGCATATTTCTACCGATTTCTTAGTCAAGTACTTGTTCAATTAATTCGCCAGTAAATCGCGGCGTGTAAAACAGGCTTTACATTAAGAAATTGGTGAATATGTCCTTTATTGCCGGAACCACCAACTTAAATCATCATAAATTTAAAAAAATTCCAACTCTAGACATCATAATATATAAATATATTTAATAGTAATAATACGCTATTTTTATAATTATTATAAAATAATATAAAAGTACAAATGACACTTTTAGTGACAAGACGATAGTAAGTAATAATAAAAAAATATTACAAATTATATTAAGCAAAATTAATTACATTTACGTGGTATCTATGATTTTTAAAAGAAAAAAAAAGGAAAGTACATATTGTGATGATTATTCATGAGAATTGACTAGTTTTAGCATTTTTCCTTTTTAAAA
This sequence comes from Dynastes maya, assembly GCA_029619315.2. NCBI lineage: Eukaryota > Metazoa > Arthropoda > Insecta > Coleoptera > Scarabaeidae > Dynastes > Dynastes maya. The sequence goes on from JAROYE020000006.1 coordinate 49,369,127, forward strand.
ATATTTCAACCTAAAGCAGGTCAATTATTTCATAAAATGAACCTTAGCGAGTGATTTCTCATAGAAAATGTTAACAAAAGTTGGCAAATACAATAAGAAGCTTTTGATATTCCTCAATTAATATATTTAAGCAAAAGTTTTTAACTCCCAACAAAACGTCCATAGTTCTATTATCCCAAATTTTATTTTGTATATGTTGGTTGCTCTAGACACAATTGGTATACGTATATAACTTCAGATCAAAGAATGAAACTTAACCTCAATCTGGAAGTTTTTATCTTGCATTCTTTCTATTTTATTATTTGGAAATATACTAATTAATATACGTTATTATTTATATTTTAAAACCTTTTTCTTAAGGGTGTAATAAATTGAATAAAAATAATACAAACAGAGAGAGAAATCATATGATTTTAACGATATTATGACGCATGACTGTCAAGTCACAATAAAAATCAGTGACGACTTCACTTTTCCAATATATCATATGACATAAAGTATTACTTTGTGGGGATTTTAGAGCTATAGAAATGTTATTGTTGTTAGCTTATCTCATCTTGCATAATGTTGCATTTTATTGAAAATTAAGCATAAATTTATATGTAAACAAAAAGTATTTAAATATGGCGAGAAATTATAAAAAAATAACATTCTTCAAATGTTACAAGTACTCAATCGATAGCACAAGAGGTAAAAATTGATGTTACACCTCATTAATTTCCTATCAAACCTAAAATCTATTCTATTCCTACTTCTAAAGTTTATTCTTAACCATATTCCCGGTTGCGAATATATTCTGCGGGTCTAGCTCCCTTTTGGTGGCATTAAACAGAGCGACACCTACATCCGAAACAGTTTTCGCATACCATTTCCGTCGGATCTTCCCAACACCGTGATGATGAGATATGCTTCCGCCAGAGGCTATGATCTCGTCCCTAGCTCTTTCTTCTATACTCTCATAGGTGGTGACTGGGTCTTCTTCTAGTTTGCTATAATTGAAGGCGAAATAGAAGTAAATGACACAACCTGCGTCATAGGTCTGCGTGACTCGACAACATGAAAGGTAGTAGTCGATTCCTCTTTGTTTGCATTCCTGGCTGATCCTGTATTTGACGTTTTTGCAAAGGGTAATTGCCCTGTCCCACGGAACTGACGTCTCAAACGATTCAGCTACTACGTAATATTCTAAGGCGAGGTCCTGGAAATGTCAAGGATATAAATTTAATTAAAGGTAAACGAAAGAATGTTGCAATGTCACATGTTAAATCATTTAAATTAGTGATTTTGTATTGTTGTCACTGTTATAGTATGTTTTATAGATTAGAGGATCGGGGCGGAAATCTCTCTGGGGACCCCCTTATTGGAATGATGGCACCAAGCAAAATGTCAACACAAATATATTATTAACATTTATTCAATTAAAATGAGTTGGAAAATAATAAATCTTAAGACTAAAGAAAGAACAACTTACAACATTTAGCGGACAAATATACAGCGTGTCCCACTAAGAGTGGGGACCAGCGATATCTTGGAAATTACAATAGCTATAGTGATGGGAAAAAAATTTTCATAAGTAAAGTTGCAATGAGAAATGTAATTAAAATATTTTTAAATTCCAAACATGAGCGCTAGGGGACGCAGTTGTTAGGGTCAACTGTAAATTTGAAATTAGTCGGTAAAAGTTCCAGGATTATCTATGATTTTAAATGCTTTATTAAAAAGTGTAGTTAATTACGCACCACTTTGATTAAAGACGTTATGTCATATTATGAATAATAAGTGTAGTAGGCGTTGCCGAATCATGTAAAACTAAACCTGCTATAACTTCTGCAGTTTTTACCTGAATTAAAGAAATGTGGACTTGTTTGAAAGGGCATTCAGCGCTGCTTCAGACCTCGCAATTAGTGCCACCCGTTAATGTTCAAGAAATCTACCAGATGGCATTATTCCTAACTATACGAGTTTTTCCCAATTATCTCTAAAAATTTAAAAGTAACAATGTGCTTTTCTGATGTGTTTGAAGAGTTTTGATAGACTAAAGTAGTAGCGAAGACCGCATAGTGATATCATAGCTAGCTAGATCGCCAGATCTGACTGTGTTTGATTTTTATTTAGGGGGAAGGATAAAAGATCTGGTTTACCAAATAGGTCCGACAATGAAAGTTGATTCAAGCGATTCATAATGATATCGCTAGCCTATGAAGAGTAGAAATCGAAGCAGACGTTATTAGCACTCGTCGTAGACTAAATTTGCGTATAAATAATGGCAGCAAACAGTTTAAACATTTAAAATAAATTTAAGTTATTGTTTATTTGCATTTCAAGTAACACTATATTATGTACTATTGGTACTGTCTTGGTTTTGCATGGTTATCATTTATTTGTTTATTTTGTAACTGCTACATTTTGTTATTGTTTTTATTCCTTTGTTTCATGGCTAACTAAGGTAAGTTTCGATATTATTAAATAAGGTATTTGTAACTAATAGGGAGATTATTATTGATAATGGGCCGTTTTCGTTATTATCTGGAAAAAGGAAAAAGATATTACTATGCGGTTTTCGCCACTACTTTAGTCTGTCAAAACTCTTCGAACACAACATAAGAAAAGCATATTTTTGCATTTGAATTTTTAGAGGTAATTGAGGAAAACATACAGTTGGGAATAACGCCATCTGGTACATTTCCTGAACATTAACGGGTGGTACAAATTGCGACGTCTAAAACAGCGCTGAATGCCCTTTTGAACAAGTCCACATTTCTTTAATTTGGGTAAAAACTGCAGAAGTTATAGCAAGTTTAGTTTTACATGATTCGGCAACGCCTACTACATTATTTTATAAAAATGTTTTTAACTTTTCTGTCAATAATAAAAGCCAATAGAGCTTTCTGAAATCAAAGTTCTTTGCGAGATTAGACTTCAGAAAACTTGTTTATAGCTTCATGGAGATTAATGATTTTAGCTACTGCATTATCAATGGAAAGAACTACGGAATCGCTAAGTCTTACTTAGCTCACTGATGATCGAAAATAGCTTTTAATCGACTTCAACTTTGAAAAGATTCTCTCGCAAGAAATAATTGAAATATACACTGTCAAAAAAGTTTTTAGTGCAAAAAACGCATACTTAAAAATTTCCTTTCTAATCAGATGCCTGGAGCGGTAAAATCGTCTTTTCATTTTGTCGCAAATTCAAATTTCCCGCTACCAACATTCCAACATTGCCAAATTTGCCGTAAAAAAAACATCTGACAATGGAAAATTTATAGTAATACCAATACCGATTTTGTTTATTTCCCAACAATAATTTCATCTTAAATAAATGTTCGTTTTTATTGTGGAACATAATTTTAAAATGGCGTACTCTTTCTATACCTTTCATATACACACAAATGCCTTGTTTCCAGAAAAAAAAGCAATTAACATGTGTTTTTTAGATAGAAAAACAGATGGAAAGCGGAATACGCAAATCAATATTAATTTTTCATTTTAACGACGACATTTTACAATTATAGCAACGATAATGTTAATTTCAAAATACGCCTGGCTAATTAGCATCTAGTCATCTATGTAATTTAAGGCTATGCAAATATTAAATTATTACAAAATTACGAGAAAACGTTCAGGTAAATATTGATAGCGTTCAACTAGTATTTTTCCATAATATAATCATCACTTTGTTCAAAAATAAAGACGTAATCAATTTTGTTTTTGTTAAGGAGAGTTTTGGGATTTATGTAAAAACAAACATCTACGGTGGAAGAAAATTATTTTTATCCGTAAACATGACCAACGTCTGTGTTTGAAATAAAAGATACTCGGTTTATAAAAAGCCCATTAACACATAGTGTATGAAATGCTATTTAAATAAACAGAAGCTGTTAATTAATTTCCAGTTTGTTCTTGCATTAACATTATCTATCGGCAAATTTGAAATTAAACATTGACAGAATGAAGTACAGGGTCATTGGAAACGATTTGAATAGTCCTCTTGAAAAAAATTATAAATATTTTCTTACAAACAGTAAGTTTGGCAATGATTGCGAATGGAAATCACATTATCACGTAATCGTCCGCAATTTTGTTAATTAAACATTGACAGAACGAACTACAGGGTCATTCGAAGCGATTTGAATAATATTTTTTTATTAACAGCAAGTTCGGTAATGATTATGGTCTGGGCGAACAGCGGTAACAGTCAGTGTAGTAGATATGTGGTGTGGAGTCGACGATTATTTATTTCACGCGTTCTCAGCGTCAGTACTAAATCGATGCTGTATGCGAGTAGTTCTGTCGTAACTTGTTTCGTAATTGTACGCTTATGTTTGCTTTAAAAATGTCGCAGTTAGGTACGTCGCGAAAACGACCAATGGCAGACACAGTTAAAAACTTTATAGTGGACATGCCGGATTTAATTTTTGATGGCGCTAAAATTCAATGTCTTGTTTGTAAAATCCATTTAATGTGTTGGTTCAGAAGCCATTGTCAACGTCAAATCGAAAGCAAACAGCATTCTTCTGCAAAAAGTGGCATACGGGACCAAGAAAAATTCACATTTGATTTATGTGTTACTCTTATTTTATGTAATCTATCGTTTCGTTTTCAGCATTTGTCTCCTTCTGGAATAAATATGCGGACTGTAAATTACCTAGCCGGACATCGATACGAAATATAGTGCCATTTGCTCGTGAACATATAGAAAAAAGAATGAAAACGGAATTGAAAGATAAAAAACTATGGTTGTGTGTGGACGAAACAACAGATCGTCAAAAACATTCTGTGGTTACTGTAATGGTACGTACAATGGAACCACATTGACCGTCATCCTCCTTCTTACTTGCTTCCAAAAGGGTTATAAATTGTACTGCCGATGAGATTGTAAAGGTGGTGTTGAATTCATTGAACAAATTTGAAGTTTCAACTAAGCAACTTTTAATGTTTATGAGTGATGGTGCCGCAAACATGCGTTCTTTGGGCCGATCTCTTAAAGAACACAGTGGTAACTTCTTACATGTAACGGGTAAAATCCATACTCTAAATCTTGCGGCACAAACGATTCCTACATGTTTTCCACTAGTAAATGCATTGATTGCTAGTACAAAGGCAGTGTTTCTAAAGTCCCCGAAACGTACCCGACTATTTCACAAACTGTGTCCTGATTTACCTGAACCACCACAGCCGATTGTTACACGTTGGGGAACATGGTTGCAGGCTGCGTTTTACTACAACAAATATTTTGATCAAGTAAAGAAGGTAGTTTTAAAATTCAATCCGACAGAAGCTGCAGCAACCAAGAAAAGCCGGGAAATATTTCAAGATAGTCAGGTTAAAAGAGATTTACAAACTATTCACAACAATTACTTCGGACTAGCGGAGGGAATAGAAAAATTACAAAATGTTTCGATGTCGCTAGTGGATTTCTGTTCAAATTGTGAATGATGTTCACGCCAGTTATGCGCTGTAGAAGGCGAAACAAATTGGTGTGTAATGCGAAAATTTGAAAGTGTTTTAGAGAAAGACTCCGATTTTCTTATATTAAGACAAATTTGTGAAGGTGCGTGTGAAGATGATATAACATCGCTAGATGTTGAACGGTCGTTTTCGGCATTAAAAAACATTTATTCCGCACGTCGTACTCACTTGACTGACACAGCTGTGGAAACATATCTAATTATTTAACAGATGTTACCTAGTTTGTGATTTCACGGAAGACTTTTAAAACGGTAAGTGTTTCAGCACGTTTCATAATTTATTTCTTACCTTCTATTTTATGTGTAAACTTCTATGCGCTCGCCACGCCTCTGGCTGTTACCGCATATTTGCCCAGGTTGGTGATTAATGATTTTGAATAGAAATTACGTGGCATTGAAAGATTGGTACTATTGACAGGTGATAAACAAAATTTACATGCAAGCAATTACGATATTATTGTTAATATCTTTAAAATACATCTTTCTAATTAACTTTATAAAACAACACAAAATAACACTGCGAATGATAAAAATTATACAGTAAACACATTTTCTTATAACTATTAACCATTTTCAAACACGGAAAACTCATTAAATGTTGACAAATTAGTAATAAAAGGATTATTTCAAATTAATAGATTGATATTACGACTTATACGACATCCGTGTGATATTACGAATGATGCCCAAACGATCTTAATAGCAGTTTGTGGTTTTGTTGCATTTACAATGTTTACGCTGATTTACGTTTATTTAATGCGCTTTGATCAGCGAACAGCGTTGCCAACTTAGTGGAAACTCTACTAAATTTAATCGAATAAAATTTGATTTAGTGGTTGGTGAATGTTTAAGTGAATTTATTATATCTTATGACCTTGACATTTTACGCTAGTATCGTATTTCAAGGCTTATTGCTAAATTAGATTGTAAAAATGCATAAAGGGTCGTGTAAAGGCTGTTTTACACGACGAATAATTATGTTTATAATTATTAGAGTTTGTTAAAAAGGTGGTACCGGATAGCAGTAGCGTAGCGGTAGCGGCGTGGGTAGGGGTAATTTTTAACTCGTAGACGATCTCGACAGTACCGTGAGAGAGTTCAAAGCGACAGTACGTTGCACGCTGGAAGCTGCCAACATCTATGCAATTACGATACAATTTGCTACGTGTGCAAGGTACAGTAAAGGAATTTATAGAAGACAAGTTGAGAAATAAGAAAATCTGCCTATGTGTGGATGAAACAACTGATGCTCAGAAACACAGCGTCATTCATGTTGTAGCGCGTCCTTTAAAAAGTGATGGTCCACCAGCTTCGTTGTTATTATCCAGTAAAAGGATTCAGAAAACTAATGCAGAAACCGTTGTCAAGATAATAGAAGATTCGTTGAGAGAATTTTGCATCACAGGAACCCAAGTCACAATGTTCGTTACTGACGGAGCCGCAACAATGCTGAGAGTTGGTAGGATGTTGAAAATATGCTTTCCGACTCTTCTTCACATAACATGCCTCATACACGCATGTCACCTCGTAGCAGAAACCATTCGAAAGAAGTATCCGATGATGGATAAGTTAATAGCATCTACCAAAAAAGTGTTCATCAAACCTCCCAAACACATCCGTGTATTCAAACAATTGTGTCCGAAATTACCACCACCACCTCAGCCTGTAATAACGCGATGGGGAACATGGCTCCAGGCAGTATCTTACTATCAGAAATATTGTTCACAAGTGAAAAATGTCATCTTGAAACTTGATTCAAATGATACTGCAGCAGTTCGAGATAGTCAGCAACTTTTTTCCAATTCGGACGTTCAACAAGAAATAGATGAAATTTCCATGAACTATTCTGAAGTTGCACAAGCTATTGAGCAATTAGAAAACAGTCACTTATCTGCACGAGACGCATTAAAATGCATAAACAATTTATAAGCCGCTCTGGAAAACTTGACGAACACTATAGGAGTCGATGCTGCTCAAAAATTTGGTGCAATTTTAACGAAAAATCCCGATTTACAAAAGGTTCGGTCTATAATTGAAAATCAAGAGTGCCCAGATGAGGAAAAGGAATATCTGACATTTGCAAATCTTACTTCACTGGATGTCGAACGATCATTTTCGAAGTATACGACAACGTATTCACAACACCGTCGACGGCTGAATGAATTGACAATGGAAGCGTTGCTGATGCTGCAATTCTACGCAGAGTACCAGGGCGGTTGCCAATTGCCACAGTGGACATCAAGGCGACAGAAAAAAGGTAACAATATAATTTTTCAGTAATATTGTATATTACGTACCTACTTTTATGCGGTGCGCCACTGCCGGTGCCACCTTTTTAACAAACTCTAATAATCACTCATAATTTAAGATATGTTGGTGAGACTGGCCATTATTTGAATAAAATGTACTTTATTTTCGTTATGTTTTTACTATTAACAAACAAATTTTAATTAAAAAATCATAATTACACGCCTAACTCAAGGAAACCAATGGGAATTGCACAGACATTCATATCACGCCCTTTTATTTAAAATTAACCAATGAAATTATTCCATCATGAAACTGTACCCACGTATTCTATTTTATTATTCAAATTAGAACTAAATTTTTGCATATTAAAAAGAAATTTGTAATTTAAGCATTTTCCTATAGTTTAAAGTAAAGGAACTTGTAGATAAACCCCCATTTTTAAAATTCCCGCACAATTTAAATAGACGTTTCCGACAATAAAGATCAAATTCGCACGTAATAAGCCAATAAGATGACGAATATGTCTTCCATTACCGGAATTACCAATTTAAATTGTCCGCGAAATTAAAAAAATTCTTCTGAGGCCATTACATACCTCAAACTAGATTTATAACACGCCTTTTTTAAATATTTGACCAATGGAAACAACTGTAACGTTTAGAAGATATAAAAATAACATAAATGTCATTGTAAAAACATTAAATATCGACCAATCCATGCATATTTGTAGTTTTGAATAATGGTAAATATAATAATAAATAATGGTTATCGGCACCTCAATTACAGGTGTCCCAAGGAAGTAGCGTGATGGAATTTTAAAGAAAAATGTTCTGAATATAAGTTATTTAGTAAAACTATAAGATGTATGCTGAAAATTTGATGACTATATTTTTTATAATAAAGAAAATATTAAGGTTTTTAGAAAACGCAGACTTTTCGTTTTCACCCTGTATCTCAGTAACGGAATGGATTTCTAAAAATGTAATCCCGGATTGTACTTAGCCGAATAAGTGCCCAACTTTTTCCCCATTTAACCGACCTTGTATCTCTAACGGTTTCCAATATACCCATGTACTTCATGTTATCCTGGACACCCGCTATAGATTTGTATCTGAAGTTACACACACTGAAATAGGTTGCAGGTTTTTTAGTTTTGTTCGGAAACATTTTACAGTGTTGCTATTTACTTCCGTCAACAGTTGTGTACTCGTAAAATGAAGATAACATCCGTTAATCAAGGCTAAGCAAGATTCCTTTTGTATTCATGTATTAATCGTGATAATTAGACATCCGGTAGGACATTTTCACGGCACTTATTTATCAATGATTGATGATTACAAAGAGGAGTTGTAAATTATCAATTTACATAGAGATTTATTGTCTAAAGACTCTTTCTAACAAATTGTCACTATAATTACGCACGCAAAACGTCGTCAACACATCTTAGTTTTAATAATTTTATGGTCAGAAACAATCTTTTAAATGGTTGATTGAACATAAAATCAAGGGGCCATCAGGGCCATTTAACGTATCGGCAATAACCATATTTGCACTTAAATTTTATAGTTTTTCAACACGTACATATTTCCTTAGAGCTTATATAACGTCAATAACGTCTAGGTATTCTTGTAATATAAAATTCAAAAGCTATTAATCGATAACAATAATAATAAAATTAATTTAAAAAGATGGATATGCCGATTGTTAAAATTAAACTTAGCCAATACAAATACAGCTGATTTGCACAAGCTGTCCTTGCTGAATCTAAAATGATAAAATATATGTATAAAGATAAGATGCAGAAATAAAATAAAAAGCCGATTTCTGTGAGTTGGTTTGAGAAATATCCGCTTGTTTATTTTTGGTTCAGTTTAGGAAACGAGAGCGTGCGTCGTGTTTTGTGTTACATGTTATTCATTATAAGCACACAATTATTAATTTAAAATGTGTAATGTGAACAAGGCTAAAAAACGACCCTTTGCTGGCACAGTAAATAAGTTTATCCTTTGACTGTCCGATTTCTTCTACGACGGTGCTAAAATAGTTTGTAAAGTGTGCGAGAAACATTTGATGTGCTGGAACAAGGCGGACTGTAACAAACATGTAAATACAGAAGAATACGGAAATAGAAAAAAGGGCGTGTCAACGAGAATTGTCTTTATTTTAGATTTACTGGTCACGATGATAACCTGTAATTTGTCACTTGGCTTACTCGAAAAAGAACCGTTTTAGAACTTTTGGTATAAGTACAACCCCGAGCTGAAGTTGCCAATTACGAAAATGGCACGGCACGTAAGCATACGCGAAGACGTGGAAAAAAAAATCAAATCCACATTTCAGGATCGTAGATAAAAAACCACGATTCATCACAAGTAATCACTCTGTTTAACAATCCTGGATCATCGTCAATGTTGTTTATTGTGTTCATTCTCGATTCCTTTTGCTCTCGAGTGAGAAGTTTTGGCACCATTTTTGCGCAAACTTTTTGCATGTTGCATGCAAAATCTGACGGATAGTTTCTTTGTTAATTCCTGAGATTTCAGCAAGAACTCGGACGCTGAAACGATTTTCGCGGATCAATTTACCCATTTTCTGAATGCTGTCGTCCGTTTTTGATATTTTTTTTTTTTTGATATTCGGTCATTTCACATCCCTCCTTAAACCTTTTACACCACTCAAAAACGTGTATGCGCGATAAATACTCATTTCCGTACACTTCCTTTAACGTGGCATGAGCTTCTGTAGCAGTTTTTCCCAGTTTCACTAGAAACTTGAGGTTGACCCGTTGCTCGATCTGAACACTCTACATTTTTCCGACGCGACGCTAGCGTAAGGACTTGAACGGACGATTGCTGCAGCGAGACTGAGCGACGTACAACCGTGCCCATCGAGCTCAGAGTGGGGGAAGCATCTACAAGCACAGACATGTCCAAACCTGCCGTGGCGTGCTCCCTATTTGCCGATAGTAGCACCCGTCCGGTTATTCAATTGCCACATCTCGTATACATGACGTAAAATAAAATATTCCGATTTTATCACGTGAAAACAAATTTGTGATGGTGCATCGACTAATTCATTAACTGAATTCAATGTGTTTTAATCATGCATGTACTGCATCCGTAGATGTCGAACGATCTTTTTCAAAATATAAACACATTTTTTTCACCACGGCAAACATCATTTAACGGGACAACTGTGGAAACATATCTAATGCTGTCAACTTTTTACGACTCTTATCCATCGGGCGATAATACTAAGAATGGTGCCTCTACTTCTCAGATATTATAAATCTTGATTGGTTCTATTATTATTCGATTTATTGCTTATTTTTGGGTATTGTACTTACTGAATAAAACGTACCCCTATGCCGCGCAGAGACATTATCTCGCTTTAATAATTTAATCTATGCTTTGGCTAAGGTGGACAATAGTAATTTGTATAATAAAGTCTCTGTTGCAATTAAGGATTACAAAAAATGTATGTGTGGTATAAATGACACCAATTAAATAATTGAAAAGGGCAAAGTTCACATTAAATATAGCCTGGTGTCATTAGAATGATTTTTGATGAATTTATATCATTGTGCCGAAGATTTTGAACATTTTGCCGTGTCTCCAAAATAGATTTTAAAAAAAATGTGTTCTTTCTGAGTCAATTAAATCGAAACAGATAGAACACTGTTATAAGTCCAATTTTCGGCGATATTATGTAAGAAAACTACCTACTTTCATCAACAAATAAGTGGAAGAGATGATTTTAAAGCAATTTCCAGATTGTTGGACAAGTTCCAAAAACGTAAGACTATCCTTCACTTGTCAATCGTTGACGAAAGGTTATCAGCCAATGAATCTACCGTGGAGCTATTCCAGCTTGGTAAATTACCACAAAGACTGGTAAGACTTATTTGTTTTATGCGTTTTATTTAAATACAGAGATGATCATGTTATTCCTAATTTTTTTCTTATCAAACATTATATTGTTTCCCTTTCTGCCAGTTGGATTTTTCGTCGCGCAAGTTTTGCATTGGTTAGGGAACGAATTAGGCAATAAGACGTGATCTGAATTCCGTTTCCAACTACCCCATTTACGCTTAGAGCGTCCATTTACGATTCCCTAATCCCTAAACCATCCCAGAATTCTAGAGTCGCCACACACTGTCATAAACCTTTCCAGTCGACCTCTATCTTCTAATGAGGTTGCTGTACTCTCCAAAAGCCCTAACTTTGTCCCTATACCTAAACTTATCCTTACTGAAGACAACATTACTGATATAGAGTCTAATTTCCTTCCGAAACCGCTGATCCCATTCGCTTTGAAACAACCAAAATCCTCGTACGTGTCAAACCTCCGAAATCAAACCAGAAACCCTGGCCTTAAAATCGATGTACTACGAGCTGATAAGGGAATTGCTACGATGAGCCTGGACAATGAAGAGTATGAGCAAAAAGTTCTTTCCTTAGACTAAGACGGCAACTATTAACTTCTTAAACGTGATCCTACTTCCCGAATTGAACATTTCATCATTAACTCCATTAAAACGTTATCTATCTTCTCCCTAGTGATTCTTCAGCCCCTAAGTTATAGAGTCTCCCTAAAATTCATATAAACCCAATATCCCTTCACGTAATATCATCAGCACTATCAATAGCCCTACCTACAAATTATTGAATTACCTTTCTAACCTTCTAAAACCTTACGCTGGACGCATCCAACATTCCCAACATTTCGTTAAATGACTAAAAAAGTTGACGATAGATCCTGGTGATTTACTTGTCAATCCTTATTTACCAAAGTTCCCATACCGGATACAGTATCTATTATTGGAGAGTTCCTCATCTCCAATGACCAACCGGAAGCTTGTCTTTCTGCTACCTATTTCCATCCAGCCCCAAAAAGTGGTGTTATCAATTCTCTTATTCAAAAGACCATTTCCGCATATGAACCCAATTCGCTTCCTCAAGAACTGAACCACTTCACTCGAGACTCTGATCTGCAATAATCCCGACGTAGAAGAACTATGTACTGAAGACAACAACATTTAAGCAATGTATTTACCACCATATTGCACCTCCCTTTATTCAGCCAATGGATCAACACGGGTATCCAAATATGAAGCTGCATTATCGTAAATCTGTATCATATTTGAAGATGTCCATGCTGTCAGATGCTGTCAGCAGAAAACACTGTGGCCCAATTAGTTTATTAGATGTTCAGGATATTCAAAACACTGAATCCCATCAAAGCAATGATGATGAAGAAATACATTGCGTTACCAATGTTTGCAACGACGTTTTCCAAACTGATGTAACTAACAATGAAATTCCACAATGGCTTGTGGGAAGCGATGAAGATATTCTAGCAACGGATGAAAAGGTAATTTGATCACCGACAGTTAGCCTAGGAAGCAACAAGGAAGAAGACGAGGAAGAAAAGGTTCCACATGAGAAAAGTGTAACCCTAAAGTATTTTCAGCAGGGTATCAAGTGGAATGCAGAAAATAACACACCAGATCAACAACTGTTACTTATACAGCGCGTTAGAGATCAAATGTTTAATACTAAAGTTTTTTTTTGAAATAAAATCTTGTTCTATATCTTTAAAGTTTTTTTAATCCACATATATGTATTCCTAAAACACTAATTTGAAGCAGTTTAAGTGAAAAGACTGTCATATTCGCTAATTAAATTTCCTTTCCCCAATTTGCTAAATAAATCTATTAGCAAAAATTAAAAATTACTTACCCTAATATAAGCGATGACAAAGGTAAGCATGTACCCCCTCTCACCATTGGTGCCACCTGCTGGGAGTCCACCGAACTTCTCAGCTATAGCGTAGATCTTCTTCTCATTCTGGTCAACCTCCTTCTTGTCACCTTCAAACAGCAAAGTCATAACCACCATGGAATCTATATCGAAACCTTTTATCCTGGTGACGTAGAATTTTTTCAATCCATCTAGAAAGGTGCTCAAAATACCTGCTACGGGTTTCAAACTCTGGCCGAATTTGAACTGCTCATTATCCATCAACCTAATCGAAGCTGGCTGACATCTTTCTTTAGCAACGTCCCTCATGCACTTAACACCAGACTCAAAATCTGGAAAAACTATGGAGCCGTATCTTTTGCATTGAGGTAAAGGTCTGATTTTCAAAGTAACTTCGGTTATAACCCCGAAACTACCTTCCGAACCCATAATCACATGATTGAAGTCAGGTCCGCAACTTAGACGAGGTACTTGGCAATTCTTTTCGAGCACACCTTTAGGTGTGACCATTCTAACGTTGACCAGGAGATCTTCAATATTACCATATATATTTTTCTTCATCCCAGATGCTCTGGTCGCCACCCAGCCACCTAAGCTTGAAAATTCGTAGCTATCAGGTTCATGACCGCAAGTAAAACCAAAGGTTTTCAACTCCCTTTCTAAATCTTGCCCGATAATCCCACTTTCGCAAGTCACAGTTAAATTCTCGCGATCCAGCACGAGGATGTTGTTCATTTGCGAAGTATCCAGAGAAATTATAGTCCTGGGATCGTCGGGACAATCTATGGCTCCAGAAACAGCCGTTCCACCTCCAAAAGGTATGACGACCATGTTGAGTTCGCAAGCGAACGCTACGATTTTAACCACATCATCGTGACAGCTCGGCCAGATAACAACATCAGGGATTCTTCTAAAGGAAGACTCCCTTAAGATGTAGATGTCATGTAAAGTGTGACCGTGCGCTCTGATTAACCTGTCCAATCCGTCAGTTGAGTAAGATAAGTCCATTTCGTTAAGTCTATTGAATAATTCTTTAGGAACGTTGGTGTTGGGATATCTCTCGGGTGGTGGTGGTGTCCTGGTCTTCTGGAATTTCGTTACCTCAACGTTTAAAATGTCCTTAACCCATTGCGTGAAATAGGGCAGCGAATGACCACCTATGGGATACCTTTTAAGGAATGGTTTATTTTGGAAGATGATTGATATGGATGACTTACCTATCTCCGGTGAAATATAACTGGTTTTCCTTTACGATGAACTGGGAATCCTTGTAACCCCAACCGTTCCATTTCAAGAGCTCTTGCCTGAAAATAGGATACGACATTGGGGTGACTTTTTTTAATCGAACTTATTCGACACAAAATTTAAAATAGTTTAATTTCCCGCCATGTCAAATATGCAATTCCACCAACTGTTTGTCAAGTAACTGTTAGGTGATTTTTACTAATTTGATGGACGCATCATAAATAAATGTGAAAATGTAATTTTAGAATTAATGAAGTAGAAAAACACGACTGACTAACAGATTATAGGTTATGTTCTAAATGTATTGTAATTGCTGCTATAAATTAATCAACATTAAACAACTAAATTTTACATTTTTTGATCGTGTAGGTTTTTTATAATTAAAGGAGCCTGTGTAGTATATTCTAAATATAATATAATAGTAATGGCCACAAAACGATACCATAACCTCCAACCATAACAAAAAGGTGTTGGCAACACTGTAATTCTTAGATATTTCTTAATTCTTGTCATATTCATTTTATTTACTTGAGAACTCAGATCAGCTACTATACAAAAACTTATGCAGGATGATTCTAAATATCTATGACAAACTTTAAGGGCTGATTTCTGGAATTATTTTGATAATAAAAGTTCATATAAACATATATTTAAGACTGTGGGGGTAGTTACACTTACACTCTGATGTAAAGTGAACCGCTAAAATATATGGCTGGTGTTGCAACGTTTGTCCGCTACGAAAGTATAGGGTGGGAAGTCACGCGAAGCGAATCTCTCAGTAAGAATTCAATCGCCATCAGGAGAGGATCACGCTAGACTCTAGCCATGCATTATACCCGTAGTTTATTTCTTTATTTCTTTAATTGATCATCATTGCCTCCTTGGTTATTTTTGACTCGTTTTGTTTTTGTCTCGAAATTATACTGTAGAATAATTTTCTTTTTAATTATGTTCTTGTAAACTAAAAAGTCATTAAATGGTACTGCAGTAGAAGCAGTACTGCAAATGACTGCTTTTTTGAATATTTATTATAATAATACGTTTAACTGAATTTTTACTCATACAAATGAGATTCATTGTACCATAAAATTCTATTAATTAGATTTAGAAAACATGTAAGTATTTGTTATGAGCTTATTATCGAAGAACGTTTCCTTTGCTTGACAGACGATATAGTACTTATTTTAAAATAATCAACAATTAAAATCCATCAACATAAAGCAAATAAGATGTATTACGTATTGCCTAAAATCTGCTCCGACCTCGACTACGTATGCTAGGCGAGTTGCGAGTGTGTGCACTTGTCTAGGGGCACTGAGAAGCGGAGGGAACATTCCTAACACAAGCGGTAACGTTATACGCCATATTGTTGGGACCCCCTACCCCACTACGTATTTTAAAAATTCTTTTACATTCGTGCATTAATATAAATCATACATCATACATATGGTTAATTAGCAATCACGAAACGGACCTACTTTGGCATTGTTTGCCTAGTTCAACTTTGGCAGACGGAGATGAAAAGTGTGCCAAAGATTTAAAAAAAAACAAGGACCAAGTGATAGTTTTATTGTGTTCAAACGCTTCTGGTGACCACATATTGACTCCTTATGTTATTAGTAGAGTTTGCTAAAAAGGTGGTACCGGATGGCAGTAGCGTAGCGGTAACGGCGTGGATAAGGGTAATTGTCAACTCGTAGTCGATCTCGACAGTACCGCGAGAGAGTTCAAAGCGACAGTACGTTGCACGTTGCACGGCAAATAAGTACGAGGAGATGGGACGCCCAAAGACTGTAACGTTCCCTTTGAATATGAATAAATATCTCAGGCATTTCCCTGGATTAGAATATAGAAGTCAGCATGTTTATTGCATAATGTGCAATAGCGGATTGCTAAGTCGCGATAGGTTTGAATGTAGAAAACATTGTAAAAGTAAACGTCATGTATTGAATTTAAGAAACAATATTCCATACTGGCAATTTTTATATGATTTTATTTTTATGTTAAGTGCGTGCAACATCCCACAACATCTAGTATCTAATGAACACTTTCGTCTTTTTTGGGTTAAGTACGTTCCCTCATGGAAGCTGCCAACATCAATGCAATTACGATACAATTTGCCACGCGTGCAAGGTACAGTAAAGGAATGTATAAAAGACGAGTTGAGAAATAAGAAAATTTGCCTACGTGTGGATGAAACACAGCGTCCTTTAAAACGTGATGGTCAACCAGCTTCATTGTTGTTATCCAGTAAAAGGATTCAGAAAACTAATGCAGAAACCGTTGTCAAGATAATAAAAGATTCGTTGAGAGAATTTTGTATCACAGGAACCCAAGTCACAATGTTCGTTATTGACGGAGCCGCTACAATGCTGAGAGTTGGTAGGATGTTGAAAATTTTGGAGTTGTTTCTACAGAATCTAGAGCCAGTATTGTAGCAGCATCTTCATCGTGTATCCTTTTCCTTTTCTTGATGTCATGTACGCTACCTGCTCTTTCAAATTTTTCTACCGAATTTCGTAAAGCATCAAACGCACACGTGAACATTAGGAAACTTCCGTTGAAATTTTTGAATTGCAAAGTTATAAGAAGCCTCACCAGTTCCAGAACATTGAACGAGGCAAACTTTCTGTTCTAAAGTTAGCATTACTATTAAGTAAGTCTCAGTAAAGATTCACAAATACGTAATGGCATTGACAAATAACACGTAACTTGATTTACTTATTAGGTTATCGTGGAAGATAACAGGATAATCTAATTTAATCAAAAACATGAAACTTAGAAACTTTTTTGCTTAAATTTTTGTGTGTTTTTGTAATTTTCTCAGCTGCTAAAAAGAATATTCTGATTTTTGTTTCAGAATTGGTGGTTTTGAGACAAGCAAAAAATTTTATAAAGAATTACATTTTTGCGTTAAGTTACAAATAAAATTGTTTTTCCTCTTGTTCAGTCCATCCGGGGACACACTGTATGTTATTTTAAATATTTACATATTTAACAGACGAAATTAAGTGAAAATATTCATCAAAAACAAATATTTGTACTTAAACTTTTTTTTTCATTGATATAGTGCTTGAGTTGACATTCTTAATATAAGCATAAGTAATTTTCTCAGTGATTATGACAGTGTCAAAGAAAAATATTTAATTTCGATTTTAGCGTCTCCTACTTATCCGAATAGTTATACAATTGCGGTTAAATAAGTCGATAATTAGAATCAAGAGGTTAGGCTTGTGGACAGGTGCTTATTGGGCCATAAACGTTTTACTATAAACCATTGTCCAAAAACGTGAGTTTATAACAAGTGTGAAACGATTATCTCGAAATAGGTTCAATGAAAACTAAATATGTATAGGTTAATAACGCAATTTAAATATGGATACCGCGCGCGAAAGTTGAGAATTGCAAGGTACGAGGTGACACCCAAAAGTTCCCGAAAGTTGATGACGACCATTAACCGGTATTACGCCAGAACATGTAGAACTGTTCGGAATGCAGTTGCGCATGATCCTAAGCAGACCATATAAGATATCAGTAACATTGCTGGATTGTTTTATGAATAGAGCGAGGTAATCGTCTCTGCGATACATAGGCGTTTCACCGGAATAGCGAGCTGTGTGCAAAAATCGATTCTCGCTTTGTCAGCGTCCGCTTGTTTATTTTAAATTCAGTTTAGGAAACGAGAGCGTGCGTTGTGTTTTGCCTTAATATGCCAAAATCAGAATGTTTTTTACGATCTGTTATTTCGTCCACACAGAACCACAATTTTTTATCTTTCAACTCCGATTTAATTCCTTTTTCAACATGTTCACGAGCAGATGGCACAATTCTTTGTAAAGATGCCCGACTTGGTAATTTGCAGTCCGAATATTTATTCCAAAACAAGACATATGCTTCCTTGTCTAGTAAATTAAACGGTAGATTACATACAATAAAGGTAACACATAAATTAAATTTAAATTTGTCATAGTGTCGTGTGCAATTTTTTTTTGAAGAATGCTGTTTACTATTTACGTGACGTAGACAATCCCTTTTGGATCAACACATTAAAGGGATATTACAAACTACACATTGAATTTTAACGCCATCATAATTAACTTTGTCCAACATTGGTCGTTTTCGCGACGTAGGTAACATTTTTAAAACAAACGTAGAACTACGAAATAGTATTTACGGCAGCGTACGTGTATACACAACAGATTTGATTGAGACTCGTAGTTATACTGAGGGTTGTATCGAACCTCCGCCACTGGTTGGCGCTAGTGAGCAATTCAACTTGTAATTTGTCACTTCGCTTACTGGAAAAAGAACCGTTTCAGAACCTTTGGTATAAGTACGTTTCTACATCTACATTAAAAAATTAAAAAATCAGCGACAATACGTTCGGTAGGCCGTTTCAAAGGCTGTATACACAAATGTATTAGTAGTGTGGAAAGGAGGTTAGGGATTGTGACAGAGTAGGGATTAGGTGCGGAGAGGGGAGCTTGAGTCCCGTATGTTAGTCCTACTTTAGTCCTGTATTAGTCACGTATGGTCCTGTATTCTGTCGTAGATTCAATATACATACATTTGTGTTAAGATAAAGCCTTTTATTACAATCACCTCAAGATATCACGGTGGCGACGAGGATAGCAAGTAAAACAAAAATTTACAAGCTAAAGAAACGATTTTGCGGAGAAAATCGCGATAAGGAAAAACGGACACGAGTAGCCACGTGGTTGGTCATTTGCCCGAATTCAACGTGGATGTGACCGATTTGCAAATTTATAAGGCTAAATTAGGGAACTATTTTGTCGCAAATGAGATCACGACCAATGAGAGAAAAAGGGCAATTTTATTAAACATGCTAGGAGAAGAATCGTACCGTCTAGTTTTTAATTTATGTACGCCGAGTACACCCGAAAACAAAAAAAATCAAGATATAGCGTTACTGGACAAATACTTCAAGCCGCAAAAATCCATTTTCGCGGAAAGAATTAAATTTTACGAAGCAACAAAAGACGGTGGTGAATCTGTAAAATGGGCGACGCGAGTAAGAAGCTTGGCTTCATCATGTGAATTCGCCGCAACCGATTCATTTGTGGATTCGGAAGAGGGCCGATTTTGGATCGCTTGTTGGAAGAGGGCGCTTAAGAGGCAATAAAAGTAGCTGAAATTAAGATGGCAGCATTAAGAAGGAGGAAGAGGTCCACGTAATGCGGAAGACTCGTGACGTTCGAAGTCCACGCCATCAAGGATCGGAGCGAGGAGCCGCTGGCGCATCTACAGCTCAGAAGAGGACAGAGAGATGCAGCACATGCGTAAAACAAGGACACACAAAAGGTAAGTGTTTTTTTAAAACGTATACTTGTAACATTTGTAAAAAGAGAGGTCATCGTTTCAAAAGAATAACTATGTTGAGGATGGTAGTAAATGTAATGATGATGATTTGGTTTTGTAAAATGTATACACTACCGGTTCTGATTCTCCGTATTATATTGAAGTTCTTATTGAACATTTCAAAGTTAAATGTTTAGTGGATACAGGATCAAGTGTTTCGTTAATGTCAAGGGAACTATATAAGGAAAAATGTAATAATTTAGAATTGAATAAAAAAAGTTTTTATGATGGTTCAAAAGTAAAGCTTCTGGGTACTTGTGCAATGTTAGGAAAAATGAAGGATAGAGAAAGTGTAACAAATTTTCATGTTATGACTAATGGAAGAATGCCGCTATCGGGGCGAGATTTTTTGAGTAAATTTGGCATTAGTTTTAATGTTGGTTACACAAATATTAATAGTAACCTAGATAAGCTTTTATTAAATTATACAGATATTTTTTCTGATGGTTTAGGATATTTTAGGAAGGGCCTAGTTTCATTTAAAAGATATTAATGTTCCTCCGAAGTTTATTAAAGCTACACCTGTACCTTATGCAATAAGATCTCAAGTAGAACAGGAAATAAAACAATAATCAAAAATTAATGCTAATATATCCAAAACAGCACTGAGCATGAGCTATAATAGCATTAATTTTTGGTTATTGTTACTAGGCATTCTTTCCACGTGTATTTTTATACATCATGGTAAGCCTGAGGGATAATTTGCACGTGTAGATATCACTGTGCCTAAGCACAACACCCCCTTGCGTTTGGCAGCCCAGGAGCTGCCCGATAGGTGGTGGACATCTACACTCCGGTTTGTCTTGCCACCCTCTGGGATGGCGTGACTGTGTTTCTTAGGGATAGGTGTCGCCGAAAAACATATTTAGTGCTGTTTTGGAGATTAGCAGCATAAACCGAGAGACAAACGCAATTGTAGCAGCAGAAAATTGTGCTCGTAACCACGCCGATGACGCCGGGTAGACAGAAACATGTTCGTGTGTTAGCGCTATTTTCTCTGCTACATTGTTTTTGCCGGGAATGATTCCATCAATACCATGAGCTATATTAGCATTAATTTTTGGTTATTGTTACTAGGCATTCTTTCCACGTATAGGAAATAAAGGGTTTGGTTTCTCTAGGAATTTTGACTCCAGTGGATTACTACGAGTGGGTTTCACCAGTAGTACCAATTTTTAAGAAAGATGGATGAATTCGACTTTGTGGAGACTACAAAACTACCTTGAACCCTATTCGGAGGATTGAAGATTTATTTAGTGATCACCAGCAAGGTAGTCATTTTTCGAAGTTAGATTTGGGTCAGGCATATCAACAAGTCGAAGTAGATGAGAAATCAAAAGATTTGCTAACAATATCGACGCATTTAGGGTTATTTAAGCAGAACCGTTTACCGAATTGTAGAAGACTGAAGAAGAGCATTTGCATAAGTTAGCTTTGGTTCCAGATAAATTAAATGAAGTAGGTTTAAAAGTAAATAAAACTAAATGTCATTTTTTTCGAAGTAAAGTAGAATATTTGGGTTATCTGATTGATTCTCAGGGATTGCATCCTAGTGTAAGTAAAACAGAAGTAATAAATGACGGTTCTTTACTTTCCGGACGACCCCCATACAAATTATGTGAATGACGTATTGTTAATTTGTTTCATCCGTCTTTTATTATATTTAGTATCCAATAAATACACATATTCTAAATAAACAACCGCCTTGATATTTTATTAGACAGCTGACTAATTAGACCGATATACATGTCTTGTACTAATTTAAAAGTAAATTCTGGAAAAGCTAACTTCATTTTCAATTAGCAAACACGTGCCTTTTACTGTGGGATTTTTTAAAAATAATCCATCCATCAAACAACGTTCCTTGATGTAATACATAAAAGTTTTGGAACCACTAGAAAGACCACTAAAATTACGTTAAAAATATTATTCTAAAAATTTTCATTGTTTGATGTATTTTTGTGGTGATTTAAAAATTTGGTTAGAATTGACGGTAGGTTAACTTATATTTGTTTTTCTAAAAAAATTCATTAAAAATAATCATCCAAATGATTTAAATCAGGCCAACTCTTGCCTAAATATTTATTTGAATAAGCCGCCATTAATTTCATAGTTCCACTACGATCTTCAGAGGGCATTTTCGAACTTGAAATGAATAGGAAGTTAGCTATTTATAGCGGAATGTAAATTATTTAATCCCTCACTTTTGAAAGGACCTGTATACGAATATTTTGCTTGGCAATCCATTTTTAAACAAAACAATTTTGAAATGTAAACTACGTTATCGTTTATCTCAAAAATGTATACGAAAATACATCAAACAAACGGGTTAACGTATCAGTCACATTACGAAAGGCAAGACAGTATCAAATTTGTGAGATTATTTATCTAAATCCGATGGGGTCATTTATTTTATTAGCAAATTGTTCTGAAATTGTAAACTCTACGGTAACTCGATAGAAACATATATTTAGAATAGATTATGCTCCTTTTTTTGTAGATAAATAAATGAATAAGCTCAATAAACTTACCGCTTTTTCGGTATAGCACTCCTCACGTTGATTTCGTCTGGATTTTGACCGGTATTTTTATTTGCGAATACCACATTTTTCTCGGAAGCTGTAGATGGTTTTTTATCGTCTTCCTCACCTTTGAGTTGTATTTGCTCCTCGATTTTAACTTCCGAAGGTAACATCTTGAATACAGCAAGGTTGAATAGGTTGGAATTTCAACGCCACTATTTACGAGAACTAGAACGTCTGTACCGATTAATGGGAAACACCTTGTATCTATCTAATCTTAATTATATGTCACACTTATGCAAAGTACGCACGCCGTACTCACTATCGCTGATTTATATCTGGCGTAACGCGAATTTGTACCCCCACGTGCACCGGTTTTCGAGGTATTGCCGGTTATTTATCCGTGTTTATCGGCTCCCAAAGTGGGGATAGATGATTTACTTGTATACCGGCTTTTAACAGATTTGACACATGGAATGACATAATCGCGAGATGTGTTCATTTTAATAGGTTGGCAAGATCTCTATTTTTAGCAATTAATTACTATAAATCTGTAATTTTATGTTAAAAATACGAAAAAGACTTATTGTAATCGCTCTCAATGTGTAATGCAATGGATAAAGTAATAAAATAAACAAGCAGAGGTTACGTTACTATTTTAGACTGTATATTCCAATGATATTTTACAAAAAAAAACTAAGATTACAAAGCAATATTTGTTGTTATTAAACCTTCATTTACATTCTTTAACTTAATTCAATAAAATCAAGAAATAATCATTCCAAAGCATTTGGAAAAATATATGCCTGATACAGAAATGAGGTTGGTAGAACTGTAAAGCGGGAGGATGTTTAAATTCTGATGATTTTACTTTATTTAGATCTTCAAAGTTTGAAATCTAAATAATTATTTTTAAATAATTTGCACCTATTACTTAGTGATTTAAAGGAATAAACCTATCGCTTGTATTATTGCATAATTTACTCCAATGTAATGCACCGCAAAATTGATATTGATTTTGGAGTAAATAAAACGAAATAACTTGTTTACTTTGAATCTTATTAAGTTTTTGTTGAAGGTGCAGATTAGATCAAAACATTTAAATCTGTATATAATACATCCACATTTAATTTGCTAAATGGCTTTTACGTTATTATAATTATAGGATCTAATTTTAAATAAATCTCATCGGGTTAAATATTATTTCACTGCAGTTAAAAATATTAAATGGGCTGACATTTTTTCTTTAATATTCTTTTTCTAAAATTAACAATTACATTCAAGATAGCAAAATATCAAATAAACATAAATAAATTGGTGCCTTCTGGTTGCCGTAGCTTGTGGCTTGATCTCGGCGGGTTACAAGTTTGCATATTATCGACTTGTATAGTGACATTTTACGAATAAATTTATCAATTTAAAGCAAAAATATAAAATAAAGCGCTAAAAGATAGTAAAATCATTGAAAAATGGGACAATATATTGATTGGGTTGGCATTTTTAAAATTTAGCAGGTGATTTAAGTTGTTAGCTCCGGCAATAAAGGACATACTCGTCTGTATTACGTTAAGAAATTGGCGGAAATGTCTTTTATTGCCAGAACTACCAACTTAAATCATCCGCGAAATTTAAAAAATACCAACTCTACTCATCAAATTACTTGAACATATGTAGGTTCGTTTTAATACGTTGGTAAGCATCCTAACATCCACAAATCTTTAATTTTATGTTAAGCCTGTGTTACACCCCGGAATTTATTGACTAATCAATTGAGCAAGTTCTTGATCAAGAAATCGTGTACAATTTTCCAACGATTTTTCACTAACTTTACTGTATTAATACCAACACAGTAACAGGAAAGTACCTACGAATTTTGTTTAGCGTTTTTAAAGTAAAGTGAGAATAAATTTCGAAAATTTACGGGGATTGATGTAATGGATAATTTAAATTAACTAACTGAAACTGAAGTAACCAAACCTATATCTGTGCCTATACCAAAACTACTAAAACATCGAACAAAAGCAGATTGTCAATCTATTTTTATACGCAGATGAAAATTTCCTATTTAATAATTCCCTCGTTCAACTATTAACGAAACTAAACAAATATTCACGATCATTAAAAACTTGTCCAATTTATTGTAGAATGTAAAATGGCGAGCATGATCTATTCAATTCAATTAATCGTATGATAAATTGTTCAAGATATCGGACCGATTTTTCCTGTTTTATACGGTACGATAAAATCGAAGATCAACTTGTTCAATTAATTGGCCAATAAATCGCGGCGTGTAAAACAGGCTTTAAAACGCGAAATTTAAGATAAGGAAAGTAACATTTATTGTTAATTTGTGGAAATATAGAAAAGTTAATATGCCTGGTACATATGAAGTTGGCAGCTCCGTAAAAAGAGAAAATGTTTAAATTCCAATGATGGATTTAACTATTATCAATCTCGGCCTTCAAAGTTTAAGAGCTAAACGATTATTTCTAAATGATTTGCATATATTGCGGACTAATTTAAAAAAACAAACCCATCGCTTGTAAGATTAATTAAATAAATAACAAAAATTAATATCAAATTAAATTACTGTGATTAGCTCGAGTCCTTTTTCGTTTCTATTGCAGGTGTGGATTATATTAAGACGTTATGCAATATAACACGCCGATTTGCTTGATTTTCTAAATGGCTCTTATGGGATTATAGTATTTTATTTTAAATAAATATCAGTTCCGACGCCCTAAAAGGGCAAAAGGAAGAAGCGAAGAAGAAGAAATAAAAATCAGAGGCTTAAGTATATGTACTCCTTTGATGTTAAAAATATGAAATCATCTTATTTTTTGGTTTCTCTCTTTTTTAATGTTCTTTTTCTGAAATTTATAACTAAATTCAAAATAGTAAAAAATTAAATATAATTAACGTTACGGAATATATACTAGCGCCCTCTGTGGGTTATAATTTACTATCACTGCTTGAAGTTGCAATTTCCTACATTATCCACTTAGACAGCGACATCTTACATAAAAACTGAAAGTTGCAATCTTTTTGTAGATAAATTTATCAATTTAAAAAATTTAAATAAAGGGCTAAAATACAGAAAAATCCTTGAAATATGTCACAATAGCATGTGAAATTATAATCTATTATAATAATTCACAAAATATGCGTCACTGTACGGAGTTCTACAAATTACAAGAAAAAGGATTCGAAGTCACTCCATCTTACAAAATTAACTTCTTGCAAATATCTTGCATTAAGAGAAATTAGACTATCTGTAATCGATTGTATCCTTACTTTATTATAATTATTCATTCAATATTGCAATAAACAAACCAGACAAATCATTACAAGACAATAATATAAGATATAACAACAAAAATATCCGTTTTCTGAAAAAAGTACAGGCATATAAATACGGAAAAAACAAGTGCTTTGTCAACAGTGTCCCCGCTGCTTATTTAACAACTTTCCATCGATCGTTTTTCTACATTTTTCTAGTAATCCAAAGCCCATTCATTTTCTTGTAGAAAAGCATCTACAACCTCTTTCATGGCAAAATTTGGGATTAACTGATCTTGCGTAAGTTTCACTCTCGTCACTGGATCGAAATGACCAACTCTCTAAGAATTTGGTAAAAATTATAAACGTAGAATTTTTAACAACATGAAGATTACCTGTAGATGTTCTTCGATATCTTTTTTCTCGTACGTAATACCACTGGGCGTAATTACAGGTTCTTGCAATATTTCGAAACTTATTTTACCACATAGATAATCCGGAACATCTCGTTTCTTCAGAAAAATTCAAGAACATTAAGTTATATTGAAAAATTTTTAATTAATTTTCAACATACCCGTCTTTTATCGTCGACTTTGGCAAAAATAGCATTAACTTCATTAATGTAATATTCCTGAAAATGTTTGTTTAAATATGAGACATAACGATTTATTCGACGAAACAAGATAAACATAACCTACACATTTCTCTTCGATTTGTTGTGCCCTTTCAGCAGCGGCTTCGGTTTCCCCTTCCACTTCCGTCAATTCCTTCAACTGTCTTTCTTTATCGTCCGTTATGAGTTTATTAAGATACGTCTGTAATTCAATCTCTTGTGCTATTCGTTTCTCTTCCATCAACGAAAATCGTTTCTTCCTTGCCATTCTTAATTGTGCCGCTATATCATCGCCAAAGTTCAATTTCTGCTCTTTCGCAAGATCTAGTGCTAAAAAAAGACCATCCTCTAAACATGACGCAAATGTATATATTAGCTACCTCTCTGCAAATGTTTCACTGATTCGTCATAGTTTTCCAGCTCGAGGAGAGCTTGCCCGAGGAAAAAATGTCCCTTTACTGTATTCGAGTCCATATCCAAAGCTCTTCGGCAATCCGTACATGCTTGTTCGTATTTCAATAGTTTCAGGTAGCATAGTGCTCTGTTCGTAAAGTAATGTGCTATGTCTGGATTTTTAATCTAGAAATAGAATTACTAACACACCTTAAATGGAATATTACATTATTCAACTATTGATTCCAAGTGAATGAATGATACATTTAATGTTTTTCTATCTACAGATTATATTAATGCATTTTAATGCAAATTCAACAATAACAGTTGTAAAAATGTACTTACTATTGCTTTACTATAAAAATTTACAGCCTCATCGTATTTTCTAAGGCTAAAAAGTCTATTTCCTTGCTCTTTTAGCTCCTTATCGCTTAAATTTGCCGTACAGTACATATGCTTGCTCATTTTTACTGATTATTTTACCAATAATTCGCTTTTTACATTGAAATTTGCAACACAAAACACAAACTATTTTAACCTTTAATAGCCCCAAAATAGACACTTTTGAAATCGCTTATCATATGTGCAAGAGAGTATAACAAAATTAGAAAAAGACGGTGAAATGCGAGTGATCGTTTAGGCTGACTAGATCAAAACCTTACGCTAGATAAACTAACTTCATACTACAAAATAAAATATCTTCTTTTTAATATTTAATTAATTTATGGAATTTTATAGGCTCATTTTAAGTGTTTAATTTCAATTTTAACAACTTAAATAATTAATTATGTTATAAATCATTTCTATATCTGCAAAATGCTGTTCGTGTATAGCGTCTAAAGTTCATCTATTCACTCACAACGGGAATTTATCATCTCGACTTTCTAGAGGATTCCAAGATACTTTCAAGATTACGTGGCGCCTCTACTCAAATTGCAGTTATCAGTATTTGGAGATTGTTATTACTGCATTATTATTTATTTTAATTCCATTCACATGCTTATGTATGTAGCATATAACTTTACTGATAATTAGAGTTTGTTAAAAAGGTGGTACCGGATGGCAGTAGCGTAGCGCTAGCGGCATGGATAGGGGTAATATTCAACTCGTAGTCGATCTCGACAGTACCGCGAGAGAGTTCAAAGCGACAGCACGTTGCACATGTTAAGTTAATTTTTCTGACGTGGAAGCCGTTGGCGATATTCTTCAACAGCAGCTGTAGCATTTCCATTACAGAAACCGTAAACGAACACCATATTTGCGTATTCTAAATTTGAATAAGTATATGGCATTTTCTAACAAAATTTAATAACGTACAAACTCGAAAATAAACGTTAAATCACTGCCAGAATACACTGACACAACAAAAAAATTATTGAAATGATTTTGAGCTTTGAAAAAATTTATTCAGATAGCCGGTACGTCATATGTGATAAGAAACGAAAGAAACTGTTAATATGCAAGGATATTTCTATTTCATTTAAGACGTATTAACTCGAAAGAACGCTAATTAAAATTACCATATTACTTGAAAACAGATCAAAATCCTATAAGAACATACGAGTTTTTTTATACGTACAATACATTCCTGGAGTTTGATCCGTTACTCCCAACTCACCCTGTAGATTTTAAGGAATGTTTATTAAAAATGACATTTGACATATCGCTCATTATGCTAATGTCACACAAATCAAATTAAATTTTTAAACTCGTACACATAAAATGAGCAAAGACACGTTTAAAGTCGGACAACCCAATGTTAATCATATCACGGACGAAGCACTAATGGGTTTTATTGATATTCGCCAGGAAAGGCCTTGTGAAAGTTTCCAATCGGACTTATTATGTAATTATAACTATCTTACCGCTATATAAAACACTGAAACCTTTTAATACGAATTAATACGTTTCTAGCC
The DNA here is from genome assembly GCA_029619315.2 of Dynastes maya. NCBI lineage: Eukaryota > Metazoa > Arthropoda > Insecta > Coleoptera > Scarabaeidae > Dynastes > Dynastes maya. Next base: position 49,397,956 of record JAROYE020000006.1, read on the forward strand.
TTCTTCGAAAGCGAGCAAGAAACCGATAGTTTCAAATGCGAGACCCTGCCAGAACATTCATTCGGAACTCGCGCCGCCAGCTTGCAAGCATGGTTCCTGCGCGCGTCTAGTACGACAAAAACAAAATGGTTGAACTGTTTGTTGCAGAACCTGAAGAATAAATCGTATTTGGAAGATATCGTGTACGCTTCTAATTACAATTTGGATAAGTTGAAAGTGTATTCGCTAAGCCAGTAAGTATGCATAATTATCGTTTTGTATTTCGATATTACGGGTTAGTATAAGTGTACCTACCTAGTGTTTGTTTACATAGTTTTTTTTTGGTTTAGTTATTAGTGAAGCGAGGTAATTGCCTCTGCAATACATAGGCGTTTCACCGGAGCAACGGGCTGTGTGAAAAAGTCGATTCTTGCTTTGTCAGCGTCCGCTTGTTTATTTTTCGTTCAGTTTAGGAAACAAGAGCGCGCGTTGTTTTGTGTAATTCGTTATAAATATATAATTATTAATTTAAAATGTGTAATGTGAACAAGGCTAAAAAAGGACCCTTTGCTGGCATAGTAAATAAGTTTATCCGTGACTTTCCGGATTTGTTCTATGACGGTGCTAAAATAGTTTGTAAAGTGTGCGAGAAACATTTGATATGCTGGGACAAGGTGGACTGTAACAAACATGTAAATACCGAAGAACACAGAAACAGAAAAAAGGGCGTGCCAACGTGATCTGCCTCTATTTTCGATGTACTTGTCAGAACTTTCAGTACAAGTATAACCCCGAATTGAAGTTGCCAACTACGAAAATCAAATCTACATTAAAAAATCAGTTGGTTTGGTTATATGTTGACGAGGTAACAGATTGTAAAAAAATTCTGTTCTAAATGTTATAGTACGTGTACTACTACATTGAAGAACCCAGTGCTCCAGTTTTACATCCACACACATTTTTGGTCCTTCGAGCCGGATTTTGGTGCGAAATCAACAGTGTTGGATCAAAAATGTGTGTGGATGTAAAACTGGAGCACTGGGTTCTTCAATGTTGGATATAAAGAACAACGACTGCCTTGACTCTAATATTTGTATTTTAAATATTGTACACAACTATTTTCACTTAAACATTATGAAAAGCTAATATTTACATAGAAGTGTATTAGCTGGAGTTACGTACACCATTTCGACTCGATGAGAGCTTGTGAGAGTGATTATCGAAATGCGTTTCTTGTTTATTCATAGCAAAGCATAATGGTGTACGTAATCTGCTTCACAGCTGTGTCAGCAAACTGAATATCTTAATATACACAATACAATAAACAATAGTTCAAGATTCGAACAAATTCAAAGAGTGTTTTAATCATACATGTATTACATCCATAGAGTTTGAACGATCTTTTTCAAAATATAAACACATTTTTTCACCACGGCGAACATCGTTCAACGAGACAACTGTGGAAACATATCTAACGCTGTCAACTTTTTACCACTCTTATCCAGTGGGTGACAATGCTGATAATGGTGCTTCTACTTTTAAGGTATGGTAATTTCGATGCAGCCCGCCAACCTATTTGATAACGCTGCTTAAGAGGCTGTTGGTTCTGTTATTATTATTCGATTACTTATTTTTTGGTATTGTACAGGGTGGGGCAGAGCAACTTGCTTATTTGAATTTGGCGCCCTGGAGCGATGGTTGCTCCGTTTAGTTAGCATCATGGTTTTTTGGAGAAAACGAACGGGCAGTTTCGGTGACTTCTGACCGTTATGTCTACATGATTCAGGGGTTTTTCCTGCTAACACTCAACGAGATGGATGTGGGAGATGTATGGTTCCAGCAGGACGGTGCCATGGCACACAGCGCGTGTGTCAATAACTGTTTTGCGGCAACACTTCCCAGGACGCCTCATCCCCTTGAGGGGCGATCTGCACTGCCCAGCACGGTCGCGTGATTTAGCCCCCTGCGACTATTTGATCAATCACTTGTTTACAACTATCGTCCTAGGACCCTGGCTCACCTGAAGAACAACATTCGTCAAGCTGTCGCCAACATACCCGTCGATATGCTGGAAAGAGTTGAACGAAACTTCCGAGTTCGATAAACGCAGTGTATTGAGAATAATGGACGCCATCTGCCTAATATCATCTTTAAAGCTGGGAACACAAAATTTGAATGTTGTATTTGACGCTGTTCAAAGAATTAAATATATATCTGCATTACTTTTTTTTTAATTGAATTTTTAAATAAGCATGTTGCTCTGTCCCACTCTGTACTTACTGAAGGAAGCATAGAGACTACGTCGCTTTAGTTATTAGGGAAATACATATTTATGTATTTAACATTTATGTACCTACTTATTGATTACAATAGTATAAAGTGTATATTTAGCAGTAGAAAGTAATTGTTCGATATAGGACCTGCTAGGAAATTTGACGTAAAGTCGTGTAATCAAAAACACGGTCTTTTTCTACTAATTCTGTTTTATTCTTGTAGTGTACTATACGCGGTTCATCCCTTGCTTCGCAGACCACATCCTTCCCTGGGTGTATTGTAGAGTTGCTTTCAGTCCCGCTCTCTTCTCGGTCCATGTCATCTTCGTCTTCAATTTTCTTCCGTGGTTTCAATTGTTCAGGTGGCAACGCTGACTTGAAAGGCTTATGCTTTACCTGATGTCCCAGTATATCCGTCATGACGTATCGATCTCTATCCAGTATTTTATGTACAAAGTAAGGACCAATTAACTTCTTTGTCATTTTAGAAGTTTAGATATTAGGAGTTGGAATGGTTTTTATTGCGTCTAAATCACCTTCGCAGTATTGCCTTGGCTCTCACCGTTGTAGGTCATATCTTGCTTTATTTTTTTGTTTGGCTACTCTGTATGTTAGTAGAAGCTTCCTCTCTGACTGCGCTTCTTTTTAAATCGAAAAAGATCTCGGAAGAACTGTACCCCGTGTAATCCTTCCTAAAAAATCCGGCAGTTGCGTGTGTTACCTCCATTTAATTCTAGCCAATCAGCTTTATTCCGTATTTCCTATATTTTAGACCTAGTACTCCGTTCATCTACGACAAATGTCTGAACGATCACGACCGCTCATTAGAAAAGAATTGCTTAGAGGAGACCTTCAAGTCGGACTTGTCATGGTTCGTGACCTTGAAACCAGAACACCAAATGGAGATCGTCCTGGGACTGCTCGAATTGTGCAGCGGAATTTTAGTGGATAGATTCTTCGAAAGCGCCAGAAAGCTGCGCGATGAAGAAAATCGAAAGACGACGCGTGCGCAGAATCAGAACCAGCTCATGGACGTTACCGTCAATTCCGATACGACTTTAGCGATTGGCGTAGAAATTGAAGACAAAGACGACACCTTATTGGCGCAGCGGATTCGTAAGCAAGCGGACCTGCTGAACGAAGCCTTCTGCGAGTACCAAGTCCAGTTATACGGAACGTGCAGCAAACGAAAGTCTAAGAAGCGCGATTCCAGACATCCTCCAAACCCTAGCGTAAAAAGCGGGAAAGGTACGAATCGAAGCAAAAGCAGTTCGACAAAGGGCAAAAATCAAAGTCCGCCGATTAGTCCGAGTTTAAGATCTAGAAGCTCGCAAGGGAGAGAAAAGAAGGTGAAGATGCAAGGATTAGATCAGGTAGTATTTACTTATTCTTGGCAGCTCAACAATCCGACTTTCCTAGAAATTTATGCATTTTCTTATGGTGGAATTCCTATTTAGTTTATTGAAATTGTGGCACTATTAAACATTTTTATGGTTCGAATGAAGATCGCTTCTTATAATTGAAATCCGACCAGATAGTAACAACCTCTTACAAATAACACTATAAAAGCATTCTCGAAAAAAAAAGGAAGGAATTGAATACGACAAAATACACCAAATTAAAGGGCAAATGTCACCTGTTGCCTCGATTTCTCCCATTTTCTTTTAGGGTGTAATTCCTTTACTGTTGGTGGTATAATTTCAGTAAACAATAGAAATACTGATTTACCATCATTACTAATCAATGATGTCCTCTTGAATGGTTGCATTTAATAGATTCAAATGTTACCCGTCTGGATTGTCAAGAAAATATTCAATTACCTAGAGCAAAGTACCTTGAAAAAAATTCGTGAGGTCAACAACTATTGGTCAATCATTGTCGATGACATATCTAAAGAGCGAGCTTGCAGAAAATTGATAGATAGTAGGATTAAGAAGATGGAAGTGAGTGGAAAGTTTGTCTTTCATTTCGGAACAAAGTATAAATTGCTCCTTTTCCTTCGTTTCTAGCCGGATGTGCAGGTGTGTCTCAACATGGAAAGCATTTACAAACCGCCTACAACCGGAGATGGTCCTACTAACCTTCAAAAACGTATGATAAAACTGGCCGATAGAGGCGCTGTAACCTCTAAACTACGTGCCTCTTTCGCTTCAAAGATAAAGACCCGATCCCTGGCAGAAAGAGTTGCCCAAGAGGTAAATAGTCTCCTAAATATTCCATGTCCTGATGATGTTGATGAAATATTTGCCAAAATTCCTAAGACTAGCATTCTTTAAAAAGATTCAGTTTTCTTCCTAAAACCGAAAGTTTTAGGAATTTCGACAATTTTTTCAAAAAGTAATTGGAAAAAGGAGGTAGGTATGAACATTATCGCCCATAAGTTTAATTGTGTAGTCCAATAATGTAGGAAGGTCGTAGAATCAAACAAGTGGTTATTATTTCGATATTTTATTTCCAATAACATTAATAGTTTTACAATACCATTCATCGCACCAGTTCACAATGGCGTTCTTCAGGGATCAGCATTAGGCCCAACTCATTTCCTAATATATGCCAATAACCTCCCACGCAAAATACATTGCGATGAAATGTGTTTGTATGCTGACGATACAACGCTATTAACTAGAATTGATAAGAGGAATATATAATGGGGTAGTCTGGAAAGTTTCAAGCTTCAACATAAATAATAATAATAATCTATATTTGTCTAACGATTAATCACTTCCTGGACAATATAGGTAGTATATCTGTGCCGGTTCGGAGCTAAAATCCTATGAGATTTAACATAAGGGTCTAAAATTAGTTTTGAACCCCACCACTCCTACCTCAGGTATGTTACGTAATCTGTCTAAGCTCTCTGTCTGACTTGTCTAACCGGCCTGTTTGACTCGTCTAAGCTACCTGTCTGACTTGTCTAAGCTGCCCGTCTGACTTGTCTAAGCTGCCTGTCTGTCTAACCAAACAAATAGGTTAGAATGGTGTATTTCGCATCCATTTCATCCTTGAAACTCAATTCTGTCTGTCTAGCGGGATTTTTTTTTGTAGAGTTTATTTAGTTCAAAGTATCTTTCTAACATTTTTCTAAAGTTCATTTCTAATTCGAAACATCCAGATCCAGCTAGGCTTGGAAACGCAAGCTTCTAATGAACGAGCCGAAGGTTTTCCCCGAAACGTACCGTCCGGTAGACAGATACTAGCGACACCTAGCGAGGTCTTGGCAGAACCTGGGAAACAGCGTTTTAAACCCAGAAAAAAGGATTGCGGTGGTAGTTGCGCTAACGTGCCCAAAAAGAATTCTGACGGTTCGGAAAGGTCCGTCGAAACAGGTAGTAAGACGCGTCGCAAAAGTTATTGTATACAATTTACTTGAAAATAAATATTATGAATTGAAATTTTCTATTTGAATGGATTTGCGCGTAACTTTTGAACGCTTACATCGAGTTTAAACTAGAAAAAGGAGAAATAAATTACCAATAATTTCAATCTTCAGGACATTTTTCGAGAGATATTTAGCAAATTATAAACACTTTTCAGTTATTCTGTTTCTTTTTATCAAAATAAATATATTTCTTTTATTATACTTACGTCTAATATATTTCTGTCCAACATAAATGTACTTAATCACGTTTATTTTGACATCCCGTATATTCAAACTGACAACTTTTATAGTAGTTAGTGAAGACTTGAGTTCCATGAAAAGAAGAAAGTCGTTCCAAAGGGTTTCTCGAACAAAAAAGTTCGAGAACTGCTGCTAATCAAAATACGCGTCTTTGGATATATAATTGGATGCAACCCAGCAATTTTTGCATACTCCATATTCTATCTTTGGAAAGGGATTGTGAAAACAATTAAACAATTTCCAAATGACCTAAAAATAAAAATAAATGAAAAATTTCTGTGTTTCATGTTGTGCGCATAAACAACTTTGTAGTTTGGCAAGGGTTTGTAAATAAAGTATCTAACATACCTGTATTGTTTATAAACAACATAGATGTACCTACCTGCCATTTATATTAACAAAGAAAATACCTTTTCGAAATGGCTTTTGTTCCAATCCAATATTAATGTTTGAAACGAAGATCATAGCCTACTACGACAAAGTAACATTTAACTCAATAAACAGTAATAGCACTTCCTTTCTTTGAGTAGGCTTTTGCAGAAACATGGAAAAAGAAATTAAAGAGCTAAACATGGAAAAAAACAATAAAGAAAATCTCGTAAATGAAAACAAAGCTAATGAAGAAATTTAGTTTATAAACCTAGTTTTCTTCAAGTTGGTATCACTTACCAGTGTTTCCTTATGAATCCACCCGTGGTAGATCGATATTTCTTGTGTTTCTTTTACACAAATGAGAATATCAACGTTTTTCCTTTGTAGAGTTGTATTATTTTGAAGATATATATTTTTTTTAACGGTGGGTATATTAAGGAAATAAAACGCTACCATTTTTAGGCAATTGTAAATATTTAGTGTATATTTTAGAACAGAATGGTTTAATACTTAATACACAGTTTCCTTTATACTGAAAAAGCAAAAAAAAAGATGTAACCTGAAATAATTTACACAGTCATTAAAAAAAAAAGAAACAAATGAAATCTTAATAAAACATTCGCTGCAAAAAAATAGTTCCTATTGAAGGTGTATTCCGGATCATTATAACGACATTTTTGAGCATATTAATAAAGTTGCCCTTGTTTAGGAATAAAATGAACGTCTATGATCGATGATAGACCTTCAAACTTAGACTATTTATTTACTCGTTTGATTATATGTGATGACGTAATGATTATATGATCATAGTGACAATAATTAATACATCTTATATTGACGTATTATTATCGTTACTAATACGATAATAGTTGTCTTATTTAATGTATTTTTCAAATACGATTTGTTTGTTTTTTAAGTCGGATGTTTCCAGCTTATCTCGACGTAATAGAAAATAAAATTTGATAAAACCGGTACATGTATATTTGTTTTAATACCTAAAATGACTGAGGACAGACAATAAAAATATCTACACAACAGCAGGTTGAGAGTAAAAGGTGTGAATTCTGCCATTTAACGTTTATCTTCTCACCACCATTTTTTTCTCGAAGAGGAAGTAGGCCTTTTAGGCCTCCAGTTCGAGAGCAAGACCGATCTTGTGACCGCCGCTATTGAAGTTCTTACCGTCGATGAGCGCTGACAATGTTAGTGTAATACCTGCGAAAAAAAAGAATAGAATACGTTACACGTAGCGTGTCCTTGACGTATTGCGTAAGAATATTACTTCCAAAATTATCAGTAAATGTACCTGACAGAAATGAAGAGTACAGTTATTATTATATATAACCCCGTTTCGAACGAAAATACGCCTATTTGATGGGAAAAGTAGCCCCATTTCGATCTACGTCGATTGCGCGCGTTGATCTCGCTTGCCCTTTTTCACAAATCGCGCCTCATTTGCTCTATTTTGGCCCGCTTTCCTGTCCCTCTCCCGCATACGGACGACCGATCAATAAGGATAAAAAAAAGGCTTACGTAAAGTTGTCGATCAGTGTTTATTATATTATAATCTTTCCCGTCCTTCTCGCGCCTACGGACAATCGATCTTTAAGCGAGGATGCAAAAGTGCTTATGTAAGGCTGTCGATCAGCCTTTAATAGTATAAAAATAAAATAGCTAATGTTCAACAAAATGCAGGGAATGGCATCACAGTTTGTATGTTGAAACTTCATCAACTTTCTAAATTCTGCAAAAATAAAATTAAATTGTTCGTAAAGAAATAGGGTTTTGTTTGTTTTGGTTTTTTTTTAAGGTTAAAGGAATTTATGGATAAACTAGGCGGGCTATAGGTACCAGGGTCAAAGAACACATGGCGCATTACCGTTATGGAAGAATCTAATCGTCAGGTGTAGCACAACACTTAAACGAAATCGTAATAGTGAATTGGAAAACCTCAAATTAATTAAGAACATCACTTCATCCCGAGAATTAGACGCTTACGAAACCATTTATATGAAAGAAGGGAGCACATCTGTTAAACAGGGAAATCGGTCGATTTAACCACTTAACTTTGATGGATTTATTGGTATAAAACGGACACACGTTTACGTTTAGTGCGATAGGCAAGAACCTTTCTTTTTAGTTTCGTATATTTCGCATGTTTTAAGATATAAAGGCGGTAGAAGTCGGTACTTGTAAATATCTTTTAGAGTAGGAATGGAGCAAAGCATGTTAGAATTCGAAATCAAAGAATTTGTGTGCCGATACTTTTAGTGTTTGGAACCAAAGATATCAAACTGGGAACTTACGTTTGAATATCCCTATATAATGAAATTATAAGCATAAAATAGTTTTCACGCATTATTTTTAAAGAAATGTTTATAACAAAATGTCTAGAAGAGCTTGTCCATCAGATTCTCGAGAAATATATTGTTGAAAACTCAAAAAAATACATAATCGAATAAAATTTGAATTACAGCTCTAGCGAGCGAGATTTCAGCTTTCGGGCGTTAAAGAAAACACGGGCATCAAAAACGTAGTAATATACAGGGTGTTCTGTTCAAAAAACTTGGATGGCGTGCAACGGAAACTAAACAAACACCCTGTATACTTGAATATAATTTTATATTATCCAGGACTTGTCTCCAAATAGTTTTTATTCGAAGAATTTCTCTCTAAATTGCTCAGGAAGGTAATTATAAATATATGTATAATTAATTGTATATAGGGTGTTTTAAAAATACTTGCAAAATTTGAGGAGGTGCTACTACAGGTTGTTTGAAGTAAAAAAGTTCATATAAACGTGCGGCCAATACTTATTAATTACGGAGAAACAGCTGTTTGAAATTAGGGCGTATACAGGGTCTGTCGAAAACCCACCAAAAAACTTTCAGGGACTGTAGGGAATTATAAAATGAAACACTTTCTCTAGTATTTTCCCTCAAAAAAACGTCTTATTTCAGAGTCAAACAATCTCTAAAGTTATTAAACTGTTTATGTCCATAATTAGGTGTGAAATAAATTTTAAAAATGATAGATGTGTATTATAAATTAAATTTAAAAAACACGTTAGAATTGAAATTATTAAAATTTGTTGGTTATCGACATATCTACTAAATTACCGGTTGGGTGCCGTTACCTGCAGGTTGTGAGCTCCATGTGGATATTTTAAAAATTTGGATTGTAACAAGTTTTTCGAATTTTACTATTAATTTTATTGCCCGAAGAAGATTGTTTAATTACTAAATTTCGATCTCGATTCTTCCCAACTCTTGAAATTTAGAAAATTAAATTAAATTACAAATCCTTATAAGAATTTACAAATTTAAACTAACTTCCACAACTCCTTGCAATTCCCTATATGTAAAACCACTGTACAATTCGTAACTTACACAAAAATTCCCAAATAGTTTCCCAATACCAATATATAATTTTTCTCCACCTGTACGAATGACAAAAAACTTACCATCACGTAAGCGTTGCTGATAACCAAGACCGATTTGACTCGTGTTGTTGACTTTAGCGCGGATAGCAGCATCTCTGTCAAGGTCGTACTTAGCCCCAATACCAAACCTCGTATTATTGCTCCCGGATGACCACGCCAATTGAACGCCAGTCTCCAATTTTGGCGTAACTCTCTGGTAGATTGACCCGCCGAACTCCTGACCATCATCTCTAAAGGTGATATTTATAAAATATACGAAAATAAAAGCGGATTTGATTGAGGTTAGGAGATGGGGTGTCTTACACGTTAGTGTGAAGAATGAGGTCACCGGTTGAGAAACCAAGAGCGAAATTATTCTTCGTAAGCTTCTTATTTTGTGTGTCGAAAGCTGTCTGGTAACCGGCTAGCCAACCTTGATAACTTATGACAGCCGAAGCTTGGATTAGAGGACCGTTCCTGTCTAAGTCCATATCAGCGTTGATGGCTACATTTTCGTTTTGGAAGGTTGTCTTGAAGTGGCCTGTTTTACTTCTGTAATTAAATATATAATTCTATTTTAAGTAATTAGTGGATTAGATGCATTATGAAAATTTAGAAAATAGTTCGAATTAGGTTGAATACAGGGTGTTCCCACTTTGCGAACACTTAACACACTCTATAATCTCTCTACATAAATTTTGAAGTGTTATTCTGAATCACCCAGTATATATACAAAACAAAACACATCTATTTATGGTAAAAAAACTGTTCAAATTGAAGATATTTCGGTTCGAATCTGAAAAAAAACAAAAAAGATACATTCTAAAATGGAACACACTGTAAATACCCTATTGTTAACATTCTTGTAACATGGTAACGCCCTCCTTATCACCCAGAATAAAACAAAGTCGCTAAGAAGTCCACTTAATTTTTTTTTTTAATCTACAGTGTGTTCAAAAAAGTATGCAACAAATGGGAAACTTTATTGGTTTTGCAAAAAATTTTATTCTTGGTAAAAGTTCGTGCACGTACCCGAACTTACAATGAATATAACAGATCTACTCTAAGGTTAATAATAACAACGCTAACACCGTTTCTTTGAAAACCTCCCAAGAGCAAAGTGGCCTTATTTTGGAAGATACACAGAAATGTTATTAGGAAGATTTATTTCTAATTTAGAGGTATACTCAAATACAGAATTTTGACCATGAACGCTTGATTATATGTTGTCATTTTTGTTGATTACTCCCTAACGACACGCCACTGACCCATTCGGACTTTCTCCGTTAATTAGATACAATTTGTCGATTAAATTGCTGCTACGGTATTGGAAATAACAGTAATTATATTAGTTGTTTTTAACTGTTTTTCATTCCAGTGTTAATTTTGTGTTGGGTTTTGTTGCACACCATTTTAAGAGCGTTTAAAAGCAGAACAACTTTCATGGATTAAATTACAAACAAATCTTCTTAATAACATTTCTGCGTATTTTTAAAAATAAGGATACTTATTTAAAAAAACGCTGTTGGCGCTGTTGTTATTAACCTTAGAGTAGATCTGTTATATTCGTTGTAAGTTTGAGTACATGCACCAACTTTTACCAAGAATAGAATTTTTTGGGAAACCAATAACAAAAAAGTTTCCCATTTATTGCACACTTCTTTGGACACATTATATATATGTGCTCCTAAAACGAACTGATAAAAAATTTAAAAACTTTTCCTTCATTTTTTAAAAGTTATGTCATATTTGACAATTTTCCGAAAAATTAATGTCAAATTTGGAACTTAAAAGTTACATAGTTGCTTGTGTCGATGTCATTTAATTTAATTTTTTAAGCAAAAACAAATGGCAAAGCAAAAATTTATCTATATTAATTAAAAACTTTCTCCATATAATGCAGACTTTATGAGACACACTGTAAAATACCCGTATTTTATATTCTATTATTTGTATCAATTGGGACCAAATTCGGATCCCGAATCGCTAACGCTAACCACGGCGTTCCTTCTGTTTGGTTTTTAATATTCTTTTTCCGATCCTGTATATACGAATTTTCCACAAACTAACATAACCTACTTATAAATTTAGCAAATGGTGCGCGTATGTCATCCCATCGACCTGATTCGTTAAAATACAATTGGGAACGCCCTCTTTTCAAATATAATCCAATAAGATTTAAGAATTTGTTAAACAATCAAAGTAGGCTCAGATAAATTTTGTTTTTCGCGCAAAATCTTTAAAATTCGTAAAATTTTATTATATTCAAATAAAAATTCCTTATACAACGTAAATTTAAAAATAGATAAGACCCTAAGATCCAGATAAGATAGAAACTATCGTAGAATCAATATTTATCTAAGAAATCACAGCTTTTTTTTGAATTAAATTTCGAAAAAAAAAATAATCTAATTAAAACCTTACACGTTTACGTTAATTCAAACAATTACATAACGATGTAAAGTAAATATGGTGAATGATCGAACGTACCCCGTTTGTGGAGCGAAAGTACAATCCGCAGATAATTTCAATCCCTTCACTAGCTGATCCTGTACAGATACTTCGGTTGCAAGGGTGTTATTTGTGTTCCATTTCTCCGAAAAAGTCAAACCATATTCGCCAAGCTTATATTTGGTTTCTAAAGTACCGAAGACCTTCCCTGTCTCTTGATACGATGTGCCTCCGGTGTTAAACTCAACACCCGAGCTAGTTTTCGTCTTACAATCTAATTTGATAAGCCCGAAATGGTAACCTTTACCAAAGACGTCTCTGGCATTCTTTCCAAGATCAGCATACGGTGGTGGAGACATTATCTAAAAGTAAAAATGAAAATCGACTAATAAGATAAGGAATTTCTAATTATATATTGCGGAAATTGTACTTGTAAGATATTTTTGTACTTGTTAAATAGGAAAAAAGAAAATAGAAGTGGAGATGCGGTCACGTGTGTTATAGTCTTCGGTTCAATTTTAACTTAATCTTGGCAACATTTCTAAATTTTCCTACCGGCGTATTTCACATACGAAAAATTGAAGCGTTTGAAACGCATATTCAACCTAACGGGAGATGCGAAAACGTCAGTGTTAACTCGTAAAATGGCGGAAGATCAATTTCGTCCTTTTCAAACCGAAAAGAAATGTTCAGATAATGAAATATACGATTATAATCTAGGAAATCCCGTTAAAAAATACCTTGTTACCGTTAAATAACGATTACCTTGTATGCACACACCTCCACGCACTAAATTTTATTACCTTAATCCTAAATTATTGATTATCTCCTTCTTACATAACACTTTACACCGCTACTTAGCAAAAACCGTCCATGAAACGGTTTATTGAACAAAACTCACACATCTTATGACTTAAACAAATAATCAAAAGGGAAATAATTGCGTGTTCTATAAGCGATTGATCGCTAATTTTATTCGAAAGCCATCACGTGTAATTTTCTTTTTGCAGAAGATAACATTACTCGATTATACTTACAATTCAAATGATGCTATTGCACTTAAAGATGACGATTCAATACTTTAAAAAAAAGTAAAGGCGACTAGTTGGAGCAATTACACCGGTAGTATCTGAAGAAGATCTTATCGGATTTTTTTCTAACAGCAACTCGCAAGACGAACTCAATTGCGGTTACTGCCTTTGCTACAAACGTCACAGCTTTTCTACGGACCTCTGACCCCTCCCGTTAAGCACAGTGTTGCCAAGCTAAAGATGGAGTGTAAAATCTCTACGATTTTCGCTTATTTGAACATTTTTAATTTTCATCTAATGGAATTTCCATACAAATATATCTTATATAAGTTATACATTTATAATAATTAAACTTTTTTATCGTTTTCACTTAATATTATTCAAAAAGATTGTAACATGTGACAACGTTTATTACGTTCTCTTTTGAATTAATTGATAACTCCCATTGATATATAAAAGCCTGTAGAACGCAATCCAAACATTTCAGTATAAATATTTATTTTTATGCTAGTTTTCTGTTGATTTTCACCATAAAAACTTTGTTTTGTACTTATTCCATTTTCGAGATGATCGAAATTGAAAAATTGTAACTAACTTCACGCTACCCCACATTTATATATATTTTTTTAATTTAACATGTTCTAAATATTTTATCTTGTGCACATCTCCCCTTCGAGATAATCGAGAAGTAATATACAGGATGTTTATTAAACATACGGCAAAAATTCAAGGGGTTATTCCATGAATCATTCTAAGAATATTTTGTCCTTTGATGATTTTTGAAAAGCCCCTTTGTTTCGAAGATACAGGGCGAGAAAAATTTTCGACAAAACCAACATTTTATTACCAAAAATTACATTTAAAGTTTCTTAATCTATAACAACTGTTGAAAATGACTACCTCCAGCTAGGATGCAAGAATCCAATCTTCTCTTCATTGACTGCTGAACTCTTTCAAAAACACCAGGGTCGTTTCTTATTGAGTTACACCCAGCAATTATCCGATTTCTTAAATCTTCCACATTTTCTACTGGAGTAAAATAATCCAACGATCTCGGTATATTGCTGTTAAAAACTCACGAGCAACCACACTAAAATGTGCTGGTGCACCATCGTGCATAAACCACATTGCATTTCTTGTTGCCAATGGTACATCCTCCAGAAACAGAGGTAGCGTTTGTTCCAAACAATTTCGATACACCTCGCTGGTAAGTTTTCCTGGTAGAAATACCGGTCCAATTAGCCAGTCATCCACAATTCCTAACCAAACGTTCAACGAGAATTGATGTTGAAAACGATCTTCAAGTACCTCATGTGGATTTTCTTCAGCCCACTCATGGTTATTGTGAAAATTCCTTATTAATAATTTCAAAAATATCAAAATTGGTTTTGTCGAAAATTTTTCTTGCCCTGTATCTTCGAAACAAGGGGGCTTTTCAAAAATCATAAAAGTACAAAATATTCTTAGCATAGTTCATGGAATAACCCCTTGAATTGTTGCCGTATGTTTAATAAACATTCTGTATACAAAATATTCCCAAATGAGGTGTCCTACTTTTATAAACTTTCTTTTTGATTTTTTTTTTTCTTGATTAATAATGTTGCTTATTTTGGGATGTAGGATACAGTACTCAATCTTGCGATTAAGCATATGTGGCGTTATAAAAATTTAAAAATGTGAAATTTTTCTCAAGCAAATTATTCCTTGTAATTTGATGGAAACCTTCATTGTTGAGTTTAAAGAAAAACAAAAGCGCACAAATAAATTTAATAATATTAACTACCTGCCCAGCATTTTTTAAATTTCGCGGAACATTTTGGTTGGTAGTTCCGGCAATAAAGGACATATTCGCATGCGTTACGTTAAGAAATTGGCGAATGTGTTATTTATTGACTGAACTACCGGGAGATTTAAAAAGTCCCGAGTGGGTAATTTTTTTGAATATCAAAATAAAACTCACGTTAAATCATATTTTTATGTGACATTTTCGATAAAAACTAAAATTAATGATTATACTCCAATAATAGTTGTTTTGACATTTTTAAATGTTTATAATCCCCTGTATGTTTTTTTTTTCGCAAGTTTAGCCATTGTATACAACATCACAAAAAAAGCAAAATAATTGATCAAGAATAACCTTTTTTCAAAAAATACGAAAACTTACAAAAGCATGTTTATTCTTTTCACCCGGCAGAAACCACGTGGGGTATAATGGACCCCCACTGCTGTTATTTTAAGTGTAGTTATGTGCAGTGATTGGCTATGCTCTTGAATCTGTTGGTAGCTTCATAAAACACCATAAACTATTGGTCTTTGCAATATTGTTGCGCAGTATGCAAGGGTTAATGTTTTGTGGTATGCACTGAATCATTTACAGTAGTATAGTGTTTGCGCTTGGGTACCCGCAGACCCCCACGTGGTAACGGTTATCACTGAATAAAATAGCTTAAAATGAAAGTTGCCTTTTTTAATTTAGGAGATCAAACAACTTAATTTCTATAAGGGGTTCTAGCAGCACCCCACGTGGTTACTTGTGTTAGAAACTCGCACATGGTTTCTGCAGGGTTAATGGAAACCCCTGCCTTTTATTATATATTGTAATTCCAGGCAAAAAAGTACTAACTTTTGTCTAAAACATGCTTTTGTTAATTTCGTAGATGGCGCTGTAATTGGTGAAAAAGATTACCTTTATTTATTTTAATGGAAACCCTCATTGTGCATTTTATCAAATTTCCGTGATATGTTCTTGTTGTTGTCTTTATTGGCTGATCCGAAAACAACAACATATTACGGAAATTTAATAAAATATAAAATGGGGGTTTCCATTGAAATAAATAAAGGTTTTTCCCCAATTACAACGTCATTTACGAAATGAACAAAAGAATCTTTCAGACGAAAACTACTTACTTTTTAGCGTAGAATTGAAATGTACAATAAAAACCAGGGGTTTCGATTGAAAAAATAAAGCTATTCTATTTTTTCCGATTACAGCGTCATCTACGTTGAAACAAAAGTCGTCATTTTGTGGCTCCCGATAAGACGAACAAGCAATGGTATGACGAACTTTTTCGTAGGATTTATATTTTTCGAGATATTCCTCTGTCAAGATTAAAATAGGACATCCGCTATATTGAGGACTGCTGCAGACTCTTATTTAACAGCCACCGTACCAACTTCTCGATTTTCAAAGATTTGTTAATGCCAACATTTTGTGCTGATTTTTGCCATAAAGTTTCTATTTTGTGCTCATTTCCTTCTCGAGATAATCAAGAAATCAGATATATTGGAAAGAGAGCTATTGGGGACCCTAATTTAACCACCGCACCTTTGGTTTATATCAAAATACCGTTCTATACCAGAATTTGGTGTCGGGTGTTCTTTGATTTTTAATAATTTGATATTGGTAACGCTTTGTGCCGTTTTGTACTCGTCTTGTTTTTGAGACATTTGAAAATGGGGATTGATGGGGAGACTTATTTAACAGCCACCATTACAACAACATATCTTTCTTCTCGATTATTTCAGGAAGGAAATTAGCATAAAATAAAATCTTTACGGGGTAAATCAGCACAAAGTACAGTGTACAGTGTAGTAACGAACGTTAAGTGAAAATTAGTGTTGGGCGATTATGAATCGAGATATATCGATTATACCCGAATAATCGATCATTCGATTGGTTCAGAGATCATTCATTATTCGTTTCGACTGCGCAGGAGCTCACAAACGGATTACGATTCGAGATCTGTATTCGAAACTTCGAAGCTTCGAGTTTCGAAATAATTCACTGGTCACTCGGATTCTGTCAAATAATCGAAATCGTTAGTAAATTTCGAATGATCATTCGATTATTGTAAACGATTGTTTCGATTCATTCGATTATTGAAATATATCGATTATGCCCAACACTAGTGAAAATGTGGGAACGGCATGAAGTTAGCGCTTACTGTTCAATTTCGATTATTGGAATAAGCATAAAATGAGATTTTTGCGGTATAAATCAGCACAAAACACAGATGAAAATATTGTTCTCTTTTGCGCTTAATAAAGACAGAATATGCTACGGAAGCGATCCAGCGGTTCTCAAACCTTTTATACTATAAAAATATCGACAAGCATATATTTGAAAAACGCTGAATTAGCAATTAAACACTAGAAGAATTACCAAATTCCTCCTTGTACTCCTTAAATAATTACTGTCGTGTGATCTGAATATATTATCCTGTTTACCATTGCGTGTTTTCGACGATGCGCCCATTTTATTGGAATCTTTACATTCTATTGTTCGCACCTCTGTTTTCGGAAAATCATTTACCACTCTAACACTGATCAATCTGTAAAGTTCGTCGTCATCCATATCCATTTTTAATGTATTTTAGTTAAAAGTTAAATCGAAGTTAAAATTCTTATGGGTACCGCTGACACATATCAAAAAATTATGTTGGAAAAGTCAAATTTGGCAAATATAAGAATTAATTGTAAGATCTTTTTTGCAAATGCCATGGATATGATTTTTATGGAATTTTTTTAACAATAATAATTCTGCGTAGAGTTATGCACACAACATGTAAATCAGTAAATTAGTAGTTAAGGTTGTTTTACACGCTCTATAATTACCTGAAATTATGCATATTTTTGAATTCTCTATTTGTTAAGAGATCGTATTAATTGTATGTCATGCAGAAATCGTGTGTACATGCCTGTAGGGCTTTTATAATTAAATTTATAATTTTGCCCGTTATTGGTTTGCTAATTTACACCGTGCATCCACAATTCTACGCAGTGTAAAACAGACTTTAGATACAAAATAGGAAATTCCCTCTTATTTTATTTGGGGTATTTTTAATATCTAGGTTGGCCACAACTGTAAGAATGCCTTTCGAATTATTCGCGAAATATGTTAATGCGTAACTCTGAAGTGATTACAATTAACATTAAACAGCATAAATTATTTTTTTTATATGAAATTACGGATGTAATAATAGCTAATTCTAATATTCAAATAAAACGTTTATACAAACAAGAAAAAGTAAACATGGCAACCAACATAAAAAGTTCAAAAACTGTTAATTTATAAAATACCATTTAAAAAAGTGTTTTGGGTTAGCGTAGACGTTTATTTTATGTAAATTACTTTTGCAATTTTATTCTCACTGAAAATTTTCAATTTTATCGCGTTTTATCGAATATTTTACAAGGAAATTGATTGAATATCTAGTGACTTTTCAACGTCGTCGCGTTAAGTTGGTATTTTCTGCGTTGGTTCTCCTAATATAATTCGAGTTTTTGAAGTTATGTTAAATTTGTTTTTAGTTGAAAATAGCGCTTAACACATATAATGTCCTGTACTGATAAAGGTGAGGTGATTTTAAAGGTAACATATCTATTACGGGAAGAATATATTGGTCTAGGAGTACTGTACCCGAGCGTTAGCTTGTATCGCTCTGACCAAAGTGTATTTTAGGAAACACTGGAGATGTAGAATCTTTAATAAAGGTGTATGGGATCCACGGAGCCACGATACCCGAAGCAAACCTTTCTGCGTTGAGTTCATGTGATCTAGAACAATTCGCCGAATTATCACAGAGTTTGAATATGTCGTCCGATCTAGAAAATCAAGGTATGTTACTTTGATCTAACACACGTATTTATTTTTGATTTCGCTTAATACTATCCTTTATCAGTTGAATTTCTAGCCTCTGAAGAGGAAATATCAACTGTTCATATCGAAGAACCTGAAGATGATGAATTGGTTCAAACAGAATTAGGGGCTCAAGAAGTTGAGATTGAAACGGAACATGATAATTCACCTGAAGAGATATTACCAGAAACAAAACCTAAGAACGTGCCACCATTAAGGCCTCTTACGATCGCACCAAAGCCTGCAAAATTACCGATCGCCATAAAACCAGTTACTGGACAGCAGTTATTGTTAGTGCAAAGTGCGGGTGTTTCGGGTGGACAGCAATTTAAATTGTTATCTCCGCATACGATAAATCTGTCAAATATTCAGTTGGGGAAACCGCTCGCTATGAAACCTACGATAAAGACGATTACGACAACCCAAACTCAGCCGAAACAAATCTTAATGAAAAAGGTGGTTTCACAAGTACAAAAGCCGGCACAAGTAAAGGCGTTTGGTAAGTAAAGTTTTGTATATCGCTTAACTTTTGAAATATGTTTTTTTCTTTTAACATACTGCATGCCTACCGGATTTGATTAGTAGTATAAATGTATACGTTTTATTCGATTATTTTTTTTATTTAGAAAATAAACAAAGTCACGTGGTTGTTGTTCAAAAATCCGAACCGCAAATGAAAATAGTAAGCCCCGGCAATTCCACGATCACAACCCCAACAAAGACGATCACCTTGGCACAAGCCCAACAAATGGGATTGCTACAAAGTGCTAAGATAGTCTCACAAAATACTTCGACGAAGCAAGCAATTCTTTTGAACAAAAGTCAACCGAAAAGTATCAAACTTGTAAGTGAAACGATTTTGAGATATTTCTAATCGATAACACTTTGAAAACCAATAAATTTTATATCGTGTAACATTTTCATTCGCAACATAGGTTAGATCTCCGACGAAAATATTACCAGCTCCTCAATCGACTACCACTAAAGTGCCACAACGGATCCTCCTAAAATCCAACACAAATCCAACGTTAATAGCACCTAATCAACTGATTCAAGTCGCTGGAAATCAACAAATCACCGCAGGACAAATACATCAGATTAACATCCCCGGGAAAGGGGTTAGTAATTTTTTTATTTTTTGTTTTAAGAAATAGGATGTTAATTATATATTTTAGGTGCAATATATCAAATTTGTAACGACCCAACCTGATACTTCGGTGAATACAACGAACACGATAACAGCTAAGGCAATTACGCAAAATGTGAATGTCGCAGGAACCAAAATTGTCACATTGGCCACCAATTCAATCACGGAAGGTGGGAATATTGTGTTATCCGAAGTCAAGGTTCGTAATTCAATGGGTTACTTCGATAGAGTTAGTTTATATTTGAAATATCATTGTAGCCAGTTACTAAAACTAATATAATCGCTCCGAAACCACTTAAGCCTGTCGTCACCCCACAAACTACGAACGTTTTAAGTACAACGAGTCAATTAATAGTGTTGCCAACGCATTACATCCAAAAACCAGCCGCCCCCAAGGTTGCTATACCAATCAGGCCTTCTCCAGCTAAAGCTCCAAGTACAGACGCTGTGGTGCCGGTCGCAAACGATACCCTCAACCTCGAAACGAACGGTATGCGGCCGCGAAAGCCTTGCAACTGTAATAAATCGCAATGTCTCAAATTATACTGCGATTGTTTCGCTAACGGGGAATTTTGCTACATGTGCAAGTGCATAAATTGCTATAATAACTTGGAAAACGAAGAGCATCGCCAGAGGGCCATAAAGAACTGTCTCGAAAGAAATCCTAACGCATTCAGACCAAAAATCGGAAAATCGAAAGATACAGGGGATACCCCGATCAGGAAACATACCAAAGGGTGCAACTGTAAGAGATCGGGGTGTTTGAAGAATTATTGTGAATGTTATGAGGTGAGTTTAATTGGTGGAATGATCTAAATTCAAAATATCTGCAAATTTCAGCGTATTTTCTCTTTTAAAATATTGCTATTGTTTTTTTAATGTCGGTAGAGATATATGAAAATGAAGTTCTTATTTTGAAGTAGGACGTTTTTGGAAAAATCGTTATTTTATAATTCTGAAACATTTCTGAATATTTGTCCGTAATCTTTGGATAGACACCGTATATCAAAAATTTAATTTGTCCCATATTTGCATCTTATTGGTTTCAATATAGAAACAATATTATTCAAAAGCCTTATTCCATTAAATTAAAATTAATGCGCTTATACAGGGCCTTCGAAAATGTATGTATTAAGTACTAAAGTGTCCAGGTATATACAGGCTGTCCCAGTTTTAATTGGTCAAATTCACTGTAAGGATACCTGTCATAATTCTGAATAAGATATCTTAATGAACGTATGTCCGGAAATAAGTTATTGTCGAGATGTGAATAAAAACAGCAGTATTACATGAATTAACCTAAAATGGTGCGCAGAATAATAATGTGTTCCGATATATACCGAGTGTACTGAACGTATGACGTAATTACAGCAGGTTTTCAAAACTGTTCCGATATAGATGATAGCATTGGTAATACTGGAATAACGGAACGTACTCGTACATAACCTACAACTGCAAAAGTACTGAAACCACACATTCGCGATAGGTAAGGTATTTACAATACAAAAATGGCGGGTAATTATGACGTCACATAGATACCGGCAGTCACACAACCAGTATATGGAAGTGGTTTACGGAACGTAACTACAGCGCTGTCCAGCACTTAAAGTATATAACGGAACACACTATAAGAAACGAAAAATTTATAAAGGATAAATCAGGCATACAACCCAGATAATACCAGCTTTTTTTAAATTTAGCTGTTTTATACGGTGGTGGTAGTGGTAGCGGATAGTCAGTTCTCCTGACATCATAGCCATGAACAGCGCTGCATGTGAAATTGGATCGAGATTTTCAAACAAAACACAACACATGCAGAACATAGAGAAGATAAAATGTTAGTAGACTGTTGGATTTACAAGATTCTCTATATTTTAAATTACACAATATTCCGAGATCTCTCTTATATAAAAGGAAAACCCTATTTGAAACAATACCCAAATCCCACTACGGGACAGGATTCCATAGCTCATTCTAGAGTAGAAATTGGCAAAATAGAAGTTTCTAACTACTTCTGAGAGTTCTTTACAAATATTGTCAATATATAAGCCCCATTTTAATGCTTCATCAATAGTTACACCAAGGGTTTTGGCCTAGTTTGTCAAGTTGATGATATCGTTTAAAGAAATATCGGCTATATTATATTTTATGCTAGTTTGGTATAATACGCATTTAGTTTTTTTCAAAATTCGTTAGTTTATTAGCTCTTAAGCTACATTCACAACCTCCAACGTATATTTACAATTAAGCAAGCTAATCAACGCAGTAATTTACGATTTTTGATCATATTAATACAGTAAAAGTTTCAATTAATCTGTATTTTGCGTGGCGTCCTCTATTAACTACATTGATAATTATAATTAATTCGATAATGTAGAGTCGCTATATTGTCGATCAGGTTAGAAGACACATGAAAACGATTGATATATTCAAACTGTTCAAATATAAATCTAACCTAATCCATTTAATCTCAATCATTATCATTACGTATGTTGTATCCTTGTTGTTATTTTGGTTTCTATTCTTTTTTGTTTCCTTCTGCAATTTCAAAGCGCTAGAACGTAGCAACTTTTGGCGTCCAACGTGGGGCCACAGTTTGTTAGGGTTAGGGGTCATTTATTGTTGGAGACCATAAATTATTGGAAGTTAAGTATTACTAGGGGTCAGATATGAGACAACTCGTTGGTTTTTCCCTTGTTACTAAGTACGACCTATTCGTGCTATTCCAAAACAACGCATGCATCAACCCTATGTATCGTAGTAATTGAACGTAGAAGTGTAGGTAGAAGGCTATGCGAAAGCGGGTAATTAATCTATCAATTAGCAGGGTAATGTTACGAGCCGATAGTCAACTGCAATGACGGCATAGCTGATTGCGAAATTAATTGATGGATCAACGAACTGTAAATGGCACATCAACAGTAATGCTGACCATGCCATTGCGGGTAATTTATCCCTCAACCAATTAGCGGGCCAAAACAAATGTCACGGATTGATAGCCACCTGTAATGACGGTATATCAATCGGGCTAAAGTTGGGAAACGTGCAACTGTAATGACGACTGCACGTGATGAAAAAAATAGCCAACTGCACGACGACGGTAATACCGACACGTCTTATCGAGAAAACGGCCAACTGTAATGACGGCGCGCTTGCGGAGGAGCAAATGACCAACGGTAATGCCGGCGCACGCTGTATCCGTGTCCGTGGTGCGCTTATATCGATGCCGGCGGTGACTTCGCGCGTGGTTTTAAGATGAGTTGGGTGGGAGAAGGATACGGCAGTTTTAGTCGCACGGACACTTGCTTTAAGTTGTTATCGTTAAGGATTTTGAATTTGTATGTTTATAAATTCGAAATTAACTTGCAAACGCAGATATAACTTAAACGTAACTAATGAATTCGTTACAATACTAATTGAAGCGCTTAATTATAGCTACTAATTTTGAGGTTGTGAATGGAGCTTTATCCACATAGTAGTAGTTAGAGGAAGGCTCATTTAAATGTTTAGTATGTACTTATTATTAAACTTATGTCATCTGCTGGCGAAATTATGTTGCTACAATTCAGAAAATCATTGATAAAAATTAAGAAAAGGAAGAAATAAAACAATGTGGTATCCATAGATTTATTGGGACAAAACCCGTGCATGTGTTATAAGTCCACTTAAAATTAATCTAACGCCATTACTTTCTTCCACGATTAGGCTAAAATAGCATGCTCAAGCAATTGCAAGTGTATAGGATGTCGCAACATCGAAGACACCATGGATAAGAAGAACGTAAGGCCGCAAAACGTAGAAGTCGTCTTCGGTAGGACGCCGCAACCCACAAGCAAAGCAGCGTTGCCAAATGACAATCTAGTAGCATTACGGCCGAAGAAATCTCCCAGCAATAAGTAATTATTCTTAATTTCCTTAGAAACCAATTATTTCGTTTCGGTTTAATTGTTGATCGAGTCTTCCCCATTGCAGGCAAGCTTTTAACTACATAAACATTGACGTCATCGAGGCTACGACTCAGTGTCTATTGGCGCTAGCGAATAACGCCGAAACCAACGGTGAAAACCCGGAAACGATCAAGGGTAACGTGATTGAAGAATTCGGACGGTGTCTCGTTGAGATTATCAACTGTTCGCTGAACAAGAACATTACTGATTGAAGAGAAAGACTAAAGTGAAACAGTCGAGCGAAAATATTTTGTAAAATAGCGTTGATTTAATTTTTATTTTAAGAGTAAAAAAGAAAAGTGAATAAAATAAATAAATAAATAAGACGTAAATATTAATGTAATATAAGAATAAAAAGTTATTATACAAGTGGACAAAAATGAACGGGAATAAATAATTTATATCTGGTTATTCAGTTGTTTTATTTAAAAAAAAAAAAAACAAAAAAAAACGAAACACTAATTCCTTTTGCCTATATATTGACAAACGCCGTTTCTAGAAAACCTTTGCATTCTAGAAAGTTAACTTGATCCTTCTTTTTCGGAATAAGCAAAACAAGTTATAGACAATTTCTAAAAATGAGAAATAAAGAGCCAGTAAATTATGAAAATCTGTAATTTCTTTGAAATTTCCGACATAATTAATTACTTGAAAAAAATCTCGTCCCGATACACTTGTTTAATACCTAGTTGTTATTTTATCTGTAAATATATCATAATATTTCGACAGACAATTTTAATTCTTACATGCCAAGTACACTAATTAATTAAATACGAATATAGAATCAAATACGTCTTTTAATTCTCACTCTACTTAAATCACGCATCACACCCTCATTTGCTTGAGGAAGAATAGTGAATATTGCAACAGTGATATGGATTCTTTTACTTCAAATATCATCTTCATAATACTTTCTGTATCCAAAATAAAACCACAATATTTTTATTCATCAATACTTTCATGAAAAAGTGTTAAACATTGATTTAAAATTAAATAAAAACATAAATTAAAAAAAAACCATTAATCATACAAACAAAAAATCAAAATTCCCCTACATCTGTCAACCGTTTTTACTAAAACGAACTCCCCATTTAAAATTAGCATCTTTGTACGTTTTCACATAAGCTTGAACGAACCCAGGTGAACGAAATTCATTATCTCTACGAGCGGCGTAGTTATCTAAAAAAATATATATTAAAATCAATAGGATATACAGATAAGAAAAACTACAAATGTATTACCAAGTGAATCGGCTTCATTCAGTTGAATTGATAATGCAATCAATAAAATTAGGAATAAATTAGAATTTATCTGAAATATATAAATATAAAACAGCATATAATGATAATAGCTTTAAGATTGTGCCAAAACACTTAATTA
This sequence comes from Dynastes maya, assembly GCA_029619315.2. Classification (NCBI taxonomy): domain Eukaryota; kingdom Metazoa; phylum Arthropoda; class Insecta; order Coleoptera; family Scarabaeidae; genus Dynastes; species Dynastes maya. Next base: position 49,423,214 of record JAROYE020000006.1, read on the forward strand.
TAAAAAGAAATTGCTAAAAATTAACTTACGAAATTGGAGAAATTCATTGTTTTCTGAAACGAATAAGCTTTTTGTAACTATATAGCTCGTAAAATTATTCATAAGGTAAACAAAGAAGCGCTAGGAGTAGAATTGTGGAGTAGATTATTAAAGTAGTTTATATACCTTTCGTTTTTAACGTAAAAAAACGTACTTTCTCCGACTTTCTTGAAGTTTTGTTGATATTATTTGTGTATTTGATTTGGTAAAACGTAAATTGTTGACCTAGATGTGGTTATTAAGTAAATACAACATACAAGGTTGTAATTCTCTCGAAAATTTCATCACTTTGGGTAGAAAGCTCTCGGCGAACGCTTTAAAACTAAAAAAAGGTCAACTCTCTAGCTCTAACCGTTCCGACGCTAGCGCGTCTCAAACTCAAGAAATGAAGGTTCCTTTTTTTAAGTTTGAAGCGCTGTAGCTGCCTAACCAAACAAACTAGGAGGTTCTGCTTGGTCGCAATCGATTCAGCGGTTAATTTTCTATCTGAAACCGTCAACTTCGTCGACCAGAGATGCATCCCTAAGGAGAAATCAGGCGAAAACTAGAGCGATGTCGATTTAAAGCCTCATTTTCGCGTCATTTTTGGAATTCCGAAAACTTCAAACGCCCATATCTCCAAAACGGTTAGAGATATCGGGCTGAAATTTCATTCCGCAAATGTGCGACCATAGGGCTACAAATGGGTACCGTCAGATTGAATTCCAATTTTCACATTTTGGCCATTCAAAAATTTCATCACTTTGGGTAGAAATTTTTACGGCTCTCTTGTATCTCGACATCCGAACGAGTTAGGAGGTTAGGTTTGGGTCCGTTCGAAAGCTCTCGGCGAGAGCTTTAAAACTAAAAAAAGGTCAACTCTCTAGCTTTAACCGTTCCGACGCTAGAGCGTCTCAAATTCAAGAAAAGAAGATTCCTTTTTTTAAGTTTGAAGCGCTGTAGCCGCCTAACCAAACAAGCTAGTAGGTTCTGCTTGGTCGCAATCGATTCAGCGGTTAATTTTCTATCTGAAACCGTCAACTTCGTCGACCAGAGATGCATCCCTACGGAGAAATGGGACGAAAACTAAAGCGATGTCGATTTAAAGCCTCATTTTCGCGTCATTTTTGGAATTCCGAAAACTTCAAACGCCCATATCTCCAAAACGGTTAGAGATATCGGGCTGAAATTTCATTCCGCAAATGTGCGACCATAGGGCTACAAATCGGTACCGTCAGATTGAATTCCAATTTTCACATTTTGGCCATTCAAAAATTTCATCACTTTGGGTAGAAATTTTTACGGCTCTCTTGTATCTCGACATCCGAACGAGTTAGGAGGTTAGGTTTGGGTCCGTTCGAAAGCTCTCGGCGAGCGCTTTAAAACTAAAAAAAGGTCAACCCTCTAGCTATAACCGTTCTGACGCTAGCGCGTCTCAAACTCAAGAAATGAAGATTCCTTTTTTTAAGTTTGAAGCGCTGTAGCTGCCTAACCAAGCAAGCTAGGAGGTTATGCTTGGTCGCAATCGATTCAGCGGTTAATTTTCTATCTGGGACCGTCAACTTCGTCGACCAAAGATGCATTCCTAAGGAGAAATCAGGCGAAAACTAGAGCGATGTCGATTTAAAGCCTCGTTTGCACGCCGTTTTTGGAGGTCCGAAAACTTCAAACGCCTATATCTCCGAAACGGTTAGAGATAGCGGGCTGAAATTTTATTCCGAAAATGTGCGACCATAGGGCTACAAATCGATAGTGTCAGGTTGGCGAAATTCCGACTTTCATTTTTAGGCCATTCAAAAATTTCACGGCTCTCCTGTATCTCGACATCCGAACGAGCTAGGAGGTTAGGTTTGGGTCCGTGTAATGTAAGAATAAAAAGTTATTATACAAGTGGACAAAAATGAACGGGAATAAATAATTTATATCTGGTTATTCAGTTGTTTTATTAGAAAAAAAAACAAAAAAAAACGAAACACTAATTCCTTTTGCCTATATATTGACAAACGCCGTTTCTAGAAAACCTTTGCATTCTAGAAAGTTAACTTGATCCTTCTTTTTCAGAATAAGCAAAACAAGTTATAGACAATTTCTTTTCTAAAAATGAGAAATAATAAGCCCGTAAATTATGAAAATCTGTAATTTCTTTGAAATTTCCGACATAATTAATTACTTGAAAAAAATCTCGTCCCGTTACACTTGTTTAATACCTAGTTGTTATTTTATCTGTAAATATATCATAATATTTCGACAGACAATTTTAATTCTTACATGCCAAGTACACTAATTAATTAAATACGAATATAGAATCAAATACGTCTTTTAATTCTCACTCTACTTAAATCACGCATCACACCCTCATTTGCTTGAGGAAGAATAGCGAATATTGCAACAGTGATATGGATTCTTTTACTTCAAATATCATCTTCATAATACTTTCTGTATCCAAAATAAAACCACAATATTTTTATTCATCAATACTTTCATAAAAAAAGTGTTAAACATTGATTTAAAATTAAATAAAAACATAAATTAAAAAAAAACCATTAATCATACAAACAAAAAATCAAAATTCCCCTACATCTGTCAACCGTTTTTACTAAAACGAACTCCCCATTTAAAATTAGCATCTTTGTACGTTTTCACATAAGCTTGAACGAACCCAGGTGAACGAAATTCATTATCTCTACGAGCGGCGTAGTTATCTAAAAAAATATATATTAAAATCAATAGGATATACAGATAAGAAAAACTACAAATGTATTACCAAGTGAATCGGCTTCATTCAGTTGAATTGATAATGCAATCAATAAAATTAGGAATAAATTAGAATTTATCTGAAATATATAAAAATAAAACAGTATGTAATGATAATAGCTTTAAGATTGTGCTAAAACACTTAATTATAAAAAGAAATTGCTGAAGATTAACTTACGAAATTGGAGAAATTCATTGTTTTCTGAAACGAATAAGTTTTTTGTAACTATATAGGCCGTAAAATTATTCATAAGGTAAACAAAGAAGTGCTAGGAGTAGAATTGTGGAGTAGATTATTAAAGTAGTTTATATACCTTTCGTTTTTAACATAAAAAAAACGTACTTTCTCCGACTTTCTTGACGTTTTGTTGATATTATTTGTGTATTTGATTTGGGTAAAACGTAAATTGTTGACCTAGATGTGGTTATTAAGTAAATACAACATACAAGGTTGTAATTCTCTCGAAAAGTGCGTTTGGGAAACATAGAGATAATATTATTAATTAATTAATACGCTTAATTTATGTCAAAAAATACTGCACTCAAATGCAGTGTCCTGCATAATACAGACTGTCCCAATCTTGTGGAATTGTAGAAATGTACCCATACACGTAGATTTTTCAGCATCTTTTGAGGAGGGGTGGGCAAGGTGTTGCCCTGCCTTTACCTGGCCTACGCCCTTGCATTTGTGCCTACTCTGTAAATAGGAGAATGTCAATATTTTCAAATAATGTAATAGATACCCTAAAAATATTTCTGGATGTATAGGATCATCGATAAGTAGCGAATCGATTACCGCCAAGTGCTTTTATACGACAATTGCATTTTTAATTTTTCCCGACCTTAATGTTTCTTGGTTTTTGAATTTGGCATCCACTTCCAAGAAAGATGCTAATTCTTTCGGGATCCACAAGCATGTTTTTAAAACCTTTATCTTTTATTAACATTATTTGTGGAATTTCGAATAAAATGTTTAAAATTTGGTTACCAGGCGAAAGATGGCACTGTCCGACTGTTCTCATGTAGACCCTGCTGAGAGTTTATGGTCGCTTGCCGCTGCATTGGACTTAACACACCGCGATTTATTGGTCAATTAATTGAACAAGTTAATCTTCGATTTTATCGTATCCTGTAAAACCAGCAACAATTGGTACGATTTCTTAAACAACTTATCGTACGATTGAATTGAATAGAACATACTCTATTTTTGCCACGATTTTCCAACGATTTCTTACTAACTTTGCTGTTTTAATACCAACCCAGTAACAGAAAAATAGGATTGTTGTAATGGATAACAAAACATTGAACAAAAGCAGATTGCCAATCTATTTTTATATGCAGATGAAAATTTCCTATTTAATAATTCCCCCCTTCAACTATTAACGAAACTAAACGAGTATTCACGATCGGTAAAAACTTGTACAATTTATTGTAGAATGTAAAGCCGCATATTTCTACCGATTTCTTGGTCAATAACTTGTTCAATTAATCGCGGCCTTTAAAGCAGGGTTATTGAAGGTGACTTTCTATTAAAAATAGTGAAATACATCAAACACTAGAAATAGAAATATGTTAACTATTTCTTGACATAGCCTTATAGTTTATAAAAGATCGCCTCAGTATATGGGAATAAAATTCTACAATGCCCTTCCTTCAACGATAAAATCTTTAAGCATCTTACGAAATTTGAAGGTTACAATAAGAAAATTCTTGTTAAATTAACCAATTTATTCCTTGGATGAATATTTTCAGATCTGTACGTCTTCGGCACAAAATTAAAGTTATAATTGTCGTAATATATTTCTACTTCATGTTGTGTATTTGTTATGACTTGTCTGATACCATTGTGGTCTAATAGAAAATAAACCATTTATTATTATTTTATTTAAAATTTTTTGTGAAGTTTCAAATAATGTGTTTAAAATTTTAGTTACCAGGCAAAAGATGGCGCTGTCGTGCGCCGCAGTGGCGAGCAAGAATTCTCATTTAAAATGTCTTCCATTGTATTGATTCGCTATTTATCGATCATACTGTATAGACGGCAATATTTTTGAATTTTTTCTGTATAACAAGTTAATAATTATTTTAATGACTTAATTAAATTATTAAAAGATATCTTTGACAGTTTTTCTTTTATTGTTTATTGTTGGAGCAATTGCCGATTATCAGTTTATTATAAGAAACGATCGTAAAATCGCATTTTGCTGCTCTCCTGCATTTAAGAGATCTAAATTTATCCGAACGATAAACGTTTCCCCGTCTCATTTTTGGCAAGATTTCACATAAAAAACACGGTCTAAATCTAAAATATATTCGCATTCACATTCTATCGAGTGCAGTTTCTATCCGGTAAACATCATTCGGGTGATATTCTGCCGGTTACTCGCAGTTGGGTGGCCGGTAAATAGTACAATTTCCATTTTAGGCAAAAACGAACATTCAGCGGTATCGATAGAGGAAATTTACATGTCGAGAGGAACGATTCATGATTGAAGCGATAATCGAGAGCGTATATTAAGAGTAGAATTTCGATTTTTCTCACGCTAACACATCGTGAAATTCGATTCGAATTATATAACCATAATAATCGCCGAAAATGTCGTATTCTCTGAGTGAGTATGATCCATTTTCCACTATGAATTTTATGTATGTGTAAAATGTAGTTTTTTTTTCGCTTCGATGGGCGTTGTGTGATATTGTACAGCTTCTTAAAACGATCTATTTGCAGAAAACGTCTACGCGACCTTGCCAAAAACTCAAAGAGGACAACCACTTGTATTGGGTGGTGATCCGAAAGGTAAAAATTTCCTCTACACGAATGGAAATTCAGTCATTATAAGAAACATCGATGTAAGTCACTTTTATCTTTTTCTCCCTCTCAAATCGTAACAATTAATAACCTAAAATTTAATACTACACAGAATCCAGCCATATCGGATATTTACACCGAACATTCGCTGCCAGTAAACGTTGCTAAATATTCACCGAGTGGATTTTATATAGCATCCGGAGGTTATATTGTAATTAATTATAATTTTTACATTACTAACGCATCATTTCTAGATCAATCTGGTAAAATTCGTATATGGGACACTGTCAATAAAGAACATATCTTAAAAAATGAATTCCACCCAATCGGAGGTCCAATTAAAGATATCGCTTGGTCGCCCGATAATCAGAGAATGGTCGTTGTCGGAGAAGGACGTGAGAGATTCGGGCATGTTTTTATGTCTGAAACTGGAACCTCCGTTGGTGAAATCTCGGGACAATCAAAGCCGATCAATTCTTGTGATTTTAAATCATCTAGGCCGTTCAGAATCATTACAGGATCGGAAGATAATACCATCGGAGTGTTCGAGGGTCCACCGTTCAAATTTAAAATGACGAAGCAGGTTGGTTTTTTCCATTACAATAAAATTTATTTATTACTAAAATTATCCATATAATTTAGTTATCATCAGTTTCTATTAACATTATTATTCATAAAATTGATAAAAGTGACTTCATAGTATACAAGGACCTGTTAAAAAGTTGTTATCCTAATTAAATAAATGACAAATTACAAATTTAATATACAAGGATCGGCTAATAAGTTATTTAATTTATATATAGGGATTACTCAATTAGTTTTACTTTCGATTTGTAATTTAAGCATTTTCTAGAAATAGATGATATGTATATAAACAAAATTATTTATAAAATTGATAAAAGTGACTTCCTAGTATACAAGGACCTGTCAAAAAGTTTTTACGCTAATTAAATAAATGACAAATTACAAATTTAATATACAAGGATCGGCTAATAAGTTATTTCATTGATATACAGAGATTACTCAACTAGTTTTATTTTGAATTTATAATTTAAGCATTTTCTAGAAATAGATGAGATGTATATAAACAAAATTATTTATAAAATTGATAAAAGTGACTTCCTAGTATACAAGATCCTGTCAAAAAGTTTTTATGCTAATTAAATAAATGACAAATTACAAATTTAATATACAAGGATCGGCTAATAAGTTATTTAATTGATATACAGGGATTACTCAATTAGTTTTATTTTGAATTTATAATTTAAGCATTTTCTAGAAATAGATGAGATGTATATAAACAAAATTATTTATAAAATTGATGAAAGTAACTTCCTAGTATACAAGGTACCGTCAAAAAGTTCCTATGCAATTAAATAATGAATTACAAATTCATATCCAAAGATCGTAATAAGATCATTGATATACAGGAACTCCTAGTTTTATTTTGGATATGTTAGTGAATGTAAACATTTCGAAGAAATAGATGAGATGTATATAAACAAAATTATTTATAAAATTGATAAAAGTGACTTCCTAGTATACAAGGTCCTGTCAAAAAGTTGTTATGCTAATTAAATAAATGACAAATTACAAATTTAATATACAAGGATCGGCTAATAAGTTATTTCATTGATACACAGAGATTACTCAACTAGTTTTATTTTGAATTTATAATTTAAGCATTTTCTAGAAATAGATGAGATGTATATAAACAAAATTATTTATAAAATTGATAAAAGTGACTTCCTAGTATACAAGGTCCTGTCAAAAAGTTTTTATGCTAATTAAATAAATGACAAATTACAAATTTAATATACAAGGATCGGCTAATAAGTTATTTCATTGATATACAGAGATTACTCAATTAGTTTTACTTTCGATTTGTAATTTAAGCATTTTCTAGAAATAGATGAGATGTATATAAACAAAATTATTTATAAAATTGATGAAAGTAACTTCCTAGTATACAAGGTACCGTCAAAAAGTTCCTATGCCGATTAAATTAATGAGATTACAAAATTCATATCTAAGGATCGTTTAATAAAGAATCAAATTGATATACAGGAACCATTTACTAAGTTATTATTTATTTAGGATCATACGCGCTTTGTGCAAGCTGTAAGATATTCGCCAAGTGGTAACTTATTTGCATCAGCTGGTTTTGATGGAAAAGTCTTTATGTACGACGGGACAAGCTCTGATTTAATCGGAGAAGTTGGTAGCCCTGCTCATGGTGGCGGTGTCTATGGTGTAAGCTGGAGCCCCGATGGAAAACAATTGTTAACTGCTAGTGGTGATAAAACAGCTCGTTTATGGGATGTGGAAACTAGACAAATGGTATCAGAGTTTGTTATGGGCCCCACGGTTGAAGATCAGCAGGTAATTTCGATTTACAAATCACTTTTGTCAAAATTTATCACCGATTTTTTTTCCCCAAAGGTATCTTGTTTATGGCAAGGACAATATTTGCTATCAGTTTCATTAAGCGGTTTCATCAATTATTTAGACATCAATGACCCTAACAAACCTCTGAGGATCGTGAAAGGCCACAACAAACCCATAACTGTATTAGCTTTAAGTGAAGATCGTAGTGATATCTTCACAGGTTCCCATGATGGTTACGTCACTAAGTGGAATGCTGGAACTGGAGAAAATGACAGAATTGATGGTACGGGTCATGGTAACCAGATCAACGGCATGAAACCCCATGGCAGTATTGTATATACTTGCGGTATCGATGATTCTGTCAAACAAATCGATGTTGAAAGTAAGTTTTTTTTGATACCGGTCTAAAGTTTAGGTTACGATTTTGATTATGATGATTTCCTTTAAATAGATAATACCTATACGAAGGTAGATGTCAAGCTTGGTTCCCAACCAAGAGGGATGGACATTCTAAAAGAACAGAACATAATCGTTACAGCAAGCGTCAACGAAATAACTGTGATCCAAGACAACCGTAAGGCTAGCAGCTTGAAGGTCACCTATGAACCTTCAAGTGCCAGTGTCTCTCCGAGAGGTGACGTAGCCGTCGGTGGCAGTATGGACAATAAGATACACATCTACGAGCTGAAAGGAACTGAATTGGTGCCGAAGACAGAGCTAGACCATCTCGGTGCTATTACAGATGTTGCATATTCACCTGATGATAAGTATTTAGTTGCCTCGGACGCTAATAGGAAGGTTATCTTATATAGTGTTCCTGAATATAAGGTTAGAATCTCCGATTTTATATTTTCATAACCTAATAACATGTAAAATTTGATTTAGCCTGCCACGAATCAAGAATGGGGCTTTCATAATGCTAGAGTTAATTGTATAGCGTGGTCTCCTGATTCCCTACTAGTCGCTAGCGGTGGTTTAGATACCAACATTATAATTTGGTCCGTTGCAAAGCCCAACAAACATATTATAATCAAAAGTAAGTATTTATTCACAATAAATGTATTGAAAATTATGTTAGGTTATTATTTGACAGATTTCTTCATTTTTAACATATAAAAAGTTAGGTTAGAAAATTGTTTGACAGTTATATATCAATTTTGACGTTTACAGATTAAGGTTATTAAATTATTTGACATTTCTACATCTGTTTATGGAATTTCTTAGGCAGTTCTCTGTAAATTTTGATATTAAAACAAGATTATGAATTTTTCCCGTTGATTTGAATATCTTAAACGTTAAATTATGAAATTGAATATACTTTCTATTAAATTTGGTGGTTAAAATGTAAATTTATTTGACAACTTCTTATCAAATTCTATAGATTCAATAGTTGTTTGACAATTTATTGCTAATTTTGACAGCTTCATGTTAATTTTGACATTTAAAGAATTAGGTTATGATTGGAGTTTGTTAAAAAGGTGGTACCGACAGTGGCGCACCGCATAGAAGTAGGTACGTAATATACAATATTAGTGAAAAATAATATTGTTACCTTCTCCTGTCGTCTTGATGTCCACTGTGGCAATTGGCAACCGCCCTGGTACTCTGCGTAGAATTGCAACATCAGCAATGCTTCCATTGTCGATTCATTCAGCCGTCGAATACGTTGTCGTATACTTCGAAAATGATCGTTCGACATCCAGTGAAGTAAGATTTGCAAATGTCAGATATTCCTTTTCCTCATCTGGGCACTCTTGATTTTCAGTTATAGACCGAACCTTTTGTAAATCGGGATTTTTTCGTTAAAATTGCACCAAATTTTCGACTCCTATAGTGTTCGTCAAGTTTTCTAGAGCGGCTTGTAAATTGTTTATGCAATTTAATGCGTCTCGTGCAGATAAGTGACTGTTTTCTAATTGCTGAATAGCTTGTGCAACTTCAGAATAGTTCATGGAAATTTCATCTATTTGTTGTTGAACGTCCGAATTGGAAAAAAGTTGCTGACTATCTCGAACTGCTGCAGAATCATTTGAATCAAGTTTCAAGATGACATTTTTCACTTGTGAAAAATATTTCTGATAGCAAGATACTGCCTGGAGCCATGTTCCCCATCGCGTTATTACAGGCTGAGGTGGTGGTGGTAATTTCGGACACAATTGTTTGAATACACGGATGTGTTTGGGACGTTTGATGAACACTTTTTTGGTAGATGCTATTAACTTATCCACCATCGGATACTTCTTTCGAATGGTTTCCGCTACGAGGTGACATGCGTGTATGAGGCATGTTATGTGAAGAAGAGTCCGAAAGCATATTTTCAACATCCTACCAACTCTCAGCATTGTTGCGGCTCCGTCAGTAACGAACATTGTGACTTGGGTTCCTGTGATACAAAATTCTCTCAACGAATCTTCTATTATCTTGACAACGGTTTCTGCATTAGTTTTCTGAACCCTTTTACTGGATAACAATAATGAAGCTGGTGGGCCATCATGTTTTAAAAGACGCGCTACAACATGAATGACGCTGTGTTTCTGAGCATCGGTTGTTTCATCCACACACAGGCAGATTTTCTTATTTCTCAACTCGTCTTTTATACATTCCTTTACTGTACCTTGCACACGTGGCAAATTGTATCGTAATTACATAGATGTTGGCAGCTTCCATGAGGGAACGTACTTAGCCCAGAAAAAGACGAAAGTGTTCATTAGATATTAGATGTTGTACACACTTAACATAAAAATAAAATCATATAAAAATTGCCAGTATGGAATACTGTTTCTTAAATTCAATACATGACGTTTACTTTTACAATGTTTTCTACATTCAAACCTATTGCATATTGTGCAATAAATATGCGGACTTTTATATTTTAAACCGGGGAAATGCCTGAGATATTTATTCACATTCGAAGGGAACGTTACACCCTTTGGGCGTCCCGTCTCCGCGTACTTATTTGGCGTGCAGCGTGCAACGTACTGTCGCTTTGAACTCTCTCGCGGTACTGTTGAGATCGATTACGAGTTCAAATTACCCCTACCCGCGCCGCTAGCGCTACGCTACTGCCATCCGGTACCACCTTTTTAACAAACTCTAGTTAAGATAGAATTCTCATGTGTTAATCATTTCTCTATTTTTCGTTGCAATTTCATCTAGATTCCCATGCCCAGAATCAGATTACTCGACTTTCATGGTTGGACAACAATACCCTAGTCTCCGTTGGTCAAGATTGCAACACTAAACTATGGACCATAACACCGTTCTAAAATAAAGTAATAAAATAAGAAAACCTATATAGTTCGTGATCATCTTGCTATTTTTTTTTTAATAATAATAATAAAAGGAAACTTTTATGTTGCATTTAAATAAATATATATAACATTATCATTTATTTATAGATCACAATTTTTTATATTATATTATACAATTTTTTGCAATTGCGCTTTTATTTTTATTTAATTATTATTGTATTAATATTTTATTCAGTATTTTTTTATTATCGTTTCTTTTGCAAAAAGGAAATCGTCAGTTACATACAAGTCTTACACTGTAACGCGGCTGGTTCCGGCCAAGCTACATTGTCAGACCTGTACTTTAACTTTAATTTATTTTTTATTTCGATTTTTTATTGTCCGTACTGATGGTAATGAAATCATTGAATTTTTTTTAATTCATATAGTTCCTAGAGCTTTATTTTAGTGAATGCCGTTTGTTCTCTTTCGTTTCCCATTTACTTGCTTCTATCTATAATTTTAGCTTTCGTATTCATCATTTCGTACATGCAGGTTGTTTTAAAACATTCGAATGTAGTATTTTTAACTACAATGAAATATTTTTATTGATTTTTACTGACTTTACCATGATCAATTTAAATTTTTCTGTATTCAATTCCTTTTGCTTTTTAGATCAATTTAGGTTTTTTAACTGCTGCGTAATCTCACATTCGCGCTTTTATAACCTCGCTGTTACTTTCGCTATTATTCGTTTTTAAATGCAGTAATTATAAAACAACCTGTATATGAAAGCCTAAATAAAAAAATCTGTGTTCTAATTCTTTAACAGATGTAAAGCTTCAACTTTACAAAACAAAATCAATAAACTCAAGAAAGTCGGTGGTATAAAAACATTCTGTCCTTCTATTCATGTTTCTAAATCTAAAATAAAAATACTATCTCTCTGTCTGTCTCTATTTAACAATATATTTGATACGTATTTATCAAACGATGATGTATTTATTTTAATATATTTTTATATGATCAAATTATGTTACTCGAAGAACAAAGGAAAATATATAAACATCTTATTTCAATCTTCATCGAGATGCAATTAAATAAACAATATATTTGAGAATTCGAACTATGCAACTCCAAGAATAAAAATCAAGAACGATGTAAAGATTAACTAGTGATGAATGATGTAATAAATATGTAATTGTTATAACTACATTTTTTTGCTTATTAAAATTAATAGATTACAACCTATATTCACGCCTGTTAGTGGTTCTCAAACCTTTCCATAGATCCAGGATTTAATGTTTTCCTTTACGTTGGAGATAACAAAGGACAGCTTTGAAACTGCTGTGGTAAACTAGTGAATCGAACTGGGGATGTGGTGTTAATATTTCTCCCAGAAAGCAAAAGGATGTGGTTCATACGAATTATATAATACCTAACATGTATTATATTAGGGAATGTTGTCAACCCAGGGAATTTTTTGGTAATGAAAATAAAGTTATTATGGTAAGAAAGGATGTTGTTTTTTTATTATTCATCCTATTTAATACACTACCGCTCATAAGTATTTGGGCACCGTTGGATTCTGGATTTTTGTATACAAAGAATGTATTTACGAAATACATTCCAGCATTATTGAATAACATGCTAATAATCAGTAAGATTCACTTAAATTCATTAAATAATATCGATCTATTTACTTCTTTTATCTGTATGAGAGGTAATACCGTCATAAAAGCGCAGGTAGTAGCGACAATAAAAAGCGTATTTCTTGAAATTCCAGGAAAAATGTAAGTTGTAATTTTACTATGAATCAGGAATACAATTGCTCAGTAGCGCCAACGGGTAGTGGCGGAGGTTCGATACAACCCTCATAACTGCAAGTCTCAACCGGATCTGTTGTGTATACATGTACGCTGTCGTAAATACTATTTCGTAGTTCTACGTTTGTTTTAAAAATGTTGCCTACGTCGCGAAAACGACCAATGTTGGACAAAGTTACAGAATTTATAGCAGAAGTGCCTGCCTTAAATTATGATGGCGTTAAAATTCAATGTATAGTTTGTAATATCCCTTTAAAGTGTTGGTCCAAAAGGGATTGTCTACGTTGCGTAAATAGTAAGCGGCATTCTTTAAAAAAAAAAGCGCACGACACTATGACAAATTTAAATTTAATTTATGTGTTACTTTTATTGCATGTAATCTACCGTTTAATTTACTAGACGAGGAAGCATATGTCTTCTTTTGGAATAAATATTCGGACTGCAAATTACCAAGTTATCGTTACAAAGAATGGTGCCATCTGCTCGTGAACATGTTGAAAAGAGAATTAAATCGGAGTTGAAAGATAAAAAACTGTGGTTGTGTGGACGAAACAACAGATCGCAAAAAACATTCTGTGGTTAATGTAATGATACGTGCAATGAAACCACATCAATCGTCACCTTCAATTCTATTAGCTTCCAGACGAGTACAACAATGTACTGCCGAAGTAATTTCAAAGTTAGTGTTAAATACATTGGAAAAGTTTAAACTCTCAACAAACCAACTGTTGATGTTTATGAGTGATGGTGCCGCAAACATGCTTTCTGTAGGTCGGCCTCTTAAAAAACATTGTGCTAACTTGCTACATATTACGTGTAAAATGCATGCTTTCAGTCATGTGGCAGATGGTATTAGAAAATGTTATCCTGAGGTAGACGCTTTAATAGCGCATACAAAAGCAGTGTTTGTCAAATCCCCAAAACGTATTCGCAAATTTCACAGTCTGTGTCCCCGTACGCCTGAGCCACCAAAACCTATTCTTACACGTTAGGGAACATGGTTACAGGCCGCGTTTTATTATCATAAATATTTTGAGAATATTAAGAACGAATTTAAAAATTATTCAGAACAATTACTTCGGACTAGTGGAGGCAATAGAAAAATTACAAGATCCTTCGATGTCGTTAGTGGAATCTCTGTAAATAGTGCAACATGTTCACGCACAGCTATGCGCGGTAGAAGACCCAAAAAATGTTTGTGTTCTAGAAAGGTTTGAAAGTGTTTTAGAGAAAGATTCTGATTTTGGCACATTAAGACAAATTTGTGAAGGTGCGTCAACAGAACCATTAAGTTGTTCCAAAGATTATTTTAAGTACGCAAATATAACGTCACTAGACGTAGAACGTTCGTTTTCTGCGTATAAACATACTTTTTCCTCACGCCGCACTCGGTTTGCCGAAACAATGTTGCAGGACGGATAGTTCCTACCCGTACTTTTTTTGAAATCCCCTTTCCCTTCGCGTCCCTATCGAATATTTGGTACGTTCCGTATTGTTCTGTTGACGCATGCGCAAAACATAGGTTTATTGATATTCTCCACATTAGCTGCTTTCGATTTGTTTTATTAACTGTACCATATCGTTCCTCAAAGTACTATACTGAACGGTATTGACAGTGAGCTAAATGGAACATGCATTTTTTGCACTGGACATAAATATAATCATTCTAACCAAACTTTATATATTGAGAAATGTAAACAAAAAGAAATTCGCCGAAATAAGTTCAATATGTAATGTATACAAATTTCGAATTATGAACACAGGCGTAATCCTAAACCTAACCTCAGTGAGTGTAATAATGTGGAGAATACCAATAAATCTATCTTTTGCGCATGCGTCAACAGAACAATACGGAATGTACCAAATATTCGGTAGGGACACGAAGGGAAACGGGGTTTCAAAAAAAAAAGTACGGATAGGAACTATCCGTTCTTTTCAAATGGAACACACATATTTGAAATTTGTACCGTACGAACGGTTTAGTACAGTATTTTAGATCAAATAGAAAGCAACTATTATTACGCTTCCATGCAAGCTAGTTATGTTAAGTTAAGCTGTATTCATAATTCGAAATGTTGATTTACATACATACGGACGTTATTCGGCGAATTTCTTTTTGTTTACATTTCTTAATATATAAAGTTAGGTTAGAATGATTATATTTATGTCCAGTGCAAAAAATGCATGTTCCATTTAGCTCGCTATTAGTACCCTTCAGTACTGTACTTTGAGAAACGATGCGGTACAGTTAATAAAATAAATCGATAGCAGCTATTATATTTGTCTATCTATCTATTTTATAAAATCTCACTTCAAAAAGGGATTAAAAGCAAAAGAAAAGTTTTATGTTTAATATTCACTTTACCATTACAAAAATTGCGGCTAAAATCATAATTTTCTCTAGCTAAAAAGTTGTTTATTTTTTCCTACGTACAACGCACGCATCACCTCTATCCAACACCGTCAAAACAATCTGAAATATTATGCGCATTAACCCGATATATTTGCGTTACAATTATAATTCTGCCGCTACACAATTGCACATAGGACACGGAGAGACACGCTTAAAAGCCCAGCGGATAAAATATAAAATACGTTTACAAAATTCTTGGCAACCGTTTTTTCTCCAGTCAGTGTTTATAAATAGCAAGCTGGATAATTATGGACGAGACGATACGTGTTTTCCCGGGTCAGTACGGTTAGCGCGTTTTCCAAACCGTCGATTTTCGCGGGATGATGGAAGAACAGTACCTGTTGCGATGGCACCGCCACGAAACGACGCTCACGAAGAACCTACCGGCGCTGCTAGAGTCGAACGTTCTGACCGATTGCACCGTGGCGGCTGGCTGTAAGACTTATCGAGCGCATAAGGTTGTTTTGGCCGCGTGTAGTCCGTATTTCTTGGAGATCTTTCAGGCAAGTTTACGTCTGATTGCGTTTCGCGTTTGTTTGTTGTTACGCAGATTTGTTTTGTTTGTAATTATTAAAGTAACTCCCTCCGAGCCTTTTTTTTTTCAATTACATGATTAGCTAGAAACAAATCCAAGGCTCTACTGGATAAATTTAATAGCTACAATTTTGTCTTTATGTAGTTAGCTCTCGTTTTTCTTTTTTGAAAAAAAAATAAGGATTATATTGCTGCCTATTCTAAAAAAAATTGTGAAATATAAACGATTTTTATATAATTTAGATGGTCGAAAATTTTGAACGGATGTGTATCAGTAATTTTGAATGTTTCGAATTTGAGAGAACTTGCTTTTTAATCTGATTCTAAGCAAATTAATTCTTGACACATATACAGTGCCATCCATAAATACGCACCATATAGGAAACTTCTTTATTATGGGTTTTTCGAAAAAAAATTATTCTTAATAAAAGTTTGCGCATCCCCTAGAATTAAAGATGTGCCAATAAAATATGGAAACTTTCTAATATTATACAGGGCACGTCTGAAAACTTCATTTTGTCCCAAGAGTAAAGTACCCTTATTCTTAAAAATATCGAAAAATGCTATTTGAAAAAGTTGTTTAGCATTAAAAAATATACATAAATTTAAAGTCATGGCCACCTAAGTTAAATTTTACGTTTTAACCTATTTTTTCAAATATCGTCTTCAAAAAACAAAATTTGAAAATATTACCAATTAGCCTACACAATTTGTTTTCAAAAATAACCTTTTTTTCCAAAAACCCATAATAACGTTCCCCATGTGGTGCGTACTTTATGGATGACACTGTACATATAATAAGTAATAAAGAAAAACAGTTGAAAAACGTTTTATTTTTCGATAATCATGGATGTCATATCTTTTTTTTATTTTATTAAATTATAGGATGTACTCTAAGAGAAGATGTACGCCACGCGGCAAAATTATTAAAAAAATTCATCAAATTTTAAGCAATTTGTTTTTTGAAGAAATACTCGGACAGATCAGTTTTATTCTTTAAAAATAAAAATTTTTGCAATTTTAATTTTCCCCCATTTCCGGTTTAAAAAGTAATTACGTCATCAATAGCTTTTTGTATGATAGCTACCAATTTTTTTTTAATATTTTGATAAACTATTTAATCGTCTAAATGGTACCAACCAAAATTTTAACACCCCACCTAACAAAATTTTCAAACAAAAGTTATTTAAAGGGTTAACAACGGACATTCGTTCGTGGACGTTCATAAAACGCCCGTTTAAGGTCCATGTGCCTGTTATAGACGTCCATTGTACGTACTGTGTGTTACTCGGGTACCCCTGGTTTAAAATATTAAATAAAGTAACTCAGTGACATAGAAATTGCAACAGCTAGAAGGGGTTGGAATTTCCGAATGAAATTTGGTAGGAATATGCACCTATGTAATAGTAATAAATGATCAAAATTTGAATCCTCTCAGTGAAGCAATAAAGTTGTTATTGAGGTTTTTACCTCTCTCTCAGCACTGATATTGAATGTTTTTTTTTTGCGGTGTTTTTATAATTTTCTCGATTTGTGTTGTTGCTCTCATTGAACTGCAGTTCAGTTAAGTGTCAACAATGCCTAGAGTAAGAAGACGAACAGTATATCGACAATTAAGCAAATTCGACAGAGGTCGAATTATTGGTTTGCGCGAAGCTGGTTTTTCATTTGGGGAAATTGCTAACCGTGTAAATCGAAATTGGTCTACTGTAATGCGAGTGTGTCGTGCATGGTTTGAAAATGGCCAGGAACGTCGTAGAAGAGGAACCGGGGCTTCATGAATAACGAATGAGCGTCAAGATCGGCGCTTGAGACAACTGGTATTTAGAGGTCGATTTTCCTCTACTCGGGTAATTGGTGACCAATGCTTTTGTGAAGAAGGTCGCCATGTAACCCTTAGAATAGTTTATCGCCGAATCCGAAGTTTTGGGTTAACATCACATCATCCGCAACTCGTGCTTCCTTTGACTGCGGAACATTATCAGCAGCGGTTACAATGATGTAATGAAAGATCTCATTGGAATCTTGAATAGCGTCGTGTTGTGTTTAGTGACGAATTAAGATTTTGTTTAGGCATGCACGACGGTCGTCAGAGTCAGAAGATGGCGAAGTGAATGACAGAATTTTCGATTTACCGTTGAGAGGCACGTACATCGCACTGTGGGTGTTCTGCTTTGGGGTGCGATTACTTATGGCAGCAGGTCTCCCTTGGTGTTCATTCGAGGCAATATGACAGCACAACGGTACATTGCGGAGGTGGTTGGAACACATCTTCTGCCATACTTACAAGGGCTCGAAGATCCATTATTCCAGCAAGATAATACACGTCCTCATGTAGCAAGGTTTTCCTTGAACTTCTGTGAACAGGCCCAGATTAATCTTTTGCCCTGGCATCCAAGATCTCCAGATCTTTCTCCCATCGAACATGTATGGGACATAATGGGTAGAAGGTTGCGAAACTTGCAGCGTCCTCCTTTGACTTTGGAGGCTTTGAGACATGAGGTGCAACTTGCATGGGAGGCCATACCCCAAGGCGAGATAAACCACCTTATTCAATCAATGCCACGGCGTGTAAATGAATGTAGAAATCAGAGAGGCGGCCCCACACATTATCAACAATTATTATAAAATTTTGTTTAACTAATAAAGATTTTCCTCCCAAAATTTGATCATTTATTACTTTTACATAGGTGAATATTCAAATTTCATCCGGAAATTCCAACCTCCTTCTAGCTGTTGCAATTTCTATGTCACTGAGTGTATTTCCTCAAATAAACAAATTGAAGCTGAGTCAAATTTCGTTTAAGAATATATTCATTTAAGGAAAAAAGGAAAGATTTATTGGTTAATTACAATTATACAACATTTTTTTCTCCAAATTATTGTATATTTCGAAGATGTAATATAATTTTCGTCAAAATTGTAAATCAAACAATAGAAATAATTATTTAATTTGATCTTTTTGATAACTCCATTCGCTTCTCTTTTATTTAATAGAACGTTGGACCTTTAGAATCGTCAATAATTGTACTTCACGATGTCAACGCTGAAGATATTGAAGCAATTCTATCTTACATTTATAGAGGTCAATGTCTCGTGACAAAAACACAAATTCCCCGACTGGTACATCTAGCCAAAACACTTAAAATTCAAGGACTATGTAATATGAAGGTAATTATTTGTCTATGTATGTTATATCAATTTTTTCTTTAAATGAAAGATAATTATCACATCAGCGGCAGCAACATTTACTGCTAATTGTAGCTAATGACGTATCATCAATAGAGTTGGTATTTTTTAAATTTCGCGGATGATTTAGGCAGTTCCGGCAATAAACGGCATATTCCATTGTATTACGTCTAAAATACCAACTTATATCAGCGAAATTTTTAAAATATCAACTCTAATAATCAATCTTTCTCAACAATAAGTAGGTATATTTTAGATTCAGGATAGTAATGAGAATACGGTTGGTAGCCCTGCAGAATCGACTTTTGCAAACGAAGAATGTGAATTCGAAAATGCTCAAATCGGCACCGTCATCTTAGATGACTCCCCAAAAAGTTTCTCACAAGAAAATCAGGGTAAATACTCATTAAATAAAATTAACAGATTACCAACTATTTATTCTATGCCGTACGAGCGAGCGTACTATGATATACTACCCGATTTTATACGAACTTAACGCATCTAAACGTGTACTGTATTGAATGTCACTGTGGAATATCATTTGCTTGACAAAATTGCGTTAACGCAGATGCATTTGTGGTTATAAACGTCGTATTCGTTCACGTACACGTGCAAGCCACGACTTCACTTTTGCTTTTCCGAAAACACCTTGCTCACATTATAAACGGCATATTCCTTCACGTACACGTGTAAGACACGACTTTGCTCTCGCATTTCCGAAAACTGCCGATTATTCTGGCTGATCATAGTACGCTCGCTCTTATAGTATATTATTTCTGATTTTATTAGAGATTAAACAAGAACATACGTCAACGTTGGCCAATCAAAACGAGACGATTTCCAGGAAGACCTTGAAAGACTCGCCTGAAATTTGCAAATGTTTCATCTGCGGCAAATATCTCAGCAATCAGTATAATTTGAGAGTTCACATGGAAACTCATAAGGATACTTACTATTCTTGTTTGTCATGTCCTCATGTTTCGAAAAGTAGAGACGCTCTAAGAAAGCATGTATCTTACAGACATCCCGAGGAATATATTTCGAGAAAAAGGAAGAAAAATACTACATCTTAATTCTTACAAAATTTTAATTATTAATTAATTTATTATTTATTAAAGATATGTATAATACGTAATAAAAAGAATATTCAAAACAAATTTTATTTTAATACGTCGATTTTGACAATTAACCGTTATTTTTATAGGTTTTGTGTTATAAATTCTATAACTGTTCCCCATAATGAAAGAGCAAACTAAATTTATATAATAAATTTGACAATTCATATTGTCCAACTCATACTTACAATTAAGCTAATTAATGCAGTAATGTACGATTTTTGAACATTCATAATTAGGGCGGGCACTTTTTAAATTTCGCGGATAATTTATGTTGGTAGTTCCATCAATAAAAGATACATTTGTCTGCATTGCGTTAAGAAATTGGCGTATATGTAATTTATTGCCAGAACTACCAACTTAAATCATCCGCGAAAGTTAAAAAGTGCCCGCTCTATCCATAATGTAACACCCATTAATTTCAATTAATCTGTGGTTTTCATTCCGTCCTCTATTAACTAGATTGATTATTATGATCAATTCGACAATGTAGGGTCGCTATATTATCGACGATTAGGAAGCACATGAAAGCGTTCGATATATTCAGACTGTTCACATAAAAAAACCTAATCCACCTAATCTCAATTATCATTATTAGGTAGTACGTTTCAACATTACCAAACATAACCTTGTTGCTGAACCACTTTCATGTTATTCCGAAACGACGCATGCGTAGAAGCCGTAGAAGTTTGGAGTGGACAAAATTCGCCGTTTTTGTCGAAATTGAGACTATTAATTTCAAACACTTGCAACTCTTAATTATAGCTATTAATTTTGATGTTGCGAATGTACGAAGGGATGATCGTAAAATAAGGTTCCCATATTTTTTAAAAATAAACAGCATTCTTTATTTCCTTAACATTACACATCGTTTTAAAAGTAAAAACTTAAACTATTTTTCGACATAATCGCCATTTCTATCCAAGCATTTTTGCAGACGGTGCTCCAACTTCTGTATCCCCATGTCGTAAAATTCTACCGCCAGTCCTTTCAAGAATCTTTTCAATTGTGGTCAGTGGCGTAGCTACACCCACGCAATGCGTAAGGGCGCTAGACGCAAGGGGGTCCAAAGGGCCTTCCGATCTTCTATGTTTTTACTCCTGTTATGATAAATAATGATCTTGCGTGGGAGCCCAAATTTGGTAGTTACACCACTGATTGTGGTGTTGGAAATCTTAGGAATCCGAAGAGCGAGTTGACGAATGGTGACCCTCCGATCTTCAAGCAGTATGCTTTCGACCTTTTCAACGATTTCCTCTGAAAATGATGGTCTTCCGCTACGCTCATCATCGTGAATTTCCGTCCGTGAATTCCCTACACCATTTACGGACGTGTTGAACAGCTATACACATTTCTCCATAAACTTCAGTTAATTGACGATGAATGTCTATAGGTGAAACCCCTTTCGCGTTTAAAAAACGTATCACAGCGCAAATTTCGCACCTAGCGGTAGCGGCGATCGAGACTTCCATCTCGGACGGCTGCTTAGCCAACACTAAGCGGCGTAGCGAGACGGAAGTGTTACGTAAACAGAGTGGGAGAGCTGCTGCACACGCCAATGTTGCCAGATTTCGCCAAACACGTCTTATTGCTGCTGTAGGGCTTTGTGAGCCTTATTTTACGATCATCCTTCGTAGTTTTAGAATTTAAACACAGTTGTCACAAATTTCCTCAAAATATAAATCAAACTTTGAACTACTGGTAGCGCCATCTGTGCGCTACGATCATAATTTCTCGTTGACGTAATCTTACAGAGATGGTTTTATTCTCAACTTTCTGACCCAAAAAAATATTTATTTTACTTGAAGTAAATAATCTTGAATAATTTGTTGTACCTTGTATGAAACTTTGGAGTCAAGCATTGATATCTACGATCTATTCAAGTAAAATATTTCCATTAACATTATATTTCCGGTTATACCGGAAGTCGCTGGCAACTTTGTTATTTCAAATAGAAATGTGAGTTTTCTTCTGCAGTTTTGGATTCTATTTTCAATTTTAATGCTAATTTCATTAAACATCTCCCATCATACATTTCCAAAATGCTGACAGGTAGTTGTCAGCGTTTTGGAATTATTTTCATTTTATCTAAAAAATGTAGAGAACATCCTGTTGAACAGTGAAGTGTGATAGCTGTATTATAAGTGGGAGAAACATCTCACATGTCTACAGGATCTGCAGTACTTATTAGGGAACTGTAGAAAGATGATGACAAGATTACAGGGTGTTCAAAACTTACAGTTGATCTGGCATATACTCCAAGTAGAAAAAGTCACTTGCTTCAAATGGAACAGTCACTTAATGTGGAATTAAATTCAAAAAGTATTAATAAAAATATTATTAAAAAATAAGTTATGTATTCATCAGACGCGAGTTACCATTAGCAAGATTATAAACAAAATATATATCGCAAATCGTAATTTATTTTGAAAAACAAAAGCTAGCAATAAACTTTAATGGATCAATGCTTTGACACAATATAATAATGAAATGACAAATAAATAAGCGATTGCTTTTGCAGGACCAGCTAAATATTAGATCATTTATTCAGTATTAAACATACTTTATCTTTATAACTAAGCCATTTTGGACATAGAGTACCGTTCATGGAAGTTCCGGCAAGCTGACAAATTATATTAACTGTTTAGGAAAAAATTTAAAATTATATAATATACATTTCTGTGAGGAATTATTAAAACTAACTTTTTCTGGAAGCCTTTTACCAATTTCCAGGTAGTATTTGACTATTATAAGACCGTTATCATAAAATATATAATTATGTTGGAAATCCCCAATAATTACAGTGACAATAAAGCTTTATAATAATCCCTAGGACGGTTAGCTGATTCACTCGTGTTACCTGGAAATATTCGTATACCCATTTATAAAGTATTATAACATTTGTAAACGCAGTAGTTCTGAAGAGATTGTTATTGTGGAAGTATCTGTGGTTGTGCAAGTGAAAAATAAAATAATTTCGGTTTGACTGCTTAAAATGCCCCGTGGAAAGCCTCTAGCTGTTTCAAAATGATCTGCTATTATTACCTTACATCAGGAAGGGTACGCAGAAAGAGGGATTGCGGATAAATTAAAAATAAAATCTACAGTACATGATACTATAGTTCGATTTAAGACAACCGGTGACGCGCAAGATCGTAATTGGCCAGGGCCGTCAAGAAAAACGACTCCTGCGGAAGATTTTCGAATAAAAATAATTAGTAAGCGCAATAGAAGACTAGCAGCGTCAGAAATTGCTGCAGAATTCAATAATGAGCGAGGTTCCAAAGTTTCTGTAAGTACTGTGAAACATCGGCTGAAAGAGGCTGAGTTGCATGGGTGAGTGGCTTGTCGAAAACCGTTACTCCGAAGAGGAAATAGGCTGAAACGACTGAAATGGGCAGAAGCTCCTAGAGATTGGACAGTAGACGATTTTAAAAACGTTTTGTGGACTGACGAATCCAAGTTTGAGGTTTTTGGAAATAGACAGTGAGTTTTCGTACGCAGATCAAGAGGGGAAAGAATGTTACAGGAGTGTATAGTTCCTACGGTGAAGCATGGGGGCGGATCTGTAATGGTTTGGGGTTGTTTTTCCTTAATCGGAACAGGGGACTTGCTCAAAATTGAGGGCATAATGAAAAAAGAAGAATATCGGAAAATCCTGGAAGAAAATGTCATACCGTTGGGAGTCCGATTAATTGGTCGTGGATTTGAATTTACAATGACCCCAAACATAAATCTAAATTGTGCGCAGATTACCTGCAGCAAGAAGAAAATGAAAGAATCCTAAGAATTATGGAATGGCCGCCACAGTCCCTCGATCTGAACCTGATAGAGTTGTTATGGGAAGAATTAAACCGATGTGTTAGGAAAAAGTGTCCAAAATCGAAGGAACATTTGTGGACCATTCTCCAGGAGGTATGGACAAGCTTGCCCAATGAAGCATTAGCAAAATTAGTGAATCGGATGCCGAGAATAGTGGCAGCAGTCCTAAAGGCAAAAGGTGGATTTTTCGATGAAAATCGGATGTAATACAAATAATTTTATTTGTACTACATTAATAAATTTGTGTTTGAAAATATGTAAAATCATGTAAGTAAGTATTAAATACATGGCCATTTAATATTTCTCTTCTTTTCTTTGACTTCCGTACATTTTTTTGCTTGCCCGAACTTCCATGAACAGTAGTGTATGTGCATACGTTCATATGACCTTTTTTGATCAAAATAACGCAAGGAATCAACCTTTAAAGTATAATACGTATATTCTCTTACACCTAATTCAAGGTCAAATAACTTTTGAATAAGAGTATACTTCCTTTTATGACATTATAAACGCATTTTCTTAATTTAAAATGCATTTGCTGCCATTCAAGCGAAACAATTCTTGCCTTCAGATTTCTCTTTCCAACGGTGAAAGCCTGTAACATGATCGTCAATTTAGAAGCATGTTTGCTGCAGTCACGGCTAGCTCAAATCGCAAATTAAACTCGCAATACTATATCAACTTCCACTTCAACAAATCAAATCTGTGCAAACGTTTATCAATTCACTAAAATAATTATTTTTGTCGCGTTCAACAACGTTATCGTTATAACTGGAGCTGTATGTTTTTGTGCTGAGAATATGGAACCATTACGAAATAAAATTGTCTCATTCTCTTTAGTTTGTTTAAGTTTAAAGTTGATGTAAATAAATCTGTGTGATACGATCGCATCGTTGAAAATTGTCAACTGGTATATTCTGATGTGTTCTGAAAGGAGAAGAAGGGAAATCGTTGGAACTAGATTTTCAGGTTTAAAGTTGAATTTTAGCTAGCGTATTAGTTGGAATCATCATGCTATCGCATAGATAAATGAATAAACGGTATATAATGCGCATTTTAGGATCGAAGAGTGCAAATTGATTGTAGAAGTGGATCGTGCATAGTGAAACAGTTGTTTTTTTTTTGTTGTGTTGTTTAATAGGACCGTGGATCAAAATGTGCGTCGATATAAGATTCGAAAATTTGACATGCGTAGTGAAACAAAGAAAAGGTAAAGTTTTCGCCCTTAATTTAGTTATTTTAAAGATTAGATTATATACAGCTGTAAAGCCTGTTTTACCGTTACCACCGAAATTAGAAGGGCTGAGCGCTCTTCGATGAACTCACGCTGGATTGATGATGTATCGCCATGCACGATATTAGCCTAAGCGGTAAAGGAATCGTTTTTTTTTGCATTTCTTTTTTGTTTTAAAAGGCTTCCGGTTTAAAGAGGATACCAGTCGTCAATTGAGCCCTTTTTCGCGTCCCATTCGATTTCAAACACGTAACCGCGCACCGTTTTCGTGAAAGATGTATTTGTAGTTGATATTTAATCGACTATTATTATTATTTGTAATTGCACATGTATTTGGACGAAACTAAGGTTGAAACAATATAGTAATTGCAATTTTATTTGAAATTTTATTCAATTTCACGAGAAAATTTACAGACATGCTATTTAATCAGGGTCGTTAATTTCCTATTATGTTGTGTTTTACTTAATCTATTTTTCCTATTATGTGGTGCTTTATCTAATCTATCATTACTTTACCCACAATCATTTTTAAATAGGGTATTTGTAGAACAAGTTATTACATATGTTGTGATGTTTCAAATGATGATATACGTAAAAATATTGAACAGGGAGATAATCTGTGTTCCTTTTATTTTAAGTTTTTCACTTACAGAGATTAAATTTATTACTTACAGTTAATATGTGGGTGTGTTATATGTGTTTGTGTGTTCCTTCTTCTAACGAGTCCTAGTTTTCTTCTTTCAGCAGTATCAATATCCTCTTCTAAAACCGCTTTGATCGACTTCTCGATGAAATTTTTCTTGATTGCTTCTTAAAATTGTGTTTGCTTGATTTGCTCTTCATTATTATTTGTAACCGTTTCTATTTCACCTTTATAGTTTTCCAATACTTTAAACTTAATAATTTCAGCATACGTTTAGTTTTTAAAATGCAATTTCTAGATTTTTCTGACGGAAAGTGTTTGTTTACTGTTAGAATGTTTACGTTACTAACTTCTTGTTTATCGGTCGTCCTAGCATTGCCATTCTAACAACTTGATATTTAATTTTGATGTTTTGGAGATCGAATTCGGTGCCGCAGGCGACGTAAGGGATTTTGATGGTTGTTTTCCAAATACAATGTGTTACTTGTGCGTGTGTGTCATGTTTTAAAAATGTAAATAACTTAAAATAACCTGGGATTTTGATTATCCTCTGTAACATAACATTAGAAAAGATTAATAATATAAACATCAGAATTCGAATGTTGATCCAATCCCATAATTTAAATTGAGCAAATGTTCTGATAATTAAAATCTGTTATTTAACGAATTTTGATATAAAATTGATTAATATGAATTTAGAAACATTTAAACGTACCCTCTTCACATCCCACTATAATATATCAGTATCTAAAATGGCTACGTTCGGTGATATAATTTAAAATATATTGCATTAAAACAGAACGTTCATTACACACTTAAAAACATCTCTTCATGTTAAAAAATAATTTTGTTAAATACAACGTAAGAATATAAAACTATTTGAACAATAAAATCTTCGCGTTTTTTTACAAATACAACGGACAGTTAGGGAATTGAGTTGGAATAGCATCTTTTTTAAACCTATGATATTTTAAACTTACAGTTATAGTTTCACCGGTTCTTGAATCTGTAGCTGTTGAAAAATAAACAATATTTTCTTTTACAAAATGTAACCCACATACAAAGCAACCGACGCCATCTTAGGTTAGGTTACCTCGTTTCTATCGTTTCAGTAAAGGTTTTATTGCTAATATAACACTAGAAAAACATTACAGGTATCACCAACAAAGTATGGAAATATCATTACACAGTATTTTTTTTAAATAAAACCAATATAATTTGGATAAACCAATTCAAAACGGAGAGACGATCTGAAAAAACGCGTTTATGGCTGATCGACGACCTATTTGCAAAATACGTCACAGCCTGCTGACGTCAAAGTGCTCAGGCCTTATATATCGGAGATAACGGCATGTCCTTGGTGTAAAGCAACCAATTGTCAATCAAAATTGAACGATTGTGCTGGCACGCCTGAAAAATTGGAAATGTAGCGATACGATTTCCAGTTTATTTTTGTTCGTACAGAGGCGTCGCATCTGGGAGTAGTACTATTTGCGAAAAAACATGTAATTGTATTGAAAAATTATAGTTTTAAATAGTGAATGAATGGTCTATTACTGTAAAACTTTGATAAATGTTATTATTATATACGACCTTAGCTGTGTTCTTTGGCACTCTAAAAGTGGATCCGAACACGTTTTGTGTACTTTCGTAACGTCGTGTTTTGTTCAAGCTAATCGGGATTGGTAATCTCCTTTCCCTTCTCGAATAACGAGTTTATAACATTGACAGTTCCATAAAAAAATAGGAAGGATGAAATGTGAGGTTAGAGATTTTACTCAACTGAATCAAAATTATTGTAATCCTGACATAATCAAATTGGAAAACCTCAAATTAATTAAAAACGTAACTTCACCTCGGGAATTGGACGCATTTGAGACAATGTACCTGAAAAAAGAGAAAGAGCATTCGCAGGTCCTGAACAAGGAGAATGCGCCACTTCGTTTCTCTTGCTTGTTTGATTTATTAGGGTAAAAGAACTTTTCAGTCCACACTTGGCGAAGACCGAGTCTCGGTGTTCTGCAATTTATGATTGATTTGTTTAGTATCCTTAGAGTGCGTAGATAGAGAATTAGCGGGAAGTAACCTTCCTTTCGTCTCGCTCTTTTCTACGAGGGCGGGCTAAGACCCTTGGCCGTTTCACATATACCCAGCATGTTAGAGTTACGCGATAGAAAAGTAGGTATTCGGAAATAGATATACACAGTTACATGTTTAGACACATTTGTACATATATACCCTTCTTTTTTCCTCGAGAGGAGGGATGCATGGTAGAATTAAAGTAAAAGTTTTTAGTTTCCTCGTTCAGATTTATTCGGTAACTCGGTTGAAAATGGAGGCCCAGTGAGCCTTTGAAACAGCTGTTCCGAATTAATTAATAATATTTTGTGTGGTGAGGAGTGTGCCGATACTCTCTGTTGTTTGTCATACTACCCTACAGTCCTTGCTATCATTATTTATTGTAATCCTGATCGTAGGATCATGATTTTACGTTATCACTAAAGCTGGCCACGAGCGGTACCGCGCAGTAGCGTAGAGTCGACCAGGCCTCGAGTTCCACTAGAGTTATTCTGCTAATAGAGATGTTTGCTGCCGCAAATAATTTCGCTCATCTTTTAAATAAAAATTAAATAACACGTGCTCAAACACTTACCATTTAAGAGTCCTCCGTGAAATCACAAAGTGAATAATGTCTGTTAAATATCTGCAACATTAGATATGTTTCAGCTGTTGTTTCGGCAAAACTAGTACGGCATGAGGAAAAAATG
This sequence comes from Dynastes maya, assembly GCA_029619315.2. Lineage (NCBI taxonomy): Eukaryota > Metazoa > Arthropoda > Insecta > Coleoptera > Scarabaeidae > Dynastes > Dynastes maya. The sequence continues at coordinate 49,451,957 of JAROYE020000006.1, forward strand.
CGTTTATATGCAGAGAACGAACGTTCTACATCTAGTGACGTAATATTTGCGTAAGTAAAATAATCTTTCAAATAACTTAACGATTCTGTTGACGCACCTTCACAAATGTGTCTTAATGTGCCAAAATCAGAATTTTTCTCAAAAACACTTTCAAATTTTTCTAGAACAGAAACATTTTTTGCGTCTTCAATCGCGCATAGCTGTGCGTGAACATGTTGCACTATTTGTAGAGATTCTTCTAACGGCACCGCAGGATTTTGTAATTTTTCTATTGCATCTGCTAGCCCGAAGTAATTGTCGTGAATGATTTTTAAATCCATTTTAACCTAACTATCTTGAAATTTCGACTGGCTTTTCTGGATAGCGGCAGCTTCCTTTGTATCGAATTGTAAAACCACGTTCTTAATATTGTCAAAATATTTATGATAAAACGTGCCCCGCAACCATGTTCCCCAACGAGTTAGAATAGGTTCTGGTGGCTCTGATATACGGGGGCACAGTCTGTGAAATTCGCGAATACGTTTCGGTGATTTGACAAATACTGCTTTGGTATGCGCTATTAAAGCGTCTACCTCAGGATAACATTTTCTGATACTATCCGCCACAAGATTGAGAGCATGAATTTTACACGTAATGTGTAACAATTTAGCAGAATGCTTTTTAAGAGGCTGGCCTACAGAAAGCATGTTTGCAGCACCATCACTCACTAACATCAAAAGTTGGTTCGTTGAAAGTTCAAACTTGTCCAATGTATTTAACACTAACTTTGAAATTACTTCGGCAGTACACTGTTGTATTCGTTTGGAGACTAATAGAATTGAAGGTGCCGATTGATGAGGTTCCAATTTGCGTGCCATTACATTAAGAACAGAATGTTTCTTCCGATCTGTTGTTTCGTCGAAACATAACCACAATTTTTGATCTTTCAACACCGATTTTATTTTTTGTTCAATATGTTCGCGCGCAGATGGCACAATTCTTCGTAACGATATTCGACTTGGTAATTTGCACTCCGAATAGTTATTCCAACAGCAGATAAATGGTTCCTTGTCTAGTAAATTAAGCGGTATATTACATGCGATAAACGTAACGCATACATTAAATATAAATTTTTCATTGTCTCGTGCGCAATTTCTTTTTGAGACATGCTTTTCACTATTTACGTGTCGTAGACAATGTTGTCTGGACCAACACATTAACGGGATTTTACAGATTACACATTTAATTTTAGCACGTTCATATATTAAGTCTGGAATTTCTGCAATAAATTTTCGAAGTTTGTCCGACCGCGATCGTTTTACTGACGAAATCATAATTTTTCTAGGACAAATAAACAATTACGCAAATCACCGGCCGCGAAAATGTCCATACTACTCCACAGACGAAGTAATACTACCGTTCCTCTCGGTCCGAACTAATTCTACGCCGATGCGCGGTACCGCTCGTGGCCAGCGTTAGTTATCACTAAAGGAACATAGCTCTTAGTAACTTTCGATCGCATCCTTGCACACTTCTAAATGATCATCAGGTATATACAAGAAATACATGCATGTATTATAGTCGTAAGAAGCACTTAACACATTAGAAAATATTATTTCACATGAAACACGGGTGTAGCTACGACATAACGCGCTAATTTGTTATTGGCAGTATTAATGGTGTTACAGACACTCACGCAATATATCATTGCAGCAGCCTCGACCACCTATCTTGAAATGATTTGATCGAAAACGCTTTGATTTATTGACTAGACGTTAAATGGAAATGTAGCCATTCAATTTACTGCGTAGTTTAATCTATATTCTTTTAACGTCTTAATTATTGCGATAATGGACGTTAGAGGTTAACGTTAGTGTAGCGCTAGCATAACGATTATGCGAAAATGTCCCAATACTACGATAAATACTTCAACAAAATCTTCAACTATGTGAAAAAGTAAGTAAAGGTTATCGTTTTAGTGCAAAGCTGTCATGGACTAGCAAATATTCTTATATAGAAAGAGAACGGACTTGCAGAAAAACATTTATTAATTATTACAAAATAGCGGATATCCTAATACCGCTTATTTGTACACGCTATGTTTTGAAAATGAATTACTGCCTGCATTTAATTATAGTTAATTACCGAGCAGTATATCAATCTCCTAACATGCAAATTATTATTATATAATAGGTGAACAAGATTACCTTGTTATAATAAATTATATATACACTACCACTCATAAGTATTTGGGCACCTCAAATTTCAGGGTAAATCGTTAAATATTTGAATGGAAATATTAAAATATGTATTTGGTTTTTAATTATACACAAAAATTATTTATTTGACCTAAATTTGATATTCGTCTATATGACCTCCTTTACTTTTAATGACCGCGTCGCATAATTGGGGCATTGTTGCAATTAATTTTAACAATGTTTCCGGAGTTATTCGAGCCCATGCTGTCCGTAGTTTATTCCACATGTCATCTGCTGAAGTTGGAGCAGTTTTTCTTACTTCCCGATCGAGTTCTTCCCATAATAACTCGATGGGATTCAAGTCCGGATTTTGGGGGTGGCCATTTCATTGTTAGTGTCCCTTCCTCTTCCAACTGTTCTAAATATTGCTTGCATAATTTCGAAGTGTGTTTTGGGTCATTGTTTTGTTGGAATACAAAATTTCTGACCCAAAATTCTTACACCAGAGGATATTGCATTTTCCTCTAAGATTAAGATGCGTTTGTATTGCTCTTTCCTCATTATGCCTTGAATTTTTACGAGATCACCGGCGGATGTATCAGCAAATCATTACCGAACCACCGCCGTGTTTGACGGTAGAGAATCTGCATTGCTCTAGTGCACGTTCACCTACAGATCTTCTTACAAGCACTCGTTTTCGCGAACCGAAAATTTCGAATTTGGATTCGTCGGCCCACAATACCTTGCTCCAATCTTCTACCGTCCAATTTCGATGTTCACGTGCCCATTGTAACTTCCTTTTCTTATTAATTTGGCGAAGCAAGGGCATCGCAATTCGTCTGTGAAGGCCCACTTTTTGCAGACGGCTGATCAGCTTCGGAAGTACAGTATTGATTTCTGCGGCGATTTGTTTTTCTCCTATTTCGTTTGCTGGACACCACCATTGCAATATCTTGAGCTGATGTTGTCACTTTTGGTCTACCATTTCTTACTTTATTTAGAAAACTGACACTTTCACTGTACTTTTTGATGTTATAATCAACAGTAGATTAATTTAAGTGCAATTTTCTAGCAATTTAACGATTGCTCATGCCTAGGATATGTTGTGCTGCTATCAGAGCACGAGTTTCAACACTAATTTCTTTCTTTTTCGGCACGTTTTAAAATTGTAAACACTATTCTTTAAAAGATGTTGTAGCCACTAACACGGAACGATCCTAAATTTGAAAATATTACTTCAAATGGTTTTATTATAGCTTCATGATTCATAGCAAAATTACCAGCTGTTACATTTTTCCTGGAATTTCAAGAAATACGCTCTTTGTTGTCATTTACCTCTCCTACAGATAAAAGAAGTAAATAGACGGATATTATTTAATTAATTTAAGTGAATCTTACTGATTATTAGCATACTATTCAATAATGCTGGAATGTATTTCCTAAAGATATTCTTTGTATATAAAAATCTAAAATCCAAGGGTGCCCAAATTCTTATGAGCGATAGTGTATACGGCAGCTGGCCGAATAGGATGGCGTCAACTATGTGGGCATTTTGCCTTAATAGTTTAATCGATAGCTACGTGCTAATCTGAGATTTGCTTGTATAACATGCTAGCGATAATTTCTCTAAATTTGATTCCTGAATCGTTTTGTACGCTGCAAAATGGAAATATGTGGGTTCTATTTAAAAACAATAGAAAGTTCCGAACGGTACTTTTTTAAAATCCCCTTTCCCTTCGTGTTCTTACCGGATATTCAGCACATTCCCTAGTTTTGTTGACGCATGCGTAAAACACAGGATTATTGTTATTCACTGGACAACCGCGCTCACAGAGGTTAGGTTTTAAGTTATACCTACGTGTATCTATAATTCGAAATCTTATTTACGTCACATACTGGCCTTATCTATAATGAATGAAATTCTTTTTGTCTACATTTCTCAATACAGACAGTTAGGTTAGAATTATATTCTTCATTCATCAGTTCATCAGTATTCAGTGTAATAATATGAAAATTTAATAAATGCATGTTCGTTTTAATTCACTGTAAGTACCTTTCAGTACAGTAGAGGAGTCTGAGGAATGATAGGGTATAGTTAATAAAGCAAACGGAAAGCAGCTACTGTTAACTGGTTAACTGATATTAATAACTAGAGTTGTCATTTTTTAAATTTCGCGGATGATTTAAGTTGGTAGTTCCAGCATTAAAGGACGTCTCCACCAATTTCTTAACGTAATACAGATGATATGTCTTTCATTAACGGAATCATCCGCGAAATGTAAAAAATGCTAACTCTACTAATAACCTTAACACAAAAAGGTGCCGTTACATTTTTGTCAATTTTGCGGGTGATTTACGTTGGTAACAGAACCAATACAATAGAAGTAAGGTTATAAAATTATTGAATCTAAACACGCAAACAACGAAATTATAAAAATATATTAAAAGAAGTGTTTTAATCCTCAACATTTGTTGATATATTGTAAATAGTTAGTAAATAAAATAAGTATAGAAACAAAACAAAGTTGACTTAGGATGTGTTAACATTCTAAGCAGTCTAGCCGAACTAAAATCCTCAAAAAAACAAATTTCATTATAAAAATGCTTACCTGTGATTATTTTGTTCATATTTCAAGCATTTTTCTCGCAACAAAACATTGTTAAAGCGAATCATTAAATATAAATCACCACCAAATAGATTCAAACAAAAAAAAATACCTTTCCACTTGGCATTGCTATATAGTCCCGGCATGGATTACGCTAAGAAATTGGCGAATGTGTCCTTTATTCCCGAAACTACCAACTTAAATCATCCGAGAAATTTAAAAAAATACCACGTGAATTCGTATGGTTCGTATCTTATAAAATTACAAGATGGCGGTTACTTCCGGTTATATGAAAATACGAATTTTTAATTTTTAATTCTTTTTTTAACGAATATATTATATTTTAACAATTTATTTAAAAAAAAATTCCATCAAAATATTTATTTTCTTTCCTTCTAGAAAAGAAACATATTTTAAATTCAGTTAGCGGTAACTTCCATTCAGGGAAATTAACAGGAATCCTAGGCTCCAGTGGAGCTGGTAAAACCACATTACTAAATATACTAGCTGGTTATTCGTACGTTAACCAAAATGAACTATTTTACCTACAAAGTATTCAAAAACACCAATTTTAGAACTACAGGCGTTACTGGTGAAATATACGTGGACGGTACAAAAAAACACGCAGCAGATCTTAGACATATTTCAACATATCTGCCTCAAGATATCCTAATACAACCGTTCTTAACCGTTGAAGAATCTCTGAATATCGCAGCCGAGTTAAAACTTGGAACCAATGACGAATTCAAAACGAATACGGTGTGGATATTCATTTAACATGCCGTAAAATACATGTTTAGAAGTAAAATTGCTTATTTGTAGATCAATCATGTCACTAAAACCCTAGGTTTGACAGAATGCCTTTTTACTAGAAGTGAACATCTATCTGGTGGTCAAAAGAAACGTTTATCAATAGCTTTAGAATTGATGAGTAATCCTTCTGTAATATTCTTGGATGAACCAACAACGTTAGTGCAAATTATTTCAATTTTTAAGTAATTATTTTTGATGTCTCACTATAAACGTCATTTTTTTTCTGTTAGTTGGTATTTCTCTTTTTAATTATATGCAGATTGGTATGTTATACAATTTTTCTAGTGGATTAGATGAAGTTTCAATGAAAATGTGCGTGGAATTGCTTAAAAATATAGCCTTAGAAGGTAAAACAGTAATCTGCACAATACACCAACCATCTGATTCGACTTTAAAACTATTCGATCATGTAAGTCAGGCTCTATTTAACGTAAAGTTAATTATTGCAAAATAGTGTTTTTTAAATTTCAGCTGTATGTCTTGGACGATGGTTTTTGTATTTACAACGGATCACCTCCGGGTTTGGTACCATTTTTAGAGTCTGTTAATCTTTTTTGCCCGACTACATATAATCCCGCGCATTATAGTAAGTATTTTTGACATTTTAGATTGCATTGGAATTTAGCGCGGTAGATTTGAAATATTTATACTGATATATTTAATTAAATTGATTTCCTTTTAGTTTTAGAGATATCCCAATCAAACAAACAACATATAAAATTACTTAGCAACCACGCAGATCGATTTCAGTACGACCAACATTCAAAAACGCAAGACAAACTTCAGAATTTCGATAACGCAAACGGTTTCTACCACGAAAAACCCCCATTCCAGAAACAGTTAGGCGTTCTTTTGCGAAGACATTTTCTACAACTCGGCAGGAATAGATCTAGCATACTTTTACAATGTATGCATTTCACTTTATGCGGTTTATTGTTTGGAGGAACTTTTTACAACATGGGACAAGACGCCAAACATTTTTTCCACAATTTCTGCTTTTGTATGGTGGTGGTAGTCTATTTGATCTTCAGCAATTGCATTCCACCAGCTTTAGCATGTATGTTCTGCGTTATTTTCGAAATGTAAAAAATATTTGATTTTATTTTTAAAAATTTTAGATCCTCTTGAGTATAAGATGTTCAGAAATGAGATTTGGAACGGCTGGTATGACGTGAATGCTTATTTTACGTCGTTGTCATTGGTATCTTTACCGATTCCGGTAAGTAATATGTTTACTCGTTGTTGTTTCATTTAAATTTACCGCATTTTTATTCACTTCCGTCAGAAGTATTTCGGAATATCCTAGTAGATGGCGCGAGTGCCAGTTTTTTTAAATTATACATTTTGTTGAGTTTTTTTCGTAGTTTGCAATTTGTTTTTAATCTATTGAGTTAATTTGAATTAATTTGATTCACAACGTGGTTTTTGTTTCGTATTTTATATGCAAATTGTCTTATTTTCTTATTTTTAGATTATAATGGCGATGGTATTTACTACAATTACGTATTTTATGTCCAATCAACCTCATGAATTTGATAGGTTTTTAAAAGTTTATTTAATTATTATACTAACCGTTATCATTAGTGAATCTCACGGAAAGGCTGTCGCGATATGCTGTGATATTATGGTAATTATATGCTAGAAAATAAAATTTCAATTTCTAAATTAATTTAAAATGTAATTTTTACAATTTTGTTTTAGTATGCATCTGTAGTTGCACCGGGCACCCTGTTACCTGTAATTTCGCTTAGTTTCTACGGTTTTGGCTATGCCAGTCAGCTAACTAGCTTTTTCAAGATTATAATGAAATTATCTTTCGTAAGACATAGCTTGGTTGGTGTAATTTCAGCACTGTATAGTAATCGGGATAAAGTGGAATGTTCCGACATATATTGCCATTATAGCGACCCCAAATTGTTTTTAATTGATATGGGAATGACTGGAGATTACGTAATACAGTTTGCCGTCTTAGTAGCGTTTTTAGTGTTATATAAATGTGTTGTTTATACTTTTTTACGCATTAATATGAAATAATTTATCTTGTCATTAATTTTGTAACGATTACTAAGAAATATATTTTTTTTTACTACAAAAGTTATTCGCTTTATCTAGGATTACGGAGAGACATAAGAGCCCTGTTCGTTTGCGTTGCTGAATTCGATCAATTTTGTCAAAAATAGCATATATAGCACGTTTACAAATAGCGGATATATCAGTTTGAGCAAATAAATCTGCTATTATTGCTCGACGCTTTAGGCTTGAGCAGATATAGCATGCTACTTTGGATATATAAGCAATTCGCCGAATGCAAACGAACGCGTGTTTAAAATACCTGTGAGCAGCTAAATTTCTAACGAATACAACAAAATTGACAACACCGATATTGAGCACTTTCAGCAACGCAAACGAACAGGGCTAAGGTTTGTTTCTGCAGCGATTTGAAATGGTTAGAGCATGCGTATTACAAAAATCGTGTTCGTGCAGTTAAAATGCCAAGCTCTGACTACTATTTTGACGTAACTTGGCGTTCGTGCAGATCTCCAAATTAATTTCTAACCGTTTGCTGATAGTTGCATATGTTCACACTTCACGCGTGTTTTATTCATGTATGTGGTTTTGTTAGGAATTAACAGTTCCTTTAAGGTTGTAATTCTGTCTAAACATTCCGCGTTTATTTCTGTTTCCGCTTACCTCTTTCTGTAATATTTGAATGTAAGATAAATCTATTGTTTTCATCTGCATATTTGAGTATATTTTCTCTCTTAAGTCTATTAAATACACTTGTAACTTATACATCGCCTGGTTTCAAATCAGTTTTAGTTCGCGCATGCGTAGATTAAACCAAATTAACCTCTGATCAAACTATCACAAATCAGCTGCAGAAAGAAGCCTATAATAGATCTCATTGAGTATCTTCCAAAAATATTTCCTTACATACAAGGCGATCGATAAGTAGTGAAGGAGGAACTTGCTTTGTTATTTTAAATGGAACAGCCTGTATATTGTTACGGTTTTGGTATCTCCCTCTAGAAATAAACCTATATAATATGGGTTTCATATGTTAATTTCTGATCTGGATATATTTATAATTTTCTTCTCAATCGCCTAAATTTACGAGGGTAAGTCAAATATTATCTACACTTTCGCCATAAAAAGCTTTGAAGGTTATCGTAGTGGCGGTCGCTTGCGCATGCGTTGAGTTGGCGCCTCTGTGGTCATGTGTACGGAATTTAATCACGATCGCGTCATTTGTCCGCTAACAACAACAGCATAAGCATGTCAGTTCCGCACCAAAGAGAAACAACGAGCAGTAATTCGATTTTTGTGGTCAGAGGGTGTGAAAGGTGCTGAAATTCACCGGAGACTTTTGTCACAATACGGGGATAGTGCTTTATCTCGTAAAAGCCTTTTTTTTGTGAATCGAAATGTTTCAAAGTGGCCGTACGAGCGTAACACGAAAAGAGGGAGCTGGACGGCCGTCAACCTCGACCACCGACGGCAACATTCAGCAAGCTCGAGAGATGGTTATGGCAAATAGGCGAGTTACCATAGGTAAGGTTGCATCTTCTTTAAACATCAGTCACGGTTCTGCCTATCAAATTATCCACGATGAACTCAAATTTCGTAAAGTGTGTGCGCGATGGGTACCACGAATGCTTACCACAGAAAACAAAACCAAACGTTTGGACATCTGCCAACGCTTACTGGATCGCTTCAACGCGGAAGCCAACGCATTTTTAAGCAGACTAGTGACCGTTGATGAAACGTGGGTTCATCACTACAAGCCCAAATCGAAACGCCAGAGTATGAAATGGAAACACCCAGGATCCCCTAGCACGAACAATTCAAGACCTCGCCATCGGCTGGGAAGGTGATGCTAACCGTGTTTTGGGACGAAAAAGACCCTATACTGGACGACTACTTAGACAGAGGGACTACCATAAATAGTGCGAGGTACAGTGATTTGTTGGCGAATAAGCTGAAACCGGCAATTCGAAACAAACGCCGCGGTCTACTTCCAAAGAAAGTGTTATTGTTGCAAGACAACGCTCGTCCGCACACGACCCATAACACCATAGAAACTATCAACAGGTTGGGCTTTGAGACCTTGGAACACCCTCCCTACAGCCCTGATCTCGCTCCCTCAGACTTTCATCTCTTTGGACCGCTTAAGGAAGCTTTGAGAGGTCGTCGATTTGCCTCAGGCACAGACGTTCGGGATGCGATGCAAAAGTAGCTTCACGACCAACCGAAAACCTTCTACCAGGAAGGCATACGGAAGCTTGTGGCTCGCTGGACCAAGTGTATTGCTAAAGGTGGAGACTATATCGATAAATAATGTATCTGTTGTACACCTATCTTTGTTTAATACAGTCGTAGAACTAAAAGTGTAAATAATTTTGGACTTACCCTCGTAGATACATCTATTTCCTTCAAAATATCCGAAATGCAATTACATTCTAGCCTAAATTTTTTACGAGATTAAATTGCTAATTTTCCTCTATCAAGTTACTTGAGCTCAAAATTTTGAATCAGTATTTTAAAAACTTCAATGTCAATATGTTTTGTTTACTGTTGTTATGGTAACCAAACAATACTAACCCCAGAAACCACTTGAATGCAATATCTAAATGCAGAATTCGCGTTTAACTTTCAATGTTAGACATATGCATTATTTTGCATAAAAATATTGAAAAATAACAATTGTTATACTTTAAAAAGTTTATTTTTTCTATATCAGGCCGAGAATTTATGGCGCCTGCTTCGTATATTATGTTGAAACTCAATCGAGAGGTTTGAATCTGCCGCCACTATTATATTCGTCTTTTAGTATCTTCCTTTATATTGTAAACAGTTGGTACCAATAAAATTAACAAGTAAGAGATGTGGTTGTTGAACGACGTGCATAGAACATAGACCGATGTAATGATTGTTCTAAATAAAATATTAATCCTATAAGTGTTATTCACGTTATTTATTCCAAGAAAACCGATCATATTAAACATTTTGCAGATTAAAAAATATATTTTTCTTTGATAACCTTTGATAAATTCAACAAACAATTGCTTCATATTTATAATACACAATTTTTACGTATATAATTCAAGGTCAAATAAGCTTTGAATGAGAGTGTACTGATTTTTATGACATTATAAGCGCATTTTCTTAATTTAAAGTGCATTTGCTGCAATTCAAGTCAAATAATTCTTGCCTTCACATTCCTCTTTGTAACGGTGAAAAACTAACATAAGATCATCAATTTAGAAGCATGTTTCCTCCAGTTACAGCTAGCACAAATCGCAATTTAGTCACAGTATTATTGCAACTTCCACTTCCAACAAATCATATCTGTCCAAACGATTATCAATTCATTTAAATAATTATTTTTATCGCGTTTGAAGACGTCATCGTAATAATTGTAGATATATGTATATTTTTATGCTTACAACTTAGAACCATAATCAATAAAAATTGTCTCATTCTGTATAGTTTGTTTAAGTTTAAAGTCGATATGAACAAATCTATGTGATATAATCGTATTGACGAAAATTGTCAACTCCTATATTCTAAAACGAGAAGAAAAAAGATCGTTGAAATTAGATTTTCAAATTTGAAGGTTGAATTTTAGCTAGTTTATTAGTTCGAATCATCATGCTATAGCATAGATAAATAAATAAACCTTGTAGAATGCGCAACTTAGGACAGTAGAGTGCGAATTGGTAGTAGAAGCGGATCGAGTGTAGTGTGACAGTTGTTTTTTGTTGTTGAGTATTGTTTAGTAGGACTGTGGATCAAAATGTGCGTCGATATAAGATTCGAAAATTTGACATGTGTAGTGAAGCAAAGAAAAGGTAAAGTTTTCACCGTAATTTTAGTTATTTTATAGATTAGATTGTATACAACTGTAAGACGAAGAAAAATAGAAGGAAGTGATAAGTGCAAATGTTGGGAGTAGTCTATATTTTATAGGTTCTGGAATACTATATTGTGAAGCTAAAAATAACTGTATATTTTACCTTTACTACCATTTTACTCGTCTAGTATTATAAATGTATACATTTGCCTTAAAAAATCTTAATATTTTTCGTTCAAGACTCAAAATTACATAGAAGCCTTTAATAATAATAATAATAATAATGATGATACTCTATTTGCCCCATAGTACAGGACAATATATATCACATCTACGCAAAATGAGTTGCATATCTGCTTAAAATATAAGACAAAAATATTCCTATAAATAGTAAATATAAAACACAACCCAGTAACCTTACACAACCTTCATTCGAAAAAACAACACAAATATACATATAAAATATAAAAGTATAAACAATAAACTTTAAAAAAATGTATATGTTCAATTAATATTAAGCCCTTAAGTGGAGACGCGACAATTGAGAAATTGGCGAATATGTCCTTTACTGCCGGAATCACCAACTTAAGTCATCCGCGACATTTAAAAATTGCCAACTCTACTGATAACCTTGATACAAAAATGCTGTTACATTTTTTCAATTTTGTGGATGATTTACGTTGGTAATAGAACTAATACAATAGAAGTAAGGTTATAAAATTATTGAATCTAAACATGCAAACAACGAAATTATAAAAATAAATTAAAAGAAGTGTTTTATCCTCAATATTTGTTGATATATTGCAAATAGTTAGTAAATGAAATAAGTATAGAAACAAAGATATGTTCATTTAGGATGTGTTAACATTCTAACCAGTCTAGCTAAACTAAAATCCTCAAAAAACAAATTTCATTATAGAAATGCTTACCTGTGATTATTTTGTTCATATTTCAAGCATTTTTCTCGCAACAAAACATTGTTAAAGCGAATCATTAAATCTAAATCACCACCAAATAGATTCAAACAAAAAAAAATACCTTTCACTTGACATTGGTATATAGTTCCGGCACGGATTACGCTAAGAAATTGGCGAATTTCTCCTTTATTCTCGAAACTACCAACTTAAATCATCCGAGAAATTAAAAAAAATACCACGTGAATTCGTATGGTTCGTATCTTATAAAATTGCAAGATGTTACTTCCGGTTATATGAAAATACGAATTTTTAATGTTGAATTATTTTTTTAACGAATATATTACCTTTTAACTTTTTAATTAAAAAAAAAAACCAGCCGTCATAATATCTATTTTTTTTTCCTTCTAGAAAAGAAATCTATTCTAAATTCAGTTAGCGGTAACTTCCATCCAGGAAAATTAACAGGAATTCTAGGCTCCAGTGGAGCTGGTAAAACCACATTATTAAATATACTAGCTGGTTATTCGTACGTTAACCAAAATGAGTTATTTTGCCTACAAAATATTCAAGAACACCAATTTTAGAACTACAGGCGTTGCTGGTGAAATATACGTGGACGGAACAAAGAAACACGCAGCAGATCTTAGACATATTTCAACATATCTGCCTCAGGATATCCTAATACAACCGTTCTTAACCGTTGAAGAATCTCTGAATATAGCAGCCGAGTTAAAACTTGGAACCAATGACGAATTCAAAACGAATACGGTGTGGATATTCATTTAACATGCCGTAAAATACATGTTTAGAAATAAAATTGCTTATTTGTAGATCAATCATGTCACTAAAACCCTAGGTTTGACAGAATGCCTTTTTACTAGAAGTGAACATCTATCTGGTGGTCAAAAGAAACGTTTATCAATAGCTTTAGAATTGATGAGTAATCCTTCTGTAATATTCTTGGATGAACCAACAACGTTAGTGCAAATTATTTCAATTTTTAAGTAATTATTTTTGATGTCTCACTATAAACGTCATTTTTTTCTGTTAGTTGGTATTTCTCCTTTTAATTAGTTTCAAATTAATATGTTATACAATTTTTCTAGTGGATTAGATGAAGTTTCAATGAAAATGTGCGTGGAATTGCTTAAAAATATAGCCTTAGAAGGTAAAACAGTAATCTGCACAATACACCAACCATCTGATTCGACTTTAAAATTATTCGATCATGTAAGTCAGGCTTTATTTAACGTAAAGTTAATTATTGCAAAATAATGTTTTTTAAATTTCAGCTGTATGTCATGGACGATGGTTTTTGTATTTACAACGGATCACCTCCGGGTTTGATACCTTTTTTAGAGTCTGTTAAACTATTTTGCCCGACTACATATAATCCTGCGGATTATAGTAAGTATTTTTGAAATTTTAGATTGCGTTGGAATTTAGCGCGGGAAATTTGAAATATTTATATTCATATATTTAAATTAATTTTCCTTCAGTTTTAGAGATATCCCAATCAAATAAACAATATATAAAATTACTTAGCAACCATGCAGATCGACTACAGTACAGCCAATATTCAAAAAAGCAAGATGAACTTCACAATTTTAATAATTCAAATGGTTTCTACCACGAAAAACCCCCATTTCAGAAACAGGTAGGCGTTCTTTTGCGAAGACATTTTCTACAACTCGGCAGGAATAGATCTAACATATTTTTACAATGTATACATTTCACTTTATGCGGTTTACTGTTGGGAGGAACTTTTTACAACATGGGACAAGATGCCAAACATTTTTTCCACAATTTCTGCTTTTGTAAGTTGGTGATAGTCTATTTGATCTTCAGCAATTGTATTCCATCAGCTTTAGCATGTATGTTCTGCGTTATTTTCGAAATGTGAAAAATATTTGGTTTTATTTTTGAAAATTTTAGATCCTCTTGAGTATAAGATGTTCAGACATGAGATTTGGAACGGCTGGTATGGCGTGAATGCTTATTTTACGTCGTTGTCATTGGTATCTTTACCGATTCCGGTAAGTAATAGGTTTACTGGTAGTTGTTACATTTAAATTTACCGCATTTTTGTTCACTTCCGTCAGAAGTATTTCGGAATATCCTAGTAGATGGCGCGGGTGCCAGTTTTTTTAAATTATACAGTTTGTTGAGTTTTTTTCATAGCTTGCAATTTCTTTTAATCTATTGAGTTAATTTGATTGACAACGTGGTTTTTGTTTCGCATTCTAAATGCAAATGGTCTAATTTTCTTATTTTTTTAGATTATAATGGCGATGGTGTTTACTGCAATTACCTATTTTATGTCCAATCAACCTAATGAATTTGATAGGTTTTTAAAAGTTTATTTAATAATTATATTAACCGTTATAATTAGTGAATCTCATGGAAAGGCTATCGCGATAAGCTGTGGTGTTGTGGTAATTATATGCTAGAAAATAAAATTCCAATTTCTAAATTCATTTAAAATTTCATCTTTGTAATTTTTTGTAGTATGCATCTGTAGTTGCCCCGGCCACCTTGATACCTCTAATCTTGCTTAGTTACCATGGTTTTGGCTATGCCACTCAGCTAAACAGCTTTTCCAAGATTATAAAGGAAGTATCTTTCGTAAGACACAGCTTGGTTGGTGTAACTTCAGCATTGTACTATAATCGGGATAAAGTGGAATGTTCGGACGTATATTGCCATTATAGCGACCCCAAATTGTTTTTAATTGATATGGGGCTGAATGGAGATTACGTAATACAACTGTCAGTCTTGGTTGCGTTTTTAGTATTATATAAATGTCTTGTTTACACTTTTTTGCGTATTAATATGAAATAATTTATCTTGTAATTAATTTGTAACTTTTACAAAGACATATATTTTATAATTACTACAAAAATTATTAGTTTTATCTAGCATTACGGAGAGACATAATAAACCTTTGTTACTTTGTTATTTTAAATGGAATGCTCTGTATATTATTACGGTTTTGCTTTTTCCTTCTAGAAATAAACCCATGTATGGGTTTCATGTGTTTATTTCTAACAGATTTGCATATATTTATAATTCTCTTCTCAATCGTCTAAATTTAGATACGTATATTTCCTTCAAAATATCCGAAATGCAACTACATTCTAGCCTAGATTTTTTACGAAATTAAATTGCATACTTGCCTCTATCTAACTAGTTGAGCTCAAAATTTTGAGTCGGTAGTTTAAGAACGTCAATGTCAGTATGTTTTGTTTACTGTTGTTATGGTAACCAAACAATACTAACACCAGAAACCACATGGATCCAATAACCAAATGCAGAATTCGCGTTTAATTGTAAATATCTGCTTTACTTTCAATGGTAGATATATGCATCATTGTACAAAAACGTTAGATATATACATTTCTTATACGGTGGATATGGAAAAAGTATATGGCGTTCGTTTTGTGTTCATTTCTGAACAGCCTGTATATTTCGAAGACGTTCTAGTATACAATGTTCAGGCAAAGATTAGAAACGCACAATCTTTGGTAAAATTGTAAAAATTTGCGCTAAAATGCATTTGCATCTCGGATTTTTTTAAATTTGTTGAAAGGGAACATATAAAATCTACATTACATTGGTTTATTTCTAGACGCAGTAATATACAATATTTAGAATAACAAAGTACTTATCAATCTTTCTGTATATATCCTACCATTTTCACAATAGGCACAATTCTACAATCCCAGAACATTGGGACATTCTGCATGTATACAGTTTTTGTCCTGGAGAAGGTAAATATAATTTAATATTTATTTTAACGTACTCTATAAATCCTTTTCATTTAAAAATCGAATTTTTTGTTTGGATGAAGCTATTAAATATTCTCGAATTCCCGCTTTTTTAAATCTAACCAATCAGAATTAGAACGATCAATGCCATCTATACAAGTTCAAGTCATATTTTAAACGGTTCAAAAATTGAGGAAATTTATTTTACTTTTCGGCTTTAATTATTTTCTCTTTCGATGAGAATTTATGAAATTATTATGTACTACGAAAAATTAAATTTTTACGCGTTCACGTCTAAGTTTTATTGATTTCTATAGAAAATCGGAGTGAATATTAGTGATTTTCTTTTGAAATTATTGAATGATTGACGTGGGAACTGGCGGGAACATCCAAATTCAAATTTAAAATCGGTAATTGCATCTTGGAGCTTGTAAAATTGTTATTTACACTTGCTTTAATGATTTCTAGAAACTATTTTTGTTGGTATAATTTATAGAATTTATTTAAGCAATTACATAGAGGCTTTTTGTTGATATTCGTGTCGTATTATAGACAGTTATTTACCATACAAACAAGTCTTATCTTAACCTCTAATTTTCTTTTTTTTTGTAAACTGCAATGATTGCAATTCTTAAAATTGTTAATTGAAATGGAGTGGTTTAACTGTGTTAAATATCCTTATCACTACCAGACTGTTCCAAAGGTTCGGATTTTAACGAAACATTGAAAACCTGCAAACGCTTTTGATTAGATTAGAGCATGTTGTGGTCTTACCATGGTCAATCTTACAAACGCTCTAAAACGGTTTGTTAGATAACACATTCTTATACATACGAGTACATTGAAATTCCTTTATTAGTGTTAAGTGCTTGCATAATGTATTACAACAATATGCATTTATCATTATTATGAGAGTGTTGACCCAGCCTTCTACGATACACACTCTAAATATGTTAGGAAGGTCTAACAAGAAAAAAATAGCGTTAACAGGAATTCTATGCTTTCTCCTAATATGCATAATAAATTTACTCAGCGAGGAGCTACTACTGAGGAAAATATACCTTTATTTCATGTCGAATCCTCCATTGTACTGTTATCGAATGCCCGGTGAAAGTTTACCAGATATCTTAGAGATCGACCCACCAAAAGGAAAGTCGATATTCTTCCACGAAACATCTTGCAAGTCTTATAAGCACAAGAAGATCGTAATCGAGAAGAGGCAAGCTTGCGCTATAGAATCAGCAGCCAAATTGAATCGGGACCGATCAGTGTACGTATTATTCACATCTCCTGGAATTATTCGTTACGAAGGAACTGAATCGGATAACTTGATAAAGGCATTATTAAGCTATAAAAATGTGCATTTGCTTCGGGTCAATTTCGATAACTATACGAAGAACACGCCGATCGAGAATCTTTACGAAGAAGGTTATATAAAATATTCCCAATACGCGCAATCTCATATGAGCGATTTGTTACGTTACGTAACTCTATGGAAGTACGGTGGGATCTATTTGGATCTCGACGTAATTGTTATTAGGTCATTTTTGAATCTTGCAGAGAATTTCGCTGGGGCAGAATCTCAGTCGGCTGTTGCTGCTGGAGTTTTGAGCTTCGACGATAGTGAATTGGGTCACGATTATGCTTCGGCTTGCTTATACGATCTCGAAAGTAATTATAAGTATGACGATTGGGGTAATAATGGACCAGGAGTAATTACAAGGTAATATTTTGTTATTAATTTTCTTTTTATTTTGATTTTGAATCTGGAAATTTTATTATAAGCATTTATTTGTATAAACAAAATCAGCTTCGCATCAAGTTAATGCAATTTCATTATCGTATTTTATTTACTTAAAAATATCTTCCCAAAAAAAATTTTGTTACAGAATTGCATCTAAATGGTAACTTTTGTATAAAAGAACAATTTTGTGTGGGTTTGGTTTAGTTATAATTAGAGCGAGGTAATCGTCTCTGCGATACATAGGCGTTTCACCAGAATGGCAGGCTGACTGCAAAAATCGATTCTCGCCTTGTCAGCGTCCACTTGTTTATTTTTCGTTCAGTTTAGGAAACGAGAGCGTGCGTTGTGTTTTGTGTTACGTATTATTCGTTATAAATATATAATTGTTAATTTAAAATGTGTTCTGTGAATAAGGATAAAAAACGACCCTTTGCTGGTAGAGTAAATAAGTTTCTCTGTGACTTTCCGGATTTGTTCTACGACGGTGTTAAAATAGTTTGTATGTTATTTTCGATTTACTTGTCATGGTGATAATCTGTAATTTGTCACTTTGCTTACTCGAAAAAGAACCGTTTCAGAACTTTTGGTATAAGTATAACCCCGAGTTGAAGTTGCCAACTACGAAAACGGCACGTAAGCATGTTTTGTTTGCTCGCGAAGACGTGGAAAAGAAAATCAAATGTTGTGTTGACGAGACAACAGATTGTAAAAAAAATTCTATTCTAAATGTTATAGTACGTGTACTGGACCTTCATAAACCGACATTTTCACTGTTACTAGCTAGCAAAAGACTGGAAAAGTGTACGGGTGCAGCAATTGTGAGGGTGATATCAAGTCCCACCACGTTATTCGATTTATTACTTATTTATTGGTATTGTATTTACTTAAGCAAGCGTACGCCTATGCCACGCAGAGACATTACCTCGCTTTAATTTTAATTCAAAAATGAAAAAAAAGTTACACTAGAATTTTGAAAATTGATAAATTGTTTTTTTTTGTTTCTTAATTAAATAAAACTTTCATTGGTTGCGGTTAGATTCGAACCTACGGCTCCCATTTGCCGGATAAGTGCGCTAAACCAACTACAGCAGAGTGTGTAGGAAGAAACCACTTTTAATACCTAGATTTTTGAATTCAATTGAATTTGATTACGTCAGGGAGACCAAAAAAACGATTTTCACTATGTATTCGCCGATGGAAGGCAGTATTTTAATTAATTAATTGACAAGTTGGTAGAAAATTAAAAAAAAAAACGTTACATTTTCCTTTGACATCTCTTAAAAATAAAGAAAAATAATGGCATATTTTGTAATTTTCTGAAAAAATATGTCAAATTTGACAGTCAAGGAGGTTATGTGATTGTTCCTGTACATGTCAAAATTTAGTTATATTTACTAATAATAAAATTTCCCATATGATTGGCACTTGTTGAATCACACTGTATAAGAAAATTTCTTGAAGGAATCAAGTTAAATATAACTTAATAAATAATTAATAAATTAAGAAGATATGACGTGACAAAACGTCGTGGGTTAAATTTATAGAATATTTGCATAGATAAGCTAAGCAAACAACGGGAATTTAGTAGATATTATTCACAAGTCAGTTCGTTTTAAAAAAAAATTCAATCTGAGCAAATATGAATCCTACGTAGCGTGAAATTTGTTTGATCTATCAGCTGAAGAAAAAATTTCATATCTCAAAAGTGGTTCTAAACAAGTACTTGAATTCTGTGGCACTGGAACTATGAAATATTTCACTAAAACCCTTACCATACCACAATATCTCATTCGCACTGGACGCACGTTTCAATAGCTAAGCTATCATCAGTAGCCGTAAAACTGTACTAACAAACTAAACGAAAGCCAAACCTTATATAGTAATTTTAAAGTTATGGTTAGTTAACTCCGTTATACATGATATAACAAAGGATAAAAGCTGGAATTTGGTGGTACTAAATCGGAATTCATTAAGTTATGGTTATTTTTGTAAATTTCCATGCCTTCATAACAATTTAATTGTACAATGCTGTTTACGTTCTTAACTAACTTTATATTATGGATAGGATAATTTTCCAAGATGGATTGATCAAGGTGGTCCTGGTGCATGGCTGCTGTAACTGTAGTCTTGCGGGCACAAGCTTGCATTCAACAAGGAGGTGGACATTTTGAAAATATAAATTGAATTTTTTTTTAAATAATAAGCAAAGACGAAAGTCAGGATCGAGGCGTGAGCAATACGTCAACATTAGAAGAGGCAGAGAGGCGGCATCGCGTATGCATTCTATCGTTATGATGTGCGTGACCTAGCAATGCATATGCGATGCTGCCTCTACGCCCCTATTAATACTACCGCATTGCTGTGGCGCTCTCAGTCATGCCTCGTTCCTAATTGACTTCGTCTTTGAAACAAATAATCGACCTACAACTATTGCGTTTTTTCTTCTTAACATAACGATACGGAACACCTTGTATAATAACGAACGTAACGAAGTGATGATGTTAGTTTATTTTCACAGCCACCCTCAGGCTTTAATACGAGCTGTAATGCATTTGCGTGGATTTTACACGCAAATGCATTCAATATCCCGCAAACGCTTCATCTGCTTGAAGATTGTGTTTAATTTTGAAAGAGAATGAGGAGGTGGTATCCGAAAGACCCTAAAATTTAAATCACGCACGTGAACGCCGCTACGTGACGTTGTATACACCTTTTGTAAGTCAGTATGTCAAGCGGCGTTATTGTAAGTGAATAATTTTTGAGCCGATTCGAGGGGATAGCGTAGCTGTTTCAAGTTCTGTTTAAAACTAAATAGGACTGCTGCAGAAACACACGAAATGTTATACGCTACATGGGAACGAGGCAAATTTTAAGGTCACTCGTAGTTCCAAATTCTACCCCCGCAGAAAAGCAGATGGCGCGGTAATCTCCTTCAAAGTGTATACAGGGTGTGATTTTAATCAGTCGCCGAGAATTGGGGATGACGCTTTGGCCTAAACACAAACTTGCGTAGCCGAACAAGACTCCCAGAATGCCGTTGCTTTGCACTTCAAATCCTTGTATTTTTTAATTTCATTTATTGCCAGATTTTGGTCGTCAGATAAATTGGTCTACTGTTACTATTTGAAAAGAAAAGATAAAGAAACTAAGTTCCTAGTTAGGTTAGACAAATTTCACACTATGCTACGGTACTTATAAATCTACAAAAGAAATAACAGCGAAATAAATTTAAGAATAATCGAAATTTCTTGTTTTATTATTTTCTTTTTAAAAACAATCGAAAAAAAAAACTCTTTCTAGACTGCTTCAAGATCTGTGTGACACGAAAAAAGTTTCGGAAATGGTCAATAGGAATTGCAATGGTTTCAAAGTATATCCCCCCTTCTACTTCTATCCAATCGCGTGGAATAAATGGAAGATGTACTTTCAAGAAGAAAACAACGATGAGGTCTTCAAACTATCGCAATTCAGCTACACGATTCACGTTTGGAACAAGCTTAGTTTTAGGGAAAGATTACCGCATTCTTCGAACGCTTCTTATGTAAGATTTGCTAAGAAATTTTGTCCACAAGTTTATCAAACCAGCCGCGGGTATTTCTAATTTCTTTTAAAATTCGTTAACGTTCATTGTGTCGGTAAAACGATTTTGAATAGCGGTGTATACATTACAATCGATTCATTCCATATTAGAAGTGATTTTTAATTTGTTCCTTTTATTACTCTGACATAGTTACCTGATTCTCTAACCAAAGGATTAAAAAAATATGTTTTATTATTTTCTGTTGCCATTCCGAAAGATATCTTACATTGTTGAATAATTTAGAATTTCACTTATTGTTAAGTATATTTAAATAATTTTCTCACCTATTTTTTCTCGGAAATAATATATAATCTCATTCTCAGTTTCAAATCTCACGCTACCGATCTTCTAAATACTTCATTTCAAACGTGGTATCTCATTCACCAATTGCGGCGAAATTTTTCGAATTCTTGAAAACCCTCGAATTAGTAATCAAAAAATAATCAAAAGAGGTTTAAGGTTTAAGTTTCTTTCGTAGATTATAGGTTACAATTTTAAAAAGTCTGCTTCAACTAGTGAGAATAGTATTTTTAAGAATTTGTCGATATTTTTAGGCTCTAAGGTCTAGGCAAATCTAACACAATTTTTTTTAAGTTGTAAAGATTAAGGTTATTTAGAACAGTGATAGAATCCTCATAGTTTAGGAGCTTAAAATTAATATTCGATAAAAAAATTACCTTATAGAATCGATTTTTTTTAGTTTGGTAAATTCTTTTTAGTGACTGACTATATTTTATTAACTCAAAGTGTTCATTTCTTGATTGTTATTAAAGGGACACGAAATGAATCTTTAATATTGATGTACATGTTAATTTAAGAAATTCAAATAAAAAAACTATTATTTTACCATTTAACTCTTAACAAAGACATATTTGTAAAAAATATTACTAAGAAAAAAAGTTGCTTTTGTAGTACTCTAACACACCCAACAGTTTGAAGGAAGCTTTTCGACCCCCCCTGTATATCGGTTAAAATACAGGGTGTCTCAGAATTAGCAGTGGACCTTTTAGGAGGTGATAGCGATTGTTATTTTAAGCGAAAAAGTTCATATAAACACATATCCTATTCTCAATGGTTACGGAGATATAGACACTTTTTTTACTCAAAATAGTTCCTTTTAATTATTTTTCAGCACCTAAATCATTTATAGATTCTTTTTGGGCTCCTGTAAGATGAAGTGATTTATTAAAAAAAAACAAGATTATGTGGAATTGATCTCACTTATCTTTATCTCCAAATCTATTTGGAAATTTAACTTTAAGAGTCAATTGTTTTGCCCTGTTGCTTGCAATAATTCTAGTTATTTAATTATCTTGCTAATTATGAATCATATCCTCTACTGATTGCATATATCAAAAGCCTTACTTATTTATTCCTTTTCACTGTTTGTTGCATTGTAAGCGGAAACAAAAGTGGATAATTAGAAATATGACATTGTATTAAGAAGCAAATGAGTACGTTTATATATAATAATTGCTGTGATTTAAATAAAAACGATGTTTTGTTAAATGTGGGTGTTTTATTTAATGCTGTACGATAAGAATACCGGGAATGTTCTTTTTATAAAAATTTTCATAATGGCTAATATAGGGTGTCCCAGAACTTCGTGAGATTATTGTAACTGGCGGTAATACTCATTGAATAAAGACTCTTTTAAGAATAATATTCACATAACCTTTTTAATTACTGAGAAATTACGTGATTTTTTTTCGTGCCATCATTATCAATGTATGTTTTTCTTTGACTACAGCAATGAAACACAGGACCTTCTCTAATAAACATATTTATTAAAAAGATATAATCTTCATAATATCATATAATAATAATCATAATTTGCTTTGTATAATATGTATAATAATTTGTGTATTTTTCCGAAGGAAACTATAACATTTTAAATTATCACATTCTGCTTTAGCTTGTTTCTTTTTTGTTGTTTACTTTGTATTTTTTTCTATTATTTATCTATAATGTTTATATTCTATGTACGATTTGTATATCGGTACAAAAGGTAATAGCAATAGTGGTAATAATACTGTTTTTTTTTTAATCGAACAATTTGAGAAGTGCCGTCGAAAAAATGTAAATTTCGATGTATATTTTTATAATTATTATTACTTTCAACGTGTGTTGTTGGTTTGTGGACGTGAAATATAATAATATTAGTGTAAATAAATAAAAAATATCAAGATTAATTTATATAAGTAGAGTATATGGAAAAGTAGCTCCTTGTTGTATTCGAATTGAGGTCAGATTTGTTTATATGCAAAAAAAAACGTTTGCAAATTAAACCAAAAGCAACACATCTAAACAAATGAAACGGATACTCTAAAACTGTGGCACTGGAACACTGAAACAGTTCACTAAAACCCTTACCACAACACTTAATTCGTACTGGACGCACGTTTCGATAGCCAAGCTATCATCATCAGCAGCAAGACTGAACTAACAAGCTAAGTGAAAAACTAACCTTATAAGGAAAATAAATTATGCAATATGTAAATTTAAAATCGTAAAATTTAATGAGCCGCTTCATTGCACAGGACTATAAATAGCCTAAAAGTAAATGAGCCGAATGACGTGAGTTAATAAATCCTAGATTACAATGAAGCGGTTCATTGCACATGGTTAAAATTACAACTATAAATGATTAAACATGATGTAACAAAGGATAAAGGCTGGAATTTAGTGGTCCTAAATCTGAATTCATTAAGTGAGTTTTGTTTTTGTAAATTTCCATGCCTTCATAACAATTTAATTGAGAAGTACTCCTTACGTTTTTAATTAACTTTATATTATCAACATTATGGTTATTTTCAAGCATATGTAGGGCAACGCTAGATTTATCAAACCTTCTGAATTTGAGATGAGCCAAATGTTCTTTGTACCTAATTTTGATTGATCTTTTTGTCTGCCCAATATACACTTGATCACAATCTTTACATGAAATTTTGTAAATTCCTGATTTATCCATGTTATCCACTGGGTCTTTGGAATTTCCTAAAAGGTTTTTAAGGTTATTGCTCGAAGAGAAAACAATCTTGCGGTCAATCTTAGAAAAGATTTTTTGAAGACCCTTGGTGTAACATGGATAAAAGGGTAATTTAACATATTTCTTATTATTACGGCCGTCAATGCGTTCTAATGTGCTTACATTTCTAATTCTTAATCTATTCTTATGTTTCCTAATAGTATTATAGACGACATCTTCAGAGAATCCGTTAAAGTTAGAAATATTGATGATTTCTTTTAGTTCATTTTGATATCTATCTTTCGTTAAAGGAAAATTGAGTAACCGGTGCACCAAAAAGTTAATAGCCGAAAGTTTGTGTTCATATGAATGATTAGAATCCTGTAAGATGAATCTATTATTACTAGTAGGTTTCCTATATACGTCTATTTCTAACTTATTTTTATTTCTTATTACTAACATGTCGAGGAAAGGAATCCTGTTGTAATTTATTTTCCTTATAAGGTTAGTTTTTCACTTAGCTTGTTAGTTCAGTCTTGCTGCTGATGATGATAGCTTGGCTATCGAAACGTGCGTCCAGTACGAATTAAGTGTTGTGGTAAGGGTTTTAGTGAACTGTTTCAAACAAATGAAAGTCTAATATCACTGAATTTGGCAAATTTCAATTTCAATTGATGTATTTTGATCTATCAAAAGGTAAGCTTCTCAATTTTGTGTGATTTCCTGGCTTAAGCTGGAATATTTTTACACAAAATAAGCAATCAGCTTCCTCTAGATTAAAAAGCATTTTGTTCCTATACTGTCTTAGCCAGATTTGGGAATATATCTTATACAAAATCCATTCCAATTCTTTCCAAAAGAAATAGTAAAACTGCTCTTGTTCATAGTTACTTTTCGACATACACCCTATTTACACAAAAAAAATGGACATTTCAACATTAAGAGGATTTGGGGAATCGCTCCATCTATTATGGAGAATCAGAGAGTATCATGTCTATATTGGTATCTTAAAATATCTTCCTACTAGATTAATAATACTAAGTTAGAAAAACATGTGCATCTCCTAAGAAAAAAAAATTAAAAGATCTTTCCATATATCAAATTACTTAGTCGTAAAGTTTTTGGAATTTAAATATGTGCAAGAGTTTTGAATACTGAATAGTTTTCCAAAAAGTTAGTGAAAGAAAATTCGGCCTTAGATGTAATCGAATTTCATCCAGTCTTTAGACTTCAATTGGTTCGACAAGCCTTAAGATCGGAGTGGATCTCGAGACGATCTCAGCAGCATCTCCTCGATCTAATTCCAGCAGACTGCCGATGAGGTTGCCTGAAAATAAGTTATGGGGTGGTCATATGCTTGAAATAACCATGACTTCTACCTATAGAGCAATCAGCAATAGTCAGCAATCTCATGGTGTGACTCGAATGTTGCGAATCTAGTGCTGCAATCCTTTCCTGGCTAAGCCCCAATTTTAAAGCCAACAAGCACCAATCTCGTCCATGAGGTTCCGGAGGATCTAACAGGCCACAAATTTTCAATTTTGCTGGTGCACACAAATCTGACACTTTCAACGCGCAACCCCATTGAATATTGTTAGCAATTTCTATGTCATCTAGAAATAAATTCGATTAGAAGCTCACATTCATTGTAAGGACCTTCATAGAAATTACCAAATAACACCAACTGTACGATACTTTCACTACTTTCGACTTCTTGATTATAGAGGGTCACATCTAAGGTTGATTCCGCTTCTAACATGGCCGACATCACCGTTTGAGGATTGTAGGAATAAGGTTCTAAGTGATGAACTTTCAATTGGTGACTGCTCAAAATGTGGCGTTCAATCAAGAGTCCAGGACAAATCCTGTTAATCGCCTAAAAGGGTAAAGGCTTATCTTTGAGGATTCAAAAAATACTCCTCAAAATCTTATCTTACCGCAATAATTATATTTTGGACGTGGTGAAAAAAGTAGAAGCAATATTGCGAGGTCAATCTTGGTCCACGTATTTTAATCTCCACGTATTCGCAACCGTTATCGTACTCGTTTAGAGTGATTAAGGTTTCAAGGGTGGTGGTGCATAGTTTCGAACCATGGTACCATTGATATAAATCAGTATCTGTTTCATTGTTCGAGTAGTATTCAAATGTTGACCTTCTGAGATCGGCCTACGTCAAAAAACGATGTAATTTTTAGAGAATTGAAAGGAACTGTAAGAAGTAACAAATAAGAAATTGTCCAGGAAAGATAAAAACGCCCGTTGATGATTTGCAGGAATATTATTTGAAGGCCAGACTTAATTATTGCGAGGAATTTCATGATTTTACATACCTGGATATAAGGGAAGATTGAAGAAAACAAGTGACATGTTCCTGGAGGAGTATGCAATGCTTCACCACCATAACAAGCTCCCGTTGTCCTGTATCTAGGATCTCCTGAATCCCATAACCCCGATAGGGTTTCTATATGGTTGTAAATTGGAAATTCATATTCTATTTCACCATCAATATCATACTATAAACAGCAAGTCATTGTTAAATAAATCCTCTTGACTAAAGCGTTATAGGATCTCTTATTTCTGCTTAGTATAATTTTTAACCTAGTCTAATCAAAATTCCTTCCAGTTATTGGAATTTTTCAAACTATAAGAGTCTTAAAAAAAATTTAATCCATGATATTTACCTCAACGCATAATTCTAACGATTTTAACAGTTCTAAAACAGCTACAGCATCACACTGGTTATAACTAGCTTGGAAATCTTCTGTGGTATAGACTCCAGTCACTCTAGCTTGCAAAATAAATTGATTCGAAAGTAGTTCGCCAATTAATTGGGTCCCCAACCATTGGACGCTGATCACAACTAAGTCTTGAATACAAAACACCTAGGAATTATCAAAAAATGTTTCAAATCAATGTGGTTTGGGTTTCGCAAGAGTTTGAGTTTGTTTACTTCACCCATCGAGTGTAGTTGTTGCAATAGCTCCTGAATATGTTCATCTGAGGCCAATAGATTTATATTACTCCTGAGTAATTCGGCAAATTGTTGCCTTGATAAGACTGGTAGTTGTTCATATTCTTTTTGAAGGGTTGTCAACCATGTTAGGGTTGATTCAAGTAGACCAGTCCAAGTTCCTATTGTTTGCTGTGGAAAATTGAAGTTAGCGTGTTTTAGGTTCAGTTTGAAAATGGGATTGTCTCAAATTGCATTCGGCCTTTTCTTCTTGATCAAATTCCACAAATTGTGACAATCCCATTCAGTGATATCAAGCGATAAAAGACGTTTTACACCAGTGAGAAGAACAAAAGTCAATCCCTGACTATATACAATAATAATATACAGAGTAATGTACATTTTTTAAAGAAAGTGTTATTCACAAAACACAATTATAGAAGCTGGTGAATAAGGTGCCCTATTTGATTACACAAATCAGATATTTTTTCTGTTTCATATTAAATCTAACCTTTGACGTAGATACTAAATCATAACTGTTGCCTTTTTTAACGCATCGTTTTTTATAAACACCCTGTAAGTAGATAGAAATATGGTAAAAGTAAAAAATTAGGAAAGGAAATACGTAAGCATTATAATAAAATTGAATTAGATCAGAATGTTGAAATATTTGAAGGTTTGTAGTTCACTGCTTGTTGTTCGCTGAGAGAAATCATTTAATTAAATTTTGTTGCTAATATTAAATTACTAGACCATAACTATACGTTCATTTGTAGTTATTAAACCCGTGATGCATCCACAAATGAAAACAGTTTACTGCGTCAAATAAAATAATTTATCGTCGTTACTAAACAGCAAAATTAATCTTCAATTCGATAATTTCAGTGTAATTTGCAAATTCTTTGAAGATGATGATTTGGAAGGAAGAAAATAGATTATTTTTATAAACATATTACGCAAAACTGATGCCCAAACAATGCCAAAGACCTATTAGTGTTTGTCCCAGCAACAATATACAATGAACTGTCTTTATTAACTGAAATGAAACCTTTTCTTTATTCCCAAAACAAAAGATAATAAATAAAAATAAATAAAAGACAATTTACCTGTATACAATCTTGTTTGATCGATGTTAATATTGACTTCAGTTGTTTAAACGCGAAAGACGCTGGCACATTGCAATCCATCGCTATGGGATTGACTATAAAATTAGGCGTATGAGGTAGTAGTTTCTTGACAGATTCAGCAGTTTTCAAGGCGTCTGGGCTAAGCCATTCACCTTGCTGAGTTTTGGCAGCTCTTGTACTATCAACGTGAGTGGCCACTAAGATAATTCTCCCATATTCAGCTTGAAAAAATCGAAAGAACAGCGAAAATTTATGGACCTCTATGTTACTCGAGATTACTTACAAGTAGGTAAGTCAGCTGGTTGCCTTGCCATCAAAAAATTCAACCAGAAACACACCTGTTGGACTTGAACGGCGGGGCTCTCCTCTAAATTGAAAAGGATAGCCGTTAAAGTATATGGAGAAGGCCAAAGGAAATGGTGGTAAGTTGGGAAGTAGTTTTCTTGTCCAGAAAACTCCCAAACAGACACTTCACCTACGTTCGAGACATCCATCTGGAAAATTTCAAATTCAAAAAGTAGAATATAGATGAAATACTTGATAAAGATTAACATTTTGCATGTGTATCCCATTGGTGCTTTGGTAATTCCCAGTAGATTCGAAAGTTAGCGAATTCTGCCTGGACGTTACATCCATTTCAATTTGGGTGTTGTTAGGAGATGATGGTCTTGCTATAAATCGTTCAAAGATCAAAACATAATCTAGCTTTCCTGAGCATATTTTGACTTACATTTATTACTTTGGAGCGAGCTGGATCTCCTGAAGAACGAGCTGAAAAGACCTGCGTTAAGTGACTTGACCAGGGCAGTTTTACCAACTCCACAATGACCTAGTAATCTTAAAGATATTCTTAACGCTGGTTTAGAGGTTGGCACTAGTTGTCTGGCGTACAAATCCCTTTGTCCTGTTACTCTGAGTCTATCTAAGAGTTCAGCTATGTCATTATGGCCGTATTTTAAGGCTGTTATGTCTGCTCGGATGTTGTCTGTATTTTTCACATCGATATTGCAACCAGCTGTGCATAGACATCTAGAAATTTTTAAGTTTGGAGCGTGAGGTGTGATTACGAATGGTTTTTTGTTATACAATGGGTTTATTTGGTTTTAAACACCATGTAGCCAAAACCATGCCAAGAATTATTACTCTGAACTTAAGTAGATTTTAAAACATCTTATTGAATGATTTGGTCACGTGATACTTAGGAGGATAATCTGAAAAGTTTCAAGCCTCAACATGAAGATGTCGTTACTCGTCGAAAACACTCTTTTCTATGTCAGGTTGGAAACTTTTCGGTTGCCCTCGTATGATGGGCTAAAGTAACATACTAATACTACGATTTTAACGTCTACTATACTCTATTTTCTTAAATTTAACCGTGCTTCTCAAATTTTATCATCCGTGTACCAAGCTACTAACTTTTGTCCGGAATTTGAGAACCACTGGTTGTTCATGGAATCCACGGTGAATCAGATCGAGATGGTTGAAGCACGTGAATGCGTTGGAGAGGGATGATGTCACAACAGACCTATGTTTATAGCTACAAGGAGTATTTTGCAATAATTCTATTTTAAATTTTTTTTCGTTGTACACTGGAATTAATGGCGTAGCTACACCCACGCAATGCGTAGGGGCCCTAGACGCAAGGGGGTCCAAAGCGCCTTCCGATCTTCTACGTTTTTACTCCTGTTATGATAAATAAATCTTGCGTGGGGGCCCAAATTTGGTAGTTACGCCACTGACTGGAATCCTATAATAAGCTTGCTTACAATGGAAACTCCGTTATAATGTACCTTTTTTTTTAAGTCCCAGTACGAACATGTGAAAAGTCCTCGATTATAATAAATTTTCGCCTATAATTAACCAAAATTCATTTTGTCCATCACAAGTAGAGCGATTTGGTACTTCCCCGATAATCACTACGCAAACAAAGAACAGCTGTGAAGTCCGAACTGATGTCGCTTTTACAGTTTCTATCAGGGTGTTAGCTAGTGCGTAGATTTGGTCGTAGAAATGTGTCAAAAGAAAATAAAAAACATACATTTACAATGCACATTATTCTCAAAAAACGTAAAAATATATAGGATATTCTATTAAAAAACAGAAGTTAACGTCACTTCCGGTGAAACCGGAAATACAATTCAAATGCCGATGCAAAAGATAGTTCACAAGAAATAGAAATCGACCTATTTTTTTCTAAAAACGCTAGCTGGGGGGGAGGGGACTTTAGGACCGCACTGTATAACTAAACCATTAATATGCATTTGTTTCATTAATAATTATTATGAAGAGACGAACACTCACTTATAATTAACCTGGGCAAATATACGGTAACAGCCAGAGGCGTGACGAGCGCATAAAAGTTTACACATAAAATAGAAGGTAAGAAATAAATTATAAAACGTGCTGAAACACTTACCGTTTTAAAAGTCTTCCATGAAATCACAAACTGGGTAACATCTGTTAAATATTTGAATCATTAGATATGTTTCCACAGCTGTTTCAGTCAAGTGAGTACGACGTGCGGAATAAATGTTTTTTAATGCCGAAAACGACCGTTCGAAATCTAGCGATGTATTTGCATATTTAAAATAATCTTTGAAACAACTTAATGCATCTTCACACGCACCTTCACAAATTTGTCTTAATATAAGAAAATCGGAGTCTTTCTCTAAAGCACTTTCAAATTTTCGTATTACACACCAATTTGTTTCGCCTTCTACAGCGCATAACTGTGCGTGAACATCATTCACAGAATCCACTAGCGACATCGAAACATTTTGTAATTTTTCTATTCCCTCCGCTAGTCCGAAGTAATTGCTGTGAATAGTTTGTAAATCTCTTTTAACCGGACTATCTTGAAATATTTCCTGGCTTTTCTTGATTCCTGCAGCTTCTGTCGGATTGAATTTTAAAACGACCTTCTTTACTTGATCAAAATATTTGTTGTAGTAAAATGCAGCCTGCAACCATGTTCACTAACGTGTAACAATCGGCTGTGGTGGTTGGGGTAAATCTCGACACAGTTTGTGAAATAGTCAGGTACGTTTCGGGGACTTTAGAAACACTGCTTTTGTATTAGCAATTAATGCATTTATTAGTGGAAAACATGTAGGAATCGTTTGTGCCGCAAGATTTAGAGTATGGATTTTACACGGTACATGTAAGAAGTTACCACTGTGTTCTTTAAGAGATCGGAACAAAGAACGCATGTTTGCGGCACCATCACTCATAATCATTAAAAGTTGCTTAGTTGAAATTTCAAATTTGTTCAATGAGTTCAACACCTTTAAACCTTTAAACACCTTTAAAATCCCATCGGCAGTACAATTTATAATTCTTTTGGAAGCAAGTAAAAAGGAGGATGACGGTCGATGTGGTTCCATTGTACGTACCATTACATTACCCACAGAATGTTTTTGACGATCTGTTGTTTCGTCCACACACAACCACAGTTTTTTATCTTTCAATTCCGTTTTCATTCTTTTTTCTATATGTTGACGAGCAAATGGCACTACATTTCGTATCGATGTCCGACTAGGTAATTTACAGTCCGCATATTTATTCCAGAAGGAAACAAATGCTTCTTTGTCTAGTAAACGAAACGATAGATTACATAAAATAAGAGTAACACATAAATCAAATGCAAATTTTTCTTGGTCTCGTATGCCACTTTCTGCAGAAGAACACTGTTTGCTTTCGATGTGACGTTGACAATGGTTTCTGGACCAACGCATTAAAGGGATTTTACAAACAAGACATTGAATTTTAGCGCCATCAAAAATTAAGTCCGGCTTGTCCACTATAAAGTTTTTAACTGTGTCTGCCATTGGTCGTTTTCGCGACGTACCTAACTGCGACATTTTTAAAGCAAATATAAGCGTACAATTACGAAATAAGTTACGACAGCCTACATGTACACAGAACTACTCGCATAACAGCATCGATTTAGTACTGACGTTGTGAACGCGTGAAATAAATAATCGCCGACTCCGCACCACATATCTACTACACTGACTGTTACCGCTGTTTGCCCAGACTTATAATGTTACTTAGTCCCCTGAGGTCCATTATAAACGAATTCCACTGTAATTCAATGCAATCAACATTTTCAAGAATGCAGAGAGTGGCTTCAAAATAAATAACCGCTCAACTGCGATAGCTAGAGGTCTATTGTGACGTGAGCGCGAAACCAACATATTTGGATTGGTTAGCCCCGTCCAAATGCTTCAACCTTATAGACTATGCAACGTCTATGTCATATATCTACTATACATAATGAAAAGATGACTAATCTAGCTACCTGACAATATGAATATGTCCTTTTTTGGCAGCCAAATGTAAGGGATATAGACCTTTCCGGGTGGGTACTTCTACACTACAACCCAGGGCGCATAATGTCTGAACTACATCTAACAAACCTAACGCACAAGCTATATGAATCGGGTAATCCCCATGCTAAAAAAACATGTTTAAATCATCTATTCTAACGATGTACACATGGTGCGCTGTTTAGGCGATGAATTAGAACAAAAATTTCAAAAAAAAATAGGGTGATAATCTTGAATTGACTTGAGTTTTCTTGTATTTCAATCGTATCACACTTTAAATGGCACACCATGTAGAAGACGTACAAAGATTAACAGTAAAGAATTACGTAAATGGTTCTAAAAGACAAACTACATCTTTAATCCCTTTTGACCTAAAATTTATAAATCTAAACTATGATCAGAAAGAAGATTATTCATTAGTAGAGTTTGTTAAAAAGGTGGTACTGGATGGCAGTAGCGTAGAGGTAGCGGCGTGGGTAGGGGTAGCCAATCTCGACAGTACCACGAGAGATTTCAAAGCGACAGTACGTTGCACGCTGCACGCCAAATAAGTACGCGAAGATGGGATGCCCAAACGGTTTAACGTTCCCTTCGAATGTGAATAAATATCTCAGGCATTTCCCTGGATTAGAATATAGAAGTCCGCATATTTATTGCACAATATGCAATTGCTAAGTCGCGATAGGTTTGAATGTAGAAAACATTGTAAAAGTAAACGTCATGTATTGAATTTAAGAAACAGTATTCCATACTGGCAATTTTTATATGATTTTATTTTTATGTTAAGTGTGTGCAACATCCCACAACATCTAGTATCTAATGAACACTACGTACCTACTTTTATGCGGTGCGCCACTGCCGGTACCACCTTTTTAACAAACTCTATTCATTAGTATTACATACACATTGAATCGGTTTGTTCTACACAAAAAAAAAAATTAGGTAATTTGAAGTATTATAGCGAAAATCGATACTATATGCACATATATGCAAAATTTAAGACAGAACAATCGATTCTAAAGTACAGATTCTAGTACGAAGAATGCAATATCTATTATAAGTAAAGCTGGCCACGAGCGGTACCGCGCAGTAGCATAGAGTCGACCAGGCTTCGCGTTCCACTAGAGTTATTCTGCTAATAGAGATGTTTGCTGCCGCAAATAATTTCGCTCATCTTTTAAATAAAAATTAAATAACACGTGCTCAAACACTTACCATTTTAAGAGTTCTGCGTGAAATCACAAAGTGAATAATGTCTGTTAAATATCTGCAACATTAGATATGTTTCAACTGTTGTTTCGGCAAAACTAGTACGGCATGAGGAAAAAATGCGTTTATATGCAGAGAACGAACGTTCTACATCTAGTGACGTAATATTTGCGTAAGTAAAATAATCTTTCAAATAACTTAACGATTCTGTTGACGCACCTTCACAAATATGTCTTAATGTGCCAAAATCAGAATTTTTCTCAAAAACACTTTTTTCTAGAACAGAAACATTTTTTGCGTCTTCAATCGCGCATAGCTGTGCGTGAACATGTTGCACTATTTGTAGAGATTCTTCTAACGGCACCGCAGGATTTTGTAATTTTTCTATTGCATCTGCTAGCCCGAAGTAATTGTCGTGAATGATTTTTAAATCCATTTTAACCTGACGATCTTGAAATTTCTACTGGCTTTTCTGGATAGCGGGAGCTTCCTTTGTATCGAATTGTAAAACCACGTTCTTAATATTGTCAAAATATTTATGATAATAAAACGCGGCCTGCAACCATGTTCCCCAACGAGTTAGAATAGGTTCTGGTGGCTCTGGTATATGGGGGCACAGTCTGTGAAATTCGCGGCTACGTTTCGGCGATTTGACAAATACTGCTTTGGTATGCGCTATTAAAGCGTCTACCTCAGGATAACATTTTCTGATACTCTCAGTCATGAATTACTTCTATATAAACTGGACTCGTTTGGTTTAGCTCCCAACTTCTCCTTGTTAATTAAATCTTACTTGGTAAAAAGAACTAACTATGTATTTTATAATGGATTTAATTCGTTTGAATTTGTATCTAGCAACGGTATCTCACAAGGATCCAATCTTGGTCCATTGATGTTCATTCTACACATAAACGACCTCTTAACATCCTTATCTTGCCATGTCCTCGTTTATGCCGACGATGTTAAACTGTTTTGTAATATTAACTGCCAACAAGATATCGAGAGTCTTCAGACGAGCATTAATATACTGACCGAGTGGTCAAAATCCAATACACTGACATTAAATTCTAGTAAATGTAATTTTATGTGCTTCACGAGAAAAACAAATCCATATATCTCCACTTATCAAATCAACGATATTTCCATCGACAAGATTACCAATCTTAAAGATCTAGGTGTCACTTTTGATCCAACTTTATCGTTTAACATACATATTGAACAAATTTGTTCATCTGCCTCTAAAATGATGGGTTTTCTTATGAGAACGTCCAAATACTTCAATGACGCACTAGTGCTAAAATCCCTTTATTTTGCATTTGTACTCTCGAAATTGGAGTATGCCTCTATTGTTTGGTATCCTTTCTATATGTCCCATCAAGCTCCAATTGAACGTGTTCAGCGTCGATTCCTCAAATTCTTGTCGTTCAAAGTTAATGGCGAATATCCGCCTTGGCATACTTCTTACAACACCCTTCTCGAATCGCATCAATTTCGTTCATTGTCATCCCGTCGTGATTACCATAGCGCCCGATTTTTACACAAATTATTAAATGATAGGATCGACTGTATGCAGCTGGTCTCCCACATAGGATTCAACGTACCTCGAATAGCATCTCGTTATGCTCCAACCTTTACTATGCCGACACCGAGGACCAATCTTCGTTTGCGGTCGCCAATCTATCACATGATCAGGAACGCTGAGAAGATATTTAGTGATATTTTCACCGGAGAGTTGGCGCCATGATACACGAAACATAATAGTTTTTTGTATAGTTATGTCATGTTTTTAAATCAATATGTATTGTGTTCACAATGTGTATATTTGTCCTGTAATTGGGTTTACCTGTTGGGCAATAAACATTATTATTATTATTATTATTATTATTATTATTATTATTATTATTATTATTGTTATACTATCCGCCACAAGATTGAGAGCATGAATTTTACACGTAATGTGTAACAAATTAGCAGAATGCTTTTTAAGAGACCGGCCTACAGAAAGCATGTTTGCAGCACCATCACTCACTAACATCAAGAGTTGGTTTGTTGAAAGTTCAAACTTGTCCAATGTGTTTAACACTAACTTTGAAATTACTTCGGCAGTACACTGTTGTATTCGTTTGGAGACTAATAGAATTGAAGGTGCCGATTGATGAGGTTCGAATTTGCGTGCCATTACATTAAGAACAGAATGTTTCTTCCGATCTGTTGTTTCGTCGACACATAACCACAATTTTTGATCTTTCAACTCCGATTTTATTTTTTGTTCAATATGTTCGCGCGCAGATGGCACAATTCTTCGTAACGATGTTCGACTTGGTAATTTGCACTCCGAATAGTTATTCCAAAAGCAGATAAATGGTTCCTTGTCTAGTAAATTAAACGGTATATTACATGCGATAAACGTAACGCATAAATTAAATATAAATTTTTTAATTGTCTCGTGCGCAATTTCTTTTTGAGACATGCTTTTCACTATTTACGTGTCGTAGACGATGTTGTCTGGACCAATACATTAACGGGATTTTACAGATTACACATTTAATTTTAGCACCTTCATATATTAAGTCTGGAATTTCTGCGATAAATTTTCGAAGTTTGTCCGACCGCGGTCGTTTTGCTGACGAAATCATAATTTTTCTAGGACAGATAAATAATTACGCAAATGACCGGCAGCGAAAATGTCCGTACTGCTCCGCAGACGAAGTAATACTATCGTTCCTCTCGGTCCGAACTGATTCTACGCTGATGCGCGGTACCGCTCGTGGCCAGCGTTAATTATAAGCATCATCAATATTTTCCATTAGAAAAACCGTGACTGTCTTGCTAAATTATCACTAATTTCAGTAAATTTCATCCAATATACCGTTTGCAAAAGCCTCGAATTACAATG
Source organism: Dynastes maya (assembly GCA_029619315.2). Lineage (NCBI taxonomy): Eukaryota > Metazoa > Arthropoda > Insecta > Coleoptera > Scarabaeidae > Dynastes > Dynastes maya. Next base: position 49,488,894 of record JAROYE020000006.1, read on the forward strand.
CGAGAAATAGTTAAAAGATATTAACATATGTATAAAAGGCCTATTTTCGCAGAGGGTATATTCAAAAACAAAAACGAAATTGACATGCTACTGTTCTATATTGAAAATAAACTTGATTAATTAAGTTGTATTGCAGCTTACGGAATCCCTTGTATCAAAATCGGCTCCGCATTGCAAGAGTAGATGCGCAATATCGCAGTGTTTCTTTCTTAATGCTATGTGTAGAGCCGTATCGGGCCCGGTATCTAATTCAATACCACTATCTATTAGGTATCTGGAAAAATATTAAAAAAAATATTAAGATTACATTTCAAAAGATATTGTTACTGCAGAAATGTTTAAATAATTGTATAAATACATATGTAGAAAAAGTTTAAATCAACGAAACTACGCATTCTCAAAAAAAAAAAAAACGGAGAACGGAAACGAATCCATAACATTGCTCGAACCTTGACACACATCTTGAAGAATTAGGGACACAATTAAATTTATTTGGAATGAATGCCATCTCGAATTGATTAAATCAAGCTTGGTAAATAAAGTTTATATACATGATTTTCCTTTCTAAATCAAAAGTAATATACTATTTTTTTTATTAATTAATTTTGGTTTTTGTTTTAAAATAATCATATCTGATATCATAATCATATCATATATATACAACGATCCAATTTCAAAAATATCTTACAGGAAAGATTAAGGAAACATGTGCTAGAATAAAACGAAAAAAAATCTCAAAAAATAATAGCAATTTTCCGTAATCTTAACCACAATATCAATTCCTTTGTTGTAAAATGACATACAAATACATGATAATTTATAATACTTTCAATGTCAAATATAAATTCAATTAATAATAACATTGCCCTACAACGATAAATTGAAGGACGGAAAAGTTGTAGACAACAAAAAGATCAATATTTATTTTCTATTTTTGTAATTACATGTTACTAAGGGATTTAAAATCAAAAACAATTCAAAAAATGACATAATAAATACGATATTTTTTCATTGTCATACCTTGTTTGTTCCATAGACCCTCTTTTGGCGGCTAATTGTAGGGCAGTAAAGGTAAACGTTTCAGTAGGACTGTACGAAGGATCTCTGCTGAGACAAGCACACATTTTCTCAATCCATCTTCCCTCACGGTTTTCACTTAGATTTTTGTTAATCCTATCATCTGCGCCTCATAAATATATCTGTATTAGGCCGTTTTAAATTAGGACACCGCAAGCAGGCGAGGCACGGTAAGAAAAAATGCTCCGTCAGGGTTTCGAACAACCCCCGAATCCCGCTGGGAAAACAGCTGTTCATGCGGAAAATCAATATGGAAATTATTTATGTCACAAGGGTAGTAAGTACATATAGAATGGTATACAAAGTGAATCTTATGTTAAATGTTATTTGTTTGCATATTTTATGAATGTTTTTTCATATTTTTTGGGTAAGATATTGGATATTCGAAATGATACACTGGAGTTCAAGATTTATAGAACAGTGTAGTCTGACCTCTGACGTCAGTTCTTGGCGATTCGTCGATGTTATTAAACTGACATGTTTAGTTTTAGGAAATGTTAAATATAACCTAAGTTAGGTTGGATTTCCATCTTTTACTGTTTTTTTTTTCTTTATAACTCTTAATAGTCTTTATCAATATTAATGTTAGTCAAGAAATTGCTTGAATCATCGTAACCTGCATCCATCTAATTCATTCAAACTGCATTCTTGACTTGGTATTGATATTGACGCGAAAAAAAATGAGATACAAGTTCAAACAATGTAAATTTGGTAGGAAGTCGAAAATTCGTCAGTGATTCGAACCGTAAAAAATCCAAGCTTAAAGTCATGTAGTGTAGAAAATTAAATTTAATTGGTCTTACGTCCAATCTCATCGAGATAATTTAATTTTTAACTTAATTAAGTGAGACCTAAATCACAGAAAATCATTGGCCATAGGTAAAATTTACTTGTTTAACACGGCAGAAACCACGCGCGGGTTTTTAACGCAAGTAACCACGTGGGGTGCTGCTACAACCCCTTATAATTATGTTTGATCTCCTAAAATTAATATCAGAAAGACCAATAGTTTATGGTGTTTTATGAAGCTAGCAACAGATTCAAGAACATAGCCAATCACAGCACATAACTAGAGCGGGCCAAGAGCGCCACGCGCCAGGTTCGCAATCAGGCTGCCGGGCGCATATATGTATGTAAACATAGGTAATTTAAATATGTAATTATTAGGACGAGGACCAAAACCACTGTCTATTACGTCGTGAAGACGCGCAAATATACACCTGCAGTTTGGGTGTTCGTTGATAAATAGGGCGTTGTTCACAGTGGGCCACTACAAAAAAAAGTTCATTCATCGACGGCTACGAACTAACAGCGCGCTTATTCATTTACAGATGACGCGCTCTATTCATCAACAAATGACGAGTCTGCAGATGTTACGTTTGCACCACTTCGTGGCATACTAGAAACAAGCGTCGCTGTGCTCGCTTTAGTGATTATGTCTAACGTAACTATTAAAAATAAACGGCCATTACCTACGAAAGTTAATAAATTTCTTAGTGAATTTGTGGATTTACACTACAATGGGAGTACAATTTTCTGTAAAGTTTGTAAAAAGAAACTACTGTGCTGGAGCAAACGTGATTGTGAAAGACATATAAATAGCGCACACCACAGAAATAAAAGAAATGGTGTGTCACAACAACGTCAATTTCAATTAGAATTGCTTTTAACGTTTATGGTATGTGGTCTACCACTTCGTATACTTGATAAAAAAGCATTTCGAAAATTCTGGGGTACATACAATACCGAGTGGATACTACCATCTCGGACAGCGTTACGGAGAGATATTCCACGAATACGTGAGGACATTGAAAATCGAATTAAAGCCGAATTAAAAGATAAACAGCTGTGGCTATGTCTTGATGAGACGACAGATTGCAAAAAAAATTCTATTTTGAATATAATAGTGCGCGTATTAGATCCTATTAAACCAAATTTTGCAATTCTATTAGCCAGCAGAAGATTAAAACAGTGTACTAGTAAAGCAATTACGGCCGTAGTTCTCGAAACGTTACAAAAATTTCAAGTGTCAACCAGTCAACTGTTGTTGTTCATGAGCGATGGTGCAGCAACAATGTGTAGTGTAGGCCGTTCCCTTAAAGAAAAGTGTGAAGGACTTTTACATGTTACGTGTAAAGTCCATGCTTTACATCTTGTGGCGCAAACTATTCGAGAGTGTTACCCGGAGGTGGATGCATTAATAGCAAACATAAAAAAAGTGTTTCTCAAAAGTCCTAAGAGGATTAGGGCATTCCACAGGTTATGCCCTGGTATTCGAGAACCACCACAGCCCATTCTTACGCGTTGGGGAACGTGGTTAAAAGCCGCTTTTTATTATAATGAACATTTTCAAGAAGTCAAATCCGTTATTTTGCAATTCGTCCCTGCCGAAGCTAGAGCTATTAGGATGAGCCAGAAGGGATTTCTCGATATTTCTGTTGAAACACATCTAAAGAATATTAGCAACAATTACAAAGGGTTAGTAGACGCGATAGAAAATTTGCAAAATTCTGGATTGTCGTTGGTAGAATCAGTGCAAGTCGTGGACGAAGTTAGTACATTGTTACACAGTATAAACGATGCAACAAGTGGACGAGTTTTAGCTAAGTTCGATAGTGTTTTAAAAAAGAATCCGGACTACACGAGATTAAGACAAATGTGCGATGGGGCATCTGCAGATTCCTTGACTAAGTCTAAAGATTATTTTAATTACGCCTGTCTTACTTCGGTAGACGTGGAACGGTCGTTTTCGAAATATAAGAACATTTTTTCGTCTCGGCGAACATCCTTCACCGAGGCAAATGTGGAAACTTATCTGATGGTGCAACTTTTTAAACAAGCCTATCCGCATTATTAAGTAGGATAGAATTTATTTATTATATCTTTATTTACAGTTACATTATTAAGTACAACAGAATAAAAAAAGCGTTCAGTTTCTCAGTTATTTCCTTATTACATCCCATTTACAACGCATACCGTTTTCAATCAAATAAAAAATCATAATGAAAATAAAAACACCTCAGCGTGTACATATATATATATATATATATATATATATATCCGCTCTAATTACTAAACATTATTATTGCGTCAGCTTTTATTTTTTTACTCTTGTGTATTAATTTCGAAATATCACATATCTGCTGTGACTCACTAATACGCTATTTACAATAAGCGGCCGTTGCGCCTGATTCCGATTCTGTTGGATGGCGCAATTTGGCCCGCTCTACACATAACTACACCTAAAATAACAGTAGTGGGGGTCTATTATACCCCACGTGGTTTCTGCCGGATTAAGTGATACTTGGTGCTTTAAGAATTACTCATAACTAGAGTTTGTTGAAACGGTGGTACCGGATAGCAGTAGCGTAGCGGTAGTGGGTGGGTAGGGGTAATTTTCAACTCGTAGTCGATCTCGACAGTACCGCGAGAGAGTTCAAAGCGACAGTACGTTGCACGCTGCATAAGTAAGCGGAGATGGGACGCCCAAAAGGTGTAACGTTCTCTTCGAATGTGAATAAATATCTCAGGCATTTCCCTGGATTAGAAACATTGTAAAAGTAAACGTCATGTATTGAATTTAAGAAACAGTATTCCATACTGGCAACTTTTATATGATTTTATTTTCTTGTTGAGCACGTGCAACATCCCACAACATTTAGTATCTAATGAACACTTTCGTCTTTTTTGGGCTAAGTATGTTCCCTCATAGAAGCTGCCAACATCTATGCAATTACGATACAATTTGTCACGCGTGCAAGATACAGTAAAGAAATGTATAAAAGACGAGTTGAGAAATAAGAAAATCTGCCTATGTGTGGATGAAACAACTCATGCTCAGAAACACAGCGTCATTCATGTTGTAGCGCGTCCTTTAAAACGTGATGGTCCACCAGCTTCATTGTTGTTATCCAGTAAAAGGATTCAGAAAACTAATGCAGAAACTGTTGTCAAGATAATAAAAGATTCGTTGAGAGAATTTTATATCACAGGAACCCAACTCGCAATGTTCGTTACTGACGGAGCCGCAACAATGCTGAGAGTTCGTAGAATGTTGAAAATATGCTTTCCGACTCTTCTAGACATAACATGCCTCATACACGCATGTCACCTCGTAGCAGAAACCATTCGAAAGAAGTATCCGATGGTGGATAAGTTAATAGCATCTACCAAAAAAGTGTTCATCAAATCTCCCAAACACATCCGTGTATTCAAACAATTGTGTCGAAAATTACCACCACCACCACCTCAGCCTGTAATAACGCGATGAGGAACATGGCTCCAGGCAGTATCTTACTCTCAGAAATATTTTTCACAAGTGGAAAATGTCATCTTGAAACTTGATTCAAATGATTTTGCAGCAGTTCGAGAGAGTCAGCAACTTTTTTCCAATTCGGACGTTCAACAACAAATAGATGAAATTTCCATGAACTATTCTGAAGTTGCAAAAGCTATTGAGCAATTAGAAAGCAGTCACTTATCTGCACGAGACGCATTAAATTGCATAAACAATTTACAAGCCGCTTTAGAAAACTTGACGGAACACTATAAGAGTCGATGTTGCTCAAAAATTTGGTGCAATTTTAACGAAAAATCCCGATTTACAAAAGGTTCGGTCTATAACTGAAAATCAAGAGTGCCCAGATGAGGAAAAGGAATATCTGACATTTGCAAATCTTATTTCATTGGATGTCGAACGATCATTTTCGAAGTACACGACAACGCACTCACAACACCGGCGACGGCTGAATGAATCGACAATGAAAGTGTTGCTGATGTTGCGATTCTACGCAGCTTACCAGGGCGGTTGCCAATTGCCACAGTGGACATCAAGGCGACAGGAAAAGGTAACAATATTAGTTTTCACTAATATTGTATATTAGGTACCTACTTTTATGCGGTACGCCACTGCCGGTACCACCTTTTTAACAAGCTCTACTCATAACTCATAATTTAAGATATGTTGGTGAAACTGGCCATTATTTGAATAAAATGTACTTTATTTTCGTTTTGTTTTTACTATTAAAAAAGAAATTTTAATTAAAAAACCATAATTACACGCCTAACTCAAGGAAACCAATGGGAATTGCACAGACATTCATATCACGCCCTTTTATTTAAAATTAACCAATGAAATCATTCCATCATGAAACTGTACCCAGGTATTCTATTTTATTATTCAAATTAGAACCAAATTTTTGCATATTAAAAAGAAATTTGTAATTTAAGCATTTTCCTATAGTTTCAAGTAAAGGAACTTGTAGATAAACCCCCATTTTTTAAATTCCCGCACAATTTAAATAGACGTTTCCGACAATAAAGATCAAATTCGCGCGTAATAAGCCAATAAGATAGCGAATATGTCCTCCATTACCGGAATTACCAATTTAAATTGTCGGGGAAATTAAAAAAATTCTTCTGAGGCCATCACAAACCTCAAACTAGATTTATAACACGCCTTTTTTAAATATTTGACCAATGGAAACAACCCAAAGGTTTAGAGGATATAAAAATAACATAAATGTCATTGTAAAAACATTAAATATCGACCAATCCTAAGATCTCTAAAAGGTTTTAAATCATACCTTTTTTTTGTTGTTATGTACATTACAAAAACATTAGTGTTTTGAACTCTATTTTGGGAGTAGACAAGGAGAATATTTTGTCAACACACCTATTTAAGGGATTTGTAAACGCCTTTTTTTAATATTTGACCAATGAAAACAATCCTAGGATTTGGAAAATATAGAAATAACATTATAAATGTCATTATAAAAACATTAAATATCGGCCAATCGTAAGGTCTTTAACAGGTTTTAAATCGTACCGTTTTTTTTTTTATTATACACATTACAAAAACATTAGTGTTTTAAACTGTATTTTCGGAGTAAATAAGGAGAACATTTTGTCAACACGCCTATTTAAGGTATTTGTAAACGCCTTTTTTTAATATTTGACCAATGAAAACAATCCTAAGATTTGGAGGATATAAAAATAACATAAATGTCATTGTAAAAACATTAAATATCGACCAATCCTAAGATCTCTAAAAGGTTTTAAATCATACCTTTTTTTTGTTGTTATACACATTACAAAAACATTAGTGTTTTAAACTGTATTTTCGGAGTAAATAAGGAGAACATTTTGTCAACAGGCCTATTTAAGGTATTTGTAAACGCCTTTTTTTAATATTTGACCAATGAAAACAATCCTAGGATTTGGAAAATATAGAAATAACATTATAAATGTCATTATAAAAACATTAAATATCGGCCAATCGTAAGATCTTTAACAGGTTTTAAACAGGTTGTAAACGCCCATAAATTGAAAATAAACCAATAAAACAGCTGCATAATCCTAGAATCTCTTTCAATGCCTACTTTAAAGAATTAATACATATGAAATCGAAAATTTAGGGTTTTATTTACAAATATTTCACTACCAAATCGAATTAACATTCTAATGCTATAGGAAAGGTACTGTAACTTTAAAATACGAATTTGTCATTTTCCAAAATACACGTCAATTGGCTTATAATCAATAGTTTAATATGTAAATAGTTATAGATTACTCCAGTTTTGCATATATTATCTCTTATTATAATTAATTAATTATTTTAACGCAACTATTAACAATTAACGCAATTGGACTTTCTTACAACTGTTGGTATTGAAGTACACCGTTGTGAGCGTACGTTTCTGTCAACATTATTTGACATTTGTGCCGTTCGTTAGAATTATTGTTTATTCACCGCCTATTTTCTTTTATATTACATTACTTCTTAAATTAAAATTAGTCCTTATCAGGACTTTATTAGGTTAAAATGCCGAATTTTTGTGTAAACATGCAAAAGAAATGGTTGCAGCGTTAATAACGTTCTTTGAACAAGAACGTAACAGCATTCGCATTCACAGACAACCTTTGCTACCTTTTGAAGCAGTGAGGGAAGTAAGTAGTGTATTTGCACAAACACAGTGTTCAAAGAAGCCTTTAAATTTACGGTTTTATTTTCAAATATTTCACTACCAATTCAAACTAACATTCCAATGCTATCATCGTTTGATTTGCTATGTTTCTTTTTTGGAAGATGCTGTATATGTATATTACATAGAATTATTAACTCCAATTATAAACAATTAGGTCAACTAATATTGCGAAACTAATTAGTTTTATTTGAATATTTTGTATTTTGCTATGAAAAAAGTTATTCCTTAAGGGAAATTCTTTTGATGTTTTTTTTTTCAATACGAATTTTATCAAATGGAACAAATTACAAGCCTGCGCATGAGCAGTTTAGTATTTTGTGCAAAAGGAACAGATCCTTTAAAAAAATAATTATTGTTGACACGACAGATATGACACTAGTTTCTAACCTAACTTCTAGCTATTTTGAATCAAAATAGTACAAATTAATTGAATTTTCTAATTAAAATAAATCAATCCTCGACATTTTCTAAGCTTATTACGCCAATATATTGTAAAATAATGGATCCAGATTTTCCAGAAGTCGATGTTATGGGTGAATATAAAGCTATTCACAACAAATTCCTAAAGAAGTATTTAACCTCAATATATCTCTCTAGACACACATTTTACCTGCTAATTAATCTATTTCAGACGATTTTTTCGCAAACCCAACATACCAGCAGCTCGCGAATCTTACAGATCCTTAGCATACCATTGTCAACGTGAAGAATTACCTGAACATGCAGCAATGTGTTGGACAGCGACAGCTAAATGCGAAAGGGATATGGGGAATTCGGTCGGCGAAAGGGCCTGCCACGTTAGAGCTGCCAAACAATACATGTCCGAAGAAATTCAGGATTACGATCATGGTTTTTTCAGTCCGTTTAAAGAAAATTTGCAAGTAAATTAAAGTTGTGGTTTTGAAATAGTAATTTTGGATGTTGATCTTATAGAACGCACTTCAGTCGTACGAACAAGCTGTAAATACTTATCCCTCGGATTCACCGATGCAAACTAGTTTAAATCTAGCGATGGCTAGTTCGTTAGAAAGGGTCGGTGTGACTAGTTTGCAATCGAAATACTTACAAAGCGCTGCTGATGTGATAAAAGACGATTGTCAAGTGAGGTTAGAGTGTTTATCGAAGAAAGCGTCAAATTGTTTAGAGAACGGTAAGTTGCCGTTATTAAATAATCTTTCTACGAATGGTTTTGATATTTTAGGTGATCTAGAATCTGCTTTAGAAACGTACACTGAGATAGCAGACGTAATAGGTAATCTTGAAAAAGATTATGTGAAAACGCAGCTGCTGTTGTATAGTGAAATAAGTAGGGTACTCATATTGATGTTGTTAAAGCCTTCTCCAGATTTACTCGATCCAAAATTAGCACTACTACTCGATAGGTATACCTGGAGTAAATACAGCGACGAACATTTTAAAGGTAGGACAATTATTTTCCAAAAAATTATTTATAAAAACCATCGTCTCCTTTCAGAAATTGATATGCCTATTGATTTATTTATACTAATGCAATCATTGGTGCTAGCTTGTCAATCTTCCGATCCTTACACCGGTTTAGTAGGGATTGAATATGAATTTTGGGTGTATCTAGACGTCCAACAGAAAGACTTGCTGAGAACATTAGTTAGAGCGTACAGGAAATGAATTTTAAGATTATACTTGTTGAATTATTCAAAATAAGTCTTTCCTATGCGATTATTTTTTACTTTGAAGTTGAATAAAAATTTATTTAAGTTAGTTATGAATATTTTATTTCTAACAATTGAAAACCAACAAATTTGAACCTATTAAAATCAATAAAATGCTCTTTGAAAAATAAATTAATTTTTAATCGGAATCTATAGTTTGAATTTCGTTTATTTTTTTGTTTAATGAATTCGCCGTAAGAGGCGCTGCTGTGTAATTGTATGAAAACCAGTGTAGCCAAATATCATAATTATAGGGATTTCTGGTCTTGTATAGTTTATTGATGATAGTTCTTGACTAGCTTCATTATAAATATAATTTTTCAATAGGAAAATACTGCTGCTCTTATATGTTTAATTATTAAAGTGAAAAGCTTTGTGATGCTATTAAAATAAACGGCTCGGTGGTCTAGTGGTAAGAGGGCCAGCTCTTGACTGGGCAGAACTAGGTGCTGTGTGTTTGAGTCCCGCTGGGATCAAATTTTCTTAGCGGGTCCGGTACACTCCCGAGTCCCCATTTGCAGCTGGGGTACAATTAATTGCGCTTTACCCTTTACAGCGAGGGGGTGATGGTAACAATGCCACGGAGCACTTTACACACACAATTTATTATACACCCCGTTGGGTCGTACCATACCACTAAAAAAGATATATATATATGCTTACAAAGATAAATTCCTGGTCACTATTAAGACATCTGTAAAATGTTCTATCCTGATGCTTTTCAAAATTTAATAAATCAATTCTTATATATAGCACGCTTATATACTAGAAGGGTAGTACAATGTATTATGTTGTTCATTATTTCATTAAAATAAGATATTTAATATGTTGAAGAGTGTTTACTACTATATACAGAAGCAAAATATGAATTCATTTATAAGTATAAACATTTTAAATTCTCCCAAAAAGCAACCATCTAGGGATATTTTCTTGAATCGATAGAGAAAATCATCAATTTTGGATTGGCCATGCTGACTATAACCTCACTTTTATTCTTATTTTTCAAATTTAAATTTGACATTTTGTATGTTAAAAGTTTATTCTTTTAGTGAATAGTATTGTAGGCTTAAAAAAATTAATTTATCGCATTTAATTGGGTCATATACCTCAAAATTTTGTACTGTTTTTAAAATGAACTCTAAAGACAAGGCTTCACATAAGAAAATACTCGTCCGTAATACAGATCAAATTTTACCAACAACTAAAGTCTCTGATGTTAGTGTCAAAACAGATAGAAAGCAGCAAAAAACGCAGAAAGAAGTTAAAAAGCCAGAAGAAGATAAAACTAACAAATTCGATGGACCCAAGACCCACTCGACGGAGGAGATAACCCGAAAAATGAAGTTAGTTGAAAAGATGGAAGCGAAAAAGGTTAAAAACACCTCAGATGTTGATAAAAATCAACATTTAATTCTTGACGAAAAGGTATTTAATTTGATTTAAAAGAAATTTGATCGCAAACAAAATTTTATAGATCACAAGACGAGTTAATTTCCCATACGAGCAACCGATATATAAAGATCTGATACCGTTATGTGTTAAAATGCAGTCACAACCGATGATTGCTACTCGAAAACCACTTCCGTTGAAAGATAAGGAGCCTATTTTAAGCGATTTTTTTGTTCCAAGGAAAATTCCCGAATATTCATGTAATATGTCGAATCAAATAGTTAATAAAGGACAAATGCGGCAGTATCGAGGGTTAAAATTGCATAGGGTGATGGAAAATTGGTGCGATAATGATAGTTAAATGTAAAATGTATATATCTTAAGAATATAATAATTATTTGTAATAATATGTAGGTTTATGCACTAACAAATATTTTTTGACCTAAAAAAACAATACAAATAAGTAATGTTTGTATTGTTTTTGAAATTGTAGAAAACTACCTTCTTTTGTTTGCTATACAAAAATTATTCGTTTGCAAAACGGAAGTTGATTAGGATACTATGTTGGGATTCAAGTTGGGGGATTTTTTCACGGAAACCTTGCGATACCGGTAGATTTAGGATATCGTGCAAAAAAGTGGATGTAATTTGCAGCATTTGCTCCTGCTTAATTTACCAAAGATCATCTCAACCTCGGTGTGCAGTACGTTTTATGGGAATTCGATTCACGGTTGCCAAATCGTCCAATCATATGTTACATTATTATTTCCGGTTCATTATTCGACATTTAATGCGATCAAAATATAACCTATATAGGGGTTCTATGACTGCTAAAGTTTATATAAAATCAATTTAAAAGTGAAAACCAAAAAGATAATAGGAAAGAACTGGTGATAAATATATGTTACATTTTGTGAATATCTTGCTCCATCAAAACTTGTGGAAAATATTGAAATATACACAGAGATACAGATTTAATATTGAGGTTATGTCAAATATTTAATAACTGATATCGCAACCGGAAATAAAGGTAGCGTTATTGAGAGACTTCTAGGGATAGAAAGAGAGACACTGTTGCTATTAAATCCCATACTGCATAAGCAGGTTGAGACACTCAATAGATGACTTTGTAATAAATAGAGCCCGGTAACAGGGAGCCATACCATAGCCGTACCTGCCTAGCATACAAAAACAATAGTAAGAAAATAGAAAAAAAATAACAGAACTAATACATTGAAACAGTTCACTAAAACCCTTACCACAACACTTAATTCGTACTGGACGCACGTTTCGATAGCCAAGCTATCATCATCAGCAGCAAGACTGAACTGAGTTCGAAACGTGCGCCCAGCACGAATTAAGTGTTGTGGTAAGGGTTTTAGTGAACTGTTTCAGTGTTCCAGTGCCACAGTTTTAGAGTATCCGTTTAGAACTAATACATAATTATAATATGTGAAAAGTAGTGAAACACTCACCCTTTTAAGCAGCCTTGGCTACGGAACAGTAAAACTAGAAGCACCGTTATCAGTATTAACATCATATGGATAAGAGCGGCAAAAAGTTGACACCATTAGATGTGTTTCCACAGTTGTCTCGGTGAGCGATGTTCGCCGTGGTGAGAAAATGAGCTTATATTTTGAAGAAGAGCGTTCAACATCTGCCGATGTTATACATGCATGATTAAAATACTCTTTGTACTTAAGTCAGTGGATTATTCGATACACCATCACAATTTGTTTTAGTGTGCTAAAATCGGGATCTTTCTGTAGCACACTCTCGAACTTTTCTAAAACGCGATTATATTTTGCGTCATGTATAGTCAGTAGCTGTGTATGCACTCCGTCCATAATTTGCAGAGACTCCAAGTATGATAACGATCTATTTTGTAATTCGTCTATTGTGTCAGCTAATCCTTTATAGTAGCTACGAATATTTTTTAAATCTGTTTCAACGGAAATATCTTGAAATTTCGACTGGCCAGTGTCTAGTATGCGTACCATAATATTTACAATTGAATTTTTCTTACAGTCTGTTGTTTCGTCAACACATAACTAAAGAAACTGTTTTTTCAATATGCGTTTCATTTTCTTCTCCACGTCATCGCGTACAAATGCACCATGCTTACGTGCCGTTTTCTCCGTTGGCAACCACAACTCGTGATTGTATTTGTACCAAAAGTCCTTAAACGGTTGTTTATCGAGTAAGCCTAGTGGCAAATTACAGTTTATCAACGTAAGAATTAAATAAAAAAAAAATGCATTTCTCGGTGGCATGCCCGATTTTCGTTTTCGATGCTGTGCGGAATTTTCGTGTCTTGTACAGTTTCACTTCTTATTTGACATCAAATGTATTTTGCACACTTTACAAACTATCTTATTCCCGTTGTAAAACAAATCGGGAAAGTCAGAAATAAACTTATCTACTATGTCTTAAAAGGGTCGTTTTTTAACCTTCGACATGTTCACTAAAAACTACAATTAATAACTACGTCTGTATCAATAAAATCAACACGCCCCATCCGCTATGCAATGCTAAACTGAACTGAGTGATGATGATTTGTCGTGTTGTATTATAATCGACCTGGCCTCCCCGCCCACCTAAACACAGTCACACCGCCGCTGCGATTGCTCTCCAGTTACCGGGCTCTAGTAATAAATATTGCTTCAAGATATTTTTTAACTTAAAAAAAAACAAATATAACAATGAAATGAGAATAATAAAAATATAGAAATAAAATAAGCATGAATTATACCAATTTTTAAACTTTATTATTTACAATTCCTTTTAACAATTATATAATACAATGTAGAATGAAATGGCAGATGGATAGAAAATAAAACAAAATAAATTTTAAACCCAAAAAAGGAAACCTACCTAGAGAAAATACACATACAATTCTAGTTTCGTACTCAATTTATTACATTAATAAATTATCACGTCTATCGGAACAACGTATCATGATATCGGTTCTATTTTGTTTAAAAACTCCTTCGACATAGAAAGATGTTGAAAACTAAGATAAATTATAAAATTACAGTTCGTAATTACATTCAATACTTCGATTCCCTTTGTTTTTTAACGGCTTGAATGCATTTGGCCATCGTAGGTGATGCCCTGCTAATAGTATCGGTCATGAAGAAGTCTTCTAATTCCAGCTGATCCAACACTATCTCGGTATTGTTAATTTTTGATTTTGACCTCTACAATAATTAAAAAATATTAAAAATACACTGTATTCGAAGTTATTTCCTCAAGTTTGACTTACTTTTGCCAATTCTAAAGCTTGTTTGAAATAATTGGCATCCTCTGAGAAACCATATTTCGTTAAATGTGGTGCTACATCTTCTAACCTATCCCTAACTTCGTCTAAAGTATCGTAAGGTAACTTCACTCCGATAAACTCTGAAAGGGCTCGAATGATCTTCCAATCTTCCCTAGCTTGACCAGGAGGTGATACGGCTACTAAAGTTTGTTGCGCTCTTCCTTCGGTATTAACATACGTCGCTTGTTTCTCCGTATAAGCAGCTCCGGGTAGTACGGCATCAGCAATACAAGCACCGTAATCTCCATGATGACCTTGGTAGATTACGAAGCAATCCTTAGGTATTTCAGATTTATCCAAGACTTTTTCATCAGCTCCCAGTAGGAATAGCACCTTCAAGTTATTCATTTCCCTAATCTTGGACACCCCGGGAGCGTAACCGATGTCCAAAGCGGCTACTTGACTAGCGACCTTGTGAAGTACGTTGACGATTTTCCATCCGGCTGGAGCTGCAGTTTGCGTAGCTAGAGATTGCACCGCAGCTAAGATGGCACCGCCGTCGTCTCTTTCTAATGTTTCAGAGCCTACTATGATGATCGGCTTTTTGGCTTTTTGTAATTTTCTGGCAAATGGGTGTTGTCCGCTCGCAATCTGTTGGATTATCGCAGGATCTGAGGCTAGGTGTTCGTATTCATAGCGCAAGTCGACTTTAGGGCCAATCAACGCAATCTGTTAGAGGGTTATAAAGTTATTACATACTCATCATTGAGTCCAGCACAAATCAAAACTAGAAATCACTTGAGTTTTGAGCTGGACTCATTACATCATTAGTTCATACCTCTGATTCGTTTTGAATATATCCTTTCCTTATCCTTGCGTTCAAAATAGGGGCCTCAAATCTTGGATTTGTTCCAACTAACAATACCAGATCGGCTTCTTCAATTTTAGCAATTCCATTGTTGAGTAAATAATTCGATCTCAAATCGGTACCAGATCCATCCATTGGGAAAGTATATTCAGTACAAAGAGCTTCTGACCCCAACCTATTCAACATGTCTTTTAAAGCTATTAAAGCTTCGGCATCAGCGAAACCCCCGGCGATTGCTCCAATACTTGACCCTACGATAAATCAAAGTTAAAACCTTCAAAATATGGTGATAGGCTATCGTAATTCAACAAACCTGCATTTTTAATCACTTTAGCTACCGTTACTAAAGCAGCTTCCCAGTCTACAGGCTTCAATTCACATTTACTATCCCGTAACATCGGTGTAACCAATCTCTGTCGCTTTAGACCATCGTATGAGAATCTCGATTTATCGGAAATCCTAAAACAAAGAATTTTGATAGTTTCACTCATTACAAAGTGCTTTAAATTTACCATTCTTCGTTTATTTCTTCGTTAACTCTCGGTACAATCCTCATGACTTCATTTGTTCTAGTTGAAACTACGATATTTGAACCTAAAGCATCTAATACATCTATTGAGTCTATTTTACGAATTTCCCATGGTCTAGCTGTAAAACTGTACGGTTTACTTGTTAGTGCACCTACTGGGCATAAATCGATGACGTTTCCGGAGAGTTCCGACATGAAAAATTTCTGTACATAAGTCCCGACTTGCATGGCGTTACCTCTCCCAGTAGTCCCTTTAAACGAATGATAGATTTAAGGTGACGTATTAGTTGAAACTGAAAGAAAGTAGTAAACTAACCTAAATCATCTATGCCGGCTACTTCCGAAGCAAATCTTATACATCTCGTACAATGAATACATCTCGTCATTATCGTTTTAATCAACGGTCCAATATCTTTGTCTTCGACAGCTCGTTTTCCGGAGAAATCGTTATCTACGAACCTCGACCTATCGGAACCAAATGCCATCGATTGATCTTGTAAATCGCACTCGCCACCTTGATCGCAAATGGGACAATCTAACGGGTGATTGACTAACAAAAACTCCATAACACCTTCGCGAGCTTTCTTAGTTAATGGTGAGTTGGTCTTAATCCTCCAACCTACAAACAACAATCGATAATAATTAATGAATTTCAAATCGTAAATATATAAAAGAACCTTTCATAACTGGCATAGCGCAGGCTGCAACGGGTTTTGGTGATTTTTCGACTTCGACGAGACACATCCTGCAATTACCAGCGACTGCTAAGCGTTCATGATAACAAAATCTGGGAATTTCTACTCCGACTAAAGCTGCAGCTTGTAATACAGTCGTTCCAGGTTCAACCATAACCCTTTGATCATCAATGAAAACTTCAATTTTCTGCGGTTGATTACCGGTTTCTCTCGTGATTACAGCTAGATGTTTGGGGCTTATTTTGCCCTTTGATAGGGCTCTGGATAGCGTTAAACGCAACATTTCTGAAAGAAAATGTCAACTTATTTATTATGTAATATCATAAGGGGTAGCGGTACATAATTTTATATAATGCAAAGTTTAAGTCGCGTAAAATGATGATTTGGGATTTATTGTTAAATTAAGAAGAATTGGAGGATGAATAAAAGTGAATACCTTATTTGAAAAATTTTTTAACAGTAAATGTCAGGAATACAGAGGCATGACAGCCATATTAGAGTTGGAATGTATTGATTTATGAAATCAATAAAGCCTGTTTATTTTTTTGGCGTTGGTAAAGTTGATTCTTGAGAAAACTTTGATTCAAAATAAAATTTACAATGAAAATGATTGATTTTATTAGAAAATTCCTCATTTTAGATATGATTTTGAGCATTTAACAACGTTTACATCTCTAATGTTAGATCCTAGATGCAGATTTCTGTAATACGACGTTATTTTAATACATTACCAATAGATGGCGCTAATTTAAGTGATTTTTTTAAATAAGAAATTTTATGGAAATTTAATTTAATCATTTCTTCAATAATTTTTAAAATCATTTAATCATATTATTATGCTTTTAATATTAACGGATTATCTGTTGTATATTACATGTATTAATAACAATTTGTTTTTAACAAGTTAAACATACATTTTTCGACGTAACTGTATCGATAACATAAATAATGTTTATTGTTTTTCTATATTAAAAAGAGAAGAAAAGGATTTATTATTTTAAAAGATATTCCTAATCCTGAATGCTATTAAAAAAAAAAAAGAAAATCCATCACTACATATATCTAACATTCTATAAAAATCCATTATCTTTTTGCTATTTTTACGCTGGCAGAATAATTTCCATTTTAGCTCCTATAAGATTAGTAAAAATATTTTTCTCATTAAGATTTAAACAAATTACATAAATTTTACACCTTCTATTATTGTTTCTACCAACAAATTTAAAATCAATCTTTCTATTTATGTTGACATTCTAATTATAATATTCAATTTAATAATTACACATCTTACATTTATAATCGCTTTTATTTTTCCTATTTGCTGGCGTTAACAAAGGCACCTTGGGGCGCATGTCTCCTCTAGAAAAATCTTTAATACGGCCCTGCAGCATCCGTAACGCGCATGCCTAATCGATTGCCGACCAGATGTCAGAGCGATGTATTTTGAAGAGAATTAATTCAATTTTTGAGAAGAACAAGTGGCGAACTGGTGAGTTTTTCATAAAATATTATTAATTAAACGTATAAGATTGGTTGTATTAAAAAATTACAAGAAATCAAAGTGTTAAACGTTTAGAAAACGATATAACATGATTGGGTTATTTACATTCAGTACCGTATGATGGGATTTTTAATGCGATCATGTTTCAAATTTTAATGTTGTTTGGATTCGCTGTTTTTCCGTAACTCTCGCAATGGTTAATTATTTTTATCGCTTATTTGTTATATTTTAATCTCTTTAATTGAAAATATCGATTTTAAGCGCATTCATAGCATAAAGTGATAGGTTCACGTACTTCGGCAAGGTTGTAGGTCATGCCCATTGATTTTACATTGCCTTCACGGGTCGTATTGTGGCGCCGGCTGTACGGATGACTCATGCATCCCCCCAGACGCCTAGTAAATGGGGGGAACTGGAAGAATTACTGTTATACTTTTGTTTTTCGGCTGGAATCGAGATTATTTCAGCATTTTTCTTTAATTGGAGACGCGTTTTATCTCGATTGGAAACGCCTGGTTCCACATAGATCTCTTTTGTTTGTTCTTTTCCTTTGAACGTCTTAAAATTCATGGATGACATGATATGACGTCTGAGTTGCATTGATTTTTGTTCGCAATTAAGTTATATTTGATGGATTTTGATTGAAATTTTATTTTAAAAATAATTCTTCTTTGTTTTTAGGGATGTGGTTTTTGTATTTTGAATCTGTAGTTCGTCCAATATTTTCTTGATTGGAAAACTTGATTAGTGCTATTATGTTATACAGATCTCTTTTGTTTTCAATGGTAACTCGATGATTTTCGTTTGAAATTTTGAATAATTCAGATTTGGCGATTTTTTTGTACTTTTAGAAATGGAATAGGATTAAATCTTTTCAAGAATTTAAAGATTCTCCGATGTCGGTCTTTATTTTTTAATTGTTTTTGGTAGATACAATGAAATTTTAACTGTATAAGTCCTTTCTTGTAAAAATTCACGCCAAAAAGCACAATTTTAACGTTAATCCATTAAACTGTTTGCTTTACAGTGAGATTTTATTATAAAAATTGCACAAAATATTGTCTTGCGACATACGTACAAGCAATATTGTTAGTGATATCGCAGATTCTTGATCAAAAGTTAAAAGTTCAAAATTATGAAGATGTCCTAACAAAATGGTAAGTATTATTGAAATAAAATTGAAGTCATATACTACTTCGATAATTTCACTGTCGTATCTCTTGTGACACTGTCAAAGTCGAATACCGTATGTGAGTTGATCCACGAAATCACTAGAAAGTTATTAAAAAATTGACGAAAGTTAGAATTGGTTCTATATTCATGAAACCACTCCAAAAAGATTTTCTGCCCCGATTTATAACTTTTATAATTATATATTATAATAACTTCAAGCTGTTTATGTTTCTTTTCAATATTACCAAACACTCTGCCGGACGGCAAGAATGAGTGTCTACTTGACGGAAGTAATATGCGAACTGATTGGGTACTTTTGGCAAAATGATTTTTTTTGGCAGTCGAACGAAAGTATTAGCAAATCATTTCGTCTTATTTGAAGCAATTGAAAAAAGGCAGAAGCTCTTGCTTTATGGGCTTTAGATTCAGTTTGAAATTGCTTCTTTTCTTCATCATCTTTGATATGTTTAATTTTTCCCGAGAATTCGAAACATGTAGAACAAACGTCAGTACGGAGCGAATTGATGTTCAAATTATACTTTGTATTAAAAATAAAACGAAAATAAGATTCTTTAGACATCTGTTCACGTGTTGCTTGCTCAGAATATTCAAATTAGAGGATAAATACATTTTAGCATTTTAATGAGATTCAACACATTTTAAACAAATTATAAAATTCATCACTGATCGCGAACAGTATTGTTTTTCTTAAAATTCTTAAAATTTATAGTACGGTACTTGAAAATGTTGAATTTCACGGGTACTGTTTACAGGTCGGCGTCATTGAGCTCTAGTACAATATTTGACAAAAAAAATCTTGAGTACTTTAATTTTTGGTTCTGTAAAATGCTTCCCTAAACTCTTTAGTTTCTTTCATAGTTAACGAACTTATTTTGGATATTCTGAAAGGTCAGGAACACCTAGCGCAAACACAACAGGTAGTTGCAATAACTTACAATGTAAGTTTTAAGAATTGCTCACCTTAATCTTTTTGCAACATTCTATTTCTAATGGTCAGGATTTCTTCCACGTTTTCTTGCCTGATGAGCCGGCACAGGTGTATTGTCCCAAAATCAGTATTTTACATAAGAAGTATACCCAAGAAGCGATCGATCTCAAAGATATAATATTACACGAGATCCAAAAGTTCATCTAATAAATTAACATTGCTGTAGCTTGAATTCTAACTCTCGTAGCGTAGTAGAATTGATAGTCGTTATCTTGGATATTTTATTACCCCAAGTTCGTTCTCTCGACATTCGATAGGTTCAAAAGGGCAAAAATTAATGACAGGGACATGTTCCTGCGATATCTCAATATATGACCTGAATTTCCCTAGCTTTCAGCCTGCCAAGAGGTGCTTGATCGCTGCTATTGTATTTCAGATACGGTAGGAATATGATAGCGTCATAAATCTAGTCAGGGATTCAAGATTAAAGCTTTGTGAGAATATACTATGTAATATACATGTTTTTTCTTTATATTGAAAGGTGTATGGTGGGTATGGAAATTGACAATTATTGGTTTTAGATTGTGTGGTTTGGTATTGAATCCTCTGTATTATCATATTTTTTCTTTGGAGATATGTTAGATGATTTTTTGTATTGATTTTTTTTATCTGAATTTCTAACATATAATGTTCTTTATGAACGAATTTAAACTCTTTAGATATATCCGTCAATTAAAAACTTTCTCAAGAATTGAGGATAATCCAAATAAATTACTTTAAAATTGAATTTCCAACAATTTATCGAATGTCACATGATGTCAACCATTTTTCCCAAGCCACTCCAAGAGAATTCCCAGCATCCCCTTTCTTGGTTGAAAATAAATTGGATTTTCAACGATGTGACATATTTTCCAGTTTGCTAACTTTCTCGATATAGACAGCGTTTTTTTTAAATTCAATTATTAAAGATTGGGAGGTAATATCAGTTCTATTTTAGAAATATAATATCGGAATATAGAACATTTTCTTTTATGAAATGATTATGTGCTTTATAAGTTGAATTTCCTTCTATTGGATTTGTTGGGTGATTTGAGGAATTGTTTGAGACCTATTGAATGATCTGGATCCAAAATTGTAACTCGATTTTCAAACTATTCACTTTAAAACATTCTTCTCTCTATAATTGCTACTTTCATACTTTTTCGTGCAATTTCATTTTAAAAAAGCTGTGTATATTTGAAATACGTACAATCAGTTCAATTTTTATGCATACAAAAGAAGACATCGCAAGGTGTTGGATCAGGGGAATGTGCAAGCCAAGGAACTGATCCATGTTTCGAGGAACGTATTATTTAAATGTTGGTAAAGTTTTGGCCCAAAGTCCGTCGGAGCTTCGTCATGTAGAAACCACGTGGTCTATCGCATTTTCCAATAATTTCGGCAAAGCGTTTTCACCTGTCATTCGAGATGGAAGTAAGTATGGTCCAATAAGAATTCCATTCAGTAGACCAGCTTAAACATTAACTGAAAATTTGTTCTGAAAATTTGTTCTTTTCACAGTGGATTTTCTAATGCCTAAACTTGATTGTTATGGAAATTTTTCACTTCACTCTTGTAAACGTGGCTTCGTTAGTAACTAAAATAATTTTTTATTTCTGGGTAAAAATCGCTGACAAAATTCAACTCTTATAGGATCATTTGGTGGGCGTAACGTTTGTATCCTTTGATAGTGGTACGGATAAAAGTGTTTTTGTGGTATAGTCTTCCATATTTTATTGTGGGCCACTCCAAGTTGAGCTGCCATAGATCTAATGTTCGAGAATTTCAAAAATTTTACACTCAGTGTCTGCTAGCTTTAGCTTCTTCAATTGTTGATTCTTTTGCTTAAGAAAATTTCAGACTCTTGTTGAATTCCACTTAATTGGTATAACTTTTCCATTCCATCCCGAAGCCTTGATGACGTTCAACTGCCTGAGCGGCTTTCAGGATAGCTTTCTGGTTGACTTGTACCAATCAGTTACTCAGATCAGCTTTAGATACAGGAAACTCAATATCCTCCCTGTATGAACTCATTTCTCCACTTCAATCTTACTTACCTTTACACTTACACCTGACGATGAAGGCTGCTGATCTTCAAGCATAGGAGCATTTTTTTGCTTTTCTAGTTAAGACAAACACAACGTACCACTATAATGTATAAAAGGTTTATGTACAGGAAATTATTTTAATTTTAAATATGTTTGGGAGGTTAGCTCTATTTTGATTCAACAAAGTAACAACTACAAACTAATAAATTAGAATGTTTTTACCAAATACGATCTTTCCATTTTTGTCTAGTTTCAGGATCTTTTAAAAATTTAAAATATTTACAAATTATTCTTTCACAGTAATGGTTACAGTTTTTACTGAAACACAGCACTAACTAAAAAAGGGAAAAGCAAATATAATATCATTATACACATAAGGAAAGAAAATGTTTAGCTATGCGAAAAAGCGTACATGCGACAACAGTACATTTTTGAAACAAATACTGGAGAAGTTAGTGTTTTCTTCTTGTCGGATAAGAAAGGATTGGTAAATTTATTAATATGTAGGAGGACACAACTGGTGAGATGCGTCGCTCGAAAAGATTTAACTTGTATCTTTTCAAGCGACGCATTTCATCAGTTGTGTTTAGTAGTTCGAGTAAATTGGTGTGTTATTTGACTCGATCCCTGAATCGTATGCAATCATTTCACTTCACTTTTGATGGATGAGATGTTCAGGTCATTTTCTAGAATAGAGTTCTAGTAGTTGCTAGTATCTTGTGTAGGAGTGATAATTTTGATTTTCTGCCGATTACCCAATAGAGTTGTTGCCTAGATGCATGCCAAGGTTCCTTACGCTGTCACCTCCTGGTAATTGATGATTGTTTAAACCAGCAGGTGGACAATTTTATTTTTTTAAGGTAAACAGGCTTCAGATTCATTGGCTTTAATTGTCCACTCCTCAAGCCGCTTTTCTACTTTATTGGGACTATTTTGTAGGTTTCTGTATGCATGTTGTGGATTATAGGGTGATAGCAGTGTCATCAACAAGAGATTTTAGTCAGTCTCCTATTTGGTAAATCAGAGATGTACAACAAATACAGTATCGGTTCCAACACACTCCCTTGCGGTACTCCGGTAACCAAGTAGATTTTATGCAGATTGATATATCCTGATTTATGTCTTACTGGAAAAAACCTGTTAGTCAAGTGTGATTTGAGAATTTGGCGATGATTTCTGTTTAAGTTTCTACATTATCAAGCGCTTAGCTTCGATCAATAAACGCCTCAGTGCAAAATCGTTTTCATTAGCTTGCTTGACTATCCCGTGAACTTGTTCGATTGTACTGTGTTTACTGCTTTTAAAGAGTAATTTTTCAAAAACCTTAGAGAGAATTGGTAGAGTCCTTATTCACTTATAAGATGAGATTTCATTGGTTATTTTTTTCTGGTTTCGGAAGCACCTTCCATTGAATGGAAAATTTGTAAAACAGCTTTAAATGCTTTTGCCGTCAATTTTTGCGATATTTCTGCAGTGATTTAGAGGGGTGCGATTTAAAAAAAAATAGTTTAGGGGAGGTGGTTTAATAGGGGTGGATTTAAAAACTGTACACTATCTCTCATAAGTACTTGAGCACCTCAAATCTCAGGGCAAATATGTATTCGGTATCTTTAACAATTAAAATTATTTATATGACCTAAACTTTAGATTCGTCTATGTGACCTTTATTTTAAATGATTGCGTCGCATAATCGGGGTATTCTTGCAATTAATTTGAACAATGTTTCCCCATGCTGTCTGCAGTTTGTTCCACATGTCATCTGCTGAAGTTGGAGCAGTTTTTCTTACTTCCCGATCGAGTTCTTCCCATCATAGGTCGATGGGATTCGAGTCCGGGTTTTGGAGTGGCCATTTCATGATTCTTAGTATCCCTTCCTCTTCTAACTGTTCTAAATATTGCTTGCATAATTTTGAAGTGTGTTTTGGGTCATTGTCTTATTGAAATACAAAATTATGACTCAAAATTCTTACACCAGAGGACAATGCATTTTCCTTTAAGATGGATTTGTATTGCTCTTTTCTCATTATGTCTTGAATTTTTACGAGATCACTTGCGGATGAATCAGCAAAACAACCCCAAATTATTACCGAACCACCGCCGTGTTTGACGTGTGCATTGCTCTAGTGCACGTTCACCTACAGATCTTCTTACAAATACTCGTTTTCGCGAATCGAAAATCTCGAATTTGGATTCGTTGGCCCACAATACCTTGCCCAATTTCGATGTTCACATGCCTATTGTAACCTCTTTTTCTTATTAATTTGGCGAAGCAAGGGCTTTCGCATCGCAATTCGTCCATTTAACCGTGGATCGGCTTCGGAATTACAGTATTGATTTCTGCGACGATTTCTGGGACTGTTTTCCTTCTATTTCGCTTGCTGGACACCACGATTGCAATATCTTAAGCTGTTGTGGTCGCCTTTGGTCTACCACTTCGTACTTTATTTAGAAAACTGCCACTTTCACTGTATTTTTTGATGTTATCAGTAACAATAAATGGATTTAAATATAATTTTCTGGCAATTTCACGATTGCTTATGCCTAAGTTGTGTTGTAGTACTATCATAGCATGCCTTTTAATACAATTTTCGGCATGTTTTAAAATTTTAAACGAAATTATTACTCGTTAAGTGATGTCGCTACTAACATGGAACGATAACTGATCGTAATTTGAAAATATTACTTCAAATGGCTATATTATTGCTTCATGATTCATAGTAAAATTACCAAGTGTTACATTTTTCCTGGAATTTCAAGAAATACGTTCTTTGTTGTCGCCACTACGTACGCTTTTATGACGGTATTACCTCCCATACAGCATACTATTCAATAATGCTGGAATGTATTTCCTAAATACATTCTTTGTATACAAAAATCTAAAATCCAAGGGTCCCCAAATACTTATGAGCGGTAGCGTATCTTTTAGGATCCTGCAAGTCATTTTCGACGACAACTTACTCGATCTTATATCTTCACAAATAAGGAAGATATCGTTTGTAACATTGAATCTGGGACACCCGGCATATCAAACGGTTTAGAAGCCGAAGTTAGGTTGTCTGCAAATGCTTGAGCTTTCTAGCGATCATTTCAGATCCATTTTCATTTCCATTTTTGTCTTAAAGTGTTGCTATTGGTTGTTAAGGTATGCTTGTTGTTTCGACTGAAGATAAGTTTTACAAGAAAAGTCTGTACGGACTGATTTCGCAGTGTTTATAGTAATCATGACTTTAAATGAAAGTGATTATATTTTTACCATTAAATGAGAAAATGCCTCATGTTTATTTGACATTTTTGTGTTAGTTTTTTTCCAAAAAGATAGCGTTATTTATTATAATATTTGTGACAACGCCCACGATTATCAAACGTAGTGGAACAATATTATGCAAAATTTGCCAATTACTTCGGAGACTTATTTGTTGCCGTACATTACTAGATATTGCCCTGACCTCAAAATTGCACTTAATTCATTGTAACACATTTTTTATTATTACAAACGCATGTTACATGCCATTCAATTAAACGATTTTAAACGTTAGAGTCTAATATTCTTAATTATATACATTTCGTTTCTTGGACAGAAAAAATGGTGGAGGTAATGGGTATTTTCAAATGTCAAGTACGTATATCTTACATCTATTGATGTTGGTGTCAGATCTTTATGTAAGGAGAGCATTCTGGCGCAGAATCTTCAATTCCGAGAATTCCCGGGGCTGGCGTAGTCAAGTCAAAAACTGGGCGAGGTTGAGAGACGTACTTACCGAGAACAGATTAAAGAATGTACAACTGATTTGATTTTTTGTTTTAGATTTAATTGGTTGGTTTTTATACCAAATTAAAAATTTGATAAATATTTTTTTGTTTAGATACTAGGTTTTTTCCTGTTTTTAGCATCCCAATATGTACTTTATTTTGGAAATACGTTTTAAAGAATGTAACTGAATAAGTTTTTACAAGAAAAATCTTGTAGAAGGGATGTAAACTACTATAATAGAAGGTTTTATTGTTAAAAATGATCGATTTGTAGCTTTCAAAAGAATTCAACCTTGTGGTCGTATAGATCCGTCCAATTTTCTTTCCAAGGCTCTTTCTTGTCAGTAATTACTTCTAGACAATGTACTAATCTTCTTCCCACATGAATTCGTAAAAATTATAGCCATGTAGTCAGCCAATCGTTACATAACGACCCATTTTCTAAAGTCCTCAAATTCGCTGTAATTATTTCCCCTGGAAAAGCTGCGAGAAGCCTTGATTTTAACCGCCAATTACACCACACCATCCGTTCAAATCCTAGTCACCAGCCCTATCATCATCATCATCATCATCAAAATCGTCATCTTTTTACGTCAGGTCGTGAGTCAGGCACACGCAGGGTGTTCGCGAAATTCGATCGTACCCAATAAATAAGACCTCGTCCTCCGTGTGTCCCGGCCGTTGGTGGTAGGGGGTTGGCTCCGGAATCTGCGTAGATGTAAACATATTGATTTGCTGGCCTTGCTTGCTCCCATTGGTTGAACATCGTCCGTTATTGATTCGTCGAGCGGTCATGTGACCCGCGCAAGGCGCAGGTCGCGGCTTGCCTAGGCCGTAGCTGTCCCGGAGATCAGAGAAGGTGGCGATATGTTAGACGACGGAAGCTAAGCGTCGGCATGTCCTCCACGAGAAGAAGACCGAGAGACAACTGCGAAACGCGTCGCTGGAGAGCCGCGATTTCATGTTGAAGAACCGTTTAAGTTTAAAGATTTAACAGAAATAGTCGTTTTTTGTTTTCTGCCCAAAAACACACACAAACAAGAACTTAACGCAAAAAAAGGTAGGCCTTCAAATTATATGAATTTTATTCATTTTTATCATCGCCTCAACTCATGTTTCGACAAGTAAAGCCTTATCACCTTCACCGCTCATTTTACGCAGCTAATCACTTCGAGCTTGAAGCTTTATCCATCTCATACGTAATAATCTCATTATCACTAAATGTTGTTTGTTCGTATTTCAACCTGTTCTATTCGATTTTTTTTTGGAAAAAATTCGGAATAAAACGAAATTATTGCGATTAATCTAAAAAAAAAGAACCCAAAAATGACAGCTGCCTAGCCATTTTCGATCAATAACGCGCGTCAAGGTGTTTTCTCCCGTTCTACTGCGGGTGGGTGGTACTGAGTCTGCTCGTTAGGCTCCAACATTCGACAGACGCGTATTAGTTCCAGTTTGGGATGCTGTCTCGAACTGCGATGAGTACCATGTTTTACGGGAACGATTGATAGTTAAACAACTTAACAGCAATTATGTAACAGTTAACTAATAATTTCGACGATGTCAGCCAAATCGCCTATATTATTTAGTCGCGTTCGTTTGATGATTATGGGGATTTTTTGACCTTTTCGTTCCTATTTCGGAAACTGTAAGTAGATTTTTAAGATTAACTGCTATATTCATTGTAATTTATGACAATTAATCAAAAAAATCGATGCCAACGCACTACATTTCGCTTAATTTTTCGCAATATGTAATTTTTGCGCCGGGACATTTTTGTCCCACGCCCTAAAACGTGCGGATTACATCTAGGAAGCAATATTCTATAATCTCCATCGATTATATGACAAATTCCCAGCGATCTGTCGTGGGACGATTTTGTCCCAGCGGTTTTTTCGATGTATTACGCATTTTTAAATCAACCTTGCAATGTTTTTGTATTTAAATCAATATTTTGTAAAATTTAAGGCGTTCCCTCTTTTTTTTTTAACGTTTATTCAATATACATCTCCAGTAAGGACCACCCTCAATTTTTAATGAGATGAGGGAGGTGGACGGTTGCCATGGTAACCCCGGCCCGGACGGAGCAGTTATTTCCGTAACTTCTGATCTTTAGATATTAGATTTTCTTCAGTGCGCAATATCTCTCGGAACGGATTGTATTGGTATTGAATTTTGATATTTCGCTTGCGTCCGGGGAAGTTAGTGCGTCTTTGGTCGGTGTCGAGAGATCAATACATTCTGTATGGAATGTTATTGGTGATTGGGAGTTAGTAAAATGTTATCAAAACTTGTGTATGGGGCGTTCAAGAAAAGAAACATGAGTTATACTGTTTGCTTTATTAAATTTTCCAAACACTGCAAGAGGTAGCGGGTCCTCAGCCATATGCTGAAGTACGTTATAAAATAAATTGAAATTTTGTCGATTTTACGGGAGTTAAACGTTTTTATCGCGAAGCCTGGGCAATTGTCCTGGGATGCTCGATAAAAATTCAAACGGTTTTCTTTTTTTGTTGTTCTAGGTCTAATATCGAAAAGAAATGTCTTCAGTAAAAGTAGCGGTCCGCGTCCGGCCATTTAATAACAGGGAAATATCAAAAGAATGTAAATGTATAATAGAAATGGGTGGTAACACGACAGGTGAGTATATTTTCTACTGGGGAAACCTGTACGTTTTTAGGGTGGGGCCGATTCTTGCATGGCTGTTCCAAATTCATTTGATTTTGAGAAATATAAAAGGAAATTGATTTATTTTCTATAACTTGGTTCGATTTGTGGATGCCGTTTTGAATTTTGAGTACATTTGATCGAGTCATCAAAGAAACATAGAGAAATTATATTATTTTGCGTTAAAATCTTTTAAATTTCGGCGCCATTTTGTCTTTTATATAGCCGCCATCTTGGATTTTGCATCTCTACGAGTTAATCTTTGACAGAAATTGAAATGTCAATCCTTTGAATTTGGAATACCACCTCAAATATGAATTGATTTAATTTCTTTAATTTCTTTTTCTTACTTACAAACAGCTATTGCTAACCCGAAAGCACCACCAGGCACTAAGGACGCAATCAAAAGTTTTAATTTCGATTACTCATATTGGTCACATAACGTAAGTAATCCCAATACATCCCAAACGTGTCCCAAAATCATCAGATCCTTTTCCTCAAATTCAAGGAAGATGATCCCAGTTTCTCATCACAATTGCTGGTATATAAGGATATCGGAGAAGAGATGCTTCAGCATTCCTTTGACGGTTATAACGTTTGCATCTTTGCGTACGGTCAGACTGGTGCTGGGAAATCGTATACCATGATGGGTAAACAGGAAGAAGGCCAGGAAGGTATAATCCCGCAGATTTGCAAAGATCTCTTCCGGAGGATACGAGAATCGACTTCGGATGATGTAAAATATTCAGTTGAAGTTAGTTATATGGAAATTTACTGCGAAAGAGTGCGAGATCTTTTAAATCCTAAGAATAAAGGCAATTTAAGGGTTAGAGAACATCCTTTACTAGGTCCTTACGTTGAAGACCTTAGCAAATTGGCTGTGACAAGCTACCAGGATATCCACGATTTAATAGACGAAGGTAATAAAGCTAGAACGGTGGCCGCTACGAATATGAACGAGACTAGTTCGAGATCCCATGCAGTATTCACGATTTTTTTCACGCAACAAAGGTACTTTTTTGATTCCCTCAAACGCCTTTCAATGGGATCTTCAGGTGTAAGTTTTGGTGTTTTCAGATGCGATGAAACAACTCAAATTTGTACAGAAAAGGTTTCGAAGATATCGCTGGTGGATCTCGCGGGATCGGAGAGGGCTGACTCTACCGGGGCTAAAGGTACAAGACTGAAAGAGGGCGCTAACATCAATAAGAGTTTGACAACTCTAGGGAAGGTCATATCGGCTCTTGCGGAAATTGTAAGTGTCCCATGTGGGGATGGTTGTTTTGCGCGTTTAAAATTGGAATTGCCTTCATGTGGATAGAAATTGGAACGTAGCCGAATTTAAAAAAAAATAATAATCCTGCTTGGAAAATATGGCGTTGATAATCAAGTCATATAATTTAGAATTTGGTTACTCACATTATATATGGAAATTATCAAAAAGAACCTAAGAATAGAACAAATTTCGTTCTCCATTGTGTTTTTTTCACCAGTTTACCAGCTTAAAGATATTTTGGAGAAAACAAAATAACCAGCTGGACCTATGGTTGATGACATTGCAAATCTTCTCATTTTGTTTCACGACGTTGCATGGTTTTAATCCACATGAAGATTTTATATAGGGTGGTCGATTTCTCATATTATCAAAGTATGTATCTCAAAAAAAAAAAAAGAAATGAGACAACCCCGTACTTTACTGCTTATTTTAATACTTAATCAGATTCTGAACACAGTATTACTTAATTTTTTTCTAAAAGACACTATCGTCATAATGATGACAATCAATAGTTTTTTTTTTAAGGGACTAGTGTGTTGTAGAATAAATGAAACTTATGAAAAATCAACCACCCTGTACGCTTATAATACCCGTAATAAAAATCATTCCATAAAACTTAACATTCTTTTCCTTTCTTTGTTTTAAAATTAAATATTTGCCACTTAAAAAATTGGAATAATAATAGTCAGTAAGTAGTTTGATATACTAATCTTTATCGAATTATCAAACTCACGACGTGCTCCTAAACACGTTTTATAGGCGTCCAAAAGTAAAAAGTCGAAAAAGGCCGATTTCATACCATATCGGGACTCGGTCCTTACATGGTTGCTAAGGGAGAATCTTGGTGGAAACAGCAAGACGGCTATGATTGCTGCCATTTCACCCGCAGATATCAACTACGATGAAACGTTATCCACTCTAAGGTTAGCTTTGTTTTCACTAAAGAGAAAAAGTGCTTTAAGTAATCGAAAATGGTTTTTTTATTTGTTTCTCCTTGTTAAAAAAATAGATACGCCGATCGGGCGAAACAAATTGTCTGTAAGGCAATTGTCAATGAAGACGCCAACGCTAAACTCATCAGGGAACTTAAAGAAGAGATCCAGAAACTGCGAGAATTGCTCAAGGCTGAAGGAATTGAAGTCCAAGAAGGTAAGTGCTGGATTTGGACTTTCGTGCTATAAGAAATGGGGTGAAGAATCTATCAAAGTTGTACAAGTCTCAATTCCTGACTTTTTCTTTTTTACACTTATAGTTATCGTTTGTTAATTTTGATAGATAAAGAAGTAATAGGTTGAACAGATAAAACAAAAATGCACTGTTTCAACTTTAATAGATCCTTGTTAGCTGCAAAAAATCAAAAAATAAATTAAGAAATTTACTTTTAATGAATCTCATATATCTATTGATTTTTTGTTAGTTAACCCAACTAATATAATAATAAAATTAATATAATTAGATTTTAGATTGTTCAAAATAAATTAGAATTCAAAAAAAATCTTTTTTCCCTGTAGAATATATATATTTTTTAATTAGATAAAAAAGAACTAATTGGCCGCAATTAACTGCTTTATTCCTTATTAGATATAAAAGAAAGTCTTTCAAAATTCAAGGTAACAAAATTATAAAAATGCAAAAGCTTGGAACACCGAAAAAATCTCAAAAAGTTAGTACCAAATACTGTATTAGTTTAATTGTATGATTGGGAGCTTTCCCAGTTCCATCTAGCGGTGAAATCGTCACTTAAAACCCTTTTTTATTCTATTTGATTACTTTCTGGAATCAAATAGAATTATTTAGAATCCAGTAGTGTAAATAAATGCTGCTGTGAGAATGTAAACTATTAGAATCGGTGGTTGATTTTTGACATTTTGTTACCCTTGTGTTCTCTCTTTCATTTTAATGCCGCTCAATAGGGCCAGATGGTAAAGTTATTTATGAAAAACGCGAACCATCCAGTAAGTATCCCGCTTACAAATAAAATGGCTTTCGGCACACTTTGACTGTATGAGTTTTTTGTACATTTGTGGGCCAGCCTGTATATATATATATATTGTTGATTCGAACATTTCGATTTCTTTCATATTTAATTTTTTTCCCTTTTTTAATTGTGTATTTGTGTCTAGTATTCTATTTTTGTCACCTTATTCTCGTGTTTCGTTTTTTTTTTTTTTTGTAACATTACTTCTAAATGATTAAATTATTGATTGGGTAAATACAGTTTCGAAATCGATGACGTAAACGGCTGTGAAAGAATGTATTTTTGGTGTATTCGTGTATTCAATATAGGTATTTTTAACTACACTTTGCGTTCCAGGTCGAATAGATGCTGAATTGACCAGGTTAATTTCGCATGAATTGAGGGAATCAGCCCCTAAATTTCAATCTAAATGATGTGATGGGTTTTAAAGACTTTTCCATTGTAGTTATTGCTTTGGTATTGGTAATTTTTTCATGTTTTAATTCACGGTTTAAAGTTATTGTATCTTTTTGTATTAGATAATCTCCCTTCGTGGTTTGTACTTATCCCTACCGTTTGCGTATTTAGAAGCTTAGATGCGTATGCTTTTCTCGTCGAAGAGACAGTTTCACTGCCGGTAAATGTCACATTTTTTGGGTCTAAATAGTAAACAGATATGCTATAAACTTATTAGTAGAGTAACCAAAACTTGCGGACTCGCATAGGCGTCGGTATTACGGGTTAATGTAAGAATACGAAAAATTCATAAATAAACTTACTTGCTAATTATTCAACAAATTAGAGGCATCAGGATGTGAACTACTATAAACTTGCATCATTGCATAGATTTCCACAGTTACTTCTTTAAACCTTGTGCGTCGACAAGAAAAAATATTCTTATACATAGAAAACGATCTCTCCACATCTAAGGAAGTTACATTTGCATGTAGAAACTGTTTTTCAAAATCACTTAAAAGTTCACTATTCTTACACTTATTATAAACGGCCTCTAAAGTATTAAAATCGGGATTTTTCCTCAAAATATCTGCCAACTTTTGACTAGCGCATAATCCTGGCGTATCATTTAATGTGTGTAATTTATTTTTTACACTCTCCACTATGTCTAATGATTCCTGCAATGACAATTCAGTACATTGTAGTTTTCTGATGGCATCTAGTAATACTGTATAATTGGTACATATTGTTGTTAAATCTTCTAAAGTTGAGGAATTTGAAATTCTCTTTGACTTTCTCTAATCGCTTTGGATTCATTCCGATTAAATCGCATTATAACTGATTGAATTTGTTGAAAATGGATCAAATAGTAAGAAGCTGCTGTTAGCCAAGTACCCCATCGCGTTAAAATTGGTTCAGGAGGTTCTGGAATACCTGGACGAAATTTACGAAATTCTTTTAAACGTTTAGGAGATTTACGAAACACTGCTTTAGTACTTCCAATCATCCGATCAACGTTTCCGTAATGTTGTCGAACAACTTCACCAACTAAATGCAAAGCATGCAGCACGCAGGTTGTATATATTAAGTTAGGAAATATATGTTTTAAGGATCGCCCAACACTTAACATCGTTGCTGCACTATCTGTCACAATCATCACAATTTGATCTTGGGCAATTTTAAATTTTTTCAAAGCGTTCATTATCACTTTTTGAATATTTTCCGCGGTACATTGTTGAACACGTTTGCAAGCTAACAGATATCGAGATGCTGTGTTCTCGCTAGATAAAACGCGAGCTATTACATTCACAATACTGTTTTTCTTTATATCGGTCGTCTCATCCACGGTAATCCATATTTTTTTGGAACATAAATCACGTTTACACACATTTTCTAGCATCTCTTTCATTCGCGGCAAATGATTCTGTAATTGTGTTTGTGAGGGTAATGGGTACTTTAGAACGTATTGTCGCCCAAACGATGAAAAATCAATAGCAACACGTGAAGTTCAATTTCCCCATTATTATCTAATCCACACCTGTTTCAATTCTTATTCACGTATATTCTAGGATAAAAAAAAAACGAGTACAATCAAAGCATCGTGTTTCATTTCCTGTTAAGGTTGGCTATTATAAAAGGGGAATAAACATGAACAACACCAGCGTTTCAAGCTTAAATTATTAAAAGCACACATACATCGGTAATGACGGTAGGTGGTCACGCAGTTAAGCTGCACTGTAGCCAGTCTAGTTGGCGCCATGTAGGTCTATAATTATTCAAATTTGCATAGCGCATATAGGTCTATAACACGCGATTTAGAAGCTGTTTAATCATCTGAAATGGGGACAGTTATTCATAATAAAATTAATCTCGTATTATTTCTTCTAATGTTATACCTATATTTTTCAAATAACCCCCGCAATATTTCAAAGGAATCTATTGCTGTCTACAATTTTCTCTTACCGTTGTAGATTATCTATTTGCTGCTAAATGCTAAAATGTTTTTTGCACCCGCAGAGACGCCTGTACAGGGGGTGTAAGTACGTATATGGATGCAGAGTTCAGTAATGCGGTATACATTGAGGAGTCTGGTCGTTCGATTATTTATCGGATTCTCATTGTGTGTTTTTGAAAACATGGGACGTAAGCCTGGTGTACCTCTTGCATAGCATGTGAAGAAATATATTTGGCGTTTCCCCGGTTTGGAATTTACAGGTTCGCACATTCGTTGCAAATTTTGCGGTATAGGGTTGCTAGGTCGTACGACATTTGAATGTTGAAGTCATATTAAAAGTAAACGTCATGTATTGAATCAAAGAAACAATATTCCGTACTGGCAGCCACGGTTGTCATCGATACGTTAATAAAAGGTAACAATCTATAATTTTTTTATTAATACTGTGTCTACTTTTGCGCGGTACGCCTCGGACGGTTCCACTAGTTTCTCGGACATTATAAATAGTACACGTACACCGATCAACCGATAATAACCGAACGTCCACTCGATTCCTTGTATGTACATAATAAACACAGCACCATTCATGGTGCCTCTGCCGGTGCAACCGTTTGTACGCCTTACTAATTACTAATTTGAAGTTAGTCACAATCACTTAATGATTACACGAAACATAATATTTGGAAAATTTATAATATTATCAATTTTTTAAATGAAAGGTTATTTACATAATATCGTTTATTTATCGTTTTAAACAAATTTAGTTTTTTGAAGACGATATTTGTAAAAATAGGCAAAAAAGATAAATTTGACTTAGGTGGCCATGATTTTAAATTTAGGTATAATTTTTAATGATAAACGACTTTTTCAAATAGGATTTTTCGATATTTTTTAAAACAAGGGTAGTTTACTCTGGGGACAAAATCAAGTTTTCAGATGTGCCCCGTATAATATTAGGAATTTTCCATATTTTATTGGTATTTGTTTAATTTTAGGGGATGCACAATCTTTTATCAAGAATATAATTTTTTCGAAAAACCCATAATAAAGAAATTTCCATATGGTAAGGTACGCACTGTATGTCTTCGAAAATAAAAAAAATAACTATAGCTTGCGAATACACCAACATAATACAGAAACCTATAAGAAATTAATTTTTACTTTTTTCTTTAACGTTTTAGTTATTTTAATTTTTTTTCCTACACTGTTGCTCAAAAATACCGGAATGCTTCCATAGCAGAATAAATTGTGTTTTTGAGATTTTAAGCAAATTGTTTGGACATTCGAAAAATAAATTTAAATATTCTTGTTTTCTGCGAATTTAACATTTCCGAAGTTTTGTGAGCTACAGTGTATATATTTATTCTAATTTTGTGTATACCACATTTTGATGATGACTCCGCTTTGCTTTTGGCAAGTATTCCTTATACAGAGTGGGGCAGAATGGAGTCCCCCATTTGACGGGTGAATTGTGACAAAACGCTTCAAGATAGAAGAAAAAGGTTTTTATTTTCGGAAAGCACATATCATGCCATTTTTTTGTTTAAGTTTTAAAAATGATATCATTCATGTGGTTTCCTTGACGGGCAATACACATATTAAGTCGTTCGACAAAGTTTTCGGTCACTCTTGCCAGCATATCTTGCGGAATTCCGGTGATTACGTCCTCAATTACCACCTTCAGGGCTTCCAGTGTCCGAGGTCGAAATTTGTAAACCTCTGCCTCACAGAAAAAAGTCGCAGGGGCTCAAATCTCGGGGTGGCCATGGGATATCCCCTCGTAAGGAGATCAGGCGACTGGGAAACATCTCCTGTAAAACTTCACGTGAACGACGGGCAGTAGGGACCGTTGCTCCATCCTGTTGAAACCAGAAGGCTTCTCTAGCATACTCTTCCATTTTGTGGCGTAAAAACGTCTCCAGCATTTCACAATAACGCGCTGAAGTCACGGTAACAGTTGAGCCTCCTTCTTCAAAAAAATAAGGCCCAATGATGCCTATAGAGGATACTGCCCACCAAACTGTCACTTTAGGGCTGTTGAGAGGTTTTTAGTGCAAATGACGAGGGTTTTCATTTGACCAGTAACGAAAATTTTGCTTGTTTACAGTGCCGCAAAGGTGAAAATGCGCTTCGTCGCTAGTCCACACAATAGCGCCAGGAGGTACAGCTGTTAGGAGTGCATTGCAAGTGTCTCTACGTTTCTTGCGGGTTCAATCTCTGAGCAATTAGTATTTTGTAGGGATGTAACGTAAGGTCTGTGTGTAAAATTCGCCTCACTGTTCTCGACGATATTCCAAGTGCAGCGACAAGTGCAGATCCCGTCGTCCTTACATAACTGATCCATTTCCGAATGGTTTTAGAGTCAGGAACTGTCGTGACGAGTTAAACCGGACCGCCTGCGAAAGGTCTTCTGCGTCGCCACCACACTTTCCCCGTTTTTAAAGAAAGTCTGCACGACAAAGCCCCGTTGCTCACCCGACCACCGCATGGTGACTACCGAAAATGACGTTGTTCCCCCGACCTAACGGTACCTGCCCCACCCCTCTACCTGCTCTAGCGCCCCTTGAGTGAATTTTTAAAAGTAGGGACTCCATTCTGCCCCACCTTGTATTATTATATTTATTAAACATATCATCAAAACGGTGCAATAATATTGCGTAGCTGAGTGAGTTAATGTACTTGTCAAAAAAAAAATGTTGAGATGTGTCTTGTTTTTACGAGGACAGAATTATTTGATCTTATTTAAGTATATAGCATCTTGTACCATGCTTCAAGCAGCTTACAAAACACGCTTTAAAAAAAAATCAAAGGAAAATCACACCGTTTATTATTTCTCTTAACTTTCATTGGACCAGGAACTGAAGAAGTTGCTAAACCAATCGCTACACCCAATTCGAATAATAACCAAGTTGAAAAGGATAGTAACATTACAAGGATTCGTACGCCATCGACACAAGCGGAAGAAGCAGTCGAACAGTTGCAAGCTAGCGAAAAATTGATAGCAGGTGGGTATCTTAGCGCCCTTATTCTTTGTTTTTCGCGCGGATTTTGAGGGTTTAAAGCGATTTCGATGGGTTTTTAGAATTAAACGAGACGTGGGAGGAGAAATTGAAGAGAACAGAAGCGATTAGGCTACAACGCGAAGCTGTTTTCGCCGAAATGGGCGTGGCTGTGAAGGAAGACGGTAATACAGTTGGTGTTTTCTCACCGAAGAAAACGCCTCATCTTGTTAATTTGAATGAAGATCCGTTTATGTCGGAATGTTTGATTTATTATATTAAAGTAAGTCTAAAATCAAGATTCGGTGGTGTTTTACTTGGATTTAACCAATTCTTTGTAATTTGGTTAGTGTTTTTGAGCAGTTTGAATGTGATATAAAAAATAGCTTGTGGTGACTATAAAATGATGGAATTTTTAAGTAAGATTAGCTGTAGGGTACGACAAAATTGAACTCAAAACAAAATTTTGATCTACATTTTCTGGATCTTTTCGGCTGTGTCAAAATAAAAATAAACAAAATGTGTTTGGAAATTTACTTCAGAGAGATTTTACAAAGAAAATAAGTGATTTCAAGTAAAAAAAATGGGTCATACTGTAATGTATCTTCAATCCTTTTCTTACTTTGATACTTCCTAGGATGGTCTAACGCGTATTGGTTCTGCTGAAGCCAACATACCCCAGGATGTCCAACTATGCGGATCTCACATAAAATCGGAGCATTGTATCTTTGAGAATAAAGAAGGTGTCATCACTTTAATTCCTATGAACGGGGCATTAACTTACGTTAATGGTCGTGAGGTACGTTCAAGCATTTTTCAAGCACTTCGTAATTATCTCGTATATTCAATAGGTCCAAGATCCTGTAGTATTGAAAACTGGCTCTAGGGTGATCTTAGGTAAAAATCACGTCTTTAGATTTAATAACCCGAACGAAATTCGTGAAAAAATGGAAAAAAGCACTTCAGACATGTCCGGTAGTGAAGCAAGTAACGAGATAGCTAATGAGGCTGATGTTGATTGGAATTTTGCTCAAGTCGAGCTGTTAGAGAAGCAAGGGGTTGATCTAAAGGCTGAAATGGAGAAGAGACTGCTCACTTTGGAGGAGCAATATAGGAAAGAGAAGGAAGAAGCTGATCAGGCCTTCGAGGAACAAAGAAAGGTAAGTTTTAACTTGGTTTCGTGAGCATTTGAACGTGTTTTTGATTTTGGTTCTGCAGTCGTATGAGGCTAGAATAGACGCGCTCCAGAAACAAGTTGAAGAACAAAGTATGACGATGTCTATGTATAGTTCTTATACTCCTGAAGATTTCAATAATGAAGATGATATCTTTGGTAAGTGGATGAATGGGATAATTAGATTTAGTTTGGTAGAATAGCTCTTTAGATAACAGGATTGTTTTTTGTTGTAATTTACGTTAAATTCAATATTGAAACACGAGAAATACAGTCCTGGTATCTTATTTTTTTTGGATAGAGATTGGTAGAAGTTCTTGAAACCCTCTTGGATCACACAATGATTTTGTTACACCAAAATAGAACATGGCATTGTGAAAATAGTACACCCACCTAGTGATGTCTTGATTTCTGGTCTCCAATATTGCGAGGTGCATCGTTTAAAGTGATACAGTTAAATTCCGGCGAGGCAAACGTAATTTACATAATTCTGGTGAAAATAAAGCTTGGCCAATGAAAAATCAAGTCTATAGGGTGAAGCGTTTCGTAGTTTACGTTTTCCCAGCTCGAATTTTGAATTTTTACCATTTTTTATATATTATAATCTAAACTGTATCACTGTAAGTGGCGCACCCTGTACTTTAAACTCAACTACTACCATTCGCTACTACTTGAGAGCGCACTTTTGCAGTGAACCCTCTGTTTGACGCAGAGTGTAACTGGTCCGAGAGAGACTACGAACTTGCAGCAGCCTCCTGGCGGAAATGGAAGCATCATCAGTTCACCTCACTGAGGGACGATCTTTGGGGTAACGCTATCTTCCTCAAAGAAGCCAATGCCATCTCTGTAGAATTAAAAAAGAAGGTAACTTGAAATTTCGTGGTTACAGAAGTACAAAGGTAATTTCGGTAATTTTCCAACAGGTTCAGTTTCAATTCACGTTGCTTACGGATACCCTGTACTCCCCTTTACCCCCGGACCTTAGACCAGCGCCGGATTACGATCAAGACGACGATTGTGCACCTCCAAAGACTATAGTCGCAGTTGAGGTGCAGGATACGAAGAATGGAGCTACGCATTACTGGTCTTTAGATAAATTGCGGTAAGTTGATTATTTTATTTGATAAATTCTTTGGGAAATGATCCATTTTGGTTGGTTAAGCTTGCAGAAAAGTACAGTAATACTCTGAGGTTATGCGTTAGTTGGGCCTGACAAAAATCGCGTAAGACGGGGTTAGATATTAATTTTGTTACTCAAAAGTTATTTTGATGTCGATGGCTTCATAAATAGGCCGGGCACAGAGAGCTTCGCGCCACGTTAGAAGTGAGATTGCCGCGCTCCGAGTATTTCATAGGTTTAGTCCTGGTATTCGCGAACCACCACAGCCGATTCTTACGCGTTGGGGAACATGGTTGCAAGCGACTTGTTATTATTCTGAACATTTCCAAGAAGTAAAATCTGTGGTTTTACAATTCGATCTTGACGAAGCTACAGCTATTAAGGAGAGCCAGAAAGGATTTCTAGATACTTCTGTTGAAGCAGATTGAAAAAGTATTAACAACAATTATAAACGATTATTAGACGCAATAGAAAAATTGCAAAATGTTGGGTTGTCGTTAGTGGAATCAGTGCAAATTGTAGACGAAGTTAATACATTGCTACATGGTATATACGATACAAAAAGCGGTCGCGTTACAGCAAAGTTCGACAGTGTTTTAAGAGATTAAGACAAATGTGTGGTGGTGCATCTAGATTCATTGGATTATTTTAGGATTAAGGATTATTTTAATTGTGTTTGTGTTACTTCCGTAGATGTTAAACGGTCTTTCTCGAAATATAACATTTTGCCATCACAGCGAACAACCTTCACCGAGACAAATGTGGAAACATTCCTGATGGTGCAAGTTTTTCAACAATCCTATCCATGCATTATTATTACGGTATTAAATACAACAGATTTTTGAAGAAA
Organism: Dynastes maya; assembly: GCA_029619315.2. Taxonomy (NCBI): domain Eukaryota; kingdom Metazoa; phylum Arthropoda; class Insecta; order Coleoptera; family Scarabaeidae; genus Dynastes; species Dynastes maya. The sequence goes on from JAROYE020000006.1 coordinate 49,529,301, forward strand.
CTACTTTGTTTTATTTGGCTTATTCATAAAATCTAACAAATTTATTTGACGAAACAATCCCTTCTTCTTTTCTCGCAGAATTTCTTCCTAGCAAGCTAATATTTCTTTTTGATCCTTGCTTTGTGGTTATAACGCGTTCTTCGTTGGAATCCACGATTTCTAAAATTTTTAAGCCCTTTTCAATCGAACTAAGACCTTCTATCAAGCTTGTAATTGTCACGTACTTTTCTGGTGAATCTGAACAATCACATGAGCGACATGATCAGTTTCTGGCGTTGTTTCTGTCTCGTTTTTGAAGAAAAATAGGCCAAATTTCATTCCAGGATTTTCTAATGATCCCTACGGCGTCCAAAATATTGAATTGTTTCCAAAAGTCTTCAACAGTCATCTCACTGTTTTGCGTCATAGCTTCGTTTATATGGCCGTGTAGGAAGTCTTGAATGTTTTGATGACTCCCTGGTTCATCGGTTGAAGCAAGTTGGTGTTTGGAGGCAAAAACTTTTACATTGGGTGCATTGTCAATTATAAGCATCACTTTAAATGGAATCTGTTTAGATATGCAATAACGTTCCACGCTGAAATAGCGACTAAACCAGCCCTCAAAAACGGAAGCTGTTACCCAAGCTTTATGATTTAATTTCCAAATCACTGGTAAGCTAATTTTAGATACATTTTTTAAGATAAATTAAGAGAGACTTTAACTTGTAGTCACCAGTATGTCGAATGATCTTTAGATACTTTAAGGCATCTTTAGACATCTTCCAAAACAGGTCAGTTTCATCCACATTAAATATTGTTTTACTGCTATAGCCCACCTTCTTCTATCACAGCCTTGTGTGTCTCGGGAAAAGATGCAGCTTCTGTATTGGCACTTGTTCCCTCTCCACTCTCCAATTACAGCGAGTTCTAATTGGTTGAACCAGTCATTACTTGCTACAATGTTTTCATTTCCCTCACTCGCCCAGCTTCTTTCAACCCTTCAAAAATCAGCGTAGATTGATACCACATAGACAATTCTTTATTTTTACTTGATTATCACACCATGACTTCATTGGTTCCATCTTAGCAATAATACCATGACGTTTACGATTTATGTACGCGTACATAACAATTGTTCTTTCTGCGGATTCCGGCAACTCAAACACCTTTGTCAATTCACAAATTTTAATTCTGCTATCATCAGGCTGTGTGCAAAAATCGATTCTCGCTTTGTCAGCGTCCGCTTGTTTATTTTTCGTTCAGTTTAGGAAACGACAGCCTGCGTTGTGTTTTCTGTTACGTGTTATTCGTTATAGATATATAATTATTAATTTAAAATGTGTAATGTGAATAAAGCCAGACAAAATTTCCGGTTTTTATCACATTAAAACAAATTTGTGATGGTGTATATAAACACATTTTTTTTCACCACGGCGAACATCGTTGAACGAGACAGCTGTGCTAATGCTGTCAATTTTTTACAACTTTTATCCAGTGGGTGATAATTCTAATAATGGTGCTTCTACTTTTAATGTTCGGTAATACATGCAGCCTGCCAACCTACTTGATAACGCTGCTTAAGATTGTGAGTGTTTCACAACTTTTCAGGTATTATAATTCTTGATTGGTTCTGTTATTATTATTCAATTTATTACTTATTTTTTGGTATTGTACTTAGCGAAGGAACCGCACGTCTATGTCGCGCAGAGACATTACCTCGCTTTAAATATTTTTGGCTAAATTTTGTCGAAAATTCAATTAAAATTGCATTTTCTTAAAATTAGAGATCTAAAGTGATAAAAGGAATAAAAGCGAATCTGCTTTATACAATCTGCCATTTCCTTATACGAGCTAGTGCCCAAAAGTTCCCAAAATATAGGATACCAGGATTTCACCTTCAAAGTAGTTTATTGTGTTAACGTGTCCTTCCCCATCCGCGGTGTCACTTCAATCCCTTCTATCGTCTTCGCTCTTTAAACTTGATTTTCATCTTTGGAAAGAGGAAAGACACTCAAGGATCCGTGTAAGAGGAGTACACTGGATGAGGAACAACGTCTATGTTGTGTTTCGCTAAAAATAGTTGTACGATGTGGCCTTTCGTTATTATGGTGGGGTTTCCTTTTCAAATCCTCACTTGTATTAGGACGTCATCGCTTGACCAGAAAGTACGAACTCTTTATGGATAGCCCAACAAATTTCGGGAACTTTCGGCCACTACCTCATATTAAAATAGTTCAGATTTCCTTTGAATTTAACAAATAAATCGTGACAATTAATAGAATAGAATCAGGAAGGATAGATTTCGTCACCAATCCAAGGACCTGCAATACCGTCAGTGATTGGTTGATGACGTATCTAATTCTTGTGTAAATTAAACTATTTTCCTTGAAAATAATGATGTATTATCTTAAATCGTCACCAGTCAAAGGTTGGAATTGATGCGTCTGGTCTACAACGAAGAAGTTACCGAAACTCCAACACCGACATCAGTGCCATCTGCAGCTATCGAACCTCCACCTCTACTCCGCTGTTTGTCACAGTGTCCGCCGTCACCTTCACGTTTCTCACTCTCCAACCTTATACCTTCGAGGTTGGTGCCATCATTTTCCTGAAACCATATAACTTTTCATCATTTTTTTTATGTATCTTCTAGTGTATCATTTCTCTAACATTTTTTCTATTGATTTTTCTATTTTGTTTCTTTTAATCCAATTTCGTAAACGTGCCTATTCACTAGGTATTAATGTTTGTAATCTATTGTGTTATCGTTTGCTTTCTGCATTGATTGTTCAAAGCCTTTTAAATGTTGTTTATGCTGTTTATTCGTTTTATTTGAGGTTTATACTTATTTAATCTTATCTTAACGCTTTCGATATTGTATAATGTGTATATTGTGATGGCACCAACCTCTGTTTGTATGTTTAGTTGTGTTTTTACGTTATTTTCTTCCTGCAATAATTTGTTCTATATTTGTTTTTGAATTTATAGCTTTAAATTGAGTTGTCTCTTTGTGGAGAATTTATACAAGATTCTTTGGGAGCAAAAGTTATTAGAGTTCGAGCAAAATCTTGTGGAACCAGCGCAAAAACGCATTTTTACTAGGGAAAAGATACATCAATACGATTAAGTAGGATTTGGCAGGTATAACAAGCGAATTACGTCACTCATTCCGCGCAGCTTCGTCCTATGAGATTTTGCTTGGATTGCGATGTGGTAATTTCTTTTTATAAAAAAGGCATTGGTACCAACAAAAAATGTAAATTTTGAATCAATATTTGCAAATAGTATGAAGTTTTTCTTTGCTTTTTTAACTTATCTTATTGTCAGTTCGTAAAGACATTAATTGTTTCTCGTTTTATTCAATAATTTATTTATTTAGTCAGAATTGGAACCAGCAATGAATAAATGAAATATGTTATCAGTTTTGATGAAATCAGTTCAACATATTGCGAAATAAGGAAAACATTTTCAGACAGTTTTGCTCCTTGTTAATCTTGTCAAGTCAAAATTTTGCTAATAACAGAATGTTGCTTGCAATCAAATGCCCCAACGAACAGGCAGCAATAATTTTGAAACAATGCAATTACAAATTTCGTTTAAAGTATTTCTCACCACCTAATTTGCTGTAAAGTCGAGTGTTGTTGCAATATTTTCGCTTACTTAATTCGCGCAACTTCTGCATTATGATTTCAATCATTCGATTTCAGACAACGACTCGAATTAATGCGTGAAATGTACCACAACGAGGCAGAGATGTCTCCAACATCTCCTGATTACAACGTCGAGTCGCTAACCGGAGGTGACCCATTCTATGACCGCTTTCCATGGTTCAGATTAGTAGGTCGAGGCTTCGTCTATCTCAGCAATCTCCTGTACCCGGTAACTTTGATTCACAAAGTCGCTATCGTTAGCGAAAAGGGCGACGTCCGGGGGTACCTCAGGGTCGCCGTTCAGGCCGTCATGGACGAGGATAATTCCGATCAAGTAGGCGTTAGGCAAAGTGCGAGGATAGCGTTCGAATCACCCAAAGGTGGGTACATCCAAACTTTCTATTCGCTTTCGTGCAATGTGGAAATCGCTTTCTTCATATTTTTTTAGACTTAATAGATAATAGAAATGCACATAATATAGAAGAAAATATTGTTGAAGGGCACATTGACCCCATAAAACTCGACGAATTGATCGAATGCGATGCAGATTCGGGAAGAGGCGACAGCTCGATGTCGTCGGATATCAAGGAAGACGATATTCCGGACCATCTTGCGTTGTGTAAGGAGTTTACGTTTAGGGTAACCGTGCTGCAGGTCGTCGGGATCTCTACGGAATATGCCGACATTTTTTGCCAATTTAAGTGAGTATTAATGATTCTAAAATTTTCTATGATTATTTTTTGGGGGTCGCGATGAAATGGTTTTGTATCTCTGAAAATAAGGATTTTAGAGTATTAGTTTATAAGGAAAAAATCTTTACATTAACACACTTTACATTATCCTGAAGTTTAAAACCGTTATTTGAAATCACCCTGTATGACATTATAGAGGGTGACCTGGAATGACATCGCCAAATGCAGGGAGCTTAATTTACACACTAATATAAGTCAAAAGAATCTAAAAGTTGTAGTCCGATCTTCAATTGTTTTCAAGTTATAACGTTTTGAAAATTAATATAACGAAAAAATTTTTTGCCTTAGATTTTTTCTGCAAAGTACACCCGTAGCATTAAATTCTATTTTAATCGTAATGCTAAATTTTCATGATTTCTTCAGCTTCCTCCATCGACATGACGAAGCATTTTCAACGGAACCAGTAAAGAATACAGGAAAAGGAACACCATTAGGCTTCTACCACGTCCAAAACGTAAGTTTACATCCCTGAAATGCTAAGTTAAAAAAAATTCTATTTCCAAAACACAGATTACAGTTTCAACGACTAAATCCTTCATCGAATATATCAAAACCCAACCGATCGTGTTCGAAGTCTTCGGTCATTATCAACAGCACCCCCTCCATAAGGATGCCAAACTTGAAGGATCCGTTAGACAGCCACCTAGGCGGATGCTTCCACCTTCGATTCCAATCTCTCAGCCTGTTAGATCGAGTAAATTCGGCGCTTTACCTTCACCATGCACAGCTCATATTCACGCTAAGGTTGATGTACTTGTATGGTTCGAAATATGCGAATTAGCTCCAAATGGGGAGTATGTCCCTTCAGTTGTGGAGCATAGTGATGATTTGCCTTGTAGAGGATTGTTTTTATTACATCAGGTGAGAACATTCTTTGATAAATTTGAATTCATAAATAATATTCCGTTATTTTTTTTAAGGGTATCCAACGTAGAATCCGTATTACCATAGTTCATGACCAAGCAGCCGAAATTCGATGGAAAGACGTTAGAGAATTAGTCGTAGGTCGTATTAGAAACACCCCAGAGTCAGACGAAGACGAAGATAACGACAATTCAGTTTTATCTCTGGGACTTTTCCCCGGAGAATACTTAGAAATCCCCGGAGATGATAGGACGATGTTCAGATTCGAGGCGGCTTGGGACAGTTCGTTACATAACTCCGCTTTATTGAACAGAGTAACTTCACCGGGGGAACAAATTTTCATGACAATATCCGCTTATTTAGAAGTAAATATTGACTCCATAGATCCATTTAAAGATACGAATGACGTTCTATGATTCTAGCTTGAAAACTGCGGCCGGCCTGCCATCATAACGAAAGATCTCAGCATGGTGATATACGGAAGGGACGCAAGAACGGCACCGAGAACCCTCAAACATCTTTTCTCGGGCAATTACCGGAATGCCGAAGCCAATCGTCTGTCTGGAGTTTACGAGTTGTTGCTACGTCGTGCTAGCGAAGCAGGTAGTCCAGGTAGATTCCCTAGAATAGTGTCCTGTTTGTCGCAATACTTTCCCCTTCACTTCACCTTTCTATTATTTGTTTGTGAATGTTGCTTCTTTGTTTGTTTACGTTCGTTTGAATCCCGAAATTGGATATACCTTTTAGAAGTATTCGCCATGAAATGACTCTCGAGACGTTAGCGCCATCCTCGAATTTGACACAAAATTTGAAATGTAATCTTTGAAAGTAGATAATTTGAATCAAATTAACCAAAATATTGCAATTTAAGCTGACGATTTCTTTCAACTAGGCATAAGATTATTGTTATAAACCTCAAACAGATTTTGAAGGTTAAATTGAAGGTTCTATTGATAATAAAGTTAATTTTTGAAGGCTAATCTTGTTAACAACGCCATCTGTTTGTATAATTTTCAATTAATATTGACAGCTGCGCTATCTATTAATAGAATTATAAACTTTAGTCGTGAAAAGTCATTTTTTTGCGCCAATATTGCTAGATGGCGCTAAATTTGGTTCGTATCTGAAGTAACAATTATTTTTAAGACATTTTTTTTCAATAAAATTAAACAAATTTGCTTTTTAAAGCTATAAAAGGTTTCAATTACTTAACAAAAAACTAAATTATAGTCTACAAAGATTGGTGTCACCGTGTGTTGCAAATTTTATCACCAAATCCTCAAATTTCACACAAAATTTTAAATGTAATCTTTGAAAGTAGATAATTTGAATCAAATTAACTAAAACGTTGCTATTTTAACTGACAATTTCTTTCAAATAGGCGTTCAAAGACGACAACGCAGAGTCCTCGATACTAGCTCCACCTATGTTCGGGGCGAAGAGAATTTACACGGTTGGAGACCTCGAGGGGATTCCCTTATCTTCGACCATCAATGGGAACTTGAGAAATTGACCAGGTTAGAAGAAGTAGAAAGGGTACGACATACCCTTCTCTTAAGGGAAAGGCTTGGGTTGGATCGCACGAATAACAAATCCTATTTGGAATATACAAAAAGTGAGAAAGAAGTGTGCAACATGGTTGCCAAAAACAATAACATCAATGTCCATTCTAACAATGACTCTTGCGAATATTCAGAACGTGAAAAAGATTTATTGAATAAATGTATAAGATTGATTCAAGGCAAAGGTAAAGAATGTGTTAACGTTAAGGATAATGAAGTGGCGAGCCCTTCGGAGGATGTAACTGAAATGAGCACCAGTTTGATCTCGAGTATGGTTTCTGGTGTTTCGATAGAATTGTGTTCACCGGAAAGAGCAGCTTTACCTGGGGAATGTGCTCCATTTCCACCAACTCCAGCTTCACCGCCAGGTCCTAGAGATCCTGAACTTGTTCTTTATGTACCGGATATGGAGGAAATTAGAATTTCACCTGTTGTAGCAAGGAAAGGATATCTGAATGTACTGGAGCATAAAACACATGGTTGGAAGAAACGATGGGTGGTAAGTTTTTAATTTTTTTTGATCATTACTTTGATTCCTACAACTGTTATTGTTAGAACCAAATGAAGATCTTTCTTTGTTAAGTATTGTTTGAATTGGAAACTCTATAAAGGCAATTCTTTTCAGTCTGTACGAAGACCCTACGTCTTCATCTTCCGGGACGAAAAAGATCCAGTTGAAAGGGCACTCATCAATCTAGCAACAGCTCAAGTCGAATACTCTGAAGACCAGTTAGCAATGGTCCGACTTCCCAACACCTTCAGTGTGGTAAGCAAACATAGAGGTTACCTTTTGCAAACTTTACACGAAAAAGAAGTCCATGATTGGTTATACGCAATCAACCCCTTATTGGCCGGTCAAATTCGTTCAAAATCGGCCAGGCGCAACCCAACTAATCCCCAAAAGCAACAGGAAGGTAATGACACGTCACAAATATGCGTTGCAAGTAAATGAGATTTAATAACTATGGAGTCTGTACTTGTGTATTAAAGATCATATTTGAGGAACGTAACATACATAAAATAAAAGAAATCGATGTCCCACGTCTTTCTATAATTTATTAATGCTTATTAACGAGATTTAATGTAAAAAAAAAAATAGGATGTAATTATTATAAATAATCGGATGAGAATTGAAAATTTTGGAGTGTTTTGTATTGTAACGTAATGTATATATGTATACAGGGGTGGTTTTTTAATGTCTAATTAAGGGGCCAATGGTTGTTTGGATAGATCAAGGATTATCGGAAAAATCATCTAATACGTAATATTTTGACGTAATTTCAAGGTCAAATTTATATACAGTCTGTTTCTTTATTAATTCAATTTTCGTGCGTTTATGACATTACAAAATGGCGTGCTTGACTAGTTTCGTTAATAATTGATCCCAAGATTCAAGTAGATATAAAAAAAAAAAATTCAAATTATTGCTTAATTAAAAAAAAAATATTTTTTTTTCAATTCTCAATTTAAACAAAATTTATGCCTGAAAATTAAAAGAGAAGATGAAACGTGTTCTAGAGTGGTGTTACTTGTAACCATTTCTCGTGAGTCTATTGGTTTGTAACATATTTTCAATTTTTTTATATATTTTTTTTTTTATTTTTTTATAATTTCACTAAGGAACGTGGTTAAATCACGAAAATTGTCGAAAATATATCTAAAATGTGATTGATATTTTTTATGAAAGTTATTTTTAAAGATCTAGAAATGCTAGAATTTGATTGACTAGATTTTTGAATCGAAATTGTTAGATTTGGTATCCATGTATTGGAGATGGTTCCAATATGAAAATGTTCTAATTAATCAAGATTATTTTCGTAAAACCTTCGAATTACGAAATATGATACGAATTACTTTTAAATACGCCCAAGAAATCTAAAATTAAACCATTCAATTAAGGTATTTTTAAATACTTCAAGTCGATTTCAAAACCTTAAGTTGAGGATTCATTTCCGGCTTTTAAAATCTCTCAACTTTGTTATTTAAAATCTTACAGAAAGAATCGAAAAAATCGTTGATAAAATAGAAGTTTTCAAATTTTGCTATTCCAAAGAAAAACAAATGAATACTAAAAACAATTGATGAAGAAATGGACTGTATGTATCCTATAAGGAAAAAATTAATGTAACAAAACAATTTGAAATGTTTAAATTTGGTTTAATCTACATATTTTCGATTTGTAAGATATGGTCCTACAAATTTGTTACACCCATTATTAAACTGGTGATAAGCTTTTTTTTGGAAATATTTTACGTTTCTTATATAACCTGGATGGACCTAAAATTAATGGAACTTCAATTTCTTTTATTTAGGATATGCGTTTTGAAAGATGCTGATCTTCATTAAATTAAATCGTATATCCTAAGTAATGAAATTGATTTAAGTTTTTTGAGGCATTGAGGTGGCCATTATATAGAGTCATTTACGAAAACCTCTGATTGTAATTAATAAGAATATCGTTAAGAAATTTTTGATTAGGTGATACTGGGGATGAAGATATATTTTCTATTTTATGGCACTCCTTGATTAAATTGTAAATTCACATGATTTTTCTTATTTTAAACAAGATATCTTTAATATCCTTTTCTGATCTAATCAAGGGTGCGAATATTTCCAGAAAAGAGATCTTTATCCATAATATCCCCTATTAAAATTTCAAAATCATATTTTGTAAAACATCGTAGATGACTTTGTCCCAAATTATGCTTAAAGTATTGCAAATATTAAAAGAAATATCATTTTTCTATTCGAAACATACAATGGTGAACAAAAAGTTAGCACCATACCTTAATATTTCAATAAGTAAATTTTAGCTAATCACATGTAAGATTGTACTTCCGGTTTCGCAGAATTAGGCGAAATGTTAAAATGTTCGTAAGAGTAAACTATCCTTATTTGTAAAAATATCGGTTAATATTGTAATTAAAAGTTATTTAGAATCTCATTTTGTGTACAAATATTAAATTTGAAAGAGAATGCTATCAAAAAAAGAACAATTTTTTTTAATTTTTTTATTTTTATATAACTAACATTTCACATCAAGCATGCATAAAAATGTAACAAAACAATTTGAAATTTTCAAATACGTTCAAATACGTTAGCTTTGGTCCTCCCATTAAATTGGTGATGAGCTTCTTTTTGGAATCATTTTAGCCGGATGGACTTCAATTTCTTTTATTTAGGATATGCGTTTTGAAAAAAATGCTGATCTTAACCACGCGTGATGTAGGGGTAATCGTACATCCTAAGTAATGAAATTGATAATTTTTTGGGGTACCGGGTTGGCCATGTATATAGAATCATTTATACGTAAACTTCTGAGCGTAATTAATAATAATAATATCGTTATGAAATTTTTGGTTAGATGATACCACGGATGAAAATATATTTTCAATTTCATAGCATTCCTTGATTAAATTGGAAATAATATGAATTTTCTTATTTTAAACGAGGCATTTTGTACATTTTGAATTCTTAGAAGGGCCCTCTCCAATGCAAGCTCAAATGATAAGCACATCAAGTGAAAATTTTGACGTATGAAACTAACAAAAGTAAATCTTAATATTTTTATTGGGTGTCAACTATTGTAAACAACAACCTATTCAATTGAAATACTTTCAATCATCAAATATTTCTAACATCTACAAATTATTCATCAATTATTATGGGTTATGATGTTTTTTGCTGAAATTTAATTTATAAACTAATACGGCAGTTATTAAAAAAAAAAAAATTGTTCTTTTTTAATAGCATTCTTTTTTAAAATTGATATTTGTATACAAAATGAGATTTTAAATAACTTTTACTTACAATATTATTCGATATTTTTACAACTAATACTTTACTCTTATGAATGTTTTAAAATTTTGCCTTTTTTTTGTTAAATCGGAAGTGTAATTTTATTTATGACTGGTTAAAATTTCAAAGAATAGAGAAGCTTTTATCTTAGAAAGAATTTTCTGAAATATTCACAATAAAGGAGCTTTTTATTTGGTGCAAAATTTGTTGCTCCTCACGGGGTATATAAATATAAAGAGCTGACGTGTAGTTGTCGATCAGCGTTTATTAAATTACGGACCGGCAACGCTCCAAAGTAAATAAGGGCTGTCAGCGTTTATTAATAAAAAAGTAGTGGTTTTTCTATTGGCGTCGTCGGCGCGAGCCCATCTTGTTCGATTTTTGACTTTATTCACGTACAATTTGCTTGTTTTCGGCCGCTTTTCCGACCCGCTCCCGTCTACGGACGATCGTATTATAAGGGAGGATAAAAAAGAACGGACGTAGGGCTATCGATCAGCGTATATTAAATATTTAATTTCAAAGAATAGAGAAGCTTTTACCTTAGGAAGAATTTTCCGAAATATTCGTAATAAACAAGCTTTTTATTTGGTGCAAAATTTTTTGCTCCTCACGGGGTATATAAAAATAAAAAGAAGAGCTGACGTGTGGTTGTCGATCAGCGTTTATTAAATTACGGACTGGCAATGCTCCAGAGTGAATAAGGGCTGTCAGCGTTTATTAATAAAAAAGGTCTTTCTATTGGCGTCGTCGGCGCGGGTCCATCTTGCTCGGTTTTTGACTTTATTCACGTACAATTTGCTTGTTTTCGGCCGCTTTCCCGACCCGCTCCCGTCTACGGACGATCGTATTATAAGGGAGGATAAAAAAGAACGGACGTAGAGCTATCGATCAGCGTATATTAAATATTTAATTTCAAAGAATAGAGAAGCTTTTACCTTAGGAAGAATTTTCCGAAATATTCGTAATAAACAAGCTTTTTATTTACTGCAAAATTTTTTGCTCCTCACGGAGTATATGAAAATAAAAAGAAGAGCTGACGTGTGGTTGTCGATCAGCGTTTATTAAATTACGGACTGGCAATGCTCCAGAGTGAATAAGGGCTGTCAGCGTTTATTAATAAAAAAGGTCTTTCTATTGGCGTCGTCGGCGCGGGTCCATCTTGCTCGATTTTTGACTTTATTCACGTATAATTTGCTTGTTTTCGGCCGCTTTCCCGACCCGCTCCCGTCTACGGACGATCGTATTATAAGGGAGGATAAAAAAGAACGGATGTAGGGCTATCGATCAGCGTATATTAATTATTTAATTTCAAAGAATAGAGAAGCTTTTATCTTAGGAAGAATTTTCCGAAATATTCGTAATAAACAAGCTTTTTATTTGCTGCAAAATTTTTTGCTCCTCACGAGGTATATAAAAATGAAGAGAAGAGCTGACGTGTAGTTGTCGATCAGCGTTTATTAAATTACGGACTGGCAATGCTCCGGAGTGAATAAGGGCTGTCAGCATTTATTAATAAAAGGTCTTTCTATTGGCGTCGTCGGCGCGGGTCCATTTTGCTCGGTTTTTGACTTTATTCGCGTACAATTTGCTTGTTTTCGGCCGCTTCTCGTCTATGGACGACTGTATTATAAGGGAGAATAAAAAAGAGCCGACGTAGGGCTATCGATCAGCGTATATTAATTGTTATAAAATTATAATACGTCCTAAATATACATTTAGCTTTTGCAATGCCCTATTTAATAAAGATCATTTGTTATTATCACTATAATATTTATAAATATTTTTCGAATAGAAATAGATTCTTCTTTTAGGATTAGTAATATTTTACGTGAAGTTTTGGAACATCCTGTATAATGCGTCCTCTCATTTTAACCCTCATTCCAGGAACTAGAGACTATATTACTCAATCTTTGACCATGCGCACGATCTCTTATTAATGACGTCACACGATGAGAAGTCATAGTAGTTTTGGTGCGATTTGGATGTAGGACTATTACGTATTTTAATATGTGACGTCATCCGATACGTTGCGTCATTTGGCGTGGGTGGGTGGGAAACAAGATCCTGTATTAATAAAATCTCAGAGGGTTTATTAAAATGGGATCTTGTGTGTGTAACGCGACAGAATTCAAGGTTCCAACTACGGTTTTCTGCACGTTTTCCTATCGATGGGGAGTGTGATTGTTGTAACCTAGTCTTTCACACTTTTCATCCCGTATACCCTTCCCCGCATCTTCGGTGGAACCTAGAAGGATGCGCGCTTACACTTATAATAGCTAATATATATAACATCTGCTTAACCCGTCTATTTGAACATCAATTTTTGGATAATTGCCTATCTTATAAAAATGGCAGTTGACTTTTGGGAATGGATCTTTACGCTACGTTGCGAAGGAGTAAATCCAATGTAGTCGTATTGGTTCGACTTTTTACCAATGCAAAACTGTCATTGTGGGCAAATCGATTAATGAAATCTCTTTAACACGGATACTATCTTATACGGACATTGTTCTTGTCCGAGCAAAAACGTTACCTAACGAATAGTATCCGTTTCAGAAAGATTTCTCTGTATTTATAAATATTGTACATAGTAGGTGTTAATAAGTGTTAAGTGTTTAATTGTAGAAATTAAGTAATCTAATCAGAGCACTCATGATTTGGACAATGAATAAATTAAAGCAACTGGCATCTGTACATTATTTTTTACGAAATACCCGAATTTTACTAAATCTACACGAAAAAATGACTACATTCTATAAGAAAACAAATATAAAATTGGTCATAATATGACCGTATACAACGTAAGATCCAAATCTAGGCTTAAATGTGCCAGATACTACTACCATGATGAATTTCCAGGGCTGTACTTTCTACCTTAACATTTTAAAAATCTCCTTTGATATGAACAGATTATAATATTGTCATCTTACAATCTATTATATCGAGGGAGATTATTAGAAATTACCGAAGACGGTCCTGTATTAACTGTGATATTTATATTGGTCTTAATGGAGATAAGTTTGACGAGAAAAATCTCACAATTTGAGATAATTGTAAAGAATAAAAAGTACAAAAACCTTACGAAAAGAAATATGCCATTTTTTTTTTTTTGATTTTGCAAAAGTAGAAATTGTTGGTCATTTTTTAATTATATTTTTTCAAGGTCGAGCAATTAAAATCGCTCAGATTAGGAATTTGGTCATAGGATTTCAATGGAATGATCTTTAAAAGCATATTGTGCCTTGTTTCTTTTAATAATGTAATTGTGACGTACTAAGTCACAATTTTTTCTGCAACTTTTAGTGTACTTATTGCCTTGTTCGGATTAAAAAAAAAAAAAAAAAAAAAAAAAAAAAAAAAAAAAAACGGGGCATTGTTTTCTTAATTACACGATCAGCTCAGTATATTGCAGATAATTTTTCCATTTTTTTACGGTTACTATTTTCCAGAATATCTCTAAATTAAAGGAGGTTTTTTGTATTAAATTAATTCTTGATCAGCCGATATTAGATTATGATTATTAAGATATTTTATCCATATTTAAATTACTGAATTTGATTTATAGTAATTTAGACACCCTCTAGGATTTTTAATGATTTTTTAAAAATGTTTTCAACGAACATATGAAAAAGATATATCGTTGCTTTTATCGCCTCTCATCACTATTTATTGCAGAAAAATCTGGGATACCTTAGAAAAACGTGTTCAAAAAGAACCCAAGGTCACAATCTGCGATCATTCCCGAATAGGTAAACGAAGGCGTATTCAAAATGGCTGCTCGTGACGTTATTGGAGATCGTGGGAGGGGCTTTCAATTCTTTCCGATGGTGAGCATCCGAAGATGATCCTCCATTTAGTTTTAATAAAGAACCAGTCGCGTGAGGGCGCTCGTACGACATCGGAAAGAGTTTAAAGCAATAGTCCGGAGGTTGCCGTTGGCGAAAATCCCCCAGTGACGGTTTCAAAATACGACGTTCTTAACGATTTTCGTTTCATCTTCAGTTCGCCGATTCTGATAATGATTTTTGTGAATTTTACTAATTTTCGTAAGTCGTCACTAAAAAAATGTACGAAAAAATTAAACGCAACCAACAGCAGCCTTAAGACTTTTAAGGGTGGGTTTTGATTTCTACCGACGTTACGCACCGCCATCTTTGATGAAACGCCGCCGATAATGCAGTTTCCGATGTTTTAGTTTTTGCATTAAAAAAAAAAAAACATTACCAAAACTGAAGAAGAAACTGGAAAACTGGATTTTTGAAACAAACACTTCAAAGGCAAAATAAAAAAAATCTTAAATTTTTCTTTTTCTCAAAGAAATGAAAAAAACGAGAACAAGCCGAGTTATATTTTTACATTATTTTCTCATTAATTTAAATAACGGGGATATTTTCTTTAAATAAAAAAGGGGTTATTTTAAAACATATATAATTCGGTTAAAATACGATGAAATAAGAATAAACCCCAGCTAAAATGGTAATCGTTATAGATCAAATCGAACGAACTATAATTTCCTTCATTATTATAAAACCAATTTGATATATAACGAGTGACATCTTAAGGGGGCAATTCTTCACAAAGATCTAAGAAATAAGACAAATATTTGCTAATCAATGCAGATAAAGTCGCAAAGTTTAGAAAAGATGAAAATCGTGGCTATTTCCCATTCACTGAGATGATAATCCAGGTGGTACCCCTATCTTCAATGAACGACCCCCTAAAATAATTTTTAAATATTTCTTTGTTGTACCAATCCTTATTTCACCGTAAAATAAGTTATAAAAAAAAATTAAAAAATAATTTGTAAACACATTCTAATTATTCGAAAGGCTATATACTTTGTAAGTGATTTATTTTCAAATTTTAAATAATTTTACTTAAGAAAAAGGGGTGTTTTAATATTAAAGAAAGATGGGGAGAAATATTACTACATTTAACGTTGAGAATATAGCCATGTAATTGAAGAAAACTATCGAGTATAAATAAAAACAAAAAAAAACAAAAAAGACAAAAAATAATTTAATTTCGATTAATTTCTTTTTTTCTAAGGGAACGAAATTTTCTTTTCAAAAAGAAATCTAAATCTTAAAAATCAAATTTCAACAATACCACCATTATAAATTTTATCTTATTTTCTAAACTTATTTCAATTTTTATATTGTGGAGGGATATCGATTGCCAAACGCACAAATTTTATAAGTTGGCGTTGGATACAAATTCTATGACCATTTTCTGTAAAAAAAAAAATCATTAAATATTTTTAAAAAATCCTGTGGAACCCCCGAATATTAAACATAAAAATAGACTTGAATATCGCATCTGGAAGATTATATTGTGATCCCTTCTTAAAAATGGCGAAAGCATTGTATTTGTGCAGACGATTCTTCGCTAATGGAACTTACCGTAGCTTCCAGCTGTTATATTTTTGTTAAAAACATCTTAAATGCAATTGAATTAAAAAAAAAGCAACCATACTATGGCATATTTCTTTGCAAAAATACACTTAAAAGGGTACCGTTTTGAATTTGTTGCGTACAAAAAATGTCTTGGAGTGGATCAAATTTGAGGGACCATTTCCTTTAGATTCGTTGAAAAATGAATAATATAATAATTTTTCTTATTTAATTCTCCGTTTTAACGAAATTTAATTAAATAAATAAAAACAATTGGGATTTGGAGATTAATGGGTTAATGAATTATTTGCAAAGGATTTACGTCTTTGTATTGACATGTAAGGGAAGCTGTTGTATTCCTTCGTCATGTTAGTATAGGGAAACAATTCAAACAGTACGTGAGGTAATTTTTTTTTTTACCAAGCTATTACATACAGACTTCATATTTATTGATTCAAATTAAAAAATTCAAATTACTTGTATTTAAAAAATCTACCTAATATATGTAATATTAATTATATGCAAAAAAACAATTGACGAGCGTTTGTTATACACACAGAAGAAAAGGGCTTTCAACTTTTGTGGGGGTGCAGCTTTTTTTTGTGAGTGACAAACGATCGAAATCGCTTTCAGTTTTTATTGATAGTTTCTAAGCAATTTAATAGAGAGATATACGAGTACCATTTAAATAGTTTAGAAGAACATGAACAAAAAAAAAAACTAGTCATAGCGTGTAATATTTATAATATTTTTATAAAATCGTTCCCTTAATCCCCTTAAAATTTTTTATTATTTTTACGAATTTATTTATTTTTTTTTATATCAAAATATTTAATTTTAATTAATTTATTTTAAATTATTACCTATTAGGGCCTAAATATTTATCAAGATGAAATAATCGTGATTAGATAAAGAGTGAAATTCTTACATGTCGTGTCCTTTTTCCTAAAGTCTTATTGGCTAAATTTAAATATATAAATTAGATTTATTGATGTATTTTTGGGCACTTTCATTGTGTGGTTAAGATTCCCTTTAACGAAAAAAAAATAAAAAAAAATAGGAATCATAATAAGGAAAGATAACAGGAGAAAAATAAGAAATTACAGTTGCATACGCAAAAAAAAAAAAAATAAAAAATAAATGAATGGGATATCTTTGAAACCAAACACAAAATTTATTTCGTAAAGCATTCAAAGCCTGTGCTGTGACTTAGAAGAAACAAATGACATTAACAAACTAGATTTCTAAGATAATTTTTTAAAAATTTTGAATACCAAGAGGAATCTCAGAAATATTTCAGTTCCAAAATGTTTAACATCTACAAGAAAGCAAAAAGAAAAACATCAAATCGACAAAAAAAAAAAACAGTAAAATATTCTAAAATAAATATTCGATATATTTGAAGGAGGAGAAAGCGTTGTCATCGAACACGAAAAATGTGACAGGAAGTGTTAACTAATTTTAATAAATTGAAAAAATTTAATCGGCATTTTTTAAAAATTTTAATCGGCAGTATCTCTATTTTAAAAATAAAAATTGCAAAAAAAATCCAATAACATCGGCAATAATTTATAAAAATCGCAAAAATTCAGTGTTCCCCAAGTTCCGGGTTACCCGGTTGAGGGGCTCCTTGGGGAACGGTTGGAAGAACACTAAAACCCCCTAAAAAGAAAAAAAATCAATAAATCGGCGCACCATTCAATAAAAAAATACTTGAAATTACCCGTGTGAATTTTGTATCCAATTTTAATGAAAATTCATGGTATGTAAGGTGGGGTTCAAATCCCGCAGCTGGCATTCATTCCTTTTGGGACAATTTCGATGGGAATTTTAAGAAGGAAAAATCTTAAAATTGGTTTTAACCATATTTCAAATTATCCAAACTAACGAGAAGAAAAATAACCATGTTGACACTAATATCTTGAAAAGAAATTCCATCGGCTTGGGATTGCAACAAAAAAAGTCGTGCAGCTGAAGCAAACGAAACAAAATCACCTTTACCGGTTTTTTGCTTTAACTCAGGTCATTGACAAAAACAACAATTGAAGAGATGAAATCGGTAAACAGTTCAAAATCTTGAAAGCATCTTAACTTCTACAACTGTTGAAATGTTCTTACCAAAATGCGCTCCATTCAAAAGAAAAACAACGACGAAATCCAAAACGAAGAATATAAATTGCTATGCCTTACGGTAGATTTAACAACAATTTAAAGCAATGAAAGCAAAGACTCGAAAACTATGATACAATTCTTAAATCCATCCATTCTCAAATAACAACAGATGGCTTCGAAAAACAAACGATCTAAAACCATACTAAAGAAAAAAGTGTTGTAACTGAGACACCAAACTTTGTAACATTGTTTAAGGGAAACGTAGCAATAATTACTGTTAAATGTTTAACTTCACTTCCTTATCGCTCCCAAAAAATTAATCAAATTTCGACCATGAAAAAGAAGACAAATACAAACATAACACGGAGGATCAGTTTTCATAAGACTACTACTATTAATTTGTTTCCTTCTGAGCAAATTACACACAATCAAAAATACGGACATGAAAGCTGATTTATTTATTGGTGAAAATAAAACATTCAATAGACCCCCTTCGCCCCCTTAACAAATTGTGATCTACAGAAATAGTATTTTAAAACATTTTTCAATAGAAAAGGAATAATTCCGATTCACAAGATTAATAATGAAAAAAAAAAACATTAACAGAAACATTTTTTAATACAGGGGAATCGTTTTTTTTTTTAAACAAAATGCAATGAATTAAAAAAAACAATAATTCAAATAACAAAATATATATATTTTTTGAAAAATACCAGCAATCGATATAACAGGAGGTGATACAAATATAAATAAATAATTTTTTTTTTTCTTTGAAAAAAAAAAAAAATTCAAATTTGCTTCAATGCAATACATTACACAATAATTCTGGGATTCTTAATAATATCCCTATTAAAAAGAAAATAGAAAAAATTTAATTGGAAGTGAAATAATTTATTAAAAAATATATCAAAAATAATAACATATATAACAGTGAAAAATTATTAAATTTAAAAAGGGGAAAAAACATAAAAGGTTTCATATACAAATACAAATTCAGGTACATCAGATGGATACATAAATATAAAAATGTTAGGAAATATAATTGTGTAACAGCGGGGTTCCATGAATGAAACAATATACTAAACAATAAAAACAATATAGTGATGAAAACGATAAGCAATATTTAAATATTATTAAATATTAAAAGAACTGGAGATTATTGCGAAAATTTTTTAATTGAGGGGGAATAAAATAGGGGGTCGAACCACTGTTTATCCATGAATAAACCGCTTGCAATAGTAACAATGATACAGGGAGTGATACACTTTAAAACAATACGATCAACTAATGCCGCCATCTTGGATATAAAACAAACAAGTGACAAGTGACATTTCCTCTTTTGGTAACATTTTTCTTCGTTTGGGGAATTTTAACTTCACACTGCAAATGTCAACGCGTGAAAATGTGTATAATAATAATAAATGCATAGTTTATCTTTCTAAATACATAATATATGTTTTTTAAAGAAGATCTCAATGTGTATTTGTATTTTCTCTCGCTTCAGTAGGAAAACCTTCCCCCACCGTTTGTAAAAATTAAAAGATTTCAAATCTTCGTATAGTTGGTTATCATTATGTTATTTTTTTTTTAAGATTCTGATGATTATTTATAGGTTATGTACATTATTGTATATGTTTAGTAGTATTTAGGAATCCTAGTAAGAGATCGCTGTGTTTTATATATATATAAAGTAAAAGTTCGATATAAAATATATGTATAACGCTATTTCAAAAGATACTATTTACCAAATTTTTCCTCTAAAAACTTTATAGGTGTATTTTTAAGAATTTTTTCGATGTAAAAAGAACTCGCTGTGCTAATGAAAAACATCGTATTTTGAATGGTGCAGATTCCAGCTAATAATCCAGTATATATTGACAATAAATTAAAATTTAAATATTTACGTTTATTTCGAATAATTACAATAATGATAAGCGATTTTAATAATATTCCACGTTTCAGTTATATGTTTTAAATAAATCGGTATAAACAAAATTGATGTTTTTCTAAGCTTGACGATGTAGTAAAAGAATTTTTGGAATATTGCGATAACTTATTTTATACTGACTGTAATTGATGTTAATATTTATATATAAAAAATGGTTTTGTTTATCGTTAGTATATAAAACTATTGATTGGCACATTTTGTATAATAAAAAGTGAGTTATGAGAAATGACGTAAAAATAATTGAAGTTAGGAATATTTGTACAAATTAACTAAAAATTTAAAATAATCAACATCACGAGGAGCTATTAACATATATATATATTTAATAATAATGATATACTATAACTACGGCATTCTATCATATGAATATTTAGCGGAGATAACATCACGGACAGGCAGTCTGCATTATCAACACATTTACATTTAGGGCACTTCAGATTGTGGAAGGGGATAGGTTGCAATTTAAACAATTAAATTTCCCATTAATTTGGGAGTGTGGAGTTGGCAAAACTGAGCTCGGATAAATTTTAAAATATCACCAAAAGAAAAAAAAAAACAATAATTTCGAATTGAATTAAATATATTTTTTTTTGTTTCCAAACGAGAAATACACGAAAATAAAACAAAATCGTAAGAGAATCCTCTCTATAATTTTAAAAATTTTTCTTTTTTTTTTTTTTATAAAATTAAATTAATTTTACATTTAATCCAAATAAGGAAAATATTAAAATTATTAGAAAACACCGAAATGACGACACAATTTTCTAAAATGACTTCGAAGGAAAAACGTCATAGGGTGCAAATGCGTGAATTTTTTGAAATTCTTTTTCGTTCCTCTTATCCAAGAAACAAATTGGCGCGTTTTATTCACTTGAAATCTCCCTTTGTACCCTATTTTTGACGGTTTTCTTTTTTGGGGTTGATTTTTATTCAAAAGCACAAAAATATACGCACAAAAATCACGGATATGACGATTCAAATATAAAAACAAATTCTACGAAATATTTTGACAAAAATAAAAAAAAAAATTTTTTGAAAATTAATAAAATTAAGGAAATAACATCAATAAATTTTGCGACTTATCCTCTTCCACGGATGATGGATTTATATATCATTTAAGCGTATTCTAAGCAAGTTATAGCCAAACGAGAGACTCGTCTATGTATGCCTCCTTACTACAACATGAGCTCCCAATCCCGTATCCTTATCCCTGAGAATTTTTCTCGCACTTCGGAACTTGAATATATTCTTAAAGGTGTTTTAAAATCAAGATATCATTCTGTACGTAACATTAAGGGATGAAAACTTAGAACGAACTGAAAAATCTAAACTTTTTTTTTTTTAATTTGCTGGGAAAAACGTAGCAGTTTTTTTTTGATTGCTATGTTTTTTCCGGTGAAAAAAAAAATGAAACCAAGTGAAACTCCGAAACACTTAAACCTTGAAACCAAGAATAACAAACAAATAAAAAAAAAAAAAGAAAAATTTTTAAAAAAAATTACAAAAAAATCGATACTCAAGTTCAAGTCATGTCGACAGATCCTAATAATGCAAATGGAAAATGAAACTGATCAAAGACAACATTCTAACTCTATGGTGTCATTTAAGCGTATTCTGAACAGTTACAGTTACAATTACAAAAAAAAAAATTAAGAAAAATTAATATTACCTGGTGATTCACGTAATAATATAGGTAATACTTACTAAATGTTGCAAATTTTATTTTTGTATTTAAATCCTTAACTACCCCTTCCCATTTTAATTCCGCCCCCGAAGAAAAATTATTTAAATTTTGTTGCCCTTGAAAATACCGTGTTTATCGATACCTACTTACTATTATACCATTATTATATTGTATGCTATTGTACCCCCCCAAATTTTAATGCTTCTATTCAAGTAACGATAAGCAACTAAAAAAATAAGTATTCTTACGAAACTAAATATAAATATTTATCGAGAAGCACTCGACAACTCAATGAGACAAGGTAACTATAAGCGTAATATTGTTGCAAACGGTTTTGACAGTATAAATATAAAAAATATCGATAGAGAATAAACCGCGATTAATAATAATAAAAAATGTATTTATTGATTAATAAAAAAAAATTATTATTAATAATTGTAAGATGAACAAAAAAAAAATATGTAGTTTTAAAAATTCTAATGATATAGTAAAAACAATGATAAGAGGAATTATTTTGTGCTGTTTTCTCGATTAATATAAATAAGTTGATTCCATTCTCGATCTTGTACATTATGTATTAGTTGTTTAGTATCTAGTATTTGTTTATTATTCCGTATATATAATTATTATTTTTATAATTGTTGTATGGTTATATGTATTATATACATTGTATTATATATTTTGCATAAAGTTTTGTATGTTTACTTTTCAAAAATATCTTTTAGTTTTAATAAAATGAGATTTTTATTTTCGTGTCGAAGAAATGTCAACAATTATTATATTGTATATGTTATTATTGTGTAATGCAAAGATAAATAAAAAAAAATATAAAAATTAATTTGGTTTGTTTAAAAATGATTTTTTCAGATCAGAGACATAAGGTTTGTTCGTTTGTCTTGCTCGCGTTAGTTCTCGAGTGTGATAGGATTATGATCACCTCATCGTTTTAATTGCTCAGAACTGCTCTAAATGGGTACAAACGAACAGTACAAATTGGTATTTATATACAGCCTTGGCCAGTTGTATTAGACACCCTCATAAATAGAGTAACCTAAACTTGTGGACTCGCATAGGCGTCGGTATTACGGGTTAATATAAGAATACGAAAAATTCATAAATGAACTAAACCGGTAGAGAAGCAGGCATGTAGTGTCGACCTTGAATATAAATCATGTTAAACCGCGCTGAGAGAGATTTCGTTTTGGTACCGGTTGAGCTGTTGCAGCGATTAGTCGAACGGTCAAGGTTATGTACTTACGTGTCGCTTTTGAAAATATAGCAGGTGTTTTTTGTGTGTTGTAGTATTATACCAAGTACATAATTAGTGTATCGTTTCATATAGAACTAATATTTAATACCTAAGAAAACAATGCCTCGTAATAGATTTGCTACTAATGTACATAAATATGTGTCACTTTTTCCCCATTTAAAATATGACGGTAGTGCAGTTTTTTGCTTAATATGCAATATTCGTTGGCTGCATTAGACAGAACTGATTGCCAGAGGCATGTCAATGGTATTAAGCATATGAGAAATGCAAGAACTGAAATACCTTATACACTATTCCTCATACATTTATTAATTATGTTTACCTCTTGTAATCTTCCGTTGTCGTTGGTGAGAAAAGCAGCTTTTAAAACGTTTTGGCGATAATACGTTCCAAAGTACCCATTACCCTCACAAACACAATTACAGAATCATTTGCCGCGAATGAAAGAGATGCTAGAAAATGTGTGTAAACGTGATTTGTGTTCCAAAAAAATATGGATTACCGTGGATGAGACGACCGATATAAAGAAAAACAGTATTGTGAATGTAATAGCTCGCGTTTTATCTAGCGAGAACACAGCATCTCGATATCTGTTAGCTTGCAAACGTATTCAACAATGTACCGCGGAAAATATTCAAAAAGTGATAATGAACGCATTGAAAAAATTTAAAATTGCCCAAGATCAAGTTGTGATGATTGTGACAGATAGTGCAGCAACGATGGTAAGTGCTGGGCAATCCTTAAAACATATATTTCCTAACTTAATACATATAACCTGCGTGCTGCATGCTTTGCATTTAGTTGGTGAAGTTGTTCGACAACATTACAGAAACGTTGATCGGATAATTGGAAGTACTAAAGCAGTGTTTCGTAAATCTCCTAAACGTTTAAAAGAATTTCGTAAATTTCGTCCAGGTATTCCAGAACCTCCTGAACCAATTTTAACGCGATGGGGTACTAGGCTAACAGCAGCTTCTTACTATTTGATCCATTTTCAACAAATTCAATCAGTTATAATGCGATTTAATCGGAATGAATCCAAAGCAATTGGAGAAAGTCAAAGAGAATTTCAAATTCCTCAACTTTTAGAAGATGTAACAACAATATGTACCAATTATACAGTATTACTAGATGCCATCAGAAAACTACAATGTACTGAATTGTCATTGCAGGAATCATTAGACATAGTGGAGAGTGTAAAAAATAAATTACACACATTAAATGATACGCCAGGATTATGCGCTAGTCAAAAGTTGGCAGATGTTTTAAGGAAAAATCCCGATTTTAATACTTTAGAGGCCGTTTATAATAAGTGTAAGAATAGTGAACTTTTAAGTGATTTTGAAAAACAGTTTCTACATGCAAATGTAACTTCCTTAGATGTGGAGAGATCGTTTTCTTGTATAAGAATATTTTTTCTTGTCGACGCACAAGGTTTAAAGAAGTAACTGTGGAAACATATGCAATGATGCAAGTTTACAGTAGTTCACATCCTGATGCCTCTAATTTGTTGAATAATTAGCAAGTAAGTTTATTTATGAATTTTCCGTATTCTTATATTAACCCGTAATATCGACGCCTATGCGAGTCCGCAAGTTTTGGTTACTCTAATGCTTACAACGGATGTCATTTTGTATGAATATGAAGTCAAGTTGGGTTAGGCAAATAATGGAATGACAGCTGCACTGAACTGCACAAACTTACTCCACCTCCTGAGGTAGCGTGAGCGTAAATTATTATTTTAAAATTAGGTATTTGATGAGAAAAAAATAACGATCACAAAGAAGGAAAGTATGACAAATGCAGGTTATAATAATAAATAACGAGAATAATTTACATTTTTGGAATTGAGATTTGACAGTTTGACAATTGTTATGATTACTTTGCTTAGTAACAAGTTCTTTAAATCAGTCTGGCGTCACAAGATACAATTTGGCGCTCTTTCCTAGCCAACTTTGAGTAAGAACAAAAAAGAGGTTACCAAAACTTTTATTGCTGCATATCGCCATATTTCTTAAGTTAAAGTGTAACATATGTGGTATCGTTGGATTCGTCTTTCGATAACCTTTCCAAAAACGTAAAAATATACAGGGTGTTCTATTTAAAAAAAGAAAGTTGACGTCACTTCCGGTGAAACCGGAAATACAATTGAAGTGCTGATAACGGCAAAAGTTAGTTCACAAAAAATAGAAATCCTTTTCTAAAAATGCTATCTTCCGTCGCTCAAAAGTTAGCATGGGGGGTCACTTTAGGACCGCACTGTATAAATTGTTAATGGAAAACGAAGAATTGATTTAAACAATACACAGAATTGAGAAATATGAATTTATAATTTTTTTTTTTTTTTTTTTTTTTTTTTTTTTTTATACCAACAAGTCGAGTACCGCAGTGGTAGTGGACATGTTTCACAATACGAGGGTTCTAGGTTCAATTCTCACGACATACATTCATTTTTAATTTACTTTTTTAAAATTTTTAGTTCACAAAAAATATAAATCCTATTTTTTTCTAAAAATACTAGCTTCTGTCGCTCAAAAGTTAGCATGGGGGGTCACTTTAGGACCGCACTGTATAAATTGTTAATGGAAAACGAAGAATTGATTAAAAAAATACACAGAATTGATAAATATGAATTTATAAATGTTAAATATTATAATAATTAGTATTACATATGTTATTATATAAAAAATATTCCCCAGTATACCAAGTTTCTGATAAAAAAAAGAAAAAAACAAACTTCCTTTTTTGTTAGAAATAGTTGGTTACCATAGATATACTGCAAATATCTGATCTTTTTTTTTTTATTTACCAATAAGTCAAGTATCGCAGTGGTAGTGGACATTCTTTACAATACGAAGGTTCTATAGGTTCAATTCTCGCGACATACGTTAGTTTTTAATTTACTTTTTTTAATTTTTTTTTTCGTGTTAGATCAATTAATTAACGTAATAAATAACGAGAGAAAGGTGTGTAAAAAAGTGAATTATTATTTTTTTAATTTTCGAGAATAATGATACAAATTCCACGTTATTACGAGCCCCGTTCAACTTCAGTTGGCCCACACAAAATTTGTAGTGTTGTTGACATTTATCGCTCAAGGAACAAAACCAGCCGCTACAATGTAGTATCTAAGACAAAATATGGTATGTAGAGGACTTTAGGAGAGATCTGGGTTCAATGAAGCGTGTTGTCTCATAAAAAATCGACAATATTAAAAAAATGTAGCTTCCTTGCATTCCATTACCCAAGTACTGCTAACGATGACTATTAAGGTGGCTATGGAAACAACGCTTTTTCTGATGGAAATGACGGCGACAGATGTTTCGATTGTAGAACAGTTAATTGATAGTACAATTGTTGTCAATAATGGGCAGGGGAAAGGCAATTGATGGAAAAATTCGATCAATTATCATTAATTACACAAATCCGGAAAATCAAATGGCGAAATCGGAATATTGCTCAGCATATCCAGATACAGTGTCCGAAATATTGTAAAATTGTACAAATCAAACGGTTCAGCTGCCCAAAAGTCCCGATATGTGAAAAAGTCCAAATTAACAGACGCTGATAGATGAGCTTTGACCAGAATTATCAAGTCTAATAGACATGCAAACTACGGAGCGTTGAGTGTACTCTAAAGTGAGGCTGTTGGAAGACGTGTTTGCAGGTTTACATGTCATTCAGAAGCAAGAAAACTTGGCTTTGGTACTTACAAGGTAAGTTTCATGAGTTCAATCCTAAGGGACAAAAGATAATTCGTTTTTCCCTTCGCGAAGGTAAAAGAAAAACCGTTATTGACCTTAAAGCAGAAGCGATACAGGGTAAAATGAGCTAGAGACCATCGAAATTGGGATATGGAGAGGTGGAATAGTGTACATTGGAGTGACGAGCGGCGATTTGAAGTTTGTGTCGGTGATAGCCGGAGCAGAGTTATTCGCCAGCAACATTAAACTTATCATCCTGACTGTCTTAAAAGCGGAAAGTTAAATTTCCATCTTCGGTAATGGTCTGGGGTTCAATGTCGGCTAGAGGAGTTGGAAAATTACACTTTATCAACGGAATTGATAACTCAGACAAATATTTAGAGATCCTAGAGGAGTCTTTGTTGCTTACTTTAGAAAGGAGCAGGATTTCTGGAAATGACTTCACTTTTCAGCAAGACGGTGCTGCATTGCATACTTCCAAAAGATTCATGAAATGGGTTAAATATTTACGAAAAGTTAAGGAGATAAATTGCACTAACAATCATCATGTTGATTAAATAACACATTCATAGTACTATTTAACTGGAGTAAAAAAAAAATTAAAAAAATAGGTAATTATTTATCGTACATAGCGAGGATTGAACTCGGGACTGGACATTGTGGAGCATATACTCAAACTCAAACAAGCTTTATCGTAGCGAAAGTAAATATGTAATATTTACTTATATAAAATTAAATTTACAACATTAATTTAATATATTGAGTTCTATCCATTTTTTAATCTACAGAATACAAAAGGGTATAATGTTTTGCGGCGTCTTCATCTTCGGTAATCAGTTACTTTTCGTTATTCCAGGGAAAAAACGGAACTTGATTTGTTACCAAATAACACAATTTATTCAGTAAAGACAGGTGGAAAACTCATTTTTCTTTCTTAAAATTTCTTGAAATTCCTATCCTTGTAAAGAATCCGTATTTAATTTTATAAATACAGAAAATACAATTAAAAAATGAAACAAATTATTGATATAATTTATTTATAGTCTTATCTACAGTAGTGTAGTATAATCAAGTATATCAGATAATATATCTTAACGCCGTACAATGTTTTTAGAAGTTATCTGATTACCTCCATATTTTGAAAGCTGTAACCTCATCTAATCATATAATTAATCAATTTATTGAACATTGGCATCACATTGCATAAAAATACTGGAAGAGAAACATTTTTCTGTTTGATTTTACCGGAAAATCTTCGAAAAATGATTTTCTTTCAAATTTGATTAAAAAAAATTATTTATATTTATATTACATACTTATTATATAGTCATAATTCTAACATATTTAATTATTTTTAAATTTTGAAACACTCACACCAGATCCAAATAACCACGTCTTCTCACATGGCACTTCTAATAATTGTTTAGCGACATCCGGATCTTGAAACGTCACCTTCAAAGGGCGATTATCATTTTTCCCATTCTTCAATCCCAATCTTTCCACAGCAACCTCATCGTTTCTTTCAAAATTTAAATGAGCCAATAGACACCTTACTCTGAAAAGGTCACCACCATTGTTGTCAGTTTCCTCAAAATTTTCCAAAATTACACTCTTATCATTATCGGTATCGTTTTGATGGTTACCATTGGATTGTAAAGTAATGGAGATGTCGATATCCAAATCTTGATTACCGACGAGGTCTTGTAATTTATCAAAGATTGACATTTCTTTGTTGCCGATCTTCAAAGCGTTTTGGTACAATTCACCTTCTTGACTCCGAAGAATTTTTAGTGTGTTTTCATCTAGATTATCTAAGATATCGTTTTGAATTTGAACGAATTCTTTAACATCGTTGGAGATTCTCGAGATATTAGCGTGAACGTCCTCGGACTTTGATTTTAACATTTTGCTGACTTCGTAGAGTGTTTTGAAGATCTCCTTTTGCTTGTGGTCATTTACACGCAAGGTCTTTTTGTAATTTTCAGCTAATTTCGGGAAATTCTGCTGCGTTAAATGAATGTTGGATTTTAAAAGCTTTTCTTGGAAATTATCATAATCGATTAGTTGCTTTTCAAGGATAACTTCGCAGTCTAATCGCTCCGTAGTCAATTCTTCAATGGTTTTGTTTATTCTGGATACCAATTGTTGAAGAGCATGCTCCATATCTGCGATATCACTAAAAGAATTATTTTTTTGATAATAGTTGAGGTCATATTCTAATATCGTGAGTTTCTCAACGTTTTGTTTATACTGGCTATCGAGTTTTGTGAAATCTGCTTCTTTTTTAGATAGGTTCTCTTTTAATTCGCCATTTTCTTTTTGCAAATTTCGGTTGTGGAGATCCAAAATTTTCACTCTTTCGTTATTTTCTTTATCGTGGTTTTTGAATCTAACAAGCTCCGCTTCTGCCATGGCCAGCTTTTCTTGCAAAGAAGCGTTTTCACGTACCACCTTATCAAATTCGTCTTTTACCTCAGCATTTTCTTTACGTAGATTTATACTGTTTTTGGCTAACATCTCCTTTTGCTTGGAATACGTATCACGTGTATATTTCAGTAGAGAATTTTCGTAACGTAGGTTTGCAACTTCTCGATTTTCTTCCTCTAACTTCTTGATTTTACTTTTTTGACGGGTAAACACTTTGAACACGTCCATGATGTAAAATTACCGTTTGATTTTAATACGAAGATTACGTCATCGTTAATGGTCAATAATTTGTTGGGAAAAGTCTTTACTTTGCGAGCAAATTTTGGGTTGGGATTTTGAATTGTTACACGCACAGATTTTACGTTTTAAAACCATAAGAAACCACGTCGATTTTTAGAAAACTTATCGAACAAATATGGTCAACGTTACAATTAGATCATGTATTTTTTAATACTGTTTTTATATCTTATCAAAAGATGCGATAAGGAAATTATTCTATCTTAATGTTTTTGATGAGATGCCAACGTGTATAATGGTATTTACATTAAAATTAGATTAATAGCTATTGAGAAAGAGAACAATATTTATAATCTTTTTGATCAGCAAACTGGATATTATATTCATGAAAACAATTGATTAGTTAAAGTTAAGGTTTGACTTAAAGATTAAAATCGATAAATAATATTATTAAGCGTACGCAATGGAACGCCACAGATCGAGTCAGAAATAGTCAAGAGACAAACAGATAAACATTCGGGAAGCCGCCCGATGACCTCGAAGCGCTCCAGAGCCGACTGTTATTCATAACGCGGCTAGCATCGCATATTCGCGTACGATCGAGAGTATTCTAGTTGCTTTTGCGGGTAATATATAAACTGCTCAGCGCGCGTGTCAACTCATTACTTCTTAACAACTGATAAGACACCTTGTATATTAAAATTTATGATTATGAATTAAAATCACACCCTGTATATTAAAATTTACGATATTGAATTAAAATCACACCCTGTAGATGTCAAATTTACGATTACGAATTAAAATCACACCGTGTATATTAGAATTTACAATTTTGAATTAAAATTTCACCCTGTATATTAAAATTTGTGATTGGGAATTAAAATCACACCATGTACTATTAGAATTGAATAAACCATTTATGAAAATTAATATGATTAAAATACACCTGTTATAAATAAATTTTAATTATACCAATAATTACATTAATTAAAATCACACCCTGTATATAAAAATTTACGATTTTGAATTAAAGTCATACCCTGTATATTAAAATTTCCGTTTATGAATTAATTTACGACTTTGTATGAAAATTACACCCTATAGATGACAAATTTACGATTATGAATTAAAATCACACCTTGTATATTAAAATTTATGATTATGAATTAAAATCACACCCTGTATATTAAAATTTACGATATTGAATTAAAATCACACCCTGTAGATGTCAAATTTACGATTACGAATTAAAATCACACCGTGTATATTAGAATTTACAATTTTGAATTAAAATTTCACCCTGTATATTAAAATTTGTGATTGGGAATTAAAATCACACCATGTACATTAGAATTTACGATTTTGAATTAAAGTCATACCCTGTATATAAAAATTTACGATTTTGAATTAAAATCATACCCTGTATATAAAAATTCCGTTTATGAATTAATTTACAACTTTGTATGAAAATTACACCCTATAGATGACAAATTACGATTATGAATTAAAATCACACCTTGTATATTAAAATTATGATTATGTTAATCACACCCTGTTATTAAAATTTACGATATGAATTAATCACACCCGTAGATGCAATTTACGATTAGAATTAAAATCACACCGTGTATATTAATTTAATTTGAATTAAATCACCTGTTATAATATAATACCCTGTATAGAAATTTACGATTTTGAATTAAAATCACACCCTGTATATTAAAATTTGTGATTGGACATTAAAATCAAACCCTGTATATTCAAATTTGTGATTAAGAATTAAAATCACATCCTGTATATTAAAATATACGGTTGTGAATTATTTAATATGTTTTTTTTTCATTTTGACATAATTTACATAATACTACCGATAACGCATTATAAAATTCCCCAACTTTACAAGTTACAACCGTTTAGACCGCTTAGATTTTCAAGAAATGCGTTTTTTATATTTATTTTTAGATTATTTATTATAACTCCATACAATAATGTACAATTTATCTCAATAAATGATAACAAATCTTATCTGCAATTTGTTTAAATACGAATTTCAATAACCACAAACAATTACGACTTCAAATCAGTATGATTTGATTAGCTTTGAAAAACGTTAAAATTGTTTTAAATCAAGATCGATTAGAATATGCATTCAGCAACTGTGAGAAGAAAAATCGAAGAGGCCGCTAAAGAGCTCATCAAACTCAACGAGGGCATTAACGATATTTCCGAAGCGTTGAAAAAGGTTCACCAAACGGAAAATCCAAATGATCTCGACCAATCTATGAAGAATTATAGAAAGTCTAAAGAGAACCTTTTGAAGTCTGGAAAGGTCAAGGTGTCCGACCAAAAATTGGAGAAGATTTGGGAAGAGTACGAAGCGATTCGAGATTTGAAGAAAAAGGAACAATTTGCTATATTAGATAAAGTTTTCGTGGTAAAAGAATCGTCATATTTAATGGTAGACACTTTTATTGCCGAGACCAAGGAGTTTGTCCGAAAACAAGAGGAAGCTTTGGAAACTTTAGATCTGAAATCGTTAGAAGAAATTGTGAAACAAGAGAAGATATTCTACGCAAACGCTTCTGAGAAGATTAAGAAAGATACTTGTTTATTTAATAGATTACAAGAAACTCTTCAAGATCAAGAGGTGAAAATTAAAATTTCCACCGAACTTGATGAAAATAGTCATGATGATGATGTAAATGACGCTGTTGTTGGTAAAAAGACCGAAAATGCCCCTGTAAAGGAATCTACTGTTGTATTGTATAACATCGTGGAATCCAAGAATACCGATGATTGTTTGCTAGTGAAGCGCTTCCTTGCTGGTCTAGATTTTGGAGAAGTAGACATTGTATCTGTTGAAAGAATTGTACAACGTGTTAGAGGCATTAATAAACCTTTAAAAGTAACTTTTGGAAATGAAGAAATTGTTGAGAAAGTCTTAAAGTTGCCCATAGGAAGAACAAGGTTTGAAGGACGTTATGTACGAATTGCAAAAATCTAGAGATAATTATTATTTATTAATAAATTTTTATATTATTTAATAAGTAATTTACTTTTGGTTACCATCTATTCCTAATATTTCTAAGAAATTCATATCTACAGCTGTAGAAACTGTGTTGTAAGCTGTTATCGTCGACTTTTAGTGATAATTATTCTCATGAACATTGCGCATAAATATCCTATCTCGATAAATGATAACAAGCTTTATACGTATATCCCTTCAACGCGAATGCTAAATCAGAAACAATTATAGACTTTATCAGTATCATTCCATTGCTATCTATAAGTGAAAAAACTGTATCCAACTCCAGATCTGCTATAACATGAATTCGCAGCACTCTTTGTCGCAAAAATTCGAGATAGCTCTACAAGAGTTTGACAAACTCAACAATGATGTTAACCAGATTGTCGCAACACTAGAAAAACTTGAAGCGGACAATGCGAGGGATATGAAGAAATCCATAGAAGACTATAAAAAATCTAAAGAAAATCTTTTGAAGATGGAAAACGTTGAATTATGGGATCAAAGATTTCAAAAGCTTTCCGAGCAATACGAAACAATTCGAAGGCAACAAAGGGGGAAGAAACAAATGGACATTTTAAAGAAACTCTGCGAAATACAAAACTCATCAAAATCGAAGGTAGACGCTTTTGTTGAACATCTTAAAATATTTGTTGTTGAACAAGAAAATGTTTTGAAAAATTTTAATTTGGAGCGGTTAAAAGAAATAGTGGAAAATGAAAAAAAGTTATACGCACTCGCTTCTGCAGAGATCAAAGAAAAAATCTCTTTGTTCGATGACTTGCAAGGTGTCCTCAAGGATCAGAATGTGAAAGTTACAGTTTCTACAGAATCTGATGGTAGTAGTGACGGTGGCGATCTTGTTGAAGATACCCAAAAGGAAACTTGTGTTGTCTTGTACAAAATTGATGAAAATAGGAACAGCAATGACCTTTCTCTAGTGAGGTGCTTCTTAGCTCATGTAAAACTAGACGGAAATAAAATTGTGGATGTTCACAGAATTGGAAGAAGAACTGAAAACAATATTAGACCGTTAAAAGTGACCTTTGCAGACGACGAAATAGTCAATCAGCTTCTAGAGATTCCTACGGGAAGGGTAGTGTTTAATGAACGTACTGTACGAATTGCAAAATATAGTCCTAATCTGTTTGATCATCTATAGAACAAATTTTGACAATGTGAAGCTCTAGCTTGATGAGTAAATTTGTTAATAAATTTTTAATAAACAATATATAGTTTATTTTTGTTTAATCATTTAATTGTTTGTGTTTAAAGTATGATAATCTAAAAATTTCCTACACAATCTGTAAGATTAGCAAATGTTTTCGCTATAATAGAAGGGGTTCCCTTAATGTGCGGCGCCCCTGGACGCCGTAGAGATTAAACAAGGGCGCCCCAAGGCACTCCTGCGAACGCGAGCAGACATAGCGGTCTAGCACGTTCTAGAATGAACATTTCAAAACGGCTTAGAAACTAATGGAACTTTCTAGAACATCTACACCAGATCGTTCTCGTAGCTTCTAGAACTTTCTAGCCCCCAGACGACCATCCCTGACTCCTCAATAAGACTCACCCTATTTATTAAGTAATAAAGAGATGACCCAACTGCTCCCAAAACTCCTCAACATCAAACTCCAAGCTGCGCGAACTGAGCCAGCTTTATCATATGATGAAAAAAGGGTACAAGGCACCTCTGTCCGACCCTAGTCTCGAAAGCAGTTCCCAGAGAGAACTTTCTAGAAAGATATAGAACATTCTCGACGCTCATAGAATATTCCAGAAAAGCATGGAACTTTCGTGAAGTTTTCTTGAACTTTCTAATAGACTTACATAGCATATTATCGGACATTGTCGAAAGTTCTAAGTAGGTGAGGCGGCTAGTATAAACACCGCATCACTTCGACGAACCAGTTCAGTTCCTAAATAATCGAAGAGTAAACATCTGGGATGAAAGGTAAACGGTTTTAAGACGCCCACTATTAGAGGAGCGCTCGCTTTGTTTTAGTGTGTCGTTTTGTATTTTCGTAAAATCGTAGGAAAATTATAAGATTTTTATTAAATAAGCAAGTCGACAGTTCAAGTGTGAGCGATCCAAGCATCGACAAGTGGTGGAGTAGCAAAGAAACGGAAATATCGTAAATGCGATGATAACTATTTCAATTTTGGCTTTGCTTCAGTAGAAGTAGTTAAGCAGTGAAGTGAGACCGCAGTGTGTGCTCTGTTTAAAAGTTCTAGCGACTGAGTCACACAATCTCCAGAATCACTGCGAGCTTTTGGCATTATGATTATTTATGTTATCAGTAGAGTAACCTAAACTTACGGACTAGGATTATGATCACGTCATCGTTTTAATTGCTCAGAACTACTCTAAAAGGGTACAAACGAACAGTACAAATTGGTATTTATATACAGCCTTGGCCAATTGTATTAGACACCCTCATAAATAGAGTAACCTAAACTTGTGGATTCGCATAGGCGTCGGTATTACGGGTTAATATAAGAATACGAAAAATTCATAAATAAACTAAACCGGTAGAGAAGCAGGCATGTAGTGTCGACCTTGAATATAAATCATGTTAAACCGCGCTGAGAGAGATTTCGTTTTAGTACCGGTTGAGCTGTTGCAGAGATTAGTCGAACGGTCAAGGTTATGTACTTACGTGTCGCTTTTGAAAATATAGCTGGTGTTTTTTGTGTGTTGTAGTATTATATGAAGTACATAATTAGTGTATCGTTTCATATAGAACTAATATTTACATACCTAAGAAAACAATGCCTCGTAATAGATTTGCTACTAATGCACATAAGTATGTGTCACTTTTTCCCCATTTAAAATATGACGGTAGTGCAGTTTTTTGCTTAATATGCAATATTCGTTTGGCTGCATTGAACAGAACTGATTGCCAGAGGCATGTCAATGGTATTAAGCATATGAGAAATGCAAGAACTGAAATACCTTATACACTATTCCTCATACATTTATTAATTATGTTTACCTCTTGTAATCTTCCGTTGTCGTTGGTGAGAAAAGCAGCTTTTAAAACGTTTTGGCGACAATACGTTCCAAAGTACCCATTACCCTCACAAACACAATTACAGAATCATTTGCCACGAATGAAAGAGATGCTAGAAAATGTGTGTAAACGTCATTTGTGTTCCAAAAAAATATGGATTACCGTGGATGAGACGACCGATATAAAGAAAAACAGTATTGTGAATGTAATAGCTCGCGTTTTATCTAGCGAGAACACAGCATCTCGATATTTATTAGCTTGCAAACGTGTTCAACAATGTACCGCGGAAAATATTCAAAAAGGGGATAATGAACGCTTTGAAAAAATTTAAAATTGCCCAAGATCAAGTTGTGATGATTGTGACAGATAGTGCAGCAACGATGTTAAGTGTTGGGCGATCCTTAAAACATATATTTCCTAACTTAATACATATAACCTGCGTGCTGCATGCTTTGCATTTAGTTGGTGAAGTTGTTCGACAACATTACGGAAACGTTGATCGGATGATTGGAAGTACTAAAGCAGTGTGTCGTAAATCTCCTAAACGTTTAAAAGAATTTCGTAAATTTTGTCCAGGTATTCCAGAACCTCCTGAACCAATTTTAACGCGATGGGGTACTTGGTTAACAGCAGCTTCTTACTATTTGATCCATTTTCAACAAATTCAATCAGTTATAATGCGATTTAATCGGAATGAATCCAAAGCAATTAGAGAAAATCAAAGAGAATTTCAAATTCCTCAACTTTTAGAAGATTTAACAATATGTACCGATTATACAGTATTACTAGATGCCATCAGAATACTACAATGTACTGAATTGTCGTTGCAGGAATCATTAGACATAGTGGAGAGTGCAAAAAATAAATTGCACACATTAAATGATACGCCAGGATTATGCGCTAGTCAAAAGTTGGCAGATGTTTTAAGGAAAAATCCCGATTTTAATACTTTAGAGGCTTTGGTTACTCTAGTTATCAGTCTTAAAAATGTAAATATTAATAGAATGATTATAATGTGGTCTAAATGAATCCAAATTCTCCTAGAACAAATTTTGAATTTTCAAAAATAGAATATTCCGACTTGATCGAAATTTCCTGGCAGGATCGCCAAATTTGTTATGTTACAAATAACAATTAAAAGATTTGAATTGGGGAGGTAATCAGTTCTGTTTTTATTTTAAGTTTTTACTTACAAAAAAAAGAGTTTAATCTAATTAAAGTTACTTACAGTTATGTTGTGGCGTGCTTTTTATACGCGTGTGTGTGTGTGTGTGTGTAAAATTCTACTGGTTCAATTTCAACATTTATTTCATATTTTTTTTTGTATTTTCATATTTTAGTTTGATGGTTCTTGTAATTCAATTTTAATCAATGTGAGCTTCATATTGTGAGGTTTATCTTAAGAGTTGCTTTCACTTCTGTGCCTGATTTATGTCATTGTACACATATTTTGAAGAGGGCGCCGGGACAAAATACTAAACCTGTAAGTGGGGACTGATGAAGTTTGGAGACCCCATTGACGTGGACATTGGCTATACTTGTTTTCAGAATTTGCATACTAGAATAGCAAATACCGTTATAAATTTTATTGTCATTGAATCATCCTACTAAATAATAACATTCCTATATGGTTTATCCCAAAATGTCTCTAACTTAAATTATGGTCAGGTAAAATAACGGCAAAATACATAAATCGAACATGGTAAAGTCATATGAGAAACATAGTTATTTTTACGATATAAGGGAATTGCTGATATAGTACATAAGGTTATTTATAAAAATTATTGAATTCAGTTTTTAGATTAAATTACTCCCAAAGATATCAATTTCACTACAACAATAGAAAAGAGTAACTCTTCCACTCAATATGTAGTGGATATCAAATTATTGTCCAATGATTGTATGCATATCTAAGAAATTGTAGATACCTATGTACTAAGAGCGATGTTATCTAAGTAAACATCTAATAAATATTTATTCAATCTATATACATATAGATATATGAAAAACAATTTCTAGTGGATATCCGTCTTCGGACTTTGCCTAGAATCTCAAACCACCAAATCAGTGAAGATGTATGAAGGTAGTCCGAAAAGATTCCAACTTGGCAAGAAAACAAGTACTTCTTTTTGTGAAATTCAGTTTTATTTCTCAACGTAATCTCCTTGTAAGTCTATACACCTTTCCCAACGATGCTCCCATCTCTCTAACCCGTTCAAATAGTTGTTGGTATCTTGTTTCGCAAAATAGGCCTTTACGAATTCGATGGGCTCCTGATTCGATGAAAATCTTTGTTCTCCGAGTGCAGGAAACAGAAAAATGTCATTGGGGGTCAGATCTGATGCATAGGATAGGTGGTCTATCAATTCCAACCCCATTTCGTGAATTTCATTGGCGACCATTGAAATGTGAGACGGTGGTGGAACAAAATTTTCTTTTCCTTCAAATTACGGCCGTTTTCCCGGAATTTCCGCCGTCAGCTTGCCAAGTAATGATGCATAGTATACTTCATTATCGTTTTTCTTTTTTCAAGATCGTTTTCCAACTTTCTTCATTATTGAAGCTACATCTGTAGTAATTGATACATTATTTTTGAAAGAAATATCAAATGGATCTTGTTTAATATTAATCAATTTGGAAATGTCCGCTGGTAATATAATTACAGATTATGTTAAGGATATCATGATCCTATAAACTTGATATGAGAAAATTTATATAAATAACTTTTTTTTAAATTTGAGCGCTCCTTGTATTACCAATCTGAGGTCAAGGTATTCCATAAAAACTGCATCAACTTTACAGGTATATTAACAACAATCCAGAACAGTAGCATACTTTCATAAAGCAAATTTCCCACTAATAAGCCTGCAACCTTCTGCGTGTTCCGCTGTCTGCCGCGTTATGTTGTCTTCTATTGATCAACAAATAACGTCACCAACGGATTTTTAGTTCAATATCGTACATAACTTGTTATTCCGTCTATATAAGCCCTAGGATACGTCTCGAAGTGGCAGTTCTTCAGTTGTTTTTTACGCTGTCTTATCGTATTCGTTTCGATACAAGCGAAGAAGTGAAGCAGACAATATGATCAAGTTCCTAGTGTTTTTAGTAGTGGCTACATTGTACATTCACGGTAAGTTGTCTTAGGTTATTTCCTACTTGGGAGCATTGTTATTCTCTTATAAATTTTATTTGAAAATTATGAATTGGTTAAAATGCTTTGGAAAGACTTAGAAGATAACCTTTTGTCGGTGGACCGTGGCATAGTTGTTGGGATTACATAATTAAAGCTATTGACACAAATGATTTGCGTTTGGTTGCTAAATTTCCTATAAGTGCCTTGAATATTTTTTAATATTAAAACTATTTAATTTTGGGTAGGTTTTTAAGTAGTACTAGCATGTTAATGGATCTACCTGCCCCAAACGGGGTACACAGGTCCAATTTATTTAGTATACATGTAGATTTTTTAAATTTGAAACTAAAGAAGAAACTGCACTAGGTTTTCATTAAATATAATTCGAACATTAACACATCTTATATTGTAGTAATGGAATGTACAAATAAAATCATCTTTTTGATCTTCTGTTCCAGTGCATTTATCATTGGAACTATACATTTCAATGAATTCAGACCCTCAGACGCAAATAACGTCATCCTCAATTCTTTTTCACTGTTTAACATAGGGATTCCCAGCTTTTTTCTTGCAACAGACACCTTTTAAAAGAATATTTTTCTTCATTTACGTCTTATATTTTTATCGATAATATACAGTATACAATATAATCGTAATATTATAATATATGATCAACAATCAAAAAATACAGTAGATTTGTTTTTTTTTTTAATTTTACAAATATAAACAAGTTTTTAGGAACAAAATCATAGATTGTAATTGCACAAAAGCTCCATTTTATTGCATGTGATAGCTGAGCTTAATGTATTGATACATATTTGACCTAAAATTCTTAAATCGAGCAAATATATTCAACCTGTTTCTTGTTTTCTGTAGTAAACTTATTGACTTGCTTATTCAACTCTCGACCCCAAATCAATCCCTTAATCATCACTGACTCCCTTTTAACATTTCATCGACCTCGTTGGGAATCCCTGGTCTAGCAGAACCAAAATTGGTCCTGTATATTCCATTTGTGTATATCAAATTATTCCCAAAACAAGAACTCAAGAAAGTAAGGTATTGATAAGATTTCAGATAACATTTTTAAATGATTTATTTAATACATAATTTTGTAATGAATCTCTTGATACTTTCGCACCAAATAAATAGGATCTAAAAAAATTTTCAATTACTATTTAAAATTTAAACCAAATTATGGATTTTTGCGATTTTTGCGAAAATTTTGATTTTCAAACAATCGCCAAATTAAAATTATATTAAATTATTGGCCAAAAACGTTTCTAGTCTCCTAGTAGCCTTTTCGAAATAAGTTTGACGAAGGAGATCCTTTCCGAACTCTAATCCCGGAAATACTGCACAATCTGCTCAAGATTTATGGATTTTCTTTAAATTTTTTTTCGTAGTTAATAATTTCTCAAAATTAGAGGTTCCAAAAACACTTGTGTCTCTATTTCAAACTTTTTTGAGTGAAATTTTCGATTTTAAATCACATTAGATACATTTTGAATCCCAATGTCTATTGTTCAATTAAATAAGGTAACTACCATAATGTTCCCAATTTTAACACCAAAAAAGGTCAATTTTAATTTAGAGTTCCAAACAATGTACATATGTGAACATTGCACAAACACTAAATGCATTTAATAAATTTTATTGAAAGCAATAATCACGTTAGACGATAGTAAAATTTTGTTTTACACGATATTTGTCGTTGATTGGACTCTATTTTCAATAGTAAAAGCATTTTTGTCGTACAATGTTGTATAAGACAGAGATACAAAAGTAAGTAAGGAAATTTCGAGGGAATGACCACAAATAATGCTTGCCTCCCAGAATTACATCTGTACGCAATAAGAAAGTTCAATAGTGACAATAAGAATTTGCCGATTTTTAACAACTACCAAAAACTTTTTAGAAAATGTAACTATATATCTTGCTTCAAATACCTCCAGCAACAAACTTAAGTTAATCTTTTAAATTGCTTTATAAATGTTTTTTTTTTATTATTTTTAATGTTAGTTACAATTATATCTGTCAATTAAATCCAAGATTGAATCTTGAAATTACGTTTGGTGTTTATTGACGTATCTTGTAAATTTCAAAACATCTTTACTATAAACATTTATCATTGAAAGCTTTTCGTAATGAACAAAAGCAACAGAATGGAGAATGGTTTTATTTTATGCAATTGTCTATGAATGAATTTGGTCTTCACTTTCCACACATTTTGCAGTAGGTATCATATCTTGATTTATATCAACAAATTGTTCGCTGTGTTACTAAATTACGTGAAACTGTGGTCGTGGTTGATTCAAGAAAAGAACTGTTGAAACTATTGCGGATGTGAGGAGAATGCTTTCACAGGAAACTAATTTGTCATATGGTACTTGTCAGCATATTCCTAGAAAAGATCTCGAAAAATATCCATATAACATTCGTGTTGTGCCAGAACTCAAGGCCATTGATCGTATAGCTAGAATGCAATACTGCAATTGGTTTGGGAGTCACACGAATGATGATAATGCCTTTGACAAATCCTTCTTCTAAGACGAAGCTTGGTTCCACCTCAATGGTTTTATTAATTAACAAATCATGCGAATATGGTCCGGTGCAAATCCTTGAAATCATGATACAGAAACCATTGGATTCTGAAAGATTGGTCCATTATTTTTTCATGAAATGGTAAACACAGAAAGATATCGTCATTACTGTCAAATATGTCAAACGTAAGTTTTAATCTCGATTATGATTTTTTCAAGTTTTTTTCAAACAGTCCTAGATTTAATCATTAATATTTTGGCAGTATTACTTATTAAGTAGTACAAGATTTATTTCTCAATGAAAATACTAGCCCAAATTGTCTTCTTCTCTTTTCAACAAACACTTACATATCTTGAATAATCATCAAATTTGATTCCAGGGAAATAAAACCAATCATTTCAAAATTAGAATTTCAGGAATTCCTCGAAAGCATTTTATGCAAGCAAGATCTCAAAAGCATAATAACATCAAAGCAATATACAACAGATAAGATAGTAGTCCGACTTCACATAAGACAACAAGACGTATTAAATTGAATTCAATAAATATGCCAGCGAAAAATTTAACCTTATCAAGGTCAGAAACAAACGATAACGATCAACGAAGTCTAGCGCTATCAAACGAGTTCAATTATAGGTTTTTTGACCGAAGACAAGTTTTTGATAACATTCTTCAAGTCGCCAAACAAGATCATCATAATGTTTACACCTTGAACAAAATGACGCATAATAAATATATTATGCATATATTACTGGTTATACATTAATTTACTTTCATGTAAAATGTAAGATAAATAAGGATCTTGAACAAGGCGGATCTTGAAAACGCATTTCAAGGAAGATTATAGCTCAGTTCTGCGTAATATACAAGTATTTTTAATGGAAATTTTATACCAATTTGTAAGGTAATGAGCATATTGCATATTCAAAATAAAAGAGAATAATGTATGTAATGTAGTTCAAGAACAATTCTTTCGAAGTACATTGAATTAAGACTCTATTTCTGGACCATTTCAATGATTTAAATTCTGGATAACCTTCAAAGTATTTAGGTCTTCTTCAGTGGCGGATTGTGAGCTTTCGGGGCCCCTAGGCACAAGTAATAATGAGCCCTCCCTCCATCTTTTTTTTGGAAATTGTAAAATAAGCAATTTCAAAAATGTGTAAACAAGTAGGTGAAATGAAAATTTTAATTCTTTATAAAAACATATATTTGCAAATAATGTTTAATAATATAACAATAAACAAAAAAATTGTAAACAAATTTATTTTCAATAAAAATATTTAAACAAAATTTTACATTCCTAATAAAAACATTGTTTGATAAATATGTAATATCTGCAAAACCTAGTAAAAATTGAAATAAATAAATTTTTATTCTTAATGAAAATGTTTAATGAAGTCTACATATTAGGGCTCTATGGTAGATTAACTTTGCGGACTTTAGAAGCAGCAAATTTTTGCACAATTTCTTTAAAATTTATTTTTTTTTACGAATTCATGTTCTATGCATAACAAGCTTAAAGCATTTAGCCGATTTTGGTTCATGTCGCTTCTTTTTTGGTTTTTCATTACCGCAAGTTTTGAGAATGTTCTTTCTCCTTCACAAACTCCCCAAGCTAAAGTTAAATATATTCTTAATGCTATAGCTACATTAGGATAGAGGTTTGACTGTAATACTTCTTTAACACTTTTTAATGTTTCTTGGCTGTTGCAATTTTTTAAGCTCTGTTCATTTATTGTCAGATATTCATGAAAATGTATTATTTCGTTTTCTAATTCGCTTTCTAAATCCAACGGATATTTTTTAAGAAGCCATTGAGCTGCGGATCAATTTCATATGCTTTTGAGAAAACTGTTTCCAAGCCCTGTTTTTTTTTTACCTAGCCATCCAGTTAAAACACGCCTTGGTATGAGAAGCACTATTTTCATGAGATGCGACTCTCGCTGTGGCATTTTTCCAGTCATTGAAACCTGCGGTAAATTTACAGGGTCCGCAGTAAACTTTATTTGTTTTCGGCGAAAATATTAGCCAAAAACGATCTACTTCTTCACCATTTAACATTTTGCGTTTAAACATTGATTTTGAAATAAATCTTTGCGTCGATTCGCTAACTTGTGAAGTAGTTTTAATCATTTCCTTATCTTCAAAATCAATATTTTGTAAAAATAAATTTGTATTAGGTATATAACCTTAAATGAGCCGGGGGGCCCCTGAGGTCCGGGGTCCCTAGGCACGTACAGTTTGCCTTACGAGTAATCCGCCTCTGGTCTTCTTGTGGTGGCGTTTTCAGAACCAATTAGTAATCCAAAACTTACGTTTATTTCAGAAAGGGACTAAGAAATATTTTAGTGTTCTTAAAAAAAATGAGAAAAACTGTATATTTTGATATAAATATAAAGAGAATGATTATTTTTACTATCTGGTATATTGCATATTCTATTATTACATCTATTAAAAATACATTAACACATATTAGAACTTCAAAAAATTAGTTAGCATGAAAGACAAAACTTGCATTTAGATCCTTCTATCAATAGATTACAAACACTATAAAATATTATTGTTTATAAAATGCAAAATTGCAAAAAATTGTTGTTTTAATAAAGTTTAATGATGAACAAATTTTACGGAAATAAAGAAATGATTATCATAGAGAAATTAA
Organism: Dynastes maya; assembly: GCA_029619315.2. NCBI lineage: Eukaryota > Metazoa > Arthropoda > Insecta > Coleoptera > Scarabaeidae > Dynastes > Dynastes maya. The sequence goes on from JAROYE020000006.1 coordinate 49,573,068, forward strand.
TGGAGGTACAAGTAAACGTTTCTCTGTCTGTATACATTTTGATTGGGAAGTTGTATAGTCATTGTTCCGAAGGTTCTAGGCATTTGAAGTGAGAATGTATGATTAGCAAACCTATTAATAAACTCTGAAGCTAAGGAACAGGAACTATTGTATCTTCATTTGAATGTTCACTGTAATCAATTTGATTCACCATTGAAACTAAGCCAAGTACAACTTTACATTTGTCAATTGACAGAACAGGTGACAAGCAAAAGAATTTGAAGTTGTTTTGTCAAGCTTTCATCAATTTATCAATGCGGAAACGGTCTAACTGGTGTACTTAGCACCTTTCTGCAATAAACGAAAGGATGTTCAATGTTCACTAATTACATGCATTTGCATTTATTGCAAATAAACCATTTTTGCACTAAATGCTAGACCTTTCTATGTAAAATGTTATAAAACATTATTTAACTCTAAAAGGTTAAAAATGTTACTTAATCCCATTCTAAAATAAACGATTCCATTATGCAGTGTGATTTTTTTGAAAAGGATCAACTTGACGTAATTTAGAAACTAAAACGAAAATAAAAATTGACACCATTGACAATTTTTATGATAAAACGTTATGATTTACTAAAAAATAACATGATGGCATCATAACTATAAAACAGTAGATGAAACAAAATAATTTTTGCATCATTTATAAAATTAACATCGATGTGTTTCAGTACTTTTCATAAAATTACTCATTTAATAACAAAAATATGAATATTGTGCGTTATTTTATCAACATCCTGTATATTTCATTACCAGGAATAGTATATACAACACCATAACAGTATAAAATCTTGAAATGACTCCTTATTGTTCGAGCAAACGACCATTAATAGATAATTTATCATTCCATTACAGATGTCACTTTGTTCTAGAAAAACAATTGTTATCTTGACTTAGTTGTCCTCGAGGTATATTAGTAATTTCCATGAACAAATTACACACATAAATCGATGCAAATTAAAAAAAAAGCTGAACGTGTTCCACGCGGATGTGCAAAAGGATGCAATAAATATGTTTTAAAAGAAGTGTAAAATGATTACACTTAGAACATGAGTCACGTGCACGCTTGATCTTTTAAAAAGACAATAATCTCTCGATAGGCTTACGTAATTATCTCAGAACAATAATGGGTGGGTTCCCTGACACTAATTTTAACATCTACATACATGCGTTAATGGCTTCTTAGGAAATGTCCTAATAATTATTGGATTTCCAAAAAATTAAAATGTATGTGTTATTCCCGCATTATTCAGAAATTTTGAATTCAAGGATACTTATTCACATATTTATTTCGATAAGCCATAATTTTGTAACGTTAAATGTATATTGGTACATGAGTTAGAGGTATGATGTCATAGTTAATTGTGAAAGAGATCGAATTCAACCAGGCATCTTTGTCAAGGTTCTGTATAAGAAATCCTACGTGAATTCTGAATGATAAATTCTCATATGCTAATCGATTGTATTGTTACGGTCTTGCAGTAAATAAGAGTGACAAAATACTTACATGTGGTACTGTCTGAATATCAATGTCATCTCCTACATGATATTTTTTAAGGACCTTTTTTTATTTAAGAGAAAAAAAGGAGTGAAGCGAGTCAATATCCTTTTCAAAAACAGAAAATGTTTTTGAAAAGGATATTTTAAATTGTATGAGTGAAGATAATGCCTAAGAGTACCACGTCGTACAAAGGACTGGTGTGTGATGATTCTGAAGATGCTAGATTTTAATAAAATAATGATTATGGTCTTTACACAGGATGTTCGACAATTTGAAAGACTTGAGATCGGTCAATTATTTTTTAACAACATTATCACATAAGTCAAATTTACAAGAAATGGTCTACTTAACCGGCAGAATTCTTATAATTGAAGCAATCCGAATCCCCAAGTATTTAGAACACAAAACTTCCGGGAGAGTTGGCAATTCAATGTTTCATCAATGCTGGATTGTTTTCTAATGCCCTTGACTAACTTGGATATCACCAAAGTTGGATGACATTTTAATAGACTATATAAGCTACATCCTCACTACTGGGTACTCTTTTTTTATGAAAACTGCGTTCCAATTTCCTAAATATCTTGAAAAGTATAGATATAGTATTGAATATGACATTTTTTTTGTTTTTTTTTTTGTAAGACCGTATAAAAAAGAGAAAAATAGGTAGTTGTATTTTAAAAAATTAAGTTTTTCCATTGGAAAATTTTATAGTAATTGTCGGACACGCTGTATAATGTCTTTGAAAAATTTATTTGGTTCCTAATCCTACCCTATACGGGCCAAATTTCAAATTTCCAAGTTAAACACTTTGACAGTTATAAAAGTCCATCTGTCAAGAATTTTCGTAAAAATGAATAATGTAATAATATATAGGATATTCTAGTTAAAATAGCAAAGTTGATAGCTGCTTCCGCTATAACCGGATGTCTTAGATAATGGAAAATATTTTAGTTCAATAGTGCTTGTATATACATGAAAGCTTTAAACAGGCCTTTCAAACCCATAGCTGTGAAATTTGCTTCCACTTGTTGTTTGCTTTTCCTTTAAACCTTGAGATGACTTCCCTCCATTTTCTTCTGGAACTCCCTTTCTTCCTTTTCCCTTCTAGTTCTCTCTAATCTATTGTTTTCACTATCCATTCTGCCCATTGTAATCGTCTGGCTTTTGCCACATCACTGATCAATAGTACAAGTCGGTTTTGGCATATTACCAAGTTTCCAGAATTTCCCAAGTATACTCTTTCATATATCGATCAATGCAGTTCCTCGTGAGTCACGATGTATGTTGTAACAGAGAAAAAAATATTTTAAAATGTTATTATTTCTACCACAGGTGCCTATACACAATATGACAACTTGCCAGTAACGCAATCATGTTTGGGGTGCATCTGTGAAGGTATCTCAGGTTGCAATGTCACCAGCACCTGCCAAGGAGAAGTCTGCGGACCATTCAGGATAACGTGGCCTTATTGGGCTGACGCTGGAAAACCAACGGTCAAAAATGAAAGCCCCGATTCAGCTACTGCCTATAGAAACTGCGCTTTGGACACTTTCTGCTCAGCCCTAGCCGTTCAAGGTTACATGCAGAAGTACCAGCAGGTCAGTTATCCTTTTTCAAAGAAATCAAACCCTTAAGATTACCATGATCGAACTAATTTCCCTCCTTTTAACTTTTAGGATTGCAATGGTGATGGTAAAATAGACTGTGATGATTACGCGGCGATACACAAACTTGGAGGTTATGGATGTCGTGGTCAACTACCCTATCCATTCGCCGAACGCTATCAGCAATGTAAAAAGATCGTAGGTGGCTTGGGGAAGTAGTGAAGATATCGAATGGTGTGCGAAATTCCTATTAAATACGATATACTGGTTTCCAGTGATGACTTTTGTAAATGATCTGATAAAATTTGATAATTTTTGGTTAATTTATTTGCTGCCATATCGTTTGTTTTGTATCCTATCAATGTTACAGAGCGAATAAAACGAATAAAAGATAGAAAATCTCTTTGGGGAGTATTATTGCAGCCCAAAAAATGAAACTATTTTGAAATATCTTCGAAGTAATTTCATATCTAGTGTATTTGTTCTAAACATAAGTGTGTAATAAATTGATTACTAGATTTCCTCCCTGGTTTAGAAATTATCGAGGCATATAGTCGATTTAAAAATTTATCTCTTGGTATATTTGTGAACCATTTCAATAAATTTTGCAAATCTGTTTCCCGCTTCTTATACGTAACCTAAAGTTATAAATAAAATACATGAACCATTATTACATGAGTTCGTGCAATCTATTGACCTATAAATTCATTATTGTTTCGAGATTTTGTCCTTCTAAATGTTTCTTGATATTTGAAGACAAAATATAATCTATAGATATAAACTGACACCCAAAAGTTCCGCCGCCTTCAAAGTAGTTCCCTTGGAAGTGCATATACCGAGCCCAACCCCTCAGTTACGAAAGGAATAGATTCTGGAAATCCTGTTCTGTTCATGTGTTTAACACCCTCCGCGATCCAGCGTCAATCTATTCCATCGTATCAAATTTTCGTCCTTTTAACTTGATTTTTATCTTTGGAAAGAGGAAGAAGTAAAAAGGAGCCAAATCAGGAACAATGTCTGTGTTATTTTTCACCAAAAAGTATTGTACGATGAATGCGTGGTGTCGCCTGATTATAGTGACGAACCCGATTACTTCTCTAAACATTTTCTTCTCATATCCTTCCTACGCCACCTTTTAGGACGTCACGATACCCTACATTAATTGTCTGACTTAGATGTACCGATTTGTTGTTGATAATTCCATCAATAACGCAAAACAGATCAGTAAGGACTCGATGATGTAACTTGACAGGGTTTTTTTTATCGAAGAGATGGTTAGTAGCAACGGGAGCCAATCAATAATAACCGTCCGTTAATAGTGGATGTTCTTCTAAAACTGTGTCCAGTATCTAGAAGGTTCAGGCAATTTAAGATACTCAGTAACTTTACAATGTACTCAGGCAAATTTTTATATAATTTATAAAAAATCTGGAGTGCATTCTGTGTGCAGAACTTAATGCAATTTTTGAGTCTTCTACCGCGCATAGCTGTGCGTGGACATGTTGCACTATTTGCAGAGATTCCATTAACGACACCGAAGGATTTTCTAATTTTTCTATTTCATCCACTAGTCCGAAGTAATTGTTCTGAATAGTTTTTAAATCCGTTTTAATCTATCTTGAAATTTCGACTGGCTTTCCTTGATAGCCGCAGCTTCCTTTGGATCGAATGTAAAACCACGTTCTTAATATTCTCAAAATATTTATGATATAAAACGCGGCCTGTAACCATGTTCCTCAACGTGTTAGAATAGGCTCTGGTGGCTCAGACATACGGGGGCACAGTCTGTGAAATTTGCGAATACGTTTTGGGGATTTGACGTACACTGTTTTTGTATCCGCTATTAAAGCGTCTACCTCAGGATAACAGTTTATAATACTGTCTGCCATATGACCGAAAGCATGCATTTTACACGTAATGTGTAACAAGTTATCACAATGTTTTTTAAGAGACCGGCCTACAGAAAGCATGTTTGCGGCACCATCACTCATAAACATCAACGGTTGATTTGTTGAAAGTTCAAACTTTTCCAATGTATTTAATACTAACTTTGAAATTACTTCGGCGGTACATTGTTGTACTCGTCTGGAAGCTAATAGAATTGAAGGTGACGATTGATGTGGTTCCATTGTACGTACCATTACATTAACCATAGAATGTTTTTTACGATCTGTTATTTCGTCCACACATAACCACAGTTTTTTATCTTTCAACTCCGATTGAATTCTTTTTTCAACATGTTCACAAGCAAATGGCACAATTCTTTGTAACGATGCCCGACTTGGTAATTTGCAGCCCGAATATTTATTCCAAAAGATGACATATACTTCCTTGTCTAGTAAATTAAACGGTAGATTATATGCAATAAAGGTAACACATCAATTAAATTTAAATTTATCATAGTGTCGTGTGCAATTTTTTTTTAAAGAATGCTGTTTACTGTTTACGTGACGGAGACGATCCCTTTTGGATCAACACATTAAAGGGATATTAAAAACTACACATTGAATTTTAACGCCATCATAATTTAGGTCAGGCATTTCTGCTATAAATTCTGTAACTTTGTTCGACATTGGTCGTTTTCGCGACGTAGGCAACATTTTTAAAACAAACGTAGAACTACGAAATAGTATTTACGGCAGCGTACATGTATACACAACAGATCTGGTTGAGACTCGCAGTTATACTGAGGGTTATATCGAACCTCCTCCACTGCCCGTTAGATAATGTCGCAAGAAGTCGTATAAAAGATACAAGTTAAAAACTAATACTACTTGAACTTTTATGCTTATGTTTGTCTTCAAGGTCATTAGATTAATATAAAAACATTTGAAAGAAAAAATTGAAGCTGTTCTTATAGTTTAAGGAATGTATTTTTCGATGTAATAAATAGCGTTTTCCGAAAACTTAAAATTCTATGTGTAAAACCTAATTAAACATTCAATAAAAATTGAGAGGAAAATCCTCGAAACTAATACGCCTACTTTGGATGTTAATTTCTAGTTTATTTGTTAATATCTTGCGTTGTGCTTTGGATTTCTAAGTTGTCAATATTAAGGAATATAAAAATCATAAAATAGTTAAGATTTGCGAGCATAAGTTTGGGAGGTTTTTTCCACCTATTGGCCATAGTGCGCCGGGACAAAATACTAAACTTGTAAGTGCGCTGTGGACTGATAAAGTTTGGGAACCCTTGATATAGACCATTATTTGAGATCAGTTATAATTATAAAAAAAAATTGCCACAAAAAAGTGGAAAAAGGTAATTTTATTGTATGTTTTTTTTTTATTGTGAGGGTTCGCTAATTTATTCCGGTTTTTAGAAAGGGCTATCAAGAAGAAAAAGACTAGGCACCGTTGGTCTAACGGTTTACTCAATTTTCTACGAAATTACTTTCAAACAATCAAAATTTCCGTTAGATTCGCTCTTCATCGTGTATGAAGAAATAACGAACGATATCGTCAAAGTTGCGGTCAACAGTACACCTAACCAGTAGCCACATACGCTATGTAAACCGCGTAAAAACATTAGCCAAGTCGATCCCGTCCCGATCATGGGTTTTTACTTACGTTATTCACTTAGATATGGAGAATATTTTCCGAACGTTGTACCTGGTCGGTGATCATTAAGAACAAATTAAACTGGCAAACGAGTTTCTTCGGTGTAATCTGCCTCGTGTTTATTTAGTCTTTGCTGGAATACCACGGCCTATCAACGTCCGACGAAGACGAAACCATCCGGTTCTGTAGAAATTCGATTTTGTCGTGTTTTCTTGTGTTAATCGTTTGAACGTTGGAGTTTTCGGTGTGAATCTATGATATACACAATAAACTACGCATTGTTTATATGTTGCCTTGAATAAATATACTAATTAGTTTTAAATATACAGCAGGTGGAAAGATATTTTGTAAGTATCATTTAGTTTTATGTAAAAGCTAATTTTTTTTTTATATGAAATTCTTAATTTCAGAAGATGAAACATAAAATAATATAAGTTCAACAAAACGTAGAACGATTTCCACGATAAAATGAAGCAAAGACATCGTATGGATTTTGACTGTTTGAAAATTTTCTTGTTCTTTGCAACTGTATCACTGGTCTATTCACAATTTGTTGAACAAACTATCCCAGGTAAGACACTTCAATCTTGACAAAATTTGAAACATTTTCTTTTTAAAAGACGGTTCCAAAACCCTTCAAACCACCTGTATAAATCAACCGCTAAAATTAAAGGTTATTTTTTTTCTTAAACCTCACTAAAATGTCATGGGCGTTAGTTATTTGTTGTTTTCATTAGCAAAACAACAAACAAATTCAATTTAAACCGAATAAACATCTCCTTCAATTGTCAAAGGAATAAAATCATATAAAAAAGCACTCCCTATATCTTTAAGCGAAAGAAAATATGTTCACATAAATTGAAAAACCAGTTCAGAAGGATTTTTACGTGAATCTATAAAAATAGATTTATATCTGTATGTTTTTATTGTTCAATTCAGTGAAAAAAAAAAAAACTTGCCATACAACATTTTTAGCTAGCGATGCATTTCTTTTATAAATTTTAGCATTATTTAAGGATGATTATTGTTGAATTCCCAAAAGAATACACGCACGTAACAACAAGACATTATTTATAGCATGTTTTTAAGAGGAAAACAACAATTAAAATTAGATGTTACTAAGAAGTTAATCCATTACGTGGTGATTATGGTTTCAAATGGTAATTTCTTATATCTACAGATATACAGAATATTTTCAAAGTCGCATAATTTGTAAAAATAAATCATTTTATCAAGAGTGGCAAAACAACAAAGATATTATACATGGTGATTAAGATAATTCGGCTGCAACTATAATGCATAACGAAACAAATGTAGAAACTATAATAGCTTAATTGGACAATTGTTTTCAGTGTATAGAATTTTAATCCTTGAAAAAAAAATCTAAATAGGATCCCTCTAACAATTTATTTACTTTTAAACAGCTAAATACCTATCGAATCTAACCCCAAAATGCCTGACTTGCCTCTGCCATGCCGCCACCGGTTGTGATATGAGACTAGGTTGTGTTAAAGGCTACTGCGGACCCTACAAGATCAGTAGACTGTTTTGGATTGATGGTGGTCGAGAAGTTCTGCCAGAAGATGACGTGGAAAGAGCTGGAGGTATCATTAATATTAAAATATGTCCTTCCCTTCAAAAATATTGACCAAATTACAGAGGTTACCATGCAAAATATAAATAAAACGTAGCAAAATTATATATTTTACCTAATAATTTTATGGGTGCTTTTGTCAATTTACCGAAAATTTTACTACCAACTTAAAACATGCGGAAAATTTAAACAAACGACATTGTAAATACATCTTTAACAATAATTCTTTTTAATTCTATTTCAGCTTTCGAGGATTGTGCTTTGCAACTGCAATGCGCCAAAAGGGTCATAACGAATTACTTGGAAAAATACGCTAGAGTAATATATTTTAATATCTTATAAGTTAATTTGCTATCTAGTTTTATACCGGGTGTCTAGAATAACATGAAATACATGGGTATATTGGAAACCGTTAGAGATACAAGGTCGGTTAAATGGGGAAAAAGTTGCGCACTTATAAGTAACCTGGGCAAATATACGGTAACAGCCAGAGGCGTGGCGAGCGCATAAAAGTTTACACATAAAATAGAAGGTGAAAAATAAATGATAAAACGTGCTGAAACACCTACCGTTTCAAAATCTTCCGTGAAATCACAAACTGGGTAACATCTGTTAAATATTTGAATCATTAGATATGTTTCCACAGCTGTTTCAGTGAAGTGAGTACGACGTGCGGAATAAATGTTTTTTAATGCCGAAAACGACCGTTCGACATCTAGCGATGTTATACTTGCATATTTAAAATAATCTTTGAAACAACTTAATGTATCTTCACACGCACCTTCACAAATTTGTCTTAATATAAGAAAATCGAAGTCTTTCTCTAAAACACTTTCAAATTTTCGTATTACACACCAATTTGTTTCGCCTTCTACAGCGCGTAACTGTGCGTGAACATCATTCACAATTTGAACAGAATCCACTAGCGACATCGAAACATTTTGTAATTTTTCTATTCCCTCCGCTAGTCCGAAGTAATTGTTGTGAATAGTTTGTAAATCTCTTTTAACCTGACTATCTTGAAATATTTCCTGGCTTTTCTTGATTGCTGCAGCTTCTATCGGATTGAATTTTAAAACTACCTTCTTTACTTGATCAAAATATTTGTTGTAGTAAAACGCAGCCTGCAACCATGTTCCCCAACGTGTAACAATCGGCTGTGGTGGTTCAGGTAAATCAGGACACAGTTTGTGAAATAGTCGGCTACGTTTCGGGGACTTTAGAAACACTGCCTTTGTACTAGCAATCAATGCATTTACTAGTGGAAAACATGTAGGAATCGTTTGTGTCGCAATATTTAGAGTATGGATATTACACGTTACATGTAAGAAGTTACCACTGTGTTCTTTAAGAGATCGGAACAAAGAACGCATGTTTGCGGCACCATCACTCATAAACATTAAAAGTTGCTTAGTTGAAATTTCAAATTTGTTCAATGAGTTCAACACCTTTAAACCTTTAAATACCTTTAAAATCCCATCGGCAGTACAATTTATAATTCTTTTGGAAGCAAGTAAGAAGGAAGATGACGGTTTATGTGGTTCCATTGTTCGTACCATTATATCAGCCACAGAATGTTTTTGACGATCTGTTGTTTCGGCCACACACAACCACAGTTTTTTATCTTTCAATTCGGTTTTCATTCTTTTTTCTATATGTTCACGAGCAAATGGCACTGCATTTCGTATCGATGTCCGACTAGGTAATTTATAGTCCGCATATTTATTCCAGAAGGAGAGAAATGCTTCTTTGTCTAGTAAACGAAACGATAGATTACATAAAATAAGAGTAACACATAAATCAAATGTAAATTTTTCTTCTCGTATGCCACTTTTTGCAGAAGAATGCTGCAACATATTAAAGGGATTTTATAAACTAGACATTGAATTTTAGCGCCATCAAAAATTAAGTCCGGCATGTCCACTATAAAGTTTTTAGCTGTGTCTGCCATTGGTCGTTTTCGCGACGTACCTAACTGCGATATTTTTAAAGGAAACATAAGCGTACAATTACGAAATAAGTTACGACAGCCTACATAGACACAGAACTACTCACGTACAGCATCGATTTGGTACTGACGTGAAATAAATAATCGCCTACTCCGCACCACATGTCTACTACACTGACTGTTACCGCTACTTATAAGGCTAAGTACAATCCGGGATTACATTTTTAAAAATCCATTCCGTTACTAAGATACAGGGTGAAAACCAAAAGTGTGCGTTTTCTCAAAACCTTAATATTTTCTTTATTATAAAAAATACAGTCAAAAAATTTTCAGCATAGGGGCAGTTAGTAATGAGGATTTCAAAAATGGCTTTAGAAAAACTCTAGGCTCATTGGATTTTTTGCGCTTGTACCCAACTTTTGTTTTTCTTATGAGGGCCATATTGTAAAAGTAAAAATCCCACTAAGAAAAACAAAAGTTGGGTTCTATCGCAAAGAACCCAATGAGCCTAGAATTTTTCGTCGGCCTCATTACTAACTACTCCTATGCCGAAAATTTGATGACTGTATTCTTTATAAGAAAGAAAATATTAAGGTTTTTAGAAAACGCACACTTTTGATGTTCACCCTGTATCTCAGTAACGGAATGGATTTTTAAAAATGCAGTCCCGGATTGTACTTAACCGTATAAGTGCGCAACTTTTTCCCCATTTAACCGACCTTGTATCTCTAACGGTTTCCAATATGTCCATGTATTTCATGTTATCTTGAACACCCAGTACACAGGGTTGGGATAATGTATGGAATCAAGCAAATATGTTTAAAACGGAAATGATGATACTGATGAAACTTTGCAGGTAAGTGTAATGACGCATAATGCACCCGATTTCGATTTTTTTGTTGTTACTATACTTCCGATTTAACCGGAAGTATTCTCAACTACGGATTCATCCATATTGGTTTTAATACCATTATTTGTAAAAAATGGGAAGATAAAGCACTTCATATTTACTAAATCCAATATATCCAAAATAAACAAAATCATTTCAAATGTTTAAACTGCTCGCTGTTTACCTTTTAACAATATGCAAGCATGTTAAGAAATTTTCCAAGACTGTTCTTTCAACTCCTGCAAAGTATTTTATCCTCTAACGTAAATACGTGAGTTGAGATGACCCCAAAGGAAAAAATCTAATGGACCGTGGTCTGAAGAACGTGCAAGTCACTCGATGAATCCTCTACGTACAATCCGTCGATTTGGAAAAGTAGAAAAAGATTTCTAACTCGTCTCACATAGTGGGAAGACGCTTCACCCTGTTGAAACGAAAAATTGTGGGGTAACTGCCCATTGAGTCGAAGTGAAGATATAATTTGGTTATTCAATAGATCCACATGCTGTTCCCCATTCAACTTTCCCTCCATAAAAAAAGGCCCTATAAGCCAATTTTCTACAATTCCCATCCAAACATTTAGCTTTTGTGGATGTTTAGTGTGGGCTTCATGAATCCAGTGAGGATTCTCATTTGACCACTACTTTGAATTATGACGATTAACTGCTCCATTTAAACAAAAACTTGCCTCGTCAGAGAATACCACATTAGTTACAAAATATTCGTTTACATTACAAATTTTCATCATTCTTTTGCAAAACTCCAACCGTAAGTCAAAATCACCATCTGACAATTCTTGAATCAAGTGTATTTTATACGGATGATACTTTTCTCTTTTCAATATTTTCCCTACAGAACGACGACTTATACCATGGTTTAGTGTCAAAATTGTGATAGTATCATTCACTACGCTTACCTGCAAAGTTTCATCAATATCATCGTTTCCGGTTCAAATATATTTGCTTGGCTCCATACTTTATCTCAACCCTGTATAACCCTATTTATTTTAAAATTTCCTTTTCTAGGATTGCAACAATGATGGATTAACGAATTGCACGGACTATTTGATGATCAATTTCAATGGTGGATACCAATGTAGTCCGGATCTAGATAGAAATGATGCTGGGAAGGGTTTTATGGCAAGATACAACCGGTGTTATAATAGATAAATAAAGTAGTCTTATCTATCTCAATATATGTATAATCTGCAGATATATCGTGTCTGTTATTTTGATACGAAAAAATAAAATATCTTTTCTCTACATGAAGAAAATAAAGTGACTTTTTCGATTTTTTTATTATATGTAGTAAATTTAGTTTAACATGCAATGTTGGGATTATTTAGAAATTGTGACGATTGTGACAGTTAATGTGACGTTTCTGTTCATCAACAGATATTAATTTTCCTAACACTAAAGAAGACTTGTTAGGATACATAGAGAAAAAAAGTTCTTGAATCAAACAAATATATATCTTTGAAATTATTTATTTATTTCAACAAAGGTTTATTTGAGTGTTTTAGGAACAGATTGAATTTGTTTGAAATATTTTGTTAAATAAATATATATGTATAGTTTGAAACACATAAACATTTTATGCAAATAATATGATTAATTCAATAAAAATCGGATTTTTTAGTATGTTCCCATTTTGGGAACGTTCGCCAGGTAAAGTCAAATAAATGGTAAAGAAAAATATATTTGTTTCAAACTGATGAAGTTCTTTAAAAGAAAAAATTGCATTGTCGAATCAAATATGTTACGTATATTAAATCAACAGATATATTTTGAAATCAAACTTGAGGTTATTTGTTTCAAGAGACCATATGTTTGAATAAAATAACGATGTCAAAAAATTATTTCTTTAAATTAAAGAAATATATCTCGGCCCCCATTTAAAATCACGATTTGGTTGAGTGAATCCATTTTTGTTTGCATCAAGAACTTTTTTTCTCTGTGTATGGCATAATTAAAAGGATTTTAACCAATAAACAATTTGAACGGTTTGGATTTATCTAACAGTTAACGAAGTATTGTCTGTTTACCTTTTCCTTGTAAATATTGAAATTTTAACATTCGTTAAAGTAACATTCTATATTTTTCTAAATGAGGTTAATAGCAAAATACCAACCTTCACCTATAACAAGATTCCTACTAATATGTTGATGTCTCATGCTTAATTTTAATACTTTACCGTCAAATGATCATTTGTTTTTGATTAATATTTGCACTATGTTACATCAAAATAAAATCTTTTATCCCAAATTGTTTTATCGTTTGACGTATATGGTGGAAATTTATATTTGCCTAGAAATACTTACTACTTTTGCTGATTCTCCTTTATTTCCATTTAACAACATTCAACAGTTGATACTTACGAGATTTTTTAATCATGTTAGAGTGATTGATCTCGGGTCGCTAGAACTTTTAAACAGAGGACACACTGCTGTCTCTCTTCATTGTTTACTTCCACTGAAGTAAAGACAAAATACGAATAGTTATCATTAACCTGGGCAAATATGCGGTAGCAGCCAGAGGCGTGGCGAGCGTATAAAAGTGTACACATAAAATAGAAGGTAAGAAATAAATTATAAAGCGTGCTGAAACACTTACCATTTTAAAAGTTTTCCGTAAAATCACAAACTGGGTAACATCTGTTGTATGTTTCCACAGCTGTGGAAACGTTTCCGTTCTTCGTTTTCATTCTTTTTTCTATATGTTTACGAGCAACTGGCACTACATTTCGTATCGATATCCGACTAGGTAATTTACAATCCGCATATTTATTTCAGAAGGAGAGAAATGCTTCTTTGTCTAGTAAACGAAACGATAGATTACATAAAATAAGAGTAACACATAAATCAAATGTAAACTTTTCTTGGTCTCGTATGCCACTTTTTGCAGAAGAATACTGTTTGCTTTCGGTGTTACGTGACAATGGCTTCTGAACCAACACACTAAAGGGATTTTACAAACTAGACATTGAATTTTAGCGCCATCAAAAATTAAGTCAGGCATGTCCACTATAAAGTTTTCAACTGTGTCTGCCATTGGTCGTTTTCGCGACATAAGCGTACTACGAAATAAGTTACGACAGCCTACATATACACAGAACTACTCGCATGCAGCATCGATTTAGTACTGACGCTGTGAACGCGTGAAATAAATAATCGCCGACTCCGCACCACATATCTACTACACTGACTGTTACCGCTATTTGCCCAGACTAGTTATTGGTCTTGGGATTTGGTTTTAGCTAACTGGGGAACTGAGCACATACTGCTGTCTCTCTTCACTGTTTACTTCCACTGAAGTAAAGACAAAATTCAAATAGTTATCATCGTATTTACGATAGGTATTTCCGTTTCTTTGCTACCCCACCACTTCTGTATGCTTGATCACTCTTACTTGGAATGTCGACTTGCTTAATTAATAAAAATTTTTCAATTTTTCCACGACTTTACGAAAACAAAGCGGCACACTGAAACAAAGCGGGCGCTCCTCTGGTACCGAGCGTCTTAAAACCGTTTACTTTTCTTCTCAGATTGCTCCTCGATTGCTATTAAGGAACTGAACTGGTTCGCCGAAGTGGTGTCGTATTTATACTAGCTGCCCCACTTACTTAGAACTTTCGCGAAACTTCGACAATGTCCGATAGTATGCTACATAAGTCTATTAGAAAGTGCTATAAATTTCACGAAAGCTCCATACTTTTCTGGAATATACTATGTGTTCGAGAATGTTCCATATCTTTTTAGAAAGTTCTAGATGTTCTAGAAAGTTCCATTAGCTTCGAAGCCGTTTCGAAATCTTTATTTTAGAATGTTCCAGACCGCTATGTCTGCCCGCCCTCGCGGCGGCCCTGTTTACTCTCTACGGCGCCCTGGGGCGTCGCGGCGCACACTGAGGGAACCCCTGCTTTAGGAAATTGCCGGAAGTACTAACTTAAATCATTTGTAAAATTAAAAAAAAATTAAGTGGGTATTGTGTGTATAAATGAAAATATACCACATACGTAAAACTTTATTCCATCAACCTTTTACAGTACATGTAATCAAGGTTATTTCCAGATAATTGAATTCTACAATACATTCACAATATTATTCTGAAACTATTTTACACATTTCTTTAACCATTACAAAACTAAAATTCTATATAACTCTTATTCAATTTGCACAATCAATATAACCACATTGTTTTGAACCGTACTTCTTTCTACTTATTTGCTTAATTTATTTTTTTTATTGATCTGAACTTCGCAAATACAATACAAGTACGGTTGTCGTAATCCTTATTTCTATTATTAAACAATTTATTCATTTATTAATTGCTAGTTTGAAACATTACATTTATTTAATAGTATATTATTGCCACATTTTGATAAAGTACAACCTTTTTTTTTAGTATTATTTTGGTACCGCTTACCAACATCAGAAAGAAAAAAAAATACCTATCGTTATTGTTTCTTCGATTTTGATTATATGCATGTTATCTTATGATGGTAACAATTTTTAGATATGTATGTATACATAGAATGCAACGATAATCGTTTTGAGACGAATAGATTACCTCAAAAGGACTTGGTAGATTCTTTTTTTTCTTATGTTGGTAAACAAACCTAGAGTATTAAGATTTATTATTAATTTAAATATAGTAAATTTTATGGATCGGGTACAATTCTATGTAATAGATTATTTATTAAAAACTGTTTGATCATCTAGAAGTCATGTAGAAGTATAAAAAAGCAGGGTTTAAGATCAAGGTTAAAATATTGCGTCCAAATGCAGTGGTTCCAAAACCCTCATTCGATTTCGAAAAATCGATAACAATACAATATTGTTTGACAATTTTAAACTGTTTGGGGACCACTATTGTTGAGATCATCAGAATCTACTAGAAAACGAATGAACTTTAGAGAACACATCTTGAGGATGATATTAAAACCCCTTAAAAATTATTATTTATCTAATATTATTTTTGTAAAATTACACATTAATTTTCTTTCAATTTCATGAAGCTAGGCCACTACGAAGATAACAATGTTCTTATTTTTTTGGTATATTTTTTTTGATTTTTAGCGAGATATTACGTAAGTACTAAAAGTAAAACCATTATCGTCGTATTCTGTTTTTTTTTCTTACAAAACAAATTGCTTACGAATATAAAAAATTAAATTGTTTTAAAATTGCTTATAGCTGTGAGAAAAAACAAAATTTGGCACGTTGATGTAATTGTTTTTCATGTGAATCCTTTGTTTGATGTATTAAATATCCCACATTTTGACTATCATTCGAAGGGAATCTGAAAAGATTCAAGCCACAACATGAAAATGGCGTTACCCATCAAAAATATTCAACTTTGAAATTTAAAATAAAACATCTCAATATATTTTTTATATTTTGATAGAGCCACGATATTCCAATATACAAAAACAGTATTACCAATAGTAAACTATATCAGTAAAATTGTGTTTATTATTCTATTGCCAGCACTGGTAAATCTCAATTATAAGTCTCTCATTTAAGTCTTTTATTGAAATCATCAAAAAGTTCTTGCACAAGACGAGGTTTAAAGGGATGATGTTCTCCCTTTTTTTATAATTCTTCTCACTGATCGTCGACTGATTTTTGGATATGTATAAGATTTGCTGTTGACGTTTTCGGCACTTCCAACATAATTACAACACTTTACGGTTTATTGTCATCTATTGCCTCTTTTGGCCGTCCTGCTTTAGATGAATTTATGGGCTGTTACGCTCAACTGATATCTTTTAACGTTTTTCCAACTAAGAAGCGTGCTATTGGTTGTTGATTTGGATGTAGGTAATTGAATAAATCACTCACTCTGCGGTAAGTTCGTCGTCTATTTCCTTAGGCAATCATTAAAATTTCAATTCGTTCTCTTTCACTCAGTCGAACCATCTTAGACACAAATTAATGCACAAAGACGAAAATGTAGCTACTACTTAAACTTAATCCTTTTCTTTCTTGTATTTCACCTTGCAACTGAGATCTAGATTCTTGTCCAAATCTAACAATTTTAAATTAATCTCATAGAAAATCATAGGAGGTGTAGAAAATTACAAATTTTTGAAGTTGGAATATTGTGCTCTATCAGGATAAAAAAAAAATATACAAGGTGTTGCATTTAATATTTCAAAGTTGGGGGTGACTTCCGGTTAAATCGGAAGTCTCAGTAAAACACCGATATTTCCATTTTAGTCCTCATAATCAGTTAGCTACAAATACATTTGCTGTGTGGGACATTCCTAAAAGACGAAGTTATGAAATGAAGATAATTACAAAGATACTGTTAGAAGTATTTATTGGATTATATTGTACTGTATCTTTATTGTAAATTGATTGAATGGAATTTAAAAGCAAAAAATGAAGAAAATACAAAGAAAAGATATGTACAACCTTGACCTAGCAGAAAAGTAGAAGTCTACTTTAATGCAGTTAAAACAGATTACTATATTATTTAAGTATCTTTGCTCTATCATCAAATAGATGGCCATATAAGATAATATTTCAAATTAAACCTAACTTGTTAAATCTACATGGATCAATATTTATTTCAACAAAAGTGATAAAGCGATTATAAAAACGAAACATAATATACAGGATGTTTATCTATATTTACTATAATTTTATTAATAATAATATTTAAAATATCCGTTTAAAACGGGCACAGTTTGTGTAACACTATATCGGCTGGTCGGAAATAACCCGAACATGTTAGTTGAATCCTGTGCTGCGAAACTGCCACCCTCAGCATTCTTTTATTTAAACGTGAGAGAATCATCAGAAAGAAGGATTATCCGAACTAATAATTGACTGAATACGAGTTCTTATTAATTTCTAAAAGGCGTTATAGTTATTTATTTCGAATGAATTTTATTTATTTAATTGTTTATTTCGGTAGCAACAGATTACGTACAAAACAAATGTCCATATAAATATTGTTCATACGCAATCGAATCGTCAATTTCTATACGGTATACGAGGTGTGGCAATTAAATAACCGGACTGGTGCTACTATCGCCAAACAGCGAGCATGCCACGGCAGGTTTGAACATGTCTGTGCTTGTAAATGCTTCTCCCACCCTGAGCACGATGGGCGCGGTTGTACGTCGCTCAATCTCGCTGTAGCAATCGTCCGTACAAGTCCTTACGCTAGCGTCGCGTCGGATACGCGTGGAATTGTCCACTGGATCCCCGAAGGTCAGACAGTCAGTTAACATTATTACGTCAGGGTTCTAACTACCTTTCGTGAACGAGTGAGAAGACGAAGACCCGATTTGTGGAAGAGCATATCCTGGATGCTCCACCAAGACAATGCGCCAGCCCATTCCGCCTTGTCTGTGAAGGCGTTCTTTGCGAAATCCGGCATCATCGTGTTGGACCACCTAGCGTGCTCGCCCGACCTGGCCCCCTGTGACCTTTTTTCTATTTCCTAAGGTAAAATCGGAGCTTAAGAGGACCAGATTTGACAGTGTGGAAGCGGTGAAAGCGAAAGCGACGGAGGTTCTCAACAAGCTGACAGAAACGGACTTCCAGCACTGCTTTCGACAGTGGAAAATTCGTATGGGGCGTTGTAGGGATCGACAAGGAGAATACATTGAAGGGGATAAACTTTGTAATGTAATTGGTGATCAATAACATGTTTTGTAGCACCAGTCCGGTTATTTAATTGCCACACCCCGTATACTGCTTATTGACTATATCTGAAATCAAATATAATTTGGAAAAATTCTCGAACAGGTCGATGAATAATTTCAGTTGGGCATTTTATTCTGTATTTTTGTTAATTATGACAACCGTTTTCACCAAAATTAACAGAATATGCATGTGATATTATCACCTTGTATAGTAATTTTGTCAAGATAACTACACTTCGTTAGTAATCATGAACGTTTTGGAATGGGAGAGAAAATCGGAAGTAGGTAGCGAATTTCGAGAAGTAGCTCCGTTGTGTGGTTAGCGGGTGACATCTTCATTATCTTGTCACTTAGACAGATAGGTTAAACAGATAGGTGAGATAGACAGCTTAAACAGACTGCTTAAACAGAGAGATGGGTGAGACAGCTTAGCCAGGCAGCTTAAGCGAGTCCTGTCTTACCTGTCTGTTTAACAATCTCACTTGTTTAAGCTGTATAGGGAGCCGTCTGTCTAAGCTAATTAATCTGTCCCATCTATCTGTCTAACCTATCTCACTTGTTTGTTTACCAGTTTCACCTGTCTGTCTAACCAGTGTAAGCTGTAGTAGTCTGTTTAAGCTTTTCGTCTAATCTGCCTCACCTGCCTGTCTAACGTGTTTAAGCTGTTCACGGAGGTGTTTAAGCTGTCTGTTTAACCTGTTTAAGTTGCCTCACCTGTTTATCTAACCTATCTGTTTACCTATCTCATCTGTCTGTCTAACCTGTTTAAGCTGTTCAGGGAACAGTTTAAGCTATCTACTTAAGCCGCTTAATCTGTCTCATCTGTCTGTCTAACCTATATGTATACCTTGTCTGTTTACCTGTCTCATCTGTCTAACCAGTTTGTGCTGCAACAGTCTGTTTAAGCTGTCTGTCTAACTTGCCTTACCTGTCTGTCTTATGTGTTTTAGCTGTTCAGGGAGGCGTTTAAGCTCTCTGTCTAACCTGTTTAAGCTATCTCACATGTCTAACTTATCTGTTTACCTATTTCACCTATCTATCTAACCAGTTTCAGCTGTCCGTTTAAAGCGTTTAAGCGGTCTGTCTAGGCTATCTGTCTAACCATTCTGTTTACCTATTTCACCTATCTGTCTAACCAGTTTAAGTCGTCTGTTTAAGGTGCTTAAGCATTGTCTGTCTAACATGTTTAAGATGTGCACGGAGCAGTTTATCCTGTTTAAGTTGCCGCACATGTTTATCTAACCTATCTGTTTACCTATCTCACCTGTCTGTCTAACCTGTTTAAGCTGTTCAGGGAATTGTTTAAGCTGTCTACCTAAGCTGCTTAATCTGTCTCATCTGTCTGTCTAACCTATCTGTATACCTCGTCTGTTTAACTATCTCATCTGTCTAACCAGTTTGTGTTGTAACAGTCTGTTTAAGCTGTCTGTCTAACCTACCTTACCTGTTTGTCTGATGCGTTTAAGCTGTTCAGGGAGGCGCTTAAGCTGCCTGTCTAACCTGTTTAAGCTGTCTCACATGTCTAACTTATCTGTTTACCTATTTCACCTATCTATCTAACCAGTTTCAGCTGTCCGCTTAAAGTGTTTAAACTGTCTGTCTAGGCTATCTGTCTAACCTGTCTCACCTGTCTGTTTAACCTATCTGTTTACCTATTTCACCTATCTGTCTAACCAGTTTAAGTCGTCTGTTTAAGATGTTTAAGCATTGTCTGTCTAACGTGTTTAAGCTGTTCACGGAGCTGTTTAAGCTGTCTGTCTAACCTGTTTAAGCTGTCTCACCTATTTATTTAAACTATCTGTTTCACCTGCCGGTCTAACTTGTTTCACCTGTTTAAGCAATCCGTTTAAGCTCTCTGTCTAACCTGTTTAACCTATGTGTCTAGGTAACAAGATAATGAGGATGACACCACAACCAAGGAGCGGATTCTAAGAAATCGTTATGTATTTCCTGTTTTTTTTCCATGCCAAATCTCCCGTATAACAACTTTGGTTGAATTTAGGTATGCTCCTGTGTAGTGGTCGAACGTCGGCTTCCGCGAGCGTAATTTGTAATAGTATTTTTTAAAGTTCAAGATTCTTGAGGAGCAATTGAAGGTCAAGGTTGTACTATATATTCATATTTTTTCAAATCTAATTTGTAAAATTTTAAAAATCGTTCGCCAAAATCTCATATTTATCACGCACTATCTATATAGAATTAGCAAAATTTTTCTCTTGATATTTTGAATGAATACCTATGAATAACATTTATTACTTTTAAGACCAGTCTCAACTACATGTTTTACATTTATTATTTTTTTTATTATTATTTATATTTCTTAGTAACAAGCAGTCTAGAATATGGGTAATAATTATCATTATAAACAGCTCTCTTTAAAAATATTCATTTCACCAACAACAAACATTATTACTTAATATATTGGCCTGTGTATTTTTTTTTCTTTTGGAAAATGATCAATTATCATTTTTATTTTTTGTTTTTAATTTTTTTAAATAATATAATTCGCATTTCATACAAATATATGTTTATTCCCATTTTTTAGTTTGTCCCTGTTTTTCTTAGTATTTATTTGAATTTATTATTATTTTTGATATTGTTTGTGCGTTGTATTGACTCAAACCGATACATAGGGATTCTTGTCTTATTTTTTATTACTTTATTCATTTAATTTAATTGACTTCGATTTGTTAAAATCCGATTTTTTTACGATCCTCTTTTTTGGGGGGCGGGGGGATGAATTGCATGAATTATATTGTTTAAATGTGTTATGCTGTACATTTTTGATTTTTGTTTAAAAAATTGGTCGATGATCCAAGCAGGATTAAAACTAAATATTGTTAAATGGTATTTTTTTTAAGAACATTAATTTATTTTAGAATGTTTTATAAGCTAAATAATAAATTATTATTAATATTCTCAATATTCTAATTATATTTATACATTTTAATCTTATACTGTTACCAGTTGTAAATTAAATCAAATATCTTTTACCTAATAAGACATTCCATTGTATCCCATCCTGCTTGGACCTTTCACCAAAAAAGATTAGTTTACCGCTTTTGCTTCATCGTTTTAATTTTTTTTATTTCTAGATAGAAAAAATCACCTTTTAAAACTTATGCTCCTTAATATTCTGCATTGAGGAGCTATTGCTGATTCTAAGCATCTTCTTAGCATCTCCAATCATACCTTTAGACTCCTTCATTGATTCCAAAGCCTCCTTCTCTTGTTTCAGTACGATCATCTTTTGTTTCTCCTTCAATTCCATCTCCTTCTCGGTAATTTCGTTCTTCTTGTTATCGTCTCGTTCTTCGCTTTTACTCTTGTCACGCCAACTTTTCTCTGACCACCACTTCTTGTAATCCTTTTTGCTGCTTAAGGTGGAATCTCCATCTTCGTCCTCTTCTGTTTGTGGTAGTTTCTCGTATTTGTAACCTTTGGAATGCTTACCAATGAGGGGAACGGTTTCCAGTTGTGTGACAATTTTCTGGGCACATCTGGAACATCAAATATCTTTTGAATTGAAATAGTTTTTGATCTTCTAAAGATTGAAGCTTGATGAATTCAGATGAAGCATCGGTTTCCAAGGATTTTTGAGCTCCCCTTGGAAAAAGTTGGCAAATTTTATTTTAAATTACAATCAATTGATTCAAAAAACTTCAATCCTCTATCTCTTATAGTATCGAAGATCCTAGAGACCTTAGAAGTTGAAAATTTGTATATGCATTTCAAAGAAGGTTTCAATGGCTACTTATGCTAAAAGAGGCATTCGATTTTCAATAAAATCCATCCAACATTTTGCTACCTTCACTTTTTATAGCAAGCTTACTTAAAAATGTTGTAATTCTCTGAGAAAATGCTTTAAATAACCAGTTTTACCGAGTACACAAATTAATTTTATATTTACCATGTTTAAATTTACCCACAATGACAATTTAAATTAGATTTACTTATACGAAAAGAATTTAAACCCAATCAGAACTATTACAATTAATTTGAGGATTTTAGGTATCCGTCTGAATGCGCCTATACCATTTTAAATCAAAATTTCATCACGTAGCCTTCAAAATCCTCACTAAATTCATTATTAACATCAATATTTCCTCGTAAAAATTAAAATAAATAATACAAAATTAAAATACCTTATCCTAGTTGATGCTGGAGGTATATTATGGCTAGGACTTGCAACCGGCAGCTCCTTAATTGGCGGTAATCTGTTGACGACAGGTTTCTCACCCCTATTGTACTCTTGAAGCTTGATCTTCATGGCGTGCTGTTGAGATTTCCTCAGAGCACCCGTTGGTTGTCTTGGATATGCGCCCAAACAGTGGCCACCGCAGCAGGAAATGCCGTTTCCTTCGGAAGAACATGATGTGGAGGATATGGATGAACCGCCGCTGCTCACGCTGTATAAGCTGTCGGACTGGGGTACCGAAGAGGTTCTTGAATTGACCGAGTATCCGCTGACGGATTGTGGTATCAAAGGACCAGTCTGTTGAAAGAAGGAGGAAAAAACTTGGGCAAGATATTTTATTAATTTTACGTGTAGCAAAGTTTATTTAAAGGAGATGTCACCGTGAAATTTTAGTTCATATATTGTATGACCCACAAAAACAGGTTGATTCATTTTCAAGCTTCACCATGAGGAGTTCATTTATTATTATAGATAGAGGGTAGGTATGGTGAGAGTCAAAAACGAATCAGCCTCTATATCCACAGATTAAATACAGTTTTTCAGGCATTGCTTTTTTAATTTGAGAAAAATGAAGCAGCTCTGGTTTCTAATTCATTTAAAATTATTGATTATACACTTACCTTTAATCGTAGTATCTTTGCCCTGCATATGACGCAACGTAAAGGCAATAAACGCTGGGACACCGCTATCTGGATGGTTTTGACAAAACATTTCCTACAAACCACTTGGTGACCGCAAGGGGCCGTCTGCATTGTGGCTTTGGCATGGATGCAGATAACACACTGGAAACGAGGCGGTTATAATTGATTTAAAGCAAAAATATATCTAACTTTAGCATATACAGGCTGACCATAAAAGTTACTGTCAGACTTTTAAAGATGGTACACATAGAAAAGGTTGGCTGTTGTTAAATTATGAATTTTTCATTACAAGACAGTAGTTCTGAAGAATTAAATTTTTGTTTGATGTATAAAGTGCGGTCCTAAAGTGTCCTCCCCCCCTCCCCCACTATACGAGAGAAAATAATAACCACAACAAAGAAGGAACGTATGACAAATGCAGGATATATAACAATAAACAACAAGAATAATTTATGCTTTTGGAATTGAGATTTGACAGTTTGACGTTCTACATCTAGTGACGTTATATTTGCGTAAGTAAAATAATCTTTCAAATAACTTAACGGTTCTGTTGACGCACCTTCACAAATTTGTCTTAATGTGCCAAAATCAGAGTCTTTATCTAAAACACTTTCAAACCTTTCTAAAACACAAACATTTCTTGCATCTTCTATCGCGCATGGCTGTGCGTGAACATGTTGCACTATTTGCAAAGATTCCACTAACGACACCGAAGAATTTTGTAGTTTTTCTATCGCATCCGCTAGTCCCACGTAATTGTTCTGAATAATTTCCAAATCTGTTTTAACTTGACTAAGCTGAAATTTCAAACGGCTTACCTTGACAGCCGCAGCTTTCTTTGGGTCGAATTCTAAAATCACGTTCTTTATATTCTCAAAATATTTAAGATAATAAAATGTAGCCTCTAACCATGTTCCCCAACGAGTAAGCATAGGTTGTGGTGGTTCAGGAACACCGGGGCATAGTCTATGAAATTCCCGAATGCGTTTTGGGGATCTTACAAACACAGCTTTTGTATGTGCTATTAGAGCGTCTACCTCGGGATAACATTTTCTGATACTATCTGCTACGAGACTGAGAGTATGAATTTTACATGTAATATGCAACAAGTTAGCACAATGTTTTTTAAGAGATCGACCTACAGCAAGCATGTTTGCGGCATCATCACCCATAAACATCAACAGTTGATTTGTTGAAAGTTCAAACTTTTCCAATGTATTTAACACCAACATTGAAATTACTTCGGCAGTGCATTGTTGTATTCGTCTGGAAGCTAGTAAAATTGAGGGTGACGGTCGATGTGGTTCCATTGTGCGTACCATTACATTAACCACAGAATGTTTTTTACGATCTGTTGTTTCGTCCACACATAACCACAGTTTTTTATCTTGCAACTCCGATTTAATTCTTTTCTCGACATGCTCACGAGCAGACGGCACAACTCTCTGTAATGTTCTCTCACTTGGTAACTTAAAGTCCGAATATTCATTCCAAAACGAGACGTATGCTTTCTTCCTTAGTAAATGAAATGGTAAATTACATGCAATAAAGGTAACACATAAATTACATTAAAATTTGTCATAATCTCGTGTGGAATTTTTTTTTGAAACATGCCCTGCACTATTTACGTGCCGTAGACAATCACTTTTCGACCAACACATTAAATCTATTTTACACACTACACATTGAATTTTAGCGCCATCACACTTTAAATCAGGCATTTCTGCAATAAATTCTCTTATTGTGGTGGGTAAAGTGCGCCAAAGTAAACGAACCTACTGAAAAACACCAGAGAAACAAATTTTGTCCCAAATTACCCCATTTGCACTTTGATTTGTGACAGTAACATTTTCAAATAAATATTGGAAAAAAATGTATAAATTAAAAAGTAAGCAATAATTGTTGTCTGTTTTAGTGACATATTTTTAAATAATTCACTGTCATTCAGTTATAGTCTTTAATTCCCGAGTAATTTGCAAAAACCAAAAAAAAATGTCCCATATAATCCCATTTGACGTTACATATGCACTTCCGTAAAAGCAATCTTGTGTTTATAGGCGGGATTTTACTGATAAGACTATCGATATCTTCTACAATTTATTTAGTTGCAGACAAAAACACTCAGAAACTTGTTTGTTAACTTTCAAATCAAAGCATAATGATTAATGATTATGTTGGTGACAATTTATTTGAAACATGAAAGAAATATATGAAATTTAAATCCAAATTTTCCAAAAAGGTTAAAAATGGTATAGAGCTTGTATATAAAAAAGGAATACATTTGACGATATTAATTGATTACGAAATGTTTACGACTTGGATCTTTTCAAATAACAAATTCTGTATGCTTATTTTTATGGCACAAATTACAAATTACACAGATTTATACGTATGTAATAATGATTTTAATTAATTATAATTGAATAAACGTTTAAAACATTACGTAATATAATTTTATATATAAATATTATTTTTAAATACAGTCGAACTCCCACATATCCAACTTCCATATATCGAAAATCTCTATATATCGAACTTTTGTCAGGAAGCTTGGATTTTCATTAGAAAAACAGATTCTGCATATCGAATAGCATTTATATATCGAACAAAAATTTCCGCATAGAAGAAAATATGTTTACCTATTGAAGTCAACAAGCGCCAATGGATATCGTTCGTAAGAAGAAATATAAATGAAATAAGAAAAAATTGTTTCACCGATTCTTACTGCAATAGAAATTCACGGACGACCGGGCGGTTGTTTACGAAAAAGCAATAAACACTTGCCGGTCAGACATATGCTATTCTTAGCTTCTGTTTTTCGAATGCCTTTCCTAACTCGGTGCGAGATTTTCGCTTTAAATTCAGTTTAGCTTTAGATTTCTTATAGTGAACATGGCCCCTAAACGGAAATCTTGTGTGAAAGAGAAATTCAGCTTAATAAAAGACGTGGCAAAAAAATATGAAATTTCAAGTACGATATTTGAAAAATCATGATTCGGTTATTAAAACCCTTGAAAGTGTTGGAGGAGATCAGAAACGATTTAAATCCTCAAAATTTGACAAGATCGATGAAGCAGTATTGAAATGGCTAAAAATATGAGACAAGAACATGCTTATGACTGGGCCGTTCATTAAGGATAAAGCGACTGAATATGCTGCAAAAATTCAAAAAGCGACATGGCATCCAAGAAAAGGCAATATCGGGTGAAAGTGCTTGTATTTCGGACGCGCATTGTTCTCAATGGCAAAACATATTTCCGAAAACCATTTTAAAAGAATATCAGCCCGACAATGTGTTTAACCGTTGAAACTGGTGTTCTTTCAAGTGTTTGCCCAATATAAATCTTATTTTCAAACACGATAAATGTTTTGGAGGAAAACAGTAAGGAATCACACGGTTGTTGTTTGTGCGAACATGACCGGTAAGGAGAAATTAAAACTCCTTGTGATAGGAAAAAATAAACAGCCGCGTTGTTTGAAAGGCGTGAACTCACTTGAAGTTGGCTATGATTTTAACAAAAAATCATGGATGGCAAGAGAAATTTTTGAGAAGTGGGTAACTAACTTTAATAAACGGATGATTCAACAAAAAAGACACGTGCTTCCTTTGTGGACAATTGCCCGGCCTATCCTAGTTTAATTGAACGAAAATTGACTTACGTTAAGCTCGTTTTTTCCCGCTAAATTACAACCCATGGACCAAGGGGTAATTAAAAATTTGAAAGTTACCGAAAACAAATTCTCAAGCGCTTGAGTTTTGAATCTACAGAAAGATTAGTAAATCTTCGATTATGTATAAACACATTAGCTAAAGTATGGGAGAATGATGTCTTACCCACTATGATAAAAAACTGTTTTGCTAAAGCTGGTTTTGTCGAAGAAATTTCTGAAGAAAATCAAGAAGAAGCAAGATGAAGAGCAAACAGATACTGAAAATATAAAAGAAGCATGGAAACAACTCGTTTCATTAGGACTAATAAATGACTGTATTGAATTCGAGCAATTTTTGCACGTGGACGAGAACTTAATTGTGGCTGATTACCCCACCGATCAGGACATATTGAACGACTGCTTTGATCAAGATGAACCCACAGATAATGACAGCGAAGATGAATTAATTGAAAAACCATTTAGAAAACAAGCAATGGAAGCATTCGAAACTGTCTGACACGGGCTTGAGATTTATGTATTTCTGACGTCCCTGAAGAAATTTTTACCTTTTTGAATAAAAGTGGACATTATTTTGAAACGGCTTCGGCAAAAGAATATGCTCAAAAAGATATTAGGGACCACTTTGTTCAAAAGTAACTAAAAACTTATTTTCGTTCTTTGTGCATGGACCATACATTTTTTAGTACATTATATTTGTAAATTTTTTTAAATAAATTTCTTTGATAGTTTATCTTCTTCTTTAACCCTGAAAATGAACTATGTATAATTGTCTTTGGTAAGAAAATTATGAAAAATTTGTAATATGTATTTCTGTATATCGAAATTTCTATATATCGAATTTTTCAAGTTCGACTGTATATTTTTGGATGTTATACAGCTCCTATAGTGTTCTTGAGATTTTAACAAAGTACGAAATTGAACTTTTGAATTTTGAATTGTGTATTTTAGACAAGGATATTATAACATATTAGGACTTACCTCTTCTTCCTGACATGTTGCTAATTCCGGTTCGCTTTCTTCTAATTTACTTAGAAGTTTGTCCTGAAAATAAAAAAAAACATCAAATATTTGCATAAAAATATCATCAAAAATATTTTAGCAATATGATAGCCCTTGTGTCGAAAGATACTTTTGAAAATTTCGGCCATGTTGGACGCTCGGTTGTTGTTTAACAGTAAATAAAGGCTGCGAAAGCGGAGAATAATTTTTGGAACATGGAATATACAAGGTCTTTCAACAAAAGTAGCAAAGGAAGCTTTAGGGGTACTATAACACTAAAAAGACCCAAAAACCCTATTGGTGGTATAAAGATATAGAGGCACATATTCAAGAAGAAAGATCTAAATATATCCAGTACCTGAACACTAAAACAATCGATGACAAATTGAAGTATA
Source organism: Dynastes maya (assembly GCA_029619315.2). Classification (NCBI taxonomy): domain Eukaryota; kingdom Metazoa; phylum Arthropoda; class Insecta; order Coleoptera; family Scarabaeidae; genus Dynastes; species Dynastes maya. The sequence goes on from JAROYE020000006.1 coordinate 49,601,768, forward strand.
ATGAAAAACAAGCAAAAATCAAAAAGATGATCACAAAGAAGAAGAACGAAGCACGGGAAGAAAATTGTAATAGGATAAATACATACCTCGGTGGAAGACAAAGCGGTGAAAGCTGGAGATTTATGAAGTCATTGCGATAAGTTGCGGCATTTGAAAAGTGCAGGAGCAGAGGAAGTTGCACATAACCTGCTTGATATTTCCACAATTTTGGGCGCCCCTAGCATACTGCAAAGTGATAATGGCCGTGAACTCTGCAATCACATCATTCAAGAAGAATGCGAAATGTGGAGTGAATTGAAGATAGTTCATGGAGAGCCGAGACATAGCCAGTCGCAAAGCCCTATGGAGCGCGCAAATCAGGACATTGAAAACATGCTGACGACTTGGATGGAAACAAATCAAACTGCACTGGTCTGAGATTTGTTCAATTCATGAAGAATAGAGTCCATCATGAAGGCATAAATTGCAGCCCATATGAGGCCATGTTTGAGGTTCCAGCAAAAGTCGGTCTTACAACATCATCACTTTACTTTACTGATGTCATCAGAAACCTGGAATCTGAAGAAGATCTGGAAACCTTAATCGACTCTTCTTCAGGTGCTTTAGTACAAGATGAAAATGGACAAACAGAGAATGGTGAAAAGGAAGTTGGACAAACAGGGGGCGGAGATAGTGCTGTAGAGGACATTTCGGGGGAAAATATGATTTCAGACAAAATCAACATTATTCAAAAGATGAGGCTAATGTCTGAATCGAAGTTTCCAAGAGGCAAGAATGGAGATACCGTAAAAATACGGGTTCTTGATGTCGATAGGGGTGGAAGTGACTCCGGGAACATTCTTGGAGTCATTCTGCAGATGGATGCTGATGGCAAGATGTATGAGATTGCGCTTACGTTTCCTTTAAAAATGTCGCAGTTAGGTACGTCGCGAAAACGACCAATGGCAGACAAAGTTAAAAACTTTAAATACATGCTGGGCTTAATTTTTGATGGCGCTAAAATTCAACGTCTAGTTTGTAAAATCCCTTTAATGTGTTGGTCCAGAAGCCATTGTCAACGTCACATCGAAAGCAAACAGCATTCTTCTGCAAAAAGCGACATACGAGACCAAGAAAAATTTACGTTTGATTTATGTGTTACTCTTATTTTATGTAATCTATCGTTTCGTTTACTAGACAAAGAAGCATTTTTCTCCTTCTGGAATAAATATGCGGACTGTAAATCACCTAGTCGGACATCGATACGAACTGTAGTGCCATTTGCTCGTGAACATATAGAAAAAAGAATGAAAACGGAATTGAAAGATAAAAAACTGTGGTTGTGTGTGGACGAAACAACAGATCGTCAAAAACATTCTGTGGTTAATGTAATTGTACGTACAATGGAACCACATCATGTGTAAACTTTTATGTGTTTTATGTGTTCGCCACGCCTCTGGCTGTTACCGCATATTTGTCCAGGTTAGTTATGAATTATATTTAAATTCTGATTTGTTTTAACATGAAAAATATTAAATCCCATCAATCATTTGTTTATTCTTTTAAAAGCCGGTATTCTAAGAACCACCAGGTTCGTTTAATTACCTTTTTCTTTTGCTTTGAACCTTTTGGGTACTACACAATCAAATAATGCAAACGATGATGAAAATATGAACATAAATTCATACTTCATTGAAAGGTATAATTATAAAGATGGCTCTTAAACGTTGTAGTGATCCATTGTGTTCATGCTTCATTGAAAAATAATAAAAAAAATCATTTTTAACGTCTATCGTAATGGGACGCAAAATAGACGTTTTATTACCTGAGGAAATGAAATATTGAACAAAGGGAAGGTATATTTGAAGCTGTCATTTTACAATGTACATATGTATTTGATTCTTTTTTTCTTGGGTGTTTGTGAGCATGCAATGGTTACTATGATCCGAACGGTTTTCTAAATAATGACATATATTCTCCCGATCAAAAAAAAATCGTCTCCTGTTATTATTGTCATCGTTCTTTTTTGTTTGTTTGTAAAGTGCTAGTGAACTTGGGACAATATTCACGGTCACCTTGCACCTATAAACGGGAGACGTGCCGATTGAAATGATGCAGTAGTATCTGCGAGATTCGGAAAAAAACAAGGCTAATACCACAAAACAAGAAATAATTCGTTTCGAGATGTTTATTTTAGAAAATAATGGACGGTTTTCGGTGCTGTAAGTGATTAGTTAATAACAGGGTTCGCGTTGCATTGCAATACCTCAAACAAATCGAGACTCAAAGACAAAACAAATAAAAGAACGTAATTTTACCGGACCTCCGAAGTGAAAATTCTATATAAAAAGTGTTTCGTTGTGGTTTAGAACTTATCCGCGCTTTATAGAGATAGAGCTTAATTTAAGAGAGAACAATGGGTTTCAAAAATGGAGATATATTTTGGATTTTCTTGCTATTTTCATTGGCGTTTTTGGTTGGCGAAATCAGCGCTCTTTTCTTTAAGAAAATTGCCGATTTGGGTGTAAAGGGCAATGTTAGATCATCTAAAGTCAACGTTGATTTACTAGGGTATAAATTTGAAGCTGTAGCTGAGACTCCGGTGGGAGAAGATATCAAAGAATGCGATGCGTATTACATATTTAAAATGGGTAAGTAAAATTTTGTAGAATTAGCTTTTCGAATTTAAAAATAGTTATAGAATAGGGTAATTCAGCATTTTTTAAAAATTACCTAAAATATATAATGAATAAGAATGTTTGAAAATTAAATCTCGATTTTAGCGGCTTTGTCGATGGAAATTTTTTTAAGGATTCATAAAAATAAACATTTTTTTTGTCTTCCTCAGAAACGTATGTTTTATTTTCTTTAAAATAAAACATATCAACAAACACAACACTTAATTTTTTTTTATTCACATTCGCTGACTAAATGTTAATGGCAATTATTTTTAATAATATAAAATCAAATAATGTAACATGTAAAATTTTATTGTTTTTAAAATTTTTTAAAGTGTTGTGTTTGTTGAATGTTTTATTTTAAAGAAAATAAAACGTGTCCAAACAAAACGTTAAACATGTTTATTTTTATGAACTTTTACAAAATTTACATCAACAAAGACGCTAAAATCAAGATTCAATTTTCAAACTAGTTATAAGAACGGATAAAAAAGGAATTATTTTAATGAATAAGAATTGTACCAAAATATTTTTTAATTCAATTGTATTAATAAAAAAAAATTAAAATTGTGATTTTTGAATGGCAACCAAAACACTTGTAACGTCGTAATATTTACTTTTACAGGTACAGGGTATCCCCTGACATTATTGCCATAGCTAAAGGATGTTTTGCAAAATGTCTAATAAACATATGCCCAAATTCGTAACTGACCTAGGGTAATTTGAAATCTGAATTAATATCACGTAAAATCTCATTGAAAACCAGTTAGAAAGAAGATGCTTTACTGCATTAATGGCTGTATACACATATGAAAGTTTTCTCGGAACTGAAGAGCTAGCTCTGCTAACAGTCTCAGGATCATCACGAATATTTTGCGGAATCCATAAATCCTAGCAACAACTTGCTCTCTGTTTTCAGGATTTTCTGTATAAGCAATATTTTACCTTTACTTTTAACAAGACAGTACCAATACCTGCATTGGTAGGGTTTCCTAAAACTTGAAATGCCTGTAGCTCAGTTACGATAAAGTGTTCGTCATATGTTCATTAGACAATTTTTACTTGAAAAAGCTTAAGGAACATATCCTTAAGTTGTGGCAATCATGTCATGTGACACCCGGTATATAAGATATACTGAAATTGTAAAATTGCACCTAGTGTGCAAATAGTAGGAAGTTAAAATTTTCTGATGACATTATAGACATAGAGAATCTTTCAAAAATATGTGTGTAGATACAGGGTGATCGATAACTAGCGAACCAGGCACCCACTTTGTTATTTTAAATGGAACAGCCTGTATATTGTTGTGTTTTTAATTTACCCTACCGGAAATAAACCAATGTAATATGGGTTTTATATGTCTATTTCTAACAGATTTCGAGATATTTATTATTTTGTCATCAAATTTAGATATATCTATTTTCTTCCAAAAATCTGAAATGCTAATACATTCTAAATTTTTACGAGATTAAGTGGCATACTTTCCTCTATCTAGACGTGGTATTAGAACGCCTTTGAAATATACAGAGTGTGTAGTATTGAACACCAAACTCTACCAAATTCATATTTTTGTATAATGATGCATATGTCTAGTATTAAAGGTAAAAGAGATATTTACAGTTAAGCGCGAGTCCTGTATTTGGGTATTGAATCCAATTGATTTCTGGTGCTAGTACTGTTTGGTTACCATGGCAACAGTAAACAAAATATACTGACGTTGACATTTTTAAACTATTGATTCAAAATTTTGAGCCCAAGTAGCTACTTGCAGTCAAAGGTTAGTCTTCCACAAGTAGTTTCTGGTATTAATATAGTTTGGTTACCGTGACAACAGTAAACAAAACATCCTGACATTGACAATCTTAGACTGTTGATCCAAAATTTTGCGACCAAGTGAAGAAGAGTTAGGCAATAGGTGTAATTTGTGATGTCCACAACCGAAAACATTTGTCAAATTAAAGCTAAAGTTTGATGCTACAGGAAACATTCATTCTATTGATGTAGAAACAAAAGAAAAACAAAATTATAATGCTACTGTATCTTCTTAGCGAAAAAGAACAAGGGAAACAGTATTTTAATAAAAGTTCATACACTACGAATAAACTTAAGAATCTGTGATTTTCATTACAATAATTAACAGCTATCGTGGTACGGATAAAATTTATGTTACTTTATGATTCTTCCGATGCTTCGTCTGCTTATTCCTGTAGTTTCATTCATTATTCGCTGACTTGTGCGTGGAGTTTTAATTAGAGATTCCATTACGAAAAATTCATTTTCTTCTTTTCCGGTAATTGATTTTTGTCGCTCCATTTTTTTTATAAGACACACGTTCCGTCCTTCGAAAAACTTGCAGCAAATTTTCTAACGAACGCTTGCCAGGATGATGTCTGTTAGGAAATTTTTGAGCATAAACCCTTGATGCCAACAAGCAATTTTCTAAACGCTCCCCGTAAGTTCTTATTTTAAAACGACTTTTAAACAATCTCAAAGAACGATAATGGTTTAACTAACTGGCAAGAAATGAATATTCGAAAACGAAAATGTTAAATTACTAAGAAAGTATAAGATATAAGTATAAGAAATCTTAATACAATTTTATAAATGGTTAAAATTAGAATCTAAATACGACAATGAATATAGGATGTTCAATTTAATATAAGAAAGTTATTTAACTTTAATGATAGTCCAAATCAAAAGTATATTTTTATCCACCCTGTATAATTTTGAGGGATCATTTTTATTTTATCATCAAGTCTTATGCTTTGATTAAAACTAAACACAATTAGAAAGTATCTAGCTCAAATACGTAAGACAGGCGTGGCTCTTAAATTTTGGTCTACATTTTCAAGAATTGTTAAATCTTTCAAAAACGGCTTGAGTTAGGTATAAGAAACATAACAGTAACTTGCCTTTATTTAGCCCGCACTATTAAAATATGCAATAATATACAGGGTATTCCATTTAAATTTTCACAACTTTGGTATGTAACTTCTTTTTGAGTCACCCTGTATATTTCAAAATAATTTTAAAACTTGCTCCCACTGAATCTACATAGCACTTAATAAAAATATTTTAAAAATATTTTGCCGTTTTTCGTATATAAATCGACGCGAATGTGGTACCTCATCCTGTAGATCCTTAAAATGTTTTTCTTTTTGTAAATTTCAATACCTTTATAACAACGTTGTTTACAACTTTGATTGACCTTTTTGGTTGTCCAACATATACATACATAGTTGATTACAATCCCTACACGGTGTTTTATAAGTTCCTGATTTATTCATGTTATCTGCATTGTTGTACGTTGTCATCCTATAAAATATAAAATTCCATCCGAGTCAGATGCAGAGGTAATCCATCGTATCTTTTAATTATTAATGAGACATTGTTTGTCCGCCTGGCGAACATACATTTTAATTAAAGATACTTGAAAATCAATATTGGCGTGTGTAACGTTACAGTGACATGATTTTTCCTCTGTAAAAGGCGACCCTTTCCAATTCGTTTTCTCCCCCAAAAAATTGTATAATTCAACCTAGTTAAATTGATGATAATCAAATTGCTAAATCTACGGATTGTTTGCAGATTAAGGTCAATCCTAAATGTTTGAAACTAAGAACAACAAGAAATGTCAAGTACACTCATCGGTACAAAGACAAGGTTATTCGGGATCACGCTATTTCCGCATGATTTATTGTCTTGTTTTTCTTTTTTTCAATTTAATATTACTTTTTGTTGTTCTTAGTACAGGAGTATGTTTCAACAATGCTGAATGTTTGTAGGGCAAGGCAGTGCTTCTTTTAATGTCGTCGCTATAATTGAAATAAAATTTATTGCTCATATAATGAGGAGTGTAATTTCATTAAGATAAAATCGCTATTGGAAAAGGGTGTTGTAGGAAATAATTAAGGAACAAAATTACCTTCTTCTTAGGACATTTATCGTGTTCGGGCTATAATTAAGGTTTGAACTTTTGATCTTCTGTTGAAAATCAATCACAAAAACTCCTAAAACTTATTTGTACGATGAAATTGCATATATTATTATTATTATTATTATTTTCGTCGGGTCATGGCACATATGCCTTTAATCACTGCGACCTTAATAGATCTATTGTAACAGAATGCCTTTATGTGTGTTAGAATAGTTGGAGGCTTTTAATAAACCTTAGTACTACTCTAGGATCTGCTTCCTTCAGTTCAGTAAGTGCAAGAAATGGCCTACTGAAGGTGTCGTGTGCGACTGATGGCAACACATTCACACAGGATGTGTTCTGCCGTCTCCAGATCTTCTTAGCATAGACGGTAGATTTGATCTTCAGATTTTCCAAGTTTAAATAGGTGATATTTTAGGGCTACATGGCCTGTCAGAAATCCCACCAGTAATCTGAGATCCCCCTTGCTGAACGTTAGCACTATTTTTGCTGTCTTTGACGAGCCTGATATGAGTGCTTTCGCCTGTTTTTGTCCTGGAACATTATCCCAGTGCAAGGCCTTTTGATTGTCCTCCCATATCTTAATAGCTTGTTTTATATGGTTCTTTTGATGACCACGGAAGGGACTAGGACCAATGAAAGGTATATTCGCTGCCTCTTTGGCAAAAAAAAATTACATATAGAACAGATATTCGCCATTCGAATCTTGGGTTTAGTGGCTTATTAACACCGCCAAAGCATGTCATAAAGTTGACGACTGGCATCATCGAAGAGCGGTGAGATTTTCAAGTATCGTTGGTAACGTTCATGCCCTATTTGATATCGGAGAATTTTGAATCGTTTACTGTAAATTCAAAGAATTTAAGGTTTAATATCCCTAATTTTTCTTATATACTTCATAGAAATATAATAAGATGCTACAATAATTTTTGTAATTGTACTACTAGATGGAAAATCCCCGTAATTCTAAATCCAACAAACAAAATGGAATCTAATAACACCATTTCTTAAGCTAATCAAATTATAGAAGCAATTAAATTCTCGTTGCCCAATTAAATCGCGTCGTATAACCTGTTGAACGCATCTACCTGGACGGCTTTCGGCTAAATGACTGACTAAATGTTTTATCCATCGAATGTCAACCAACGGTAGCGCGTTGTTGCTTATATAAGAGCCCAAATTACCAGCCACCACTAATTTTCGTCCTACGTAATAAATGATGAACTAAATGGTCTCCTTTTTTTTATTACTGGTAATATTTGGAGATCGTAAGCTTTTCTAATTTGGTCGTGTCTTTCTTCAGTTACTAAAATTATTTTTTTATGTTTTCACAAAGACATTTCTAATTATAATTTAGAGTAGGTTAAAGACATTTGGTATATAGGCTTCCGCGGTCGTCAATTACACTATTTTGTTGGTTTCTGGGCTGCAACCGCGTCGTTTCATCCACACTCCTATGGGATATCTTTAGGGCATCTATTGGTTGGCGGTTGGTATTGCAGCAATACCAGTCGCAGCAACAGAAGCGATAATGACGCGGTTCCTGTCTAGAAACCAACAAAATAGGTTAAATATGTTTTTCGTTGTTCTCTTTCTGAAAGAAAAAAGCAATTCTCACTAAACAGATTTTAAACGTGTGATATCAGCACATAGAAAAATGGTATCAGAATGGAGATGGTCCTGGACTCGGTACGTTGCCTCTCCATGGTTTATCGGATTATGATCTGACTTTCGCCAATTTTGAAATTGTACATAATGACCCACTTATCAATAGAGTTGCTCAATTTGCGCCAACAGCCAGTGGCGGGCGCATAAAAGTTTACACAAAATAAATGGTCAAAAATAAAATATAATACGTGCTCAAACACTTACCGTCTTAAGAGTCTTCCGTGAAATCACAAAGTGAATAATGTCTGTTAAATATCCGCAACATTAGATATGTTTCCACAGTTGTTTCGGCAAACCGAGTGCGGCGTGAGGAAAAGTGTGTTTATATGTTTATATGTTGTGTCATTGCTACGCAGTGGTAACTGAACTTCGCCACATTCATTTCTCCATGTATGTGCACTACTAATTTATATTTTATTTTAAAATTAATTAACAACCTAGATGTTTATAATGTTTTTGTTTCTACTTGTAATTTTTCTTTTTGGAGGAATGAATAAAGACGTTATTATTATTATTATTCTGCAGATAATCTCTATTTTAGCCTCTTTACTGCATTATGTACGGATATGTCGTACTGTTTTAAACAAGGTAAGCGCAATTAATAATGTGCATAATATGCATGTCAAGAATTCTAAATAAAAAATGCTTTATTTTAAGAAAATAAAACTATGGATTTATAAACAAATACCTAGACGCTTTCTGTAATTAAGAAAACTATTTACAATCCTCAAGAAAATATTATTTTGTGTTATAATGGCCATTTACTCATACTAAGAATCGCTTTCTTCAAAACGTTTCTCTGAGCGTGGGTGTAGTCTGCTACCTTGAAGTGTTTTTATTTACCTTAGCTAAAACTTGTTTCTGTTACCAAAAATGGACCAAGTCTCCTTGAAAAATAAATTATTAATGAATAAGTCAACTCTGAATAGAGTTGACTTTACCCCCTGTGAACCAAACTTTTCTTTGTATAAATCGCTTGTTGATCCACTTTTTAAAATTACAGAAATTATCCGCTTCATGTCGATTAAGATTAAAACGGCTTTTTGGGTCAATTATTTATTGACGAGCTTCACCTCGCGCAAGGGGGCGAAGCGAATCAATAGAAAATAAAAAAATTGAGGTAAAAAAAACATGAGAAAAACAAAAACAATGTTAACCGATGGGATAATAATTACAAAATAACGCATATTTTTTGGCAATTTTTTCAGATAAATCAAAAAAATGTTTCACACCAAAATTTGATTCGTTTCACCCCAGTCTACGGTACCACCTCGTATCATTCTTACCCAATTCTAACTTCTTTATTTCATATGTATAGCCTACTTAAAATTATTTATGCACAATCAAAATTTTTAAATGCCAACAGTTAGATTGTAACATATTTTTGGTCTTTCATTAAAACACATTCACTCAGATGCAAAAAATTCGATCTATCTGAATTTTTCTACGTAAAGAAAAAATGTTTTGAGATACAATCTTAAGGTTTATGATAAATTTAAGAGAATACAGATAAAATTCAATAAAAAGCACATTTTAAATAAAAAACAAAATAATTCAGAAAATTAAAAGGGTCTCATTAGTAAAAAAAAGCAATAATAACAAAAAATTGGGAATAATACCGAGTATTTTCACCTCGGGCCCTTCTGACAGCTTGCATATGTCTCGGCATGGAGTTAATTAAATTTTGATCCAATTTTTCCCATTTCGCCTGAAGAGCCGCAGCAAGTTCAGCCAAATTGTTTGGACGGGGTATACGTACTCAAATTTGTCTTCCTATTCTGTCCCAAAGATGTATAAATGTAAATATTCGTTGACGATCTGAGCACGGTCTGGACATGCGTTGTTATCCATAAAACTGAGATTAGGCCTTATAAATCGAGCAAAAGGAACAACTTGCTCTTCTAAAATGGTGTTTATGTACCTTACAGCCGTCATAGAACCTCCACCAACCACCACCAATTTAGTACCAGCTTCGCTACTTATGCCAACCTAAACCATAACGGAGGCTCCCCAGCAGCGAATTCTTTCCACAATATTGCATTGAGCAAATCGCTCTTCCTGTCTTCTTCAAATCCTTTGCCAGCCTCCAGATCTTAGGCAAAATCTGGATTCATCCGAGAATAATACATTGCTCCAATCGGATCTTGAGCAAAAGCTAGTCGAGCTCTGCGATGTTCCACAGATAGCTGTGGACTTTGGGCTGGTCTTCTAGACATAAATTAGCTTCGGTTAGTTTTCGAATTTGCTTACTTGCACATTTCTCTCTTCACTCAGTTGATTTGCCACCTCAACCGATCTTAGATGCCTATCCATCAAAACTGAAGGAACCACTAATCGATCCTGTCGTCTGGATGTTGCTCTTCTCCTGCCTGATCCTGGTCTCCTAATATAGCTGCTCGTTTCATTAAAACGCTGAACGGTTCTTTGGATTGCTAAACGAGTAACGCCTAGTACTTGAGCAACATAATATTGGCTATGGTCATCTTGAACTAAAATCACTGCCCTGGTTGCATCCGTTGGAGTTAAAGACTTTAGAAGTTTTCCACTTTAAACACTTTTTAACCACAAATTTGTTAACAAATCAATCTAAGTCCAGAGTTTCAAAATACAAATAAAGATGAAACAAGTAACGGATCGAATTTTTTGCATCTGAGTGTATGTTTAAACAGATATATTTAAGTAACTGAATGCTTCCTGTCAAAAATTATTTGTTTCACTCATAAAACATACGGTTTACACAAAATGTAACTACTACGATTTGTATATGAAGAATTATGAGTAATTATCATCGGGGTCAAAGTAGAGACATCTGTCCTAACACGTATAGTAACAACGCAATTTATCTTAATCACGATTAACAATTTCCACAACTGCTGTAACAGATTTTCTTTTAACATTGAACCAAAAAAAAAACATGAGAAATGCGATATAAGGACAATTATGAAGTGGGATAGTAAAATCTTAATGAACATGGAAAAATTACGGATATACAATGAAATGACCAGAAATGTTACTTTTGTTTCTATTTTAGCAAGCACTGGGGTAAAAGTTCGTTCGAAACCTAAAGGAAATTGCACCAATTGCTGCAAGAGTTCACGAAAAGATGTTAGATTGAAACTATTCACAAAGAGACGTCTTCAAAAGCCTTTAATTCTACCCCAAGTAAGGAGGAAAGGAACCTCCTACAGAAGCCTATATAACGCAACCAATATCATAATCTATATCCATGGATATATGGAAATTACAGAAGCGGAAGGACCAAACAGCGTAAAGAACGGCAAGACCAATTCGTTTGGATTCTCCAAAGATTAGTCGATAACTCTTCTTTTCATTTTCTATTGCAGCATATTTAAGCAGAAATGAGAATATTGCAGTCATTATAGTGGAATGGCCTGAATTAAGTAATTTCCTTTATTACAAAGAAGCTGCGACGAACGTGAAACTAGTAGCTAAAATCTTAGCGAATTTCTTAGAATCATATATCGATGATGGTGTCATTGATATATTAAAAGTTCATGTGATTGGATTCAGTTTAGGAGCACAAGTTGCAAGCTTCATTGGAAAATATCTCAGGAGAGATTTGAGATTACCAAGAATAACTGGATTGGATCCAGCTTATCCAGGTTATGACGATGGTAAATTGGAAATCAAGCTTCTGGTCTTCAATAATTTCTTTGGAATCTCATCTTTTAGTTAGTGAAGACCAAAGAATCAATCCTAGGGATGCAGAATTCGTTGATATAATCCACACTGATGGTGGTAGGATTGGATTCAACAATTCGATTGGGCATTTAGATTTCTTCCCTAACGGAGGAACCTATTACCAACCAGGATGTGAATATAACATTTACGATGACGGTAAGTCCAAAATAATCGACTGGATTGAATTGGATGAAGATAAATTGAATTAAAATCTACACAGTTTCTTGCAGTCACAACATGGCCTATAAACTGTACACAGAATCGATTAATTCCCCATACAATTTTCCCGCTGTAAAATGCCACATTCCTGCCTATAGCAGGTACAGGGTTTGTAATAAGAGTGATATTGTTTATATGGGGTTTGCAGCTGATCCGAAGTAAGCTTTGGGAAGGTTCTTTGGAGGATTATAATCTTGGAATTCGTATTTTTAGAGCTCGAGGATCTTATTATTTGAAGACCAATAAGGATCCTCCGTATGGTAGAAGCACTTTTGATATAAATTCATAAGTTTTAGGATCTTAATTTTGTATATTGTAATAATTAATGAATAAATCATTTGTCATTTGGATTTTGTCTCATTACATTGAAGAGAAGAAGCTTTTATTTGATTCTTGACTCAAACAAATTTGCATTCAATGAAGCAAATCGTAATTTTAAATGGCGGTAAAGGAATACCTTTTTTTGACATCGTATCATATGATCTCTTGAAACAAATAATATCAAGTTTGATTTGAAAATTTATCTGTTTGGATTTAACAATACAATTCCTTCCTTTAAAGAACTTCGTCACGTTGAAACAAATATATTTTTTTTTACCATTTATTTGACTTCATCTTTTAATGGCGAACGTTCCCAAAATTGGAACGTACTAAAAAATTTAATTTTTATTGAATTAATCATATTATTTGCGTATGTTTTAAAATATACATAGATGTAAGCTTTTCTCATTGTTAATTATAGAAATTTTATGCAAATAATATGATTAATTCAATAAGAAATCGATTTTATTGTGTTCCCATTTTGGGAACGTTCATCCGTTAAAAGGTTAGATAAATAGGTATTTGCTTAACAAAATACTTCTGTGGTTTGAAGTATATGCTGTTAGTTTAGTATTATTACTCCATTGAAATGGTTAGTACGATAGAACTTATGATTCTCCTTGTACACATTAATAAATAACGTTAAGTTTTTCTTGGCGGATTTTATTTAATCTCTCTTGTTCCAGGTGGAACAGGAATGAAATTCCGCCAAAAACCCAAAGGTAAATGCTCCAATTGCTGCCCAAGTTCCCTCCAAAGCATCCAACTAAAACTATTTTCAAGAACCCGCCCAGAGAGGCCATTTTATTTACCCCACGTGAGGAAAAAAACAGCTCTGTATAGAAGCTTGAATAACTCCACGAATGTAATAATCTACATTCATGGATTCATGGAAATTACAGAAGCAGGAGCTGCTTATAATCTGAAAAATGGTAAGATGGTCTCTAAATTTCGTCGAAGTATAATTCCTGATTTTAACTTTAGCGTATTTGAAAAGAGATGAAAATTACGCAATCATCTTAGTAGATTGGTCAGAATTAGTTAGTTTTCCGTATTATTTCGAGGCTATAATGAATGTGAAACCTGTAGCTAAAATCTTGGCGAAATTCTTAGAATCGTACATTGACGATGGCGTTATTGATATAGAAAAAGTTCACGTGATTGGATTCAGTTTAGGAGCACAAGTTGCAGGTTTCCTTGGAAAATATCTCAGAGGTGACTTGAGATTGCCTAGGATAACGGGATTGGATCCAGCTTATCCAGGTTATAACACTGGTAAATTCAAAAATCTTCTAATAAGTGCTTATAATATGTAGACATGCTTGTTTTCAGCAAGTGAGGACCAAAGAATCAATTCTGAAGATGCTATTTTCGTGGACATCATCCATACTGACGGTGGCAGTTTTGGCTTCATCAACCCAATTGGACAATTGGACTTCTATCCTAATGGCGGTACATATTACCAACCGGGGTGTAGCCATTCATATTTACGCAAAGAAAATCGGATTTTCGAACTTGGTAAATGGAAAGACTTCATCGAAAATCGAGAATTAATATAAGCATGTTTACAGCTTCCTGCAGCCATAACTCCGCCCACAAATTCTACATAGAATCTATAAAGTCTCCGTATAATTTTCCAGCCATCAAATGCTACTTACCGTCAAATGGTGGGGAGAGGAGATGCAATGAAAGCGATATTGTTTATATGGGATTTGCAGCCAATTTCAAGTGAGTCTATTACAATTATTCCCATTTTTTTTTCCTGGGGGATGCTAATCTTGGACCTTGTTCCATTTTAGAGCAAGAGGATCTTACTTTTTAAAGACAAATATAAGTCCTCCGTATGGTAAAGGATCCAACGACATAAATTCACAGTCTTAACATCGAGAATATCAGCCGATTATCACTCTAGTCCTGGGATGGAGCTATGTCATCATAGACATGTTTAAAGTCAATTCATTTTAAGTGATTTGTAATTTAAATTTAATAGACTTGTTCCAACAGAAGTCATCAACTAGTCAGACGCGATTCGATTGGCCAACAAAAATCCGAAGCTGTTTTCTAACTGATTTCACAGTATATGATTGGCTTTGATCAGTTTGTGATTTCTGTTGAACCAAAGCTAATAAATAGATGAATGTCAATGTGACGTCTTATTTCAAAATTATGAACTTGTCAAAAATCCTATCTCAAAAACGCATCTCAAACCGAATAAAAATTTCCTGTTCTAAGCCACAGCTAAACCATGCTGAATAGAAGCCTTTTCCAAATCATCACCAGAAGCTATGGTAAAGGCGGAGCCATTAGCGAGTTAGAGAAAGATGCCCGCATCAAAAAGAAGATCTTAATAGATAAATTTAAGCAAAAAGCCGTAAGAGTAGCTGTTCTGGGAGCTTGCACACCAACTGGGGAAGCCCTATCTTTGCTTTTAAAGGCCAATCCTTTAATATCTCACTTATATCTTCATGGGGATGCCGCACGTGGTGTTGCGGCAGATTTGGCTTCGATAGATACGAGAACTATGGTGTCGGGGTATTTTGATAATGATATAGAGAAGGCTGTAAGGGTAAGTTGTTCTAAGGTGTTGGTGTTAATAGTTCAGCAAAACTTTACAGTATCTTTTTGGGTATGTTTAGAGAGCAGAGATCATAGTAATACTGCCAGAGAACCGGCATGGTGAAGCCGTTTCCCTCCCGGAAGATAAGTTCCGTCACGAATACGAGAGACTAATCAAAATAGCTAGAACGTGCACGATGTATGCTCCAAAAGCTTTGCTGTATATATGCGTGCCTCCAGTTTCTATGTCTGTACCGTTAATAGCTGCTATTTTCAAGAAAACTCATTGGTATCATCCTGGAAGGATCATAGGATCTGTTGCTTTCCATCAGGTACTGCTTGTCAAAATTGCGTTGAGGTATCCAGCGTTATACACATTTTTTCAACTTATAGGTTAGGTTAAACTCCTTGGTGGCTTTCCACAATGATCTAGATCCTTCAGGTGTTCACGTTCCGCTGATAGGTGGCGCTGATATCGACTGCTTGGTTCCCTTGTTTTCCAGAGCCACCCCTATCGGCATTGGTCCAGTTGAAGCTCGTTGCTTAACCAAAAGATATCGAAATATACAGGAAATCGACGACGTGACCTTTGAGAAAAAAGAATTAGAATTTGCTGATTTATCGCCGTTATCCCATGGGTACGCTTTGAATCGATCAGTAAGTACTATTGCTTTGGGTATATTGGGCGATCCGAATGCAGACATGTGTGGATTTATAAGGAGTAACGTGCTTAGAACTTGCAAGTAAGTGATTTTGGAAAATTTCCGAAGGATTCAATAACACAGTAGAATTGAAGATGTCAAACAATTTCTATTATGTTAATCTAAGGAACATTTTTATTCCATACTATACTCTTGGTTTCTGGATTGGAACCTCGTCGTTGTCGTAGCTTTTGTCGACGTTTCGTCCACATTCTTATGGGACGTCTTCAGAACTGTTACTGCACACTGACTGGGGACTATTCATCCCGAAGGGGTTTATATAGGGCTTGCTTCGGGTCAATGGGGCGGAAAAGTTATGGATATATGAAGCGTGGCGATTGCTGTTACCGATCGTATCGGCAAGATTCTCTTCAGGAACAACATAAAAACCATCTTCAAACCCAATTTCAAATTCTCAGATTACTTTCCCGTCAAAGATCGCAATCATCTAGAAGCCTCTGGTGTCTATCAGATTCCATGTCTATGTCCAAATCCAATTTAACTCTATCCGCATCTTATCTCGCAACCTTCACTATTATAGTAGAAAAAATCCGTGAATCTATAGAGATCTTCAAACATCCCAACAGTTTAAATCGCGAAGATGGCTACCCCTTACGTAACACGTGGAAATTCCAACTGATTACCGAAACAAGCCCTAAATAAACCCCTCCGGAATGAATAGTCCCCAGTCAATGTGCAGTAATAGCCCTGAAAATGTCCCATAAGAGCGGTTCCAATCCGGAAACCAAGAGTATAGTGTTATTGACGACCGAGGAAGCCTATGTACCGGACTTTTATCCTATTTTTAGGCATCTAGCTACAACTCTCCGAATGGGACCAGGTGGTGTGTACCATAATTTTGGCATTCCCCTACTAAGTCCGATGGAACTGCAGTTAATGGAAAAATCAATCCTAGTACTGGATGAACGTGAACGCCAAGCCCTTAACATGTTAGAAAATGTCGATGAAAGGAAAATTGCCATAAAAACCAGTTAAAATCGAACAGTATGAAATCCTAAAAGGTGTTTAATCGTGTGAACTCATTTGTTCTGTTTGTAAATTCGTGTAAAATAAATTTTTAGTAAAATCTAACCAGGTCTAAAAAAGAGTTTTTCGTTATTATCCGATGTCCTTCCATAAACTTTACGCGATACAATTTCCAAATACCAAGGTCTAAATAATAACCTCTAATTCCCAAGAAGAAAGATCGCCTTTTCATCTCGGGAGTGTGTAGAAAAGATAGTAAGATTTTTACGACCTACGTTATCCCTAAATTAAGTTATGTCAGTGCTTCTGTGAGGTCTAGAGTTATATGGAAAGTCGTAAAAGAATATAAGAGGTTTCCATGCCATTCGCTAGATTAAATATGAACGATCTCAAGTAAAATGAATTGAAGCACATGTACGGGTGGTGTAAGTACAAAAAATTATGAATAACATCAATAACACTGGGGAACAATTTGTAACACAATTTCTGTTGAGTTTGGTTTTTGAGCTGTTTTATAATTAATTAGGCATGCTGGTTTCAAAACTGTAGTTAGTTTTCTTCTACCACGTCAAGTTCCATCTCTACACCTTCTGAGAATGTGACCACTCTCCGCGAAATCGAGCATGGATCATAGGAAGCACTATTGCTCTCCTATTGGCTGATACAAACCTTCTCCGATGGGCGCCGGGTGAATGACGCATAGGAGAACAGCGAGAGATTTATACTTGTCTGGACTTGTTCAGTTACGCCTGAGATGCTGTAGTGAGACGTTGTGTGTCGCTCTGAAACGGTGCAGCCCATTCCGACGTGAAGTCTGAGTTCTTGTTTATATACAAGGCTAGCAGTGTTTATTATTTATTTATATATGAACTGAAATTTTTCCTTATGTTTACCTCTGCTAGTTCACGTCGTAAGTGCTTAAACAGCCCTGATTCGTTTTGTTACATACGTGGCAGTTTTAGTATTCCCAGTCGAAGGACAGACATCAGTGCATTTGTCAGGTAAGTCTATTGTGCCTATTTTAAAGTGAAAATTGGCGATCAACATAAATCATGGGCCCCTCACAAAGTGTGTAAGCAGTGAGTTGAGGGTTTACGGATGTGGACCAAGGGAACACGTGATAAACTTCCATTTGGAATACCTATGATTTGGCGAGAGCCCAGAGATCATTCAAGTGATTGTTACTTTTGTATAGTGAAAACGTCAGGATATAACAAGAAAAACAAATATAAACTAGAGTATCCTAGTTTATCATCAGCTATACGCCCAGTGCCTCATTCAGCCGAAATCCCAATGTACGTTTTAAATGAATTACCCTCTTTGGAAATACGGGAATACGAGTCTGGTGAAGATCAAATAACCCCAACGATGAAGATTTTGAAATTAAAGATGATTCCGTTCGTAATGGATTTGACCAGCATGAGTTGAATGATTTGGTACGAGATTTGGGACTATCCAAAAAAGCTTCAGAGCTCTTAGCATCATGACTGCACGAGAAAAACTTGCTTGAAAAGGGTGCTAAGGTATCCTATTTTCGATCAAGAGAAAATGCGTTTCTATAATACTTTCGAAGTGATGATGGATTTGTGTATTGCCATAACGTACATGGTTTAATGGAAGAGTTGGGAATTTCAGCCTATAACGCAACTGAATGGCGACTGTTTATCGATAGCTCAAAGCGGAGCTTGAAGTGTGTTCTCTTCCACAATGAAAATTTATTTGGTTCAGTCCCGATAGGCCATTCAGTTCGTTTGAGTGAAGAATATGAAGACATAAAGAGAGTCATTGATTTGTTGCAATACCACATGCACCAATGGATCATTTGTGTTGACCTTAACATGGTTGGCTTCTTTCTTGGCCAGCAACGCGGATATACCAAGTGTCCCTGCTTTTTGTGTATGTGGGACAGCAGAGCTCGTGAGAAGCTCGTGAAATCGAATTGGCTGCCATGATCTGACCTAAAACCTGATGATCCAAACATTGTACATCGGCCACTTGTCGACAGGAAGAACATTATATTTCCACCTCTGCATATCTCATGAAGAAATTCGTTAAAGCTTTGCCATTTGAAGGAGACTGTTTCAAGTATCTCATTTCGGCATTTCCTAGCCTGTCATTTGAAAAGATAAAGGCCGGTGTTTTTGATGGTCCACAGATTCGGCAGCTTGTTAAAGATGAACATTTCATCGAAACAATGTCAGAAATTGAAAAGAATGCTTGGTTGGCATTCGAAAACATTGTTAAAGACTATCTTGGAAATACACGAGCACAGAATTACGCCAAAATTGTCCAGCAACTCTTGGAGAGCTTCAAACTGCTAGGTTACAACATGAGCACCAATTTGCATTTTTTACATAGCCATCTTGTTAACTTCCCGGAAAATCTTGGTGCAGTCAGTGATGAGCAGGGTGAGCGATTTCACCAGGATTTGAAGGTCATGGAGGCACGGTATCAAGGTAGATTGGATGTACATATGATGGCTGACTATTGTTGGAGCATCGAGCGAGAATGTCCACAGATTAAACATTCCAGAAAAAGCTATAAGCGAAAATTTTTGCCTTAATATGTAATTACCGTTCCATAAAAAAAGAACTATTTGTATGAACACAATTTAATTTGCAGTAACTATTGTAGCCTTTGTATGAATAAAATTATTCTTTATAAACAGTATATTCGGTAAGTTTTTACTTTATTTTCCATTATATGCACAATTTGTATGACTTTTGAGGGTATTCTGTAGCTTAACAAGTTGACGTGATTGACAAAAACTGAGGTTATTTTTGGATCCAGAAGCCAAAAGTTAGTTGAAAACAAGTCACAGATTTAAGACAACTGAACTATTCCATATTTTCTTTAAAATACATTGAAAATATAATTGGCGCAGTCAGTAGGATATGCTAGGAACTTCTACAGATAGGAATTAATGGTATACTTACGATTTTATTGTTAAGATGTTGAAGTTCTCTTTCAGTTAAACGTCTCTTAGCATTTTCCTTCCGTTTCCTCTTGTACTGGTTGTACTTGTAAAACAGGTACATGCCGGGTAATGCTAACACCACAAACGGTTTCATTAGAGGACTGGACATAGGTCCTTGGGGCATCCTTTCTGAAAGTAACGGTAGAGACGAAATAAATGTACGGTAGTTTAATTTGCGAAACAGTTTAGACTGTAATTGGACGATATGGCTGAATAATATTGTTAGGGGACGCTTTTGATGAGGTGCATTTGTGAATTTAAGAGATGTTTCAATGGGAATTTAAAAATAAAAATAACAGTCTTCAAATTCATAAAAAAAAAGGATATTTTATACAAAAATAGGGCATGAATGCTATTTCCAAGTCAAGTAGGACATTTTATTAGATACTCAATACACTACCAGGTAATGTATTTATAAGCTACTGAATCAATAAAACCTATGTCGTTTACATTATTTTATTTGTATAGACGACATGACATTAAATTAGAAATGTCGTTGAAGCTAGCGGAATTAAACACTTTATCATAAACATTTTCAAAAGATGCCGATTAATATAATATGTTTTTTCTTTTTTTTTATTCACCATGTGTACTAATTTAACATTTTTTAAAATACATTGTACAGAAAAAATTAGAGGGCAGTGATGTCAAAGTGAAGTATTATTATGGGGTTTGTAAAAGTGACATTGTTAAAATTATTTGAGGAGTTTCTGTGAACTTAGAATAAAGCCATTGATAGTAAATTGTGTTATCAGCACTCCATCTCGTTAAAAAAAAAAAACGGTAGAATTGGTGTCAGAAGTGGGATTGTTCGTACAAGAAGCCGAGATGACCGAAAGGTGTATCGGGAAAATAAACACAAGGAACACTAGAAGGAGGCTAAGCCAAATGAAGGATCATCTGCGGTAGTTGATCCCATAGCAGAGTTAAAGGCCATGACACGAGAAATGCAAACCGATTTGGCCCAGAAGATGGAAATTGGACGACAAGAAGTAAAAGCTGGACAGCTGGACAGCTGGAACTTGCTCACAATTTCAAAGAGATAAGACAGGAAATGGGGCAAAGGATCGAAACCGTACAGGATCAAGTCGGTACCGTTCAGGAACATGTTAAAACCGTTGAGGAACATGTCAAAACTGTCGAGGAACATGTCAACCGGAAACTCGAAGATGTTTGGGATGTTCAAGAACGATTGCAGAAAACATTGCACGAACAGCAGAAAAAGTCAAAGGAGATGGACAAGCGATTTCGAGAACAAACGTCGAATTTGAAGAGTTTTGGCACCGTTCATATGGAAGGACATTCTGGAGCAAATAAAGCAACCAACGTTTGACGAAAAAATCCAATGGTCAACGTACTTCAGACAATTTGGTACGGACAAAGCTACGGCGCTAATCGTCGCACTGTGTGGTGACGCATTGAATATTTTACAAACAATAGGTCGCAGAGAAGCAGTGAGTGTCTGCAAGAATTCCGGGTAGATATCGCTCGTCTGGTCCGACTCGCGTTTCCGTCTGCTCCCGAACACGTCATCGAGCAGTTAACCGTGCAAGTCTTCGTTGATGGTGTCAAGGATCGTGAGACACAAAGGTCTTTACGTCTTTGCCGGCACAGGAACCTTTCGGATGCTCTAGCCCATGCACTGAAGTATGAAGCAGTAGGCGCTGCAGTAGCAAACGCACGGGTGCGACAAGCTGAAGTGACTGGAAAGTCCCAGGAAGATATTGTTGATATCACAACTGACGAAGAACCATTCTGATGGGGAAGTAGGCAGATCTGGGACGAGCAGTCGCTAGAGAGCAAGACGCCAACCGGTTTGTTGGAATTGTGGAAAACCAGGGCATTTTAAGAACCGCTACCGTGTGCGTCCGCATAAAAGTGATGCGGGGGATGACGACCAGGAATTACAAGAATACAAGTTCAGGATTGAACATCGGAAAGGGATGCAGCATAGTAATGTGGACGCGTTGTCCAGACGTCCTTGCAGTGAAGATTGTCAACATTGCAAGAAAGCGGAAGACAATGAAGGACTAGTCGTACTACTGTGTCACAGGACCAAACTGGGAGTTGCTGAGCCATGGACACTTGAACAAGTCCGAGAAGGCCAACTGGCGGAGAAGGAATTGGGTACCATTCTGACACTGAAGGAAGCCAACCACGCCCGGCCCCAATGGAACGAAGTCTCCAATAAGAGCGCAGATCTAAAGTGCTACTGGGCACAGTGGGATTCGTTAATAGTGGACTATGGAGTCCTAAAACGAATTTGGGAAAGTACTGTTAGCAAACATCAGGTGGAGCAGACTGTAATACCTAAAGCGAAGGTGCATGAATTGCTTTGTGAATACCATGACGCTGTTGCGGGAGGACACTTCGGTATCAACAAAACCCTGGCTAAGATCCGAGAGCATTTCTACTGGGTGAGATGCCGTGCTGACGTGGATAGATGGTGTTGCAGCTGTGAAGCGTGCGCCGCCAGTAAAGGGCAAAGGACTCATAGCAGAGGAGCGATAAAACAATCTCTGGTAGGCGCACCATTCGAGAGAATTGCCATCGATATTGAGAAATATTTCAACAAACGAAAGCAATAGAATTGATGGATCCAATATGACGTTAGTACTTTATATGTCCTTCTATACCTCTAATTATCGCATTCATACGCATTGGCATGCTAGCGATTAAATTTTCAATGGTATCCTGGGGAATATTCTCCCATTCTTCAATTACTGCATTCACCAGTAGATTGTGGATTGCAAGTGGGAATCTCTGACTTCGAACCTTTTTTTTAAGATGGTCCTATATGGGATTGAAGTCGGAACTGTTAGGTGGCCATTTCATTAATGGAATATCAACACCATGCAGGTAGTCAATAACCTGTCCAGTTATGTAGAGACGTGCATTGTCTTGGGAATGGCATAACGTGTTCAAGTACGATGTTCTTCAAGTAAGATTCCGCAATCGTAGATCTAACACGAATGGGGGCCAACTCTGGATGAGTACCGAAGCAGCCTCCCAAACGGGACCCTTGGAGAAATGTTGCAACTTGCAATTCTCTCTCCTTCCCTTCACCAGATATGCTCACGTCCATCAAGAGATTTTAAGCTAACCCTCGTTTCCTCCGTGAATAAAACCTTTTTCCAATCACTAATAGACTAATGTTGATGATTTCTGATAAAAAGCAATCTTTAAACTTTCTGCTCTCTGGTAAGTATTGCTTTTTTTTGCCGGTCTCCTGCTTCTTAATTCGGTTTTATTTAAATGTCTTCTAATTGTTCGAGACGATATTACAACATTACGAACAGCTGGTAACTCATTTTTAACATATTACTAGTGATTCTCCGGTCTCTAAGAGCGGATTCTCTAAGAAAACGATCATCTCATTGATTGGTACATCGTTTTCGTCCTTGGCCTGGTCTTCAAATGTGAGATCCTCTTTCGTTAAATCGTTTAATCATGCGACTTATGCTAGAATGATTTCTTCCTAACGCAGTGGCAACATAACGCATCGAGTATCCCTCATCCAGCAGGGTTGATATCCGTACTGCCTCCTCCACCGATAAATTTCTTTGGTAATTCCATTTTTATACATTAAAACATTCGTTGATGAATTTTAAAACACAACCAATAAGAAAAACTAGCTTAATAACCTGTCTTAATCAGCAGTTTCTGAACAGATTTAAAATCAATTTTAAAACAAAACAACATGTGCTTGAAATGTCAGAGAGGGTCCAAAGCCTACTTATAAAACAGTTAGTAGATTAAAAGTTATCATTATCTCTGAATGTTTTTAAAAAATGTTAGTGGTACGTTAATCTTGTCCAAGAGTTTATTTTTATAGTCTTGAAATAAAGATATTTTCTTGAATAGAAACTGATTTTTGTAAGGAAATTTGTTTTCTTGATGTAAGGTCACGTTGTTTCAAATGCTCTTCTGGGACGATTTTAGCTGAATCTGATGTAAACATTACTTCCATCAAAAAACGTGGGGGCTGCAAATCTACTTTATTGGCGGAAATATGCACCAAAGATTGTATTGAGAATAAAATTCAATTTTTAAATAGAATATCTTCGAGAGTGGTTGAAATTCCTGACTCAGTTGCTTTGTCAGCGACTAAAGTCGATAATTCAGCGAAAAATAAGTCCCGGACCATAATTTGAGCTTCAGATCAAGATATGGTTTTAAAAGATCACCTTGCTATCACGCCTGGAATAAACTTGATCCATTGTAATATTGGGAACTTTTTGAAATTTTTGAACAAAAAAAATAATGGCACTTGATTAATTTGTTCTTGTAAAATTTGTCCAGTTGAAATAAATAAATTTTCAAAGATTATTATTAAGCATTATTGTAGAATATTAAGTAAGAACATCTCTATGAAAAATACTTTATCATTCTGGAATTTAAAGTCTTTTTCGTTCCAGTTAACTAAAGCAACTAAAGCGTCATTCTAACATTTAGGAAATTGAATGAAAATATCAATCTTTAATCCCAGTTTTTGAAAATTTATAGTTGAACTAAAGGCTGTTCCGAAAATCTAATCCAAATATGGATCTATTCAATTCCTATGTCTAAATCTATTGATTTACGAGGTGTTTAGAGATATTGATAAAATGAGTCTATTTTCCAATAAAAAGCTTTGGTTTATTTTAAATTAATGATAGATCGTGACTATGATTGATATGGTGAAGCCTTCCAATAAAGATATTTTGAATTTCTTGTAAAACCGTACAGTGAAAACAAAGAGGAATTGGTGGAACAAGTAATAAGTCGCTGTTGTGAATGATCCCGTATATGACAATGATAATCTTTTGATTTTCCACTCAACACAACATAAATAAATCTAATAAAGAACTTAGATAGACGTTCTCTTCATAGCAAGACTGTAAGCCAGCTCAAAATACCTTTGGGGTATTAGCTTTCAACGAGGGACCTCTAGGAATGAAATCACATTTTCCGCATATTGGTTTTTAACTTAGTTACAGTTTTCGATTTATTTGGTGATGATAAAGCCGGCTTTACGTTTGCAAGGTTAGACTTGTTACCTCTGAAAGATCAAATTGCAAAATATTGCGTGGGTCTTTTAATAGTATTATCATTCGGTTTTTTGTTCCATGGAAATAAAGTTGGAGATAAAACAGCATTTTAAAGCCAACACATAAAACCGTGTGCTTAAGAAAGCAATGTATATGTGGATAAAGAGGATAATAAAGATAAAATTTAAATTGCCAAGCCATAATAGTAAAAAAGACCAATAATACTAAAATCTCCTTCACAAAAGGTATTGTTGTATATGGCCAATATACGTTGCTTTAGGAAAAAATTTATCCAACACTTGAATGACTATAATTTTATATCGCATTTATTCATTGTTCTACTAATGGATGGATTTTTAATGAATTTGGTATAGTATACCCTAAAAAATCTTGGCATACGTACATTCTCTCTTTTCAACAGAGAATGCTCACAGATTCAACTAAATATAACCTAAAAGTCGCACTATTTACTAAAGGAAAAAGACTGTCCACTATTCCTATAGCTTACTCACAATCAACCAAATTAAAGGCTTACAAAATAAAGTGTTCACAACAACATCGGAGTATTTGTGGCGATGGTAAGGTAAATTTATTATTGGATCTATAGTTGGGTTACTTCAAACATAGCTGTTTTGTCAAAAATATTATTCAAATTTGTTTTGGCCAACTCCAAAAGCAGTACATGCTTGGAACAAAAGATATGATTGCTAATCCATGAGTTTCAAAAGAGAGGGCCGTATTACAACCACTTGATATCAAATTACGTCTTGTTAAAAACTATGTACAAGCAATGGATAAAAATAGTGAAGGATTTCTACATTTGAAGAAGGATAAGTATACTTATTGGACCCAACATAAGAATCTTAACGCAGGATAGGACCTTTGAGAGCAAATTAACCGAAAAGGAGTATTAAACTCATTATTGAAATTTTTTTGAATAACAAAAGGGCATCCAATGATAAAGAATCAGCAAGATACATGATTGGTTCCTTTAATGAAATGAATGTTCTCATGTTCATAAAAATGCATATGCACCACAATCATATTGACTTCTTTCCAAAGAATCCAGAAAGAAATTTCAAAGCAGCAACATGGAAAAAGGTTCCATCAAGTATGGGTTTACATTCTTTCATTTTGATGATCACAGCTTATTTTGGCCTTGATAAAGATTTGAGTATTCAGTCCCAAATCTTCAATACTGATTCTTCCAGGTCTTGTCTAGGTTCTTCCTGGATTTGTCACAGGTCGAATATGTTTGGGGGGATATGTAAAATTTGAATTCTCTTTCTCGATGTTTTCTTGAACCAAATGGGATTACATATCGGACCAATTAATGTCAGGGATAATATTTCATGAATTACACATACGATGGTACTTTCAGCCATGCTGGATGCTCAGTTGTTTAAGAGTCGTTTGTGTCAGTCGATGTTAGGTGACATTTTGACTCGCTGAATTTAAACGTGGTGGTACCAGCTTAGTTGATAAACGTTCGGGACGGCCAAAAATTGCAAGCACTGTAGATAACATCGGAAAAGCTCACCAAATGGCACTAGACGACCATTGAATTAAGGGTGTTTGTCATAAGTTGACTAAAGATTTGGGCAGAACCAAAAACACACTTTAAGCGAAATAAGTTGTAGTTTTGGCGTCGATTAATAACTGTAGACGAAAATTGTTTACACCAATACACTCCTGATGCCAAGGCACAGTCGAAATAATGGACTGCGAAGGGTAAACCGGTTCCGAAAAAGGCGAAGACTGTTCCATCGGCCAAGAAAATGAAGGCGACTGCTTTTTGCAGTAGTCATGGAACTGTGTTAATCGACTATAATGAAAAAGAAAAAAACAATAACGGGGGTATACTACGCATCATTACTTGACAAGCTGAAGGCGGAAGAACGACTGCGTTTGAAGAAAAAAGTCTTCCTAGGTTCAAAATTTCGCTCAGAGGACAGAGATTTTCATCGAATGAGGAGGCCATCTTGCATAAGAAGATGCCAACTACTATTTGGGCAGATTAAAGAGATGGGAGCAGCTCTGGGAAAAGTGTACAGATTTACAAGAAGATTTAAGGCTGAATTTGACTTGTTTCTATGTTAGGCTGGAATTTTTTCAGACTACGCTCATGTATCTACGTTGAGGTATCTAGAATATGATTTTATAATTACAGCTCGATTTAGATTTTGTAGGAAATTCAGATTCTCATCACTAATCTATGAAATGCTTCTGAAGGAAATTGAAGGTGTTTATTAACTAAAGCCATTTTCTTTTCGAGTGTCGACCTATTCCTTTTGGTAATTGATCTGTTCCAAAATGCATATTCTTCATTTGCATTGTTACTTTAGATAAAAAAATGATTTCTTTAAAGGAAAAGATTCTTCTTAAAGAAAACTTACCTGTTTTCTTTTTCCTTTTTGGACACAAAACCGACTAATACGAGACCGTCTATGTCTATTACTTATTCATTGCGTCATCGGTTGTGAAGATCTAAAAATAGGACGAGCACGTTGTATTTTTGTTTAATTTCTCTCCGGCACTTTCTTTTTTTAGATTTTAATCTTTAGATTCCCAAAAGAGATCAGTTATTGGATTCTATTTGATTTTATTATTACATTTATTCTTATTATTACTGTTTTGTTTAATGTAATACAATGAACTGTCGTTCTTTTGTTTTTGATTGGATTTTAAAGGGGGAAATATTTTTTTGGCACAGGAAATCCTTTAGAAAGAGGCGATCGACATTTTTTCCGCAAAGAATGGAGCAGGACAACCACTTTTGGTACCCGAAACGCCTCCTTTATCAGCGTTGGAAAATCCGCCGAAACAACCGAATTAAAAAGAGAAGCAAGTAAGCGTAGATTAAGGGTCGTCGGAACTACGACTAGCTCCAACGCTCCAAACGAAGAACTTCCGAACGGTACTGCGGTCCATTCGGTTCGATACGAACTGCACGTTGTAGGTCCAGCGCAGGCGCAGAAAGGTTTAGAGCTGGCGGGGGTGGTGGTAGAAGCGCCTTTTTTCGCATTTTCCGCTTTTTTCCCCAATTACTGCCCTACTCGTATTTTCCTACATACACACAATACTTGTAGAAAGATAGGTAGGGCTTTGCGTTGAAAGAGACTATTGTTCTAACTCCCTTTACAATGGGTTGAATTAGCTATTTCTGTATTTATGTTTGGCGATCATTACCTTTGGAATCTAACAAGGAAACGCAGCTAAATGCATCTCACCGATTTAAATGAAACTTTGTAGGTTTATTGACCGATATAGTGTAAGAGCAACGGTAACTATCTTAGCTGGCCAATCGCCCGCTGGCGGGGTGTAAAGCGCCCAAAGCTCAACGCTACCCTTTGCTGAACTTTTTTTCTCTGTGTGGAGTTGAGAGGACCTAGATCCTAAACAACTAAGGAGGATCGGTGGTGAAGTATGTATGTACACCTCTAGAGACACTACAACAACTAACGACTTCTTCTTATTGCTTCCTCTACAATATATTTATATACCTTTTCCAAAGGGAAACGAAATTTATGTCTACGCTCTTTATTTTATAGCAATGTGACATTTTTCCCACCTATATATAAATAGAGTGCTGTTATGCGAAACGTATCTTAAACCACCGGAATGCCTGTGAATATTTATAACCTTTCGTCGGTTTTTACTGCTAAAAATTGCGCAGTGAAAGTCGCAAAATATACAGCCGCGAATTTATGATTTTAGTCTCGATATCAATACCTCAAAAATAGGACAGCAATTTGCCTTGGTGTATAAATACAGTGTGAATCAAAAATATCTCTTTTATTGTCTTTGATTTAGGAGTCATATGAAGTGATTTAAATTATATAGAGCAAATTAATTAATTTCATAAATACTACTTGTAGTAATACAAAAATTTTATATTGTACGTATTTTGATAGGATCACAAATTTGGTTTATTTACAATAGATGCAAGTGGTTTTGATATTCAGTGTAACGTTTGACATTACTTTACCTTTGCTCCCAACCATTCCCCAAGGACACGGTGCCTTTACAATACATTTTATAACATTTTTCAATTAATTCTAATAAATCTTATCGTTTCAAGGAAAATATTACGTTGGTATTACTGAATTTTTGACATACTGCAATTATTGTATTGTAATATTGCTGTGTCATCTCGAGTTCTTCTATTGGACATACTGGATGTCAAATCCCAAGACTGTTCGTTTGTTTACTTACGAGGGAAATGTGAAACGTTTCAAGCGATGTTTACGCGGGACTGCGCTATCATTTGCCACAGTTACATTTTGGGCAGCTGAGTTTGAACGTGATTGTACCAGTTTGGGCCAAAAACTGCAACCACTGCCAATAACATGAGTTCACCAAATGGTGCTAGATGAACGTTGAATTAAGGTTAGAGACATAGTACAGGCTGTGGGCATCTCGAAAGAACATGTTCGTCATATATTAACTGAAGATTTGTGCATGAAAAACCCGAAGTTCATAAAAAAATACCTGTTTCTGTGTTAGAAATTTTTCAAATTACCCTAGTAGGCCAGGTATACATTTAAATCATTTTATAGACGATTCAAATTTCCTGCATTTTTACTAGCTTCCATACGAATATTTTGTCTGAAATCCCTGAATTATTGACGAGGAAATATCAGTGAAATACGAGACTTGCATATAAATCAATTTTTATTTCCTCCATTTCTAGCGTGAGGTTAACGTTGTATGTTTAAAATATGAAAAGCGTCGTATCTGATGTCTGGAATCTGTATTTCTAGTCTAAAGTTCATTGGCAGCGATTTTGTTCCTCTATGTGACGGCAAACAAAGAATCAAACACAAAATATTTAGACAACGCAATGTATTGCTTATGTTTTTAAACTATTATGCGGAAATAAAAAAATTGCCTGTTTAAGTCTTAAGGTTGGTATTAATAGATACAATACATAAAAAAATAACGATAATTGAGAATTAAATTATTCAATATTTTGTTCCTATATCCCCAAATAATTTTCCTTTGATTAGCATTGGTGCTTGAAAACGGTTTATTGACCTTGAGCAACAAGTTTGTACAGTCTCCCAAGCTACTAAGAAGTTAAAGAAAACCAATAGGGAGATAATAGTTTGTTTGAAATTAGAGATTACAGTAGATAAGTTAGCTATGGATCTGCATTGGTTGGACAACAAGGTATGGACGAATGAAGCTTATCTCCAATTGAACAAAAGTGTTAAATACTTACAATCCTGGTCAACAAAAGATAATGGTTATTCTTTAATCTCAGTAAAACAGTTAAAAAGTCGTCCAAAGTGCAGTATGACCATAAAAACACGTAGTCGATCATAATAAAGAGAGCACGATAAAAAAAATGATTCCCTAGTAATAGTAAAAGAAGAATTTAGCAAACAATTATAGTAAATACTAAACGGATACTCTAAAACTGTGGCACTGGAACACTGAAACAGTTCACTAAAACCCTTACCACAACACTTAATTCGTACTGGACGCACGTTTCGATAGCCAAGCTATCATCATCAGCAGCAAGACTGGACAAGTCTTGCTGCTGATGATGATGGGTTTTAGTGAACTGTTTCAGAATTATAGTAAATGCTCAGCGATCTTATTGGGTTTCAATTGAAGTCCTTACTCGTTGTTTCATGTTGTTAAATGCGTTGACGAGGTGTTCCCATATATGGAACATATTTTTTACAAAAACATTATGAAAGTAGAAAGAAAAATCAAATTCACCTGGCCACACATTCACTAGAGGAAGCGTCCATTGTACGGCAATTTTTATAATATGAGATTCAATGAAAAAACCAATAAAATCGATGTCGTAAATTGCTCGTCAATTTAGACATTACAACCGAGCATCCATTAGATGTCATGACCGCGCCATTTATGGCTGTTCATGCAAAAAGATTTGAAATTTAAAAAGTTTAATGTTTTTTTTTTAGAAAAATGTTTAATGTGCCATATATGACTCACTATGCGGTAAGGGGTTAACTGTCAGATGTAGTTGTAACCACAACATACGTACATATAAAACTAGGACTTATGAAAAATTTCGTCAAAGCAATGGACAAAACCGGTCGCGGATTCGCGTATTTGAGGAATAAGTTCCCCAGAATCAGTGATGCTAAAGTAAAGGAGGATATGTTTGTAGGACCCCAGATCAAGGACTTGTTTCGAGACAAAAAGTTCGATATAGAGCCGAACAAAAATAAAAAATCAGCCTGGCTGACATTTAAGAATATTTGAGAGAACTTTTTTGGCACAAATCACAAATCCGAAGACTATAAGAACCTTTTGACTTCGTATGAAACATTGGAGTGCAATATCATTTTTTAGACTCACATTTAGGTTTTTTCCCGGACAATCTTGGAGCCGACAGTGACGAACATGGGGAATGATTTCACCAAGATATTTTGGACATCGAAAAGCGCTACCAGGGCAAGTGGAACCCCTCTATGCTGGCAGACTATTTCTGGACACGGATGAGAGACGTTCCTGATACTAAATATAGTAGAAAATCATACATTTGTATATTTTAGAAACGTTTTCAGTTGTTTTATAAATATACACATTATACACGTTGTTCTACTATTTATTGTGCTGTCACTTAGAAACCCTGCCTGATAGAATATTTCTGGAAAAAGATTTGAAAACTCTTAAGTTACGTGGACAATTCATTTGTTCTAATTTAAGTGTTTCATTCATTTAATGTTATTAATTTAAAAAAAATTACTGGTAAAACTGAATTTATTACCTTTTACGAACTGTTTTAAAACAATGTTAAATGTCTTATTGACGAGCAATTGCAAAATGTTATTTGGCATCTGTCAAACAGTTGTTTATCCGTAGTGACAGAGGATATCCTGGGCCACCTATATAGAATGTTTAACGATTCAAAACTTCGCGAGAATACATGAAAACACTTTTATATTAGTTAGCGAAAACATGTTCCGTGAAGAAAAGGAAGTCTTTCGAAGGGTTCCATGACTAAAAAGAAAAGTTTGAAAACCTCTGCTCTACACCCTTATTCGACCTTAATTGATTTCCTTCCAACCTTTTGGATGTAGCAATATATTTCGAAGAGGTTTAACGTTTATTACCCTCCCAGAATATATGGAATTTAACAGGCGTTAAGAGGTTAATCAATATTCAATTTTACCGGTTAAACCGCCTACTACAACAATCTATTTTAATATGAGGTTATATACGACGTCTTTCAAAGAAATGTTGCCACTCAATACTTATAATCTCAAAAGAAAACAGCTTTAAAATAGGAAAAATTCCACATTACACAAATTCAATAATATTTGGGGACATTCGTGACAGATGTTACCCTCCTATTGATACCCACATGCAAATAAGGGTCATATGACGCACTAAAAAGAGCAAGAAATAAATATAAAATGAATTTTACGAAAGGCAAGCCTGGTATTATTATTTAGACATGGAAAACAAAGTAGCTGTCCCAGAGGACTCGACTGTTACGCATCCACTGCCATGGCATTGATATTAATTTTGCTAAAACATAGGGAGGACACGCATTTCTCTTGCTGGCGGAAAAGAGGAGTGCCATCCAATGGGAAGAGGTGGTGATATTTTAATACGAAAAAAAAAAACCTGGAATATTCTAATGGACGAAATGAATATAGACATCTGCCACGAAATATTCTTATTTGTGTAAAAAAATTCATAAGTAATGTGCTATATTTACAGTAATGAAGAAAACATACAGGTGATTATCAAATGATTTTATTGTGAGTATAGAGTTTACTGAGTACTGAGTTTAAGTGAGTGTTTTCTTCATCACTGTAAATATAACACATCGGTTATGAATATATTTTTTTACAATCGCGCCCCCCTTATCAAAAAGTCACGAACCGCCACCGGTCTGTAATAAGGTGACCATTGACGTTAATTGACGTTTTATCAAGAACACCAGGGTGTTGCCAATGTATGCAACCATAGTCTCTTTCCTGCAATCTTTGAAGACAACTTAAAGTATATTTGTTTGAGAATCGGTATACCTGTAATAATTACTAGAGTTGTTCACTAGGGTTCGATACAACCCTCAGTATAACTGCGAGTCTCAACCAGATCTGTTGTGTATACATGTACGCTGCCGTAAATACTATTTCGTAGTTCTACGTTTGTTTTTAAAATGTTGCATACGACGCGAAAACGACCACCAGAACCTATTCTTACACGTTGGGGAACATGGTTACAGGCCGCGTTTTATTTTCATAAATATTTTGAGAATATTAAGAACGTGGTTTTACAATTCGATCCAAAGGAAGCTGCTGCTACCAAGGAAAGCCAGTTGAAATTTCAAGATAGTCAGGTTAAAAGGGATTTAAAAACTATTCTGAACAATTACTTCGGACTAGTGAAGGCAATAGAAAAATTACAAAATCCTTCGGTGTCGTTAGTGGAATCTCTGCAAATAGTGCAACATGTTCACGCACAGCTATGCGCGGTAGAAGACGCAAAAAATGTTTGTGTTCTAGAAGGGTTTGAAAGAGTTTTAGAGAAAGATTCTGATTTTGGCACATTAAGACAAATTTATGAAGGTGCGTCAACAGAACCGTTAAGTTGTTCCAAAGATTATTTTAATTACGCAAATATAACGTCACTAGATGTAGAACGTTCGTTTTCTGCATATAAACATACTTTTTCCTCACGCCGCACTCGGTTTGCCGAAACAACTGTGGAAACATATCTAATGTTGCAGATATTTAATAGACATTATTCACTTTGTGATTTCACGGAAGACTCTTAAGACATTATTATATTTTATTTCTGACCATTTATTTTGTGTAAACTTTTATGCGCCCGCCACTGGCTGTTGGCGCAAATTGAGCAACTCTAATAATTGCTAAAGGCCTTCTACGGATTAGATTCTACTGGTAGTAGAACACCAAAATCTTGTTGCATATACTTCAATTCAATCCTGTTACAACATAAATTCTACCCCTTTTGCGCTCGATTTTAATAACACTAAATAATTAAACACCCCCTTATTCAAACGTCCTTAGAAATTCAAAACTGGATATTTCCCGAGAACAATGAAGTTAGTTACATAGGCCCTATTATGGACGCATGCTGTATATATATATATATATCGTCGTTCTATTGTTGTAAAATTCGAATGGAGAGCTTGAGAAGCTTGGAAATTATGGGGTTCGAAGTTGAGTCGGTTTCCGTTCATTTGTCAAGGTGCTCTTGTTCATTTCCTAAACGGATATTTCGTATTTGCCTTTTATGCCCTTCTGGCTGGTGTATTTCACAAAATTTCCAATTACTCCAGGATTAATTTTTAGAAGTTATATTTTGCTTGGAAATGCATTGCAAAACAAAATATTGAATTATTTGTTAAATCTGTTATTCTAAATGGAGTAAAATCAGTCACTAAAAGTAAACATATCGTAAATATGGCGGTGAATCATGGAATACGATATAATGTGCGAAATAAGTATTATGTTTGTTAAATATTTGCAAAATTTCTACATAAGTACATGCTGGAAGACTCGTATTAGATTTTAGTCTTCGCTTGTCGTGCACCGATCTTATCTATTTTGTTTATTGGCATAGATATTAAAATATAAATAAGATGTAATGAACAGAACGTGACTTATGTCATATCTTAGGTACCTCGGAAAAGTACAAAAGTGAAATTATTTTTGTAATTATAGTAATAGTACAATATTTGAACCTTCTTTTCAAATTAAGTCAAGATTTTGTCCGTTGCAATTGATATAAGTGGCTTTAATTTTTGTTTTTACTTACGTCATTACAATGGAAAGCATAGATTTTCCTGCAAAAATCAGTCTCTATAAAGATGTACAATATAAGAAAATAATTTTCTTGAAATTTTGTTTGTATTAAATAAATATTTTCTTAGGGTTAGCAAATTAAAACAATCCAAGACGGACAAATGTTTCTTTCAAGCAAATCATTTAGTTTTAATTTAAGAAAATATTCATATCAAAGATAGGAATGAAAAGATGACGCAGGTACTGAAAAGCTGGCCCATCTCTATTCAGTGCCTTAACAAAGTTTTTCATTAGGCCCAATTTGATGTGGAGTGGTGGCAACAAAATCTTTTTGAAGTCAACCAATGGCATATGTTGTACAAACTTTTGACCTGGCTCTAATGATTGTCGAGCAGACCGGTCTTGTCTTTTGTAATGAAGTGCCTTTGCCCGACTATCCCATTCACACAAAAAACAGCAAACCTTGGTATAGCCTAGCTGCAATCCAAGTAAAAGTGCAACAACCTTCAAGTCGCCACAGATCTGCCATTGGTGCTCATCGTATTTTATGCTTGTCAATAAGTACTTCATATTGTCGTATGATTCTCTCATGCGAACAGCATATCCAACAGGAATAGACAGTAGAATATTTCCAATATGCAATAGTGCTGCCTTTAAACTGAATGTTGAACTGTCTATAAACAATCTCCATTCCTCTGGCTTGTAGTTTATATTTAAAGCAGCCAATAGACCGCTAATGTTATTGCCGAAAACCAAGATATTTTCCATGTCAAAAAATGATATTAGGCCTTTATGGCGATTACGAAAAACACATACCGAAAAATCGTCTTCTAATAGGTTCCACTGCCGCAGTCTTGATCCTAGTAATTCTGCCTTACTTTTTGGAAGTTTTAGATCTCTCACGAGATCGTTTAATTCTGACTGGTTTATTTTGTGCAGTTGACGGTTTGACGTGCTTGGTGTGAAATCAGGATCTCTTGATGGTATATTTGAATAGTTAATAACCGATTTTTTCTTCTTGGATATACCTGTGCCTTGCCCAATACGAGGTATCACGCAGAAATAGCAACCATTAACATGATTTGTAGGATCTCTCCAGACCATTAGGACGGCAAACCGCATAGATCGTTTTCTTATGACTTAACCAGTTTCTCAGACTTGAAGCGCATGTATTACAGCAGATATGTGGCGTCCAATGTTTGTGTTGATCCCCTATTTTGCAACCGAAATAAAGCGGATATGCCTGTTTTATCAATAAACCGTTTCTGAGACGCAAAAGTCACCTCGCCACAAACACAACAGAAGTGATCTGGATTGTTTACACACTTTGACTGACTAACCTCCCCACTTTGTAGCTGCTTATATACCGAAATACGGCTTCTAGATTTTTAGAGAATATTCGAGAAGATTCGAGAACTTTCTATTCAATTCCATAATATTCGCGATAGTGGCGTCATTTGTTTGTATACAGGGACTGTTCAGTATAAGAGGGACTTGCGGTTACAGTGTTAATATATAGGGAGACATGACATAACGTATCTCTAAAACTTGAACAAATATTAGAAAGTATAATAAGTTTATTTTCGGTTTTAGCCTACAGAAGCTTTTTAACAACAAAGTTGATTGTCCTTACTTGTCGTCAACCATATGCTTTAACATTCCGCGACTGGCATCCCGTCATGCGTTATCATCATTAAGGGATTTTTGCCCCAAACAGAAGCATTTTATCCACTTTTTCAGAGTGGAATATGAAGAAGGCAAATCACAATAAACGTCGTCTAAACGTTGTTTAAAGTAATTAAGCATATGCCCTGGTTTTGTTAAAAATGTGATGACTGGGTGGTACTTAATTTTCGTTACCGTTGTAATCATGTTTTAATAAGTACAAAAACATACTTTTTTTATCAAATTTTCAAATGGATCTTAAATGATTTTCCATAAACCCTGTATCTTGATACAATTTCTCTGCCAAATTACACGTAACCAACTAACAGATTTCAAACACTTATAGCAGCACAATCAAAGATTGTCCTCAATAAAATTCATATCATTTCCTAGATTATTCTTTAAAATGCGATAACAATGTATAATCTATCACGATAAACGATAAAGCATCTTATCTATTCTACTTATTTTCAACACAAATCCTAACAATTGCAAACGATATAATTTGTAGTGAATTTGACCGTTCATACAAACACTAAAGTTGAGATAAATAGAACTTCATCAAAATATGAATCCAATAGGATTTTCACGTTGGCAATTCGAAAAACTAGTTGAGGAAAACGTATCTCTACGAAAGCAGATAGCTATATTGAACAGCTTCAATCGAACAGCAAATATAGATAAAGAGCTATTCAAACTTAACGAGCGCGTTGACGAGCTTATCAACCAGCTAAGAATCGATCAATCGCAAAATGGAAGAGATTTTGAAAAATGCATGGAGGACTATAGAAAATCCAAAGAGAACCTTTTGGAGATAGGGAAAATCCAATTATACGATCAGAAGTTCGAAGATATTTTCGAACAGTACAAGGCAATACGCGAAGAAAAGAAAAACAAGAGAGTGGAAACGTTTAAAGTGCTTTGCAAGATAAAAGAGTCATCACAGGCGAAGTCCCAAGAGGTAAACGATATTGTCATGAGAACTACGACGAATGTTAGAGAGTTCGTTCAAAAACAGGAGGAAACTCTGAACACTTTAGACCTGGAATCTCTAAAAGCAATTACAGAACAGGAAGAGAAACTATGTGCAGGCGGCTGTGCGAAAATTAAAAAAAAAGCTTCGTTGTTTGATGGATTGAAGAAAACTCTTAAGAATCGAAAAGTGAAAATTACCCTTTCAATAGAATCTGATGAAGATATAAGCGATGGACCATTCGATAAAGTCGAAGACCATATGGAGAAGAGGTTCAGTGTTGTATTCCATAATTTAGTAAAGTCCCAGAAGCACAGTACTGATGATGATCTCACTCTAGTAAGACGTTTCATATCCAACCTACAACTCAAACAAAGAGGGATTGTGTCCACTGAAAGGATTAAAGGAAGAAAATCATCTTATATACCTTTAAAAGTAACTTTTTCAGACGAAGAGACTGTCAATAAGCTCGTGAAAATACCTCTCGGAGAGGTAATGTTTGAAGGATTAATTGTACGAATTACTAAGTGCGATGAGCAATTCGAATCCAGAAAGAAGTTTTAGATTCACTTTAAAAAATTCAATAACAAAGTGTGAGAACTAAACTTATTAATAAATTTTTGATCCACAACAAGTGGTTTATCTTTCCTGTATTAGCTTATCACGTTATCACCCATATACGTGTCTGTTTTTGAAATACACAGGATATTCCTGAGAGATATAGAAGTAAGGAGAAGGCACGTCGACCACTACGCATACGGGGGCACAGTCTGTGAAATTTGCGAATACGTTTTGGGGATTTGACAAACGCTGCTTTTGTATGCGCTATTAAAGCGTCTACCTCAGGATAAAATTTTCTAATATTATCTGCCACATGACTAAAAGCATGAATTTTACACGTATTATGTAACAAGTCAGTATAATGTTGTTTAAGAGACCGGCCTACAGAAAGCATGTTTGCGGCACCATCACTCATAAACATCAACAGTTGATCTGTTGAAAGTTCAAACTTTTCCAATGTATTTAACACTAACTTTAAATTTACTTCGACAGTACATTGCTGTACTCGTCTGGAAGCTAATAGAATTGAAGGTGACGATTGATGTGGTTCCATTGTACGTACCATTACATTAACCACAGAATGTCTTTTATGATCTGTTGTTTCGTCCATACATAACCACAGTTTTTTATCTTTGAACTCCGATTTAATTCTTTTTTCAACATGTTCACGAGCAGATGGCACAATTCTTTGTAACGATGCCCGACTTGGTAATTTGCAGTCCGAATATTTATTCCAAAAGAAGACATGTGCTTCCTTGTCTAGTAAATTAAACGGTAGATTACATGCAATAAAGGTAACACATAAATTAAATTTAAATTTGTCATAGTGTCGTGTGCAATTTCTTTTTCTGAAGAATGCTATTTACTATTTACGTGACGTAGACAGTCCCTTTTGGACCAACACATTAAAGGGATATTACAAACTATACATTGAATTTTAACGCCATCATAATTTAGGTCAGGCATTTCTGCTATAAATTGTGTAACTTTGTCCAACATTGGTCGTTTTCGCGACGTAGGCAACATTTTTAAAACAAACGTAGAACTTCGAAATAGTATTTATGGCAGCGTACATGTATACACAACAGATCTGGTTGAGACTCGCAGTTATACTGAGGGTTGTATCGAACTTACGCCACTGCCCGTTGGCATACGATCATTAAATGACCAACCATAAAAATATGGAACTCCTTGGATTAGTACTCCCGGGGGAAAAGTTTTGTTTTGAAAGAATTGAAAGAACTTTAAAACCATTTGGAAATAAAGAAAATAACAATTGAACCGAAGAATATCCAAAAAGGGGTTGAAGAGGACATTGCATCTAAAGATTGATCGAAAAGGAGGATTACATACGTAACACTACGCACAAGTAGAAAGTAAATTTTATTAAATTTTGTAAGTAAATTCTTGAAAATAAAAGGCCACGCGATTTTTTTTTAATTCCATATATTTATTTAAGCTTGTAACATCTCAATAGATTTTTTCAACACCCTGTATATCACTGATCTTTCTATATTAGTAAAATGTAATAACACTTAAAATTTTTATTTTTCCAAACTCAGAAATTTTTAGAAAATTATGATTTCCTTCGACATCCGCCATTGTATCAATTTTTATCAAAAAACATGAATATTTCTTAAACGATTTACTCACAAGATGTTATATGAATTTGGTCCATAATCAAATAAGGAATTAAACGATGAACATATATCGGGTGTCTCAGGTTCAATGTTACAAGCGATATCTTGTTTGTAGAGCTAAAAGATTGAGCACGGTATTGTTTAAAATGATTTGCAAAATCCTAAAAGATATACTTTTTAAAACTACCTCTAGTAAACCATCCTCCAAGAAACCTTCCCCAAACAAACAACTCAATAGACATTTTCAACACCCTGTATACCTCTTACGTTTCAATCGTAGTAGAATGTAAATACTCTCGAATTTTTATTTTCCCAAACTCAAACATTTTTAGTAAATTATGATTTCCTTCGACATCCACAACTGTATTAATTTTTAACAAAAGCATGAATATCTCCTAAACAATTTGCTTTAACCACATGATATCTGATACGAATTTAGTCTAAAATCAAGCAAGGAATTAAAAAATGAGGGTGACTCATTCCAAATAAGATAATTTAGGTCAATTTCCGCAATAACCGAAAGAGACATGAACCCTGGAGATATTTTAAATAGAAACGGCGAGTACAGAAACATACGCCTATAAATTTTTGAATCAGTACCTTAAAGTAATAGTTCTTACACGCAACCAAATAGCAGATTTCAAATACTTGTAGCAATATAATCAATAATCCTTCTTAATAAAATTAATCTCATTTTTTAAGATTATTTACTAAAATCCAATAACAATGTAAATAATTAATCTCGATAAATGATATCATATTTTATTTGTAATAAATATTATTTTCAACGCGAATTTCTAATAATCAAAAGTAATTACAAGTAGCAGTCGGTTTAATTTCTAATGAAATTGATCGCTTTCTGTAAACGTTATAGTTGTGGTAAAGAAAGTTCGGTTAGAATATGAATTCAACGCAATTTTCGCGAGCGGAATTCGAAAAACTAGTCGAGGAAAACGCCGCTCTGCGAAAGGAGACAGCGATATTGAAGTGCTTGAATAGAACAGCAAATATAGAAAACCAGTTTTTCAAGCTCAACGAGCGCGTTGATGAGATTA
This sequence comes from Dynastes maya, assembly GCA_029619315.2. Taxonomy (NCBI): domain Eukaryota; kingdom Metazoa; phylum Arthropoda; class Insecta; order Coleoptera; family Scarabaeidae; genus Dynastes; species Dynastes maya. Next base: position 49,642,184 of record JAROYE020000006.1, read on the forward strand.
TCAACGAGCTAAGAACTGATCAAGATGGAAAAGATTTCGAAAAATACATGGAGGACTATAGAAAATCCAAAGGAAACCTTCTGGAAATTGGGACAGTTAAATTATTTGATCGGAAACTGGAAAAGATTTCCAAACGATACGAGGCAATACTCGAAGAGAAGAAAAATAAACGAATGGAGATGATTGAGAAGCTTTATAAACTAAAAGAGTTGTCGCGAGTGAAATTCCAAAAGGTAAATAAAGATGTTGAAGAATTCGTTCAAAGACAAGAGGAAATTCTGAAAGGTTTAGACCTGAAATCCTTGAATAGAATTGTAGAGCAGGAAAAGGAATTATGCGCAAGTGGCTGTGCGGACATCAAAGAAAATACTGCATTATTTGATAGATTGCAGAAAGCTCTTAAGGATCAGAATGTCAAAATTACCGTTTCAATAGAATCTGATGAAGATTACATCGGTAGCAATGGTCACGATCCGAGTGACACTACCAGTACCGAAAAAGCCCAAAAAGACCATACGAAGAAATGCTTCATTGATATGCACCTTCCACCTTACCAAGAATACCAAAAAGAGGAACTCTCTATTGATGATATAATACGAATAGCATTAGCTGATTGAGTGCATGTTTTTGCATATTTCTCCACCACGTTTGAGTTAGATGAAAACGAAAACCTACAATATTTGTTTGTTACCATATCTCTTTAATGGCGTTGTGGATATCGTTAAAATATAAAATGTATTCATATGTTCTTATTTGAAAAGAAATTTTAAAAATATTCATGTTGTATTCCATAATTTAGTAAAATCCCATAAGCACAGTATTGATGGCGAACTCATTCTAGTAAAACGCTTCTTAACCATACTACATTTCAAGAAAAAAGAAATTTTATCAACGAGCGCGTTGATAAGATTATCAATGAGCTAAGAACAGATCAAGATGGAAAAGATTTCGAAAAATACATGGAGGACTATAGAAAATCCAAAGGAAACCTTCTGGAAATTGGGGCAGTTGAATTATTTGATCGGAAACTGGAAAAGATTTCTAAACGATACGAGGCAATACTCGAAGAGAAGAAAAATAAACGAATGGAGATGATTGAGAAGCTTTATGAAATAAAAGAGTTGTCGCACGTGAAATCCCAAAAGGTAAACAAAGATGTTGAAGAATTCGTTCAATGACAAGAGGAAATTCTGAAAGGTTTAGACTTGAAATCCCTGAATGCGATTGTAGAACAGGAAAAAGAACTATGCGCAAGTGGCTGCGCGGACATCAAAGAGAATGCTGCATTATTTGATAGATTGCAGAAAGCTCTTAAGGATCAGAATGTCAAAGTTACCGTTTCAATAGAATCTGATGAAGATTGGACCGTTAGCAATGGTCATGTTCCAAGTGACGCTGCCAATACCGAAAATGTCCAAAAAGACCATATGAAGAAGAGCTTCAGTGTTATTTGGCACCTTTCACCTTACCAAAAGAATCTGGCTTACAATAATATCGATGAAGTGAAATCCTTATTAAGGCAATTAAACTTGGGAGAAAGAGAGATTCAATCTGTTGAAAGAATTTGTGGAGCACGTAACTATGACTTAAAAGTAACTTTTCTAGACGAAGAAATTGTCAATGAATTCATAAACAGAACCTCTTCCGTGAGGTACAGGGGATTTCCTGTAAATATTATCAAATGCAATCAGGTAATTGAGCGCACACCTTTCCATATTCTTTATAAATCCATGTATGTAAACATGTAAACATTTCTAAAAATATGACAAACACATTCTTTCGAGATGTCCACAGCCTTTGCTATCACTGTAACCTTAATTCAACGGTCATAGTTCACTAAATGGTGCTTTAGTGAACTTTTCCGATGTAGTACTAGTTGACAATCCCGGACGGTTATCGTCAAACAAGCTGGTGCGATTACGTTTAAATTCAACTGCCCAAAATATCATTGCGGTAAATGATGGCGCAGAGTCCCCGTAAACAGCGTCCACCTCGACTTTAATTTGGGAAGGTGTATTGCCTTTCAAATGCATGAATTGAATGACGGCTCGATATTCGATTTTTTTCCATTTTTACAGAAAACAACCGAGTGTCCAACATGGAATGAATGAAACTGATTACCTTATACGAATGACGTTTGCCAACCAAATGTTGGAAAGATTTGACGACCTTAACAGAATTTTCTTCTCTGATGAGGCACATTTTCATCTACATGGTTACGTCAACAAGCAAAATTGTTGTTAATGGTCGCCAGAGAATTCCCGGGAGAAATATCAAACTCCATTATAGAGCGCCAAAGTTACTGTTTGAGCAGCAATGTCCTCCAGAGACAGAAGCTCATACTTTCCGAAAATAACAGCGGACGAACAATTACTGTAAATTCTGACAGGTACGCGGCAACGATCCGTGAAGTTTTTGGCTCCGTTCTTCAAGAATTTGATGATTTTAATAGCCATTAGTAGTTCCAGCAAGATGAGGTTACAAGCCACACATCAAACGTCGCATTATAAGCTGTAAGAGAATAGTTTCCGGATAAATTGATATCAAGAAGAGGCGACACCAACTGGCCACCAAAAAGCCCGGACTCCAAACGATATTATTGGAGTATATATTTTTTTTATATTAAAGCTTAAAACTTTCCAGACTACTCTCGTAATGATATCATTTTTCCAAAAAATTACACTTAGCCAAACAATAGCTTTCAAATGCTTATACCAATACAATCAACAATTGTTCTCAATAAATTTAACGTCAGTTTTTGAGATTATTTATTAATATCCAATGACAATGTATATTATATTTATTTCGAGGAACGGTATCTTATCTATAACAAGTATTTGCTTTTAAGGCGAATTTCTAATAATCAAAAGTAATTACGAGTTGCAGTCGGTCTAACTTGTACTGAAATTGATCGCTTGTTATAAACGTTAAAGTTGTGGTAAATAAAGATTCCTCAGAAAATGAATCCAACACAATTTCGGCAAGTAGAATTTGAAAAACTAGTTGAGGAAAACGCCTCTCTGCGACAGGAGATAGAGATATTGAAGTGCTTCAATAGAACAGCAAATGTAGAAAACCAGTTTTTCAAGCTCAACGAGCACGTTGACGAGATTATCAACGAGCTAAGAACTGATCAAGATGGGAAAGATTTTGAAAAATACATGGAGGACTACAGAAAATCCAAAGAAAACCTTCTGGGGATTGGGATAGTTAAATTATTCGATCGGAAAATGGAAAACATTTCCAAACGATACGAGGCAATACTCGAAGAGAAGAAAAGCAAGCGAATAGAGATGATTGAGAAGCTTTATAACATAAAAGAGTTGTCGCAAGTGAAATCCCAAAAGGTAAACAAAGATGTTGTAGAATTCGTTCAAAGACAAGAGGAAATTCTGAGAGGTTTAGACCTGAAATCCCTGAATGCAATTGTAGAACAGGAAAAGGAACTATGCGCAAGTGGCTGCGCGGACATCAAAGAGAATGCTGCATTATTTGATAGATTGCAGAAGGTTCTTAAGGATCAGAAAAGCAAAATTACCGTTTCAATAGAAGCTGACGAAAATTGCACCGGCAGCAATGGTCATGTTCTGAGTGACGCTACCGGTACCGAAAAAGTCCGAAACCATACGGAGAAGAGCTTCAGTGTTCTATTTAAGTTTACACCTTACTGTAGATCGACATTGAATTTTTCAGATAATATCCCCGAAGCAAAAACCTTATTAAACAAATTAAACTTGGGAGAAAGGAAGATTCTATCCGTTGAAACAATTCCTGGAATAAACAAGTATGAATTAAAAGTAACTTTTCCAGACGAAGAAACTGTCAATGAACTTGTTAAAAGAGCTTCCCAGGGTCCCATAAAGTGTACGGGATATCGTGTGCGAATTACCAAATGCGATCAGCTAGTTGAACCCACACTTTTCCATGTTCCTCCCATATTCAGGAGCCAGTACAATTTAAATAATTATAACATGTATAATAATTTTGAACAGAATAAATATTGTAAGTTACCGACCCAACAATAAATAAATAAATAGAATAAATAACTACATTTTCTTGTTTGTGTCATTTAAAAGAAGGAAGTCCTTGTCGCGTTTGGTTACAGGATTAATATTGTCAATTACCACTTGTACTTCGCAAATGTTTATTGATAATGGTGGTGAAATCTTTCTCCTTACAACAAACATACCTTTTCACGTGTTTTAAATCTTGTATCTGCAAGTTTTGAAGGGAATCATGAGGGTGATTTATTTTGATAGGCTTCCACATACAGCGCGTTTAAATTATAAGAAATAATGTATCTACAGCCGCTATAGTACGTACGTTATATGAAAAAATGTTTTATATAAAAGTTATTTGACTTTTTTGGGTTATACAAGAAACAATTTTATTCGCCAATTTGGACGTATATCATGATTTTTTAAAAATAGTATGATATAGTTTTCTTAGCTGTTTGATAAAGCTTTTTTCTAATTATAACTGTTAACATATTGTTTACTAAAATTTTACCAAAAATGAAAGGATCATTAAAATATAAAATGTATCCCTGTTTTTATTTGAAAAGAAATTTAAAAAACCTTCCTGTTGTATTCCATAATTTAGTAAAATCCCATACGCACAGTATTGATGGTGATCTCACTCTAGTAAGACGCTTCTTAACCACACTATGTTTCAAAGAAAGAGAGATTCTGTCCATTCAGAGGATTAAAGGAAGAAATTCACGTTATATCTCTTTAAAAGTAACTTTTGCAAACGAAGAGACTGTGGAAGACTTACCCTCGTAGATATCTTGCATATATGGTCTAATTACAAAAGAATAAAACAATACAATAAATTTATCAATAAAATTTTAATATCTAACGCGTTTACCTTTACTAATAATTATCACCCATCTTATCTATCACTTCTATGAAAAAAGAATTCTAATTTTTTGATAATTTCAAATTGTAACCAATCTTTTTTTGATAAATAAATGACTATTATTATTATTGAAGTATTTTCAACAGGTCAGTATGAAGAAACTAAACAGAACGCTAAAAATTCTGAAACACTCAGTATATTCTAAAAAGGGGAAATTTTGCAAATTAAGGGGCCTCTCTTGTGCACTACAAAAATGTTTAAGGAATTTTATACTAAAAATAGGAAGCAAATTTATTACCTACTATATTTTTTGTGCAAATTTCTCCAAATGGAAAATTATATACACTACCGACCATAATTATGTGCCCACCTACATTTTTGCTTGGAATTTACAAAATTATTTATTTATTGTTATTTAGGGGGTATAATTATTTACATACAAATAAAAGAAAGGTATCACGTTAGATAATTCCCCAAAAGACTCCTCTGATACTTAGATATCCGATAATTAGGTGTCCAGGTAGGGCCTTAAAAAGACCCGAAATTATGTCCGGTAGTAATAGTATATAGAAAATTACCACACATCAATTTAAAATTATCTATCACATCCAAATTGTTCACTTTGTATTTAAAATCCCATTTTATTAAGTAATTTTCTCTGTAGTTGTTACACTTCATAGAGATTTCAACAGTGATATGTCTTTTTTAATTGAATATTACGGAAGTCATATTTAATATTACATTCTAATATTTATTTTTCTACGTCGTTTACGTCAAATTTCAGATAATATTCAACCATTTTTGCGTTATAATTACAGGTTGCAGAGAATTACAGTATAGTGTAACGTATGTCTAGGATAATTTTCACCCACTTTTAAGGGTGTAAACGCGTTTAAATTCATAAATTTACGAACGATACACAATCCTACGTGTCTAATAGCACGATTCACAGCTACTTTCACCTACGAATACTTGCAGGTCTCATTAAAAAGTATTACAAACACCGTTTGCCCCTTTGCGGCGAGAGCTTGTGACGTCAGCGGATAACGTCACGACTGCAAGGCAACTGTCGACGTGCGACGTTTTTTTACATACCGCATTCCCCTTACTCCCCACTTCGCCGCTCTCTCGACGCAACCCCCTACGAAATATTGAATTTGTCCTGAGGGATCGTATTTTGTCACATGGACCTCTTGCGTCGTCTTATATTTCTTTATTATTTTGTTTCTGTACGGTTACTTTCATAGGATTTTCTTTGATATTAAAAAAAAATGCAGATTTTCGTATAATTGGGAATTCTTTATTATTTGTGTTAGTTTTCGTTTTCACCAGTTGGGTTTCGTTGAAAATGTGACACGTCTAGGAGGCTTTTGTTCTCTATTTCTATTGTTGTGATTTTCTTTTGTTTTTGGGGGAGAGAAGGATTTTTTTCGAGATTATTTTTCTTCTCTCATACACGCCATTGCCTAGTTAGCATTGTTTAATTTCCATTAAATTAATGCATTTGTTGGATTTCTTTTCTTTTGATTAAAATACTGGAAAACGAAAATATGCTTTTACATATTTATTAATTGATATTTGAACATTTTGAAACTGCAGAGAAAAAAAACCAGGTGTAATCGGTTCTATAGTTTCAAAGGTGTTTAATGAATTCCAGTACAAGAAACAATTGAAAATGATCTAGATATTAGCACAAAAATTCAAAATGAAGAACCTGTCGAAGAAATTATTCAAGAGGAAAAGATTTCTTTACAGACGTTGGAAGTTTTAACTCCAATTAAGATCGATGAAATCAATTTAGAATTGAAAGAAGAGAAACCATAGAAGGAATCTTCTATTGAGGCTGTCGTTCAAGATGTAGAATTTAAAATTTCAACATAAATTGAGTCGAACATTATCATGAACGGACTAACCGAAATTGGTGGCATTAAGAAGGTAATTGAAGAGATTATGAATGAAATAACTTCTGAAAAACCTGATATTGTTGAAGAAAATCAAAAACAAGCCAAAAATTCCGGTATCATCAGACTTTATCATGATTGAAATATCACATGAATTATATATCAATTTACCTAAAAATAGTCCATCAAAATCTGTATATGAAGAAGCTAAATAATTGTCGTAAATGTACACCAATTAATCATATATTCCTGTTCAACAGATTGTCATAATTCAAAAAGATAAAACCCTAAACAAAGATGGAAACGGCGATTCTGAACATTTTAGTGGTTAAGATTTCCCAAATCAAAAACAATTCACTGGTTCATTCATACACCAATCCTGATTTACCTGGAGGAATGTGCCAATAGAAGGATAAAAACAGTTACCGACATTTGAAGAAAAGAAAGATGATGTACTGGTTGAGAAAACTATAGAAAAAATGCAAAAAGAAGAAGTGACAGTAGATGAAATTAAAGATATTTGCAAAGACATTATTGGGATTCAATCCGGTTCTGGGGAAAAGATTAATCAAGTTGTTGAAGATCAAAAGGAAATAGGTGTAGTAGGTAAAGACTTTGGTAAACTAGGAGATGAAGAGATTCCAGAAGAAAAAGCTGATGTTACTGTTGAGGATAGGATAGAGGAAATTGGAATTCAAATATCAGATGTTACAATGGCGAAAAATCTTTAACAATTAAAAAGATAACGAAGATTTAATTAAAGATAAAAAGCAAATAATGGATACAATACTAGAAATAGGTATTCTAAAATTGGGAACGGAGGGAAAAATTACTAAAACTGATCCAGAAATGTCTTCAAATATAATTGCAGATGAACCGGCTATTAAAGAACTTACAAAGGAAATCATTATTTTGGAAGAATTGGAAGGTGTAGATGAAATAAGAACTGAGGAATTGAATAAATACAATGAAGATATTGAAAACCAAAATATGGAAATGGTAGACGGTAAAGAAATTCGTAATGTTAAAGGACATCTTTGTGTTGCAAAAGGAAATTGATGATAACATAAGTGAGGGGCTAAAAATCCGCTGAAAACAAAGGACAAGTTGAAGATGTGGTTCATGGTCTGCAAGATTTGAAAAATAAAAAGGTTCTGTTTGAAGAATTAATTAAATTGGTGGTTTGGTACAAGAAAACCAGAAAACCGAAGACGTTAAAAATGATAAAAATGAAATTTGTTGCACTTTTCAATTGAAGATGTTACTGAAAACGCGAACATAACCTAATGTAAAAAATATACGTGTAAAAATCCATTTTCATTATGAAATACAAGTTGGAATAACATTCAAGCAGGTACTGGAAATGACAAAATAATGATACTAAAAGGTCTTAAATAAGTAGAGTTGCTCAATTTGCGCCAACAGCCAGTGGCGGGCGCATAAAAGTTTACACAAAATAAATGGTCAGAAATAAAATATAATACAGGTGCGTCTTAAGAGTCTTCCGTGAAATCACAAAGTGAATAATGTCTGTTAAATATCTGCAACATTAGATATGTTTCACCCAGTTGTTTCGGCAAACCGAATGCGGCGTGAGGAAAAAGTGACGTTATATTTGCGTAATTAAAATAATCTTTGGAACAACTTGACGGTTCTGTTGACGCACCTTCACAAATTTGTCCTAATGTGCCAAAATCAGAATCTTTCTCTAAAACACTTTCAAACCTTTCTAGAACACAAACATTTTTTGCGTCTTCTACCGCGCATAGCTGTGTGTGAACATGTTGCACTATTTGCAGAGATTCCACTAACGACACCGAAGGATTTTGTAATTTTTCTATTTCCTCCACTAGTCCGAAGTAATTGTTCCGAATAGTTTTTAAATCCATTTTAACCTGACTATCTTGAAATTTCGACTGGCTTTTCTTGATAGCCGCGGCTTCCTTTGGATCGAATTGTATTTAACACTAACTTTAAAATTACTTCGGCAGTACATTGCTATACTCGTCTGGAAGCTAATAGAATTGAAGGTGACGATTGATGTGGTACGTACCATTACATTAACCACAGAATGTCTTTTACGATCTGCTGTTTCGTCCATACATAACCACAGTTTTTTATCTTTCAACTCCGATTTAATTCTTTTTTCAACATGTTCACAAGCAGATGGCACAATTCTTTGTAACGATGCCCGACTTAGTAATTTGCAGTCCGAATATTTATTCCAAAAGAAGACATATGCTTCCTTGTCTAGTAAATTAAACGGTAGATTACATGCAATAAAGGTAACACATAAATTAAATTTAAATTTGTTATAGTGTCGTGTGCAATTTTTTTTTTGAAGAATGCTGTTTACTATTTACGTGACGTGGACAATCCCTTTTGGACCAACACATTAAAGGGATATTACAAACTACACATTGAATGTTTACGCCATGATAATTTAGGTCAGGCATTTCTGCTATAAATTCTGTAACATTGTCCAACGTTGGTCGTTTTCGCGACGTAGGCAACATTTTTAAAACAAACGTAGAACTACGAAATAGTATTTACGGCAGCGTACATGTATACACAACAGATCTGGTTCAGACTCGCAGTTATACTGAAGGTTGTATCGAACCTCCGCCACTGCCCGTTGACGCTAGCGAGCAACTCTATAAATAAGACAAAAGACTTCTACGATGTTAAAATAAAACTACCTAGATTATAGACATTCAAAACAAGCTCATTCATTTTTTTCTTTTCTTTAAAATGCAATAGAGACGGGATTCGAATATGTTAACTATGAGAGATTAATCTTTTTTTGAAAGTTTTGACAAATGCAAACATCAATTTAAACATCAATATCAAAAGAATCTTTGGTATTAGCTACGTAAATCAGTTTTAAGATTCTTATAAATTACATAAATCGTTATAAATAAATATCAAAAACATTGTACATTCCTGAGTTATTTAAAGAAGTTCATAGAAAAACTTCACTTATTAAATCAACGAATAATTTCCATCTTGAATGAAATCATTCTCTAACAACAAGCCAAAATAAATTCTTTATCTTCCGATAATCTTTCATCGTTTAATCAATCTAGGGTTTGAACAGGAACCACCCCCGAGATATTGCCGGAGGCGAAACACGCCCTTCGAGGTGGGATGGTTCCACGAAAAACCTCATAGCTATGCGGAAAACGCCTTAGTTGCGAAATCGCTCTTCCACGAACAACCCCGCACACGAGTTTAATGAAATCAAGATGACGTCGGTCCTGGAAGGTTGCGCTACTGAATTACAATTAACCAAGGGATTATCGCCCACCAGATGGCGTTTTCGACGGATCAGCGGCTTCTAATAAAACTTGATGGCATCACGAACATGTACGGAGTTGTATTGAACAGGTCCCTTTGGAGTAACCTTTGATCTAAAGAAGAGGATTATGATTTGACTGTATTTTGACTATTGTGGAACTTTGGAGAATACAAATTACGTTTTCTTCGGTTTTCCAAGGAAGGCAAGGTAGTCTGACAGTCTTTAGAACGATTTAATAAAGGTAGAACGATATTTTCCCTTTAATATTACAAGGGTGGTCGGAAAAGTTTTGAACTTCAACACGGAGATACGAAGATGTCGTTACTTGCGGAGCGCGTTTTGTAAAAACGTGTGGCAATCAGCAAGCTTATCCGTCACATTAGCTTACTTGCCGTTGAAGATTTTCACCATTTATTTCATATTTTTTTGTATTTTCATATTTTAGTCTGATGGTTCTTGTGATCAGGGCAGTCTTTAACCTATTGGAGGCCCTGAGCACTTTAGGATAATGGGGTCCCTATGACTATGATGACAGAGGACTATTTTATTAAAACAGGCAAAAGGAGTAGGTAAGCAAAATTCTAGATTTATTCAACTGTTATTTTTATTTCTTTAGTCACAATGAATAGGTAATTGTAATATAATCCGGAAAATGACTCTTTTAGCATTCACTATACGCAGGTTAATGCTTAAAAGTCTATTTTGATTGAAGAGGTACCCTTCTAGCTTTGAAACAAGCAAAATCGTCAATCACTGCTTCAAAGTCTATGTCTTTGAGCACATCACATTCTATGGACATCAGCGACAAACTGGTCAATCTTTCTTGAAGCGTTGTACTTCTTAATTCATTTGATATTCTTTTCAATTTGGAGAAGGAGTGTTCCCCACTACAGTTAGTTACCATCATGCTTAAAAGGATTCTCAATGCAATTTCTACATTTGGAAACGTGTCTTCACTTTCGTTTTTTTTTAAAAGATGATATATTCCTAGTTTCTTCATTTTCACTAGGCTGGACAATTTTCAAGTATTCTGTTAAATGCAGACATTCCATTTCTAACTCTTTCTCGCTAACGTCTCCATAATAGATTTCAGCAAAATCTTTGCAATTTTGTCTCAACTCCTCGGAATTCAGAGTTTTCAAACGAGAAAAGAAACGAAACCGATGATTTATGTCGTACGAACTCAATCGCTGTTTTAGATGCACGCCCAGGGTATCAGTTATGGGAAGAAAGGTTTCTACTTTAAATTTCTCTCTCCCATAGCTCCTTATAGTCAGATTCCGGTTTTTTCTCTTTGGCGGACAATTCGAAATAATCAAATTTATCTCTGAGGTTAATAATAAAATCAAGAAGTGAAGTAAACAAATTAGTTGCGACGTCCATTGTTATTGTTTCTTTCTGAAGATAATTACTTGTTTTGCCTATTCTTTCTAATATGGAGCTCCAAATTTCGGTCAGTATAATAAATTCTAGGTTTCCCATTTTTCTGGACAGACTAAGGGCTTCGTGCCTAGTTTCTAGTGGCTGCTTCGTATCCTCTGCGATAGACATCAAGCTTCTATAATCTGTTTATGACCTTCATGCAAGGCGCTTACCGCATCAGTTCGCGCAGACCATCTGGTTTGTGAAATACTTTTAAGAACTTTTTTTGAATCTAAATGTTCTGTCAATGTATTCCATCGGTGGGTAGAACCCCAAAAAAAGTTGTACAGTTTCTGAACCATTTGAAAATAACTTGTTGCCTCTGATACGTACCCAGCGGCATGGACACCTACCAAGTTTAGAGAATGTCCCGCACATGGTACAGAGGTAGCAAATTCACATTTCTCCTTGATTGTTGCTTGTAGACCAGCATACTTCCCCGACATATGAAGCATTATCGTAGCTTTGCCCTCTGCAATCTTTTATGGGAATATCATAATTCTCTAAAAAATTCAAGATGGTTTCCGCTAAATACTCAGATTTATGCTCTTTGATAGATATAAATTTCAGAAACCTTTCAAAGGGAACACGGTCTTTTACGTATCGAACTATAAAAGTTAACTGGTCAACATGAGAGAGATCGGGCGTGCTGTCAACGCTAGTGGAAAAATATTTTGCTAATTTAACTTCATTTATAATTTTTTTTAGGACCTGTTTTCCCATTACGTCAATAAACTCATTACAGATATTCGCTGATAAATAAGACATGTTTCCTTTGCCAGGATTCCTAAATTTTTTTAAGTGCTCTGCAAGAAATTAATCAAATTCACTTAATAACTCCACACATCCTAAATAATTTCCATTGTTGGGAGATCCAAGGATTTCATTGTCACCGCGAAATGGAAGCCCTCTCGATGCCAAAAATTTTACAACTGCGACAATCCGTTTAAGTACATTTCTCCAGTAATCCACTTCTTTTTGATGTTGAGATAACAAATCTGTATCTATATACTCCACCAACCGCTTTACTTCGTGAAAGAAGTCATCATAGATTGCCCATGTGCTGGGCTATTTTCACGTGTTAAAATTATGTGATTAATGTGCTTCCAGTCATTACATCCATTCGGAGAGCATAGGTTTATATCAGAAGGGTTAAATAAGCAACATGAAAAACAAAATACAGATTTCTTCGAAGGCGAATACAGCAACCATTTTCTTTCGACGCCTTCCTTGTTCTTCAATTTACGATTAAATAATGTTTTATTGAAATATCTAGTTACTGATTTACCATCTGCTTCTTTGTAGGTTCTGGATGCCTCGTAAAAGTCACAATCTTTATTTTGAAAATATGCAAGTCCCTTACGAATCCAAATTTCGCGTTTTTTTTCTGTAAAATCTTCATGAAAATAATCAGCGGGGTCGTGTGAAATGTTTTCTGTGTTGGAAAACTGTTGTTGTTCAATTGAAACAGTTGTGGGTGTCACCAAAGTTGTTGCATTTTCGCCATAGGGACGGTCGCTTTCTGCACAATCTGATTTAATCTCTTTTCCTAAATTGAAAGAAGTTAGCGTAGAACAAGAAGATTCTGAAGTTCCTGCAATTTGTTGTTGACACGACTTATCATGTGGAAGATTTATTATTTGATTGCTACTTACAGAAGCTCCTCGCGTAAAATATGATGTTAATTTTTCAATTACTTCTTTCTGATGTGCAGCATTTTTCCTTTTTTCAGATCCACTAGGATATAACCGTTTCGACATTTTGTATTTTAATTCAGTATTTATTATTTTCTTACATTGAAAACAGTCGCGAACATAAAATAAAACAGGGGAGCGAGGATTTAATTTTTAGTCCCGAACGAAATAAAATGCGCGTGGAATAGAAAACATATTACCTATGAATCCTATAAGAATATCCGGTCTGTTGTTTGGTCATTGCGAATAGTTTCATTTCAGGAAAAGAATACGCTAGACTATAATTATTAATTATATTTAAAAACACTACAGCTATAAACTTGAAGCATAATTAATAAGTACTGAGAGATATGCTGTACTATAATTAATTTTTCTAAACAAATAAGTAAAGAAAACGGCTTTAAATCTTTAACTTGGCATTGAAAAGGAAAACCACACAACCCAGAGTCTAATATTCCAGTCAAGAAAGTTTTTTTCCCTTTTTTTAAACATTCTTCAAGTGACGCAAGACGTTCAAATATGTATTAGTAATGCCATAATGTGATTGCAACAGAAGCAATGCTCCATATTTTTACATCTGTTAAAATTGATTTTTTTTTTTTTGTATAAAGATAAACGAGGCATAAATTACGACAGTAATATATGTACAACATTCAAGAACTTATCTTATTGATATATATTTTATATTTCGGCCAGTATTTAAGTATTTATATATCTAATTTTACTAGAAGTGGAGATCCTCACATTACCGTTTTCTGTTTCGGTTTGCAAGTCTCAATTGTTGCTTTAAAAGGCAATATTTAAATTTAAAACTTTGAAATATATTTTTACAAAGTATTTTAAGAAAAAAGTTAATCGAAACAGTACACAGAATTAGTAATGTAAGTAATAGTAAAACAATAAAAGATTTTATATAATAAATTAACATGTAATTATTTATTTCTAGATTTTATTAAAAGAAAATTATTCCAAGAATAGTTAAGAAAGCTTCATGAATTATATCTAATATAGAAATACTCAACGTTAAGCTGCGGTGTCCGAGTGGTTAAGGAGATGGACTTGAAATCCATTGGGTTCTACCCGCACAGGTTCGAATCCTGTCCGCAGCGGACTCGAATTTTTTTTTTTTTAATTGGGAAGAAAATAAAATTAGTTTAAAACAATAAATGTAATAGATTTTTCAAATTTCTCAGATTCAAAAAAAAATAGTTATTTTTTAACACTCAATATAAAATAGTTTTCTTTTTTTTTTTTACCTTATTTGCATTTCAGGTAAATGGAATTAAGAATTACCGAATCTAAACTCTAACATCCGGTTTTAAAAATAGTCCAGGCAAATTAGGAAAAGTGGGGGAAATTCTTGAAACGGAAGAGTTCGTTATTCTCGCAGGGGAAGAGCGTCCCTCTTTCCTCCTCGCCAAAAGAGCATTTTTTATTTCTTTTTTAAATTTTACGCAAAACGGTTCATTTTTCCAATAGAACTATTATTAATTTAGAGTTGCTCAATTTGCGTCAACAGCCAGTGGCGGGCGCATAAAAGTTTACACAAAATACAAAAAATACTTACCGTCTTAAGAGTCTTCCGTGAAATCACAAAGTGAATAATGTCTGTTAAATATCTGCAACATTAGATATGCTTCCGCAGTTGTTTCGGCCGAAAAAAAAGCACAAACGCAATGTGGAAACTACAGAGCAATATGTCTGGCACACATTGGTTTCAAGCTATACACAAGAACATTGGAGAAAAGATTAAGAGAACACGTTGAGGCAAGACTAGAAGATACACAGACTGCTTTCAGGCCAGGAAGACAAATAAATTACAATATATATGTATATATATACTGAGAAGGTCGATAGAAAGAAAAATAGAAGAAGAAGAAGAAGAAGAAGAAGAAGAACTGTTCCTCACGTTCATTGACTTAAGGGCGGCCTTCGACACAGTGAACAGAGATGAAGTATGGAAAAGTTTGGAAGAAATGCAGATACCAAGAAAATTACTAGAAGCTATTAAATCCACATACAGAACTGTAAGAGCAAAGGTACAAATAACAGGCAGCAGGTCAGAAGCGTTTCAAATGAACAGAGGTTTCAAACAAGGTGACAGCCTAAGCCCTATCTTATTCATAGTTATAATGGATAAAATTGTAAAAATAATAAGAGAGCGAGGAGGAAACCTGAGTACTATTATAGGATATAGGAACATGGAACCGGTAAAAGCAAGCGATCTTCTTCACGCAGATGACGTGGTACTATTGGCAAATACAAGAAAGAAAATGCAAAACCTAATAAACATATGGACGGAAGAGATAGAGAACATGAGGATGGAGGTGAACACGCAGAAATCAAAAGTAATGATAATAAATGAAAAACCAACAGAAGGACGAGACATAAATCAAATTAAATGCAAAGGAGAGGTTCTTGAACAAGTAACGACTTATGAATACCTGGGGAGCGTGATGACAAGTGATGGAAAGATGGATGCGGAAATAGCAAATAGAGGAAAAGTCAACGAAAATCTATTACTCATTGAATAAAACAATATTAGGACACAAAGAAATAGAGACAATAGTAAAAAAGAAGATCCACAACGCTATAACAATACCAACAATACCAACAATAACAAATGCTTGCGAGAATTGGATAATAAACAAAAAACAGGAGGCAAAAATCAACGCTATTGAAATGAAGCATGTTAGACGAATAGCTGGAAAGACCAAATGGGACAGACTAAGAAATGAGGAAATCAGGAAGATGATAAATCAGAAACCGATAATGACAGAGATACGAGAAAGACAAATGAATTGGTATGGACATATGATAAGAACGAACCCGGATAGGCCGGCGAAAAAAGTTATGAAAATGGGAAAATCAAAGAAGACACGAAGAGGTAGACCTAGGAAAACATGGATGAACCAGATGGAAGAAATAGGAAGAGGAAAAGGAAAAACTCTTGATCAAATGAAGGTATTGGCAAGAGATAGGAAAGCATGGAAGATATGGGTAAAAGGAGAACCGGAATCCCACTCCGACGCCTGAAAAGGCACAAAGAGAAGAGAAGAAGAAGAAGTAAATTTCTATTAAATTAACTTGACAATCTCCATTGATAATTGTAAATGCGTTTCTTATTTGTTTTAGTGTCCAGAAACGAAATTATTCGAACAGATCCTTTCTCATCAATATGAACTCGAATCTTGTGTAGTTCGTCAATTCTACATCCGCCAGCTACACCCATAATTAAGACGACCTATAAAGAGTAAAAAATTGGAAACGTATTTCAAGGATGATTATAAATATTCTTACTTTCATACATAAGTACATTTCATTAGGGGCTTCGGATAAAAATTTGTAGAAATCTGTTTTTTCAAATATTCCAGACTTTTTTGGTTCGTTATCCCGAAGTCAGTCTTTTTATAAAAGCGATGAGCTTTAAAAACCTGCAAAACTCCATAATAGTTAAATCTAATTTAGAATATTTAGGCTTACTTACTTGGAAATATCAATATTTTCATTTGTGTATAGCGTTGCTCTGAGCATTGAGTAACGACACCATAAGGTGAACACCTTTACTGTCTTTGATTTTTCTAAGAAATAGGCTAGCAGTTTTTCCTCGTTAATAGTTTTCATATTTTTTATTGTCTTCCATTCACAAAATGTTTTGTACTCCTTTTCGTAAACTAATTTCGATTTTTCTTGCAATAAATTAGATACTGCAATCGCAGCTTGGTTCAGAACACCTTGTGGTATGCTTTCTTTCTGGTTATTTGCCATTTCAAACACACTTTCAGTTTCTTAAATCGGCAAATTGAAGAATTTGCGTGAAATGTCACATGTGTTATAAATAAGCCATCCATAGCAACGAAAATTGCAAAGGTGTGTGAATAAGGTGTTGCTGTAAACATTTTATTCATCCTGTTGGTTAAACTATTGTTTTAATAATGAGATTTAATATATAGCGTGTCCCCGGATTACCGCATGGATAGGTAAGGCTGACAGAAAATTATTGAGTCGAAATTTCATCTTTTGGGGTTTAGCCATGCTTGAATAGTAATTAACTTATGCCATAATTTTATTGCCGATAAATCAAGTAACACATGGGCTGAAAAGTCCCGGGCCTGACAAAGAAAACACGTTTTTTTTTGTTCAAAATTAGCTTTATTCATCAACGTAATTTACATCAAGAACAACGCAATCATTCCAGCGCCGCTCTAACATTTCAATACCACTTTTGTAAAACGATTTATCTTTTGCCTCAAAATATGCCTCAGTTTCAGCGATAACCTCTTCATTCGAGCGAAATTTCTTACCGGCGAGCATTTTTTTTAGGTCTCCGAACAGCCAGTAGTCGCTGGGAGCCAAATCTGACGAATACGGTGGATGTGGGAGCAATTCGACGTTCAATTCATGTAGTTTTGCCATTGTTTTGATTGACTTGTGACACGGTGCGTTGTCTTGATGAAACAAAATTTTTTTCTTCGCCATATGCGGACGTTGCTGTGCAATTTCGGCCTTCAGACGCTCCAGTAACGCTATATAATATTCACTGTTGATGGTATTTCCCTTCTCAAGATAGTCGATGAATATTACACCACGCACATCCCAAAATACCGAGGCCATAACCTTTCCAACCGATTGTTGTGCTTTCGGGCGCTTTGGACGAGGTTCACCAGTTGCTGTCCACTTAGATGACGATCGTTTTAATTCCGGAGTGAAGTGATGGATCCATGTTTTCATCCGTTGTCACATATCGACGCAAAATTCCGGTTGTTACGTTTAAACATGGCCAAACACTGCTCAGAAGCATCAACACGTTCTTGTTTTTGGTCAACAGTGAGCAAACGCGGCACCCATTTTGAACAGAGCTTTCTCATAGTCAAATGCTCATGCAATATAAAGCCAACATGTTCTTTTGATATTTTACGATGTCAACTAACTCACGCAACTTCACTTTTCGATCATTCAAAACGATTTTGTGGATTTTTTTGATTTTTTTCTGGTGTTACCGCCTCATTTGGACGTGCACTGCGTTCTGCATCATCGGTGTCTCTACGACCACGTTTGAAGTCAGCAAACCAACGTTTTATTGTTGTTTCTGATGGAGCGGAGTCCCCATAACACTTTTCATGCCATTGCTTCGCTTGAACGGTATTTTTTCCCATCAAGAAACAGTGTAAAATTAAAACACGAAATTGTTTTTGATCCATTGTTTTGGAAATAACAAAAGTAGCGTCACTCTTAGCACAATAACTCACAAACTAATGAATAGAATATCATGAAATTTTAACAGCTGTCTTTTTAAGGTTAGTACTAACTGAAAAACAGGTGAATGCAATAAAACTAGCGCCATCTATGTGTTAGGCCCGGGACTTTTCAGCCCATGTGTTATATCTTGGAAATTTACACAAAAGGAACTTTTTTAATTAGTAAAATGTATTTTCTGTAGAAGATACGATAAAATGGTTATTAGAAAACAATATTCAGGGTAATAAATTATGCTAGTACCTAGTGTTCAAGCATGGCCGAACGCCAAAAGATGAAAATTCAACTCAATAATTTCCTGTCTGCCTTAAGTACCTATCCATGCATTAATCCAAGGACATACTGTATAAAATGAGCATTTTATTAATAGAAATTGAAAAAAAATATTCTATATCACTGTACATGTCAACAATTGACATTCTGTCAAATTCTTGTTTTCATTTTACACATCTTTCATTTTTCTCATATTCAATTTACTGTTGTCTCGTTAATTTATTTGTTTACTTTCATCTGAGAGCTACCAAACACTTATACACGTTTCCTAGAAGTAATATTTCGACCTAGAAAAATAACTAAATATTATAGGTTCCCCCATACTTACGTATACATCTCTAAAATGAATTCTGAGTCTTTTATTATAAGAATCTTTCAAGAACGAAGCTAGGCTACTAAAACTGAATTACTGTATGGTTTCAAAGAATATCGCCATAAATTTCGACGTTAATTTCATCACATCCACTCCCTATCTCTGCGTCCATCATTTGTGTAGAGTAGGCATCATCGAATGTTGTGATGGAAAGACGTTAAGAATGTCAAAGCAAATATACGTTTAACGCGCAACGAAGAACGTGTTATCAAGACGAGATAACGAAAAACAACAAACAAGTGGTATTTGAAGCCTATATACAGCGTGTTCAAGAATTCAGTTTGATTTTTTTTTTAATATTCCCCCATTTGTTTCAATTTACCCAATTAAAATCTGATTTCTATGTTTATGCCTCTGGAATGATATAACTTTCTATCTTTTATCCAGAAAATTGTCGACTAAAGTCAAGTTTGTAGTAGTCATGTCTAGAGCGGGCCAAATTGCGCCATCCAACAGAATCGGAATCAGGCGCAACGGCCGCTTATTGTAAATAGCGTATATGTGAGTCACAGCAGATATGTGATATTTCGAAATTAATACACAAGAGTAAAAAAATAAAAGCTGACGCAATAATAATGTTTAGTAATTAGAGCGGATATATATATATGTACACGCTGAGGTGTTTTTATTTTCATTATGATTTTTTATTTGATTGAAAACGGTATGCATTGTAAATGGGATGTAATAAGGAAATAACTGAGAAACTGAACGCTTTTTTTATTCTGTTGTACTTAATAATGTAACTGTAAATAAAGATTTAATAAATAAATTCTATCCTTCTTAATAATGCGGATAGGCTTGTTTAAAAAGTTGCACCATCAGATAAGTTTCCACATTTGCCTCGGTGAAGGATGTTCGCCGAGACGAAAAAATGTTCTTATATTTCGAAAACGACCGTTCCACGTCTACCGAAGTAAGACAGGCGTAATTAAAATAATCTTTAGACTTAGTCAAGGAATCTGCAGATGCCCCATCGCACATTTGTCTTAATCTCGTGTAGTCCGGATTCTTTTTTAAAACACTATCGACTTAGCTAAAACTCGTCCACTTGTTGCATCGTTTATACTGTGTAACAATGTACTAACTTCGTCCACGACTTGCACTGATTCTACCAACGACAATCCAGAATTTTGCAAATTTTCTATCGCGTCTACTAACCCTTTGTATTTGTTGCTAATATTCTTTAGATGTGTTTCAACAGAAATATCGAGAAATCCCTTCTGGCTCATCCTAATAGCTCTAGCTTCGGCAGGGACGAATTGCAAAATAACGGTTTTGACTTCTTGAAAATGTTCATTATAATAAAAAGCGGCTTTTAACCACGTTCCCCAACGCGTAAGAATGGGCTGTGGTGGTTCTCGAATACCAGGGCATAACCTGTGGAATGCCCTAGTCCTCTTAGGACTTTTGAGAAACACTTTTTTTGTGTTTGCTATTAATGCATCCACCTCCGGGTAACACTCTCGAATAGTTTGTGCCACAAGATGTAAAGCATGGACTTTACACGTAACATGTAAAAGTCCTTCACACTTTTCTTTAAGGGAACGGCCTACACTACACATTGTTGCTGCACCATCGCTCATGAACAACAACAGTTGACTGGTTGACACTTGAAATTTTTGTAACGTTTCAAGAACTACGGCCGTAATTGCTTTACTAGTACACTCTTTTAATCTTCTGCTGGCTAATAGAATTGCAAAATTTGGTTTAATAGGATCTAATACGCGCACTATTATATTCAAAATAGAATTTTTTTTTGCAATCTGTCGTCTCATCAAGACATAGCCACAGCTGTTTATCTTTTAATTCGGCTTTAATTCGATTTTCAATGCCCTCACGTATTCGTGGAATATCTCTCCGTAACGCTGTCCGAGATGGTAGTATCCACTCGGTATTGTATGTACCCCAGAATCTTCGAAATGCTTTTTTATCAAGTATACGAAGTGGTAGACCACATACCATAAACGTTAAAAGCAATTCTAATTGAAATTGACGTTGTTGTGACACACCATTTCTTTTATTTCTGTGGTGTGCGCTATTTATATGTCTTTCACAATCACGTTTGCTCCAGCACAGTAGTTTCTTTTTACAAACTTTACAGAAAATTGTACTCCCATTTAGTGTAAATCCACAAATTCACTAAGAAATTTATTAATTTTCGTAGGTAATGGCCGTTTATTTTTAATAGTTACGTTAGACATAATCACTAAAGCGAGCACACCGACGCTTGTTTCTAGTATGCCACGAAGTGGTGCAAACGTAACATCTGCAGACTCGTCATTTGTTGATGAATAGAGCGCGTCATCCGTAAATGAATAAGCGCGCTGTTAGTTCGTAGCCGTCGATGAATGAACTTTTTTTTTGTAGTGGCCCACTGTGAACAACGCCCTATTTATCAACGAACACCCAAACTGCAGGTGTATATTTGCGCGTCTTCACGACGTAATAGACAGTGGTTTTGGTCCTCGTCCTAATAATTACATATTTAAATTACCTATGTTTACATACATATATGCGCCCGGCAGCCTGATTGCGAACCTGGCGCGTGGCGCTCTTGGCCCGCTCTAGTCATGTCTAACCAGCAGACTCACATAATCGATTTTAAAAGATAGATGCTTCAGGAATCGCTTTCGTACATCTTTTAAGTAATACCTGTAGATACGAAGAATACCTTTTATGTTTTTACAAAAAAACAAAGAAAAGAAATTTATTGTTTTTCAAATTTTCACCAGTAAGATTTATGTATATACTTTTGTATGCGTTCGAACCACTTCTCGAAACATCTTTTTCCAATCTGAAGATGATATCTCCGGAACGTTGTTTTTGAAGGCCTTAACAGCTTCTTATGTTACGCCTTTATTGAAATTGTTAAAAATCATATAAAGAAAACCTTCACATGTAACGTCTATTTAAAAAAAAAAATGCATTTTTAAAGCGGTCACTGCTTCAACAATAACAAACGTTAAATCTCAATACTGCCATCTAGTGGTCGTTTGTCAAAATTACCGACGTTAAATTCATATATGTACAGAGGATACCAAATTAAGAATGCATATGCCAGTACCGTGCAAACAAGTGAAAAGTACAGTGATTTTAAGGCAGTGAAACAAAATGGAATAACATACCCTAAGAATTTCGTAGCAGAATTACGTCCGAAGACAATGTGGTCAACAAATGACATGCTTGTATCAAAGAATACGTCAAGGTCTTTTATTGTAGAGTATCTAAGAGTAAATGTTTGGTTCATGGTATATTGGTAATAATCATGAGGATTTTTTTGAACTAGAGCAACAACGGCGCACTTCTTTAAAAAAAAAATATATTTTATACTGGATATACCACGTAGCTACCGTTATTTCAAGACAAATTTGGAGATGAAATGGTATTACAGATCTTAGGATCATCAGCGTATACCAGAACATTGCAGTTCAATTTCTGAAGAAAATCGTCCAAATACATATATTTTGAATAAAAGGGGACCTACATTAGATAGTTGACATACGTCTGAAAGAGTAATAAAAGATTGAGAAATGTAACCGTTGTAATGAACATAGCAAGAACGGTCAGTTAGATAAGTTTGGGTTTAGGTCAGTTTGTTACGTTACGAGAAAAGCAATTGAGGAATCTACTGTTCTATCTCCTACCCTTTTTATCATAATACCTCGCATCCTTCTAGCACCTAACCATACAGTTATCCCTGTCATTCGTTCGCGTTAATGGTATTTTAGGAAGCTGTGGTTTATTTAGCACCACGCCACTACAAAATGGAGATTAATTTTCGGCATTATGCTTCTTCTTTATGTACTTTTGTTAGTTTAACCACCCCAGCAATGCTTGATCCAGCGAGCCACAAGCTTCCATATGCCTTCCTGGTAAAAGGTTTTCGGTTGGTTGTAAAGCCACTTTTGCACTGCATCCCGAACATCTATGTCTGAGGCAAATCGACGACCTCTCAAAGCTCTATATATATATTAAAATATATAAAAATGTTATGCAAATAATATGAATAATTCAATATAAAATAGATTTTTTGTTCCCATTTTGGGAATGGTCGCCATTAGGAGGTGAAACCAAATAAATGGGAAAGAAAAATGTATTTGTTTCAAACTGACGAAATTTGACTTAAGAACTTTTTTTTCTTCTGTGTAATGGGCACACCCGGTATATGTCAAATTTTAATGTTATCTTTATTTTGAAGACTCAAACCTGTAGATTCACCCTGTATACTGTTTTCCATTGAAAAAAAGGAACTTATGAGAAACACTGTACGAGTTAGTATAATACATCCTTTCCATTAGGCTTTGTAACTATAACAAGAATATTCTGAGCCAGTACAGGATGACTCACCCTGTGTTGAAGCAATATTATTCCAGTTACGTCATCATTAATATTATGGCCGTCAGGGAATAAAAAGATTGACAAATCGGGACAGACAGTGAAACGTTGATGGCGAGGGACGTAACGAGGTGAAGGGAAGAGCATAACAAACCCTCTCCGCTTCCCACTCCACCTCTAAATATTCCTCAATCGGGGCACGTAGACCCGATGCCTTTATCTTGTTTGTAATAGTCAACAATTGTCCTCTCCTCATCGTCTAAAAGTGATCCATCATCCCTACTACCACTACTCTACGAGCAAACCATATACAACTACCTACTAAACTTCGCATCTCTTCGCCGGTTTCAACAGAAACAACGAAACGTTTCTGCCGTGATCGTAGTAGCCTTGCCTGTAGAAATAAATAGTAAGGAAAACAGCTGAGAAGCGTGTCGACGCGCTAACATCTGATTCTGATTATTACACTCCGATCAGTGCCTGGCTATAGATATCGCGTTTACTTCGAAACGATCTATTTAACGATGCGTTCGTCGTTTGTTTCGATCGATCGATAGCGATTATTGTATGCGTATTTTAACTTGGCTTGATCGTGTTTTTTTTTTCGGTTTTAAAGTGGACGTGTATTTGAAGTGAAAGACGATGTGTTTTCGATTTTGTTTACAATCGATTTTTTGAAACATTTTTGTTTTTGAATTTTTTTTTGATTCGATTTGCAAAAAGAAGAAAATGCTTTTAGCAACGCCTTTTTTACATATCGACAAAGTCCTACCTAAAGATGGACCACCAAGGATCATATCTGAAGTGAAGAAGCCTTACGTGGATTTAGGCAGGGAACAAAGTAGGCCGAGATTGAGCGGTATGTTTTGTTTTTGTACTGGGTTTCTTTAATTTATTTGTTATTAAATTATATATTATTGAATGTAGCTTTTTACGATTGTAGTGTCATGCAAAAGTGAAATTTATATTTTGTTCTGTATCTATAATATACAGAGTGATAGATTTATCATGGGAATTGCCTTTATCTCGTGAAATGCGGAAGGAAGTTCAATTTTAGTAAAAGTATTGTATTTGCCTTGATTATAGCACTCAAAATGATGGAAACACGAAAAAAATCTGGGCGTCGCGACGTCACGAAATTATTTTTCTCAGCAACATACCGTTTTTATTATGCCTTTGAAAAGATCTTTTAATTTGAAGATTTTTTTTTATAAATACAATTATTTTCTAAATTTATTCTTTAAGAAGATTTTTTGTTTTCTTGTTAAAAGTCATTAATATTGATATTGAAAAGTTCTTCTGGCTTAGGACAAGCTGGTAACAGCCCTTTTCAATAATACATTCTCTAGTATGAAGCAGGATTCTAGAAAACAATATTTTCAAGCCCAGTCGTCATTCATAATATTTTCTTGTTGATTTATACGTTTCTTTTGACTATTGTTAGTGAAGTTGACATATATCACTTGCCCAATAAAATGTTTACCCGTAGTGAAAAAGTGAACATGTTAATGTTAATATATGAGGAAGCCCAGGAAAATCCTACGGTCGCAAGAACATATAGAAATAGGTATCCCAGAAGAAATGTTCCCGATTGAAATATATTTTTAAGATTAGAGAATATTTTACGTCAAAATCAAACATCCCTTCTACGCAAAAAAGGAGAGATGGAAAACGTAGCAGTCGACCAAAATATAACCCTAATTTTAAATTACTTTTAAATTCACCCTGGAGTAATCAATAAGAGAAGCTTCAATAATATAATTTGCAGGAAATATCCCTTGAGGATATTGAACGGCGATATTTTATTTTTCAGTTCTTACTCGCCTTAAGTGATGGAAATTGAAGAAATATCCATTATTGTTCCAATGAAAATCCTCATAACGTGAGAGTAATTCAAAGACTTTGACACTTTGGCGTAAATGTATGGTGTGGCATCATTGGACACCATATTAAGGCACCTTAACAGGACAAAGATATCTGGAATTTCTACAGAATCAACTTCCACTTTTACCGGAAACTGTACCACTACAAATTAGAGAACATTTGTGGCTTCAACCGGATGGAGCTTCCTGCCATAATTCTGGTGTTGTTCAAAATTACTTAAATGCAGAGTATAGAGGTGGATAGGAACTCGCGATCCATTGGAACTTCCTTCCAGGTCCCCAGATTTGACACCGTTGGACTTCTTCTTGTAGAGAACTTGAAAATTATTATCTACAAAATAAAATCTAACGATGTAGAGAGCATTTAAAATAAAAAATTACAGATACTTGTGACGTTATGAGGAGAGTGACTTTTAATGAAATAAGGAAACGTTATGAATTGTACTTGAATAACAATGGTGTTCACATTGAACAATTCTTGAGATAATTTATGCCCCATTAATTATATTCAATTCTTTCAATTTTTAAAAATTATTGTTACTTTATGTTTTTCAAAATACTCTTCGGGTAGTCCAGCTATAAGTTCATTTGGGACTCAGATCTTAGTTTATTTAATATTATTTTATTCATGACACTAGTGGTGTGTTACATACTAGTCTTCCTTTTTGCTACTACTGTCAATATTAAAGACTTAACCAAGAAAATTGCATTTGTCTACTAAACGTACAAAAATTGGTATTTAAAACAGTACGACATATCCGTACACACTGCAGTAAATTATCCTCATTGTTTGTGATTTTAAAAACGCTAACGTAGAGGTTATCTACAGAATAATGTTCAAACAAAAGTGAACTTGATGTAGAAGTATCCATGAAAAGACAATACAAACAATAACCAAGATAATGCTAATAAATAGCTCATGGTATTGATGGAATCACTCCCGACAAAAACAATATGAGAAGAGAAAGGCACTCAATTTATGCCACTAATCTTCCAAAACAGCACCGAAATGTTTCTTGGCGCCACCTAGCGCCACGAGATATAGAGACTAGCGACAGAAACCGGAATACAGATGCCATACTTACTCATACAATCATATAACCTTTAACGTGCAACGTTTCATTAACATTTTCGAAAGTTAGTGGTTAATATAATATATTTTTTATTTTTTTAACTATAGTTTTTTTTTAATATATAATAAATAATAATAAAAAAAGGGATAAATAAACTTAAATATTAACTTATTAATTATTAAACTACATAAAAATAATCCCTCTTTAATTACATAATTAAAGAAATAATTTAATTATATTGTAACATATAAAAAAGCGCAATAAAAAAATATGTTGCTGGAGAAAATAATTTCACGACGTCACCTGTTTCTATCTTCATTTTGAATGCTAATCAAGACAAATATAATACCTTTAACAGAATCTAATTTTCATCGGCAGTTTATGCGATAAACACAAACGTTTCCATGATAATTCGACCACCCTGTACATTATTACATTAAATTTAAATGCATTCAAGCTGAAGCAGTGCATTTTGAGGATTTTGCAATAATTTAAAATGAATAAAATTTGAAAAAGAACGTCTTAAGAACATTTGTATATAATTCTAAATTGTATTGTAATATTCCGTGAAAATTGGAATAATGTGGCCAAATTATAACTTACAATAGAACAAATGTATTTCAAAGTTTTAACGAAAATTGTGTTCGGAACACCCTGTATATTTCCAAAATTCATATAATTTGTTAATTTCATTATACTTCCTTAAAAGAAACATAGTATATGAGTTAATTACACATTATATGCAATTTTGCATGTTACTCCTCATGCCTTATTTAGATTTCTTCTATCCTTTTCCATCAAAATGAATAATACAAAAAAAAAAAAACAACAAAAAACCAAGGATATTCAAAATTTATTTCAAAGGTTTCGATACCAATCTTGTCTTCTATTCATTTTATTAATATTATAAGCGCTTGCAACTACCTTCCAACTAACGATGCTTGTTTGAAGGTCATTAAATTGCAACCTTTTAAATCTTGTAATTAATTCACAATTTAATTGTGCTGTAGATTTGTCATTTCCTTTCATGCAAACATAAACGCAGGTAAACATTGTAATAAAGCAAGCTTTCTGGATGAGGTTTTGACGTTTCAAAGTGGGTAATTGTCCATAAAATTATTTCTTGAATGAAAATAATGCACTAAATAGGGGAAAATGAAATTGTTTTATAGTAATCTTCTTGCATCCTATTACAATTACCTATAGAAACTCATAAAATTGTATAATTATGTGTACCCAAGTATTCTACTTGGTGATGATTACATTTGTTTAGATGAATTTCTATTTGAAGGCTTAATTTTAATCCCCAATTCCATAGAATCATTAGGGAAGGGATTTTATATGAAACTAAAATCGAATTATCTTCCATGAATAAATTATAATCAATTTTAAAAGAAATTAATGATTTCGAAAGGATTATTGTACCTGGAATTTCCCTTAATTAGAAATAGATGACCTTCATAATCTGAATTCTTCATAATTTATGCATAAATTACCATAAAGTTATAGAATTTTCCAACTATTGTCTCTCTAATACTTTATTTGATTTTAAAACGTATTTTTTTGTCAATTAGAGGGTAATTGAACAACTTTTGTCAACATGGTTGAAATCAGAAAAAAAGACTCTTATTGGGGGTGTCAGAATCCAATATGGCGCCGATAAGAAATAAGAAAATTGATGATGGTCACAAGAAACTGAAACGTCATATGAAAATTTCGAGTACACCAGAAGATCGAAAGTGGCATTGAGAATGTGTTGTTGTTTTTTTGTCTGGAAAGCCAAGTAAAGATGCTGAGATGTAATATAAAGACCAGGTGTACTTCTTTATGATTGCCCATCATATTGAACATTCATTTGTTTTCAAAGCCAACTTTTAAAAATGATTTTTAGCAGAAACATTTCCATAAAATGAATAACAATCGGTGTTAAGAAATTGTTAATTTTTTTTAAGTATAACCAGCAGGTTTTAATAAATGTTCTTTTCTTATTACTAGATTATTATTTTGAGCAATTTTATATGTTAATAAAAATAAAAAGAATTTTGGACCAAAAGAATTCTTAAATTTGTCACATTTTTAAAAAAATTGACTTAATTTCATTACATTTGATCAATTTGTAATATTATCAACTTGTTAAATGAAACGTTATTTAATAACGCCGTTTATTTATCGTTTTAAACGAATTTTCAAGAGGATATTTGAAAAAAATTAATAAAAAAATAAAATTTAACTTAGGTGGCCATGACTTTAAATTTAGGTTTAATTCTTAATGCTAAACAACTTTTTCAAATAGCATTTTTCGCCATTTTTAAAAATAAGGATACTTTACTCTTGGGATAAAATCAAATTTTCTGACGTACCCTGTATAATATTAGAAATTTTCCGAATTTTATTGGTACGTTTTTAATTGTAGAAGATGCACAAACTTTTATCAAGAATAACTTTTTTTCGAAAAACCCATAATGGACGACACACAAAATTAAGAATTTTTTTTTATTATTTATTATTAAATTCTTCATTTTTTGTATTATTTAGCGATCAAGTGTATGAACGAAAAGAAAAGAATAAATTTTCGCCAATTAAAGAAAAAATGCATCAAATAATTTCCAAAGCCTACGAATTGGCTCTTTCTGTCGTAGCGAAAAAACAAGAAATTAATAAAAATTACTGTCTCAAACGTGTAAATTATTTACATGAACATTTTTAAATTGTTCACAATCTAGAGGTTGTTTTCTTAGAGAAATTAGATATGATTAAACCTATCTAGACGTCGAGTTATTATCGCCTTTAAATAATCTTACATCACATGCACTGCATTGTTTATCATGTTTTTTTTTTTAATATTGTGCCGTAAGCAATTGTCTAATTTCATCGTTATTTTGTTTTGAAATGAAATAATCAACCGCTTGTTTAACATCCAGTACTCTAGATTAAATTAAACTTTATGAAAAATCTAGATAAACCACAGGAAAAAATGTATTAACTTTGTTATTGATGTGACACCGTTAAGGCCTTGCCTGCTTAAAATATTATTTATTTATCTTTAAAAAGATATTATCTAAGTGAGATAATATTCCGAAAACACAATTATTTCTAGCAGACTTTTTAATATAATTAAAAATTTTCGACATTCACTGATACGATTACTTCCATTCTTTTAAAATGAACGCCTACAACTCGAACATCTAAAATAGCCTGATTTGACTTTGAACCCCATTATCTGTGCACGGTAAAATGTGTGCATTTTTCACGGAAAATGGAATTCTTGCAAGAAATAATAGTCAAAGTTATCGTGGCATGCGTTGAAGAAAAAACAAAAAAGAAATACAGTTAAAATAGCTTGAATAATCTGGAATTTATGCAGTACGCATTATGTAGATTGGATTGTTTGTAGTTCTGTTATATTTTTACGTCTATTTTTCTCATTACCTTAGACTGCTACTAGATCTAATGCGAAGAGAAAGTTATGGAACGTTTCTAGGATTTTTTACACATTTTTACCATTGCCAGATAGATTAGAATGAAATGTCTGTATCTATAGAGTTCTTTATTTGTTTCGCTTGTATATATGAAGGATTGTTGTTAATTTATTACATTGGCTTCTTGACATTTCAACGTGATTACAGTGTTATATTAGGATTTGATTTATGGTTTAATATTGTAAATAATAATAATATACTTATTATCCAACACCAGCCAAATTACTAATTACAGGATAACATACATGTATACACGTCATTATGCCGGGTTGTACCATAAAAATTACATTGCAAAAAGTGTGAAAAAGAAGAAAAAAAGTCTACTCAATCATTCACGCAGAAAAATGGTTACTTGCATCAAAAAGAAAATGTTTCTTCCAAGTATATCATTTAGTTTTAAGTTAAGGAAATACTCATATCAACCCATTTATGCCTGCCGTCCTTAAAATAGAACACTCAATAAAGAAATCTGTATTTGGTTTAAAATATAGTTCAACGTTGCCAAGACAGATAGCTCCACTTCAAAAGTGTTTATCAAAAGTGCATTTTTCATTTGGCACGTGTGTGAACTTCTTAGTGTTTATTTTTGTTTTTTTTTTTAATTTTTCGACATGCCTCGCAACAACAACAACTATCCTATTGCGTGCTTTCTCTTCACCATCGTCTTCATTATCTCATTTTTCTTCCTCGTCAAAACCATCACCATCCTTCTTCCTCTTCCAATTTCCTTCCTCTTCAGTTTTCTCAACATTTGCGTGGAACTTGAACTTGACAGCCATTATGAATTGATGGTAATGCCTTTCTAATTTCAAATGATTCTGAGAATCACTCTCACTGCGGAGGAATCTATTGCAAACCTCGCAGAAGAAACCTTCTAATGGTTTCAAAATATGGCCCCTTTTCCCATTCCAAATTCTCCTCGATTATGTAGCCTTCGATATCACCAGATTTGGTATCCAATATTTCCTTGACCTTGAACAGATGCTCTATGCGCAACCCATCCAATGCGTGATGGGATCTCCACCTTGCAAGTATCGCAAGAATCTTTTGAGACGTTCTGATGGCTGATGGTTCTTCTATGAGCGATGATCTTCCCTACAAAATTCAAATCGCACATATTGCAATGACTTTCTGATTAATTCCTGGAATGGAACTCCTTGTTGTTACGCTGCATGCGATTCCATTCAATCATCTTCTTCTCCTCAGACAATCTCATATCCACCCTTAGACAAATACGTTCTTTCGAGATGCCCACAGCCTCTGCTATCTCTTTAATTTTAATTTGGCGATCGTCTAGTACCATTTGGTGAACTTTTACGATGTTATCGATAGTCCGTTCCGAACGTTCTTCGTCAACCAAGCTGGTACGACCCCGTTTAAATTTACCTGCCCAAAATTTCACTGTGGCAAGTGAAGGTGCAGAGTTCCCGTAAACAGCTTCCATCTTGGCTTAAATTTGCATAAGCATATTGCTTTTCAAATGTAAGAATTTAATAACAACTCACTATTCGATTTTTTTTTTCACAAACAACAATTGAACGTCCAGCATGGCTAAAATTTTCATAAGTGTCTTTAAACGTAGTAACCCTGTCTTCAGAAATTGGCGAATATATCCACTATTGGGAGGATCTGCCAACCTAAATCGCCAGCGAAATTTAAAAAAATGTTCACGGGATAATGTTCGAAGTGATGAGATTTTATGATTGGACTTGGATAGATTCCCAAAACTATTTATTCAACACAAACACATCAGCTTGATAGGCATTTTTTTATTCTCATTTTCCCTGAATATGCAATTATATTTATAGATAAACTAAGTATAAATATAAACATTAAACAGTAAGTACTACGTCTATCATATAAACTCGCACGATAGAGAGACAATAAAGTTAACAGCAAGTGCAATGATACTTCTAAATTAAACAATACATTGATGCTAATACATGCAAGCAACTACATACGTAAATTGCATATGTATAATACTCTTATGCATACGTCAGCAATGAAAATACAGCTGGCTGCAATATTCTACAATGGTAATTGCATTATAAACATAAAATATATTAAACACAATGCGTCTGTGCCCGGAAGAATATGTAATTAAGTTTGTAGTTTTATATTGTTTCTTTGTTGTTTTGGAAAAGTATTTTAAAAACATCCCGGTAGAAAGCTATCTTCTCATTGACTACTTTTGAATGATAACCGCAAAGGTGAAATTACTTTTAAAAATGACCGCTATATTGTTGTATCAGCTGATCAATTTGTGTTTTACGATTTTACGCTTCCTGTCTATTTAAAAGTTTTTTTTGCAAATATCTATAAACGTAGTGAAGCTGTTCCCTTAAGAATTAGTAAGTGATTTTTGGAATCTGTTGGACTTTGTGCGGAAATAATTTTTATAAAATTAACACGACGATGTAAAAGATTGCTTTTTATATGGGTAACAATGTTCTTCGATTTTTACGTTTACCTTCAGGAAACCGCCATGCATGACCAACATACAACTAACAAATTTGAATCACAAATATCAAAGTCGCCATAAAGACCTCCGCATATAGATAATCTGTGGTATTTATTAGACTTTAAATATTACCGTTGTTTTAATTATTCTGCTACATTCTAGCGCCTTGAAATTGCAAATGCAGGGTGCCAGCCTGCTCGTCGGCGGAGGAGTGGGTCAATACACTCACCAAGACAATTTACCTTATGTGGGCGTCACCTGCTTGAAATAACCCTGTCAGGTGATCGGGGTTAACAGGAACCCGTGAGATAGTGATTAAAAATTATGAGGGGAAAAGGGAAAATTTGGATTAAAACAAACAAGTCAATATTTCATAAAGAAAAGTGTATGCGAGTAATAAAATTGGACCAGAGTACTACCTTGATTAAAACTTATTAAAAGTAAATGAAATAAAAGGAAATGCCATAAATAAATAAAATTTGTTGTTGGAGATTTTATTGGAGTGAGTTGAATATCGTAATAAACTAAAATGTCAAAAAAAACCTAACGAAGGCTGCGAAAGAAGGTTAAACCGATACATTTTAAAGGAAAACGGGACAAAAGATTTAACCAATTAAGATAAGCGAAACTATACAGTGTGACTGAAATTTAAGAGCTTGTCACATAGGTTAAGAGAAAAATAAAACGCAATACTTCCGAAAGTAAAACGACAACTCGTGCAATCTCAGAAATAAAAATCCGGACATACACTGTGCTCCAAAAGAAAAGAAAAACCTAATAATTTATTAAAAGAAGTCTCCACGCATTGATTTACTATTTTTGTACGTCAATCTAATTTTATACTTTTTACTAGAGCTGGGATTTGTTTCACTTATGTTATTCGTAATAGTAAATTGGAAATTTATTCGAATTTACAAATTTTCGAATATTCAAATATTCGAATTTTAAAATTTTTGAGTTTAAATTTTAGAATTTTTGAATTCTTGATTTTTTTAATTTTTGAATTCTTGAATTTTTTAATTTTTGAATTCCTGAATTTTTGAATTCTTGAACTTTTGAATTCTTGAACTTTTGAATTTTTGAATTCTGGAATTTTTGAACTTTTGAATTTTTGGATTCTTGAATTTTATTTTTAACTTTTCGATTGTTCCAATATTCCAATATTCGAATAGGACTCGAATATTCGAATAATTCGATAATATAGAAATAACTGAATTTTTGAATTTCAGAATTTTTGAATTTTTGAATTCTTGAATTTTTGAATTTTTGAATTCTTGAATTTTTAAATTTTTGAATTCTTGAATTTTTGAATTTTTGAATTGTTGAATTTTTGAATTTTTTAATTCTTGAATTTTTGAACTTTTGAACTTTTGAATTTTTGGATTCTTGAATTTTAGAATTTTCGACTTTTCGAATGTTCCAATACTCCAATATTCGAATAGGACTCGAATATTCGAATAATTCGATAATATAGAAATAACTGAATTTTTGAATTTTTGAATTTTTGAATTTTTGAATTTTTGAATTTTTGAATTTTTGAATTTTTGAATTTTTGAATTTTTGAATTTTTGAATTTTTGAATTTTTGAATTTCTGAATTCTTAAATTCTTGAGTTTTTGAATTTTTGAGTTTTTGAATTTTTGAATTCTTGAATTTATGAATTGTTGAATTTTTTAATGTTTGAATTTTTTAATGTTTGAATTTTTTAATTTTTTAATTCTCGAATTTTTGAACTTTTGAGTTTTTGAATTTTTGAATTTTTGAACTTTTGAATTTTTGGATTCTTGAATTTTAGAATTTTCGACTTTTAGAATTTTCGACTTTTCGAATGTTCCAATATTCCAATGTTCCAATAATAGGACTCGAATATTCGAATAATTCGATAATATAGAAATAACTGAATTTTATTAGGATGTTTACATATTAATTTATTATATGTATTTGGATTATATTCGAGTATTCACATATTCGAATATTCAGATATACTAATAATATTCGAATTTAAAATATGCGCCAATTCGACGTATTCGAATTGTTCGAATATTATTCCCAACCTTACATTTTACACACTCTGTATGAAAATATGATGAATTTACTCTTTACTTATTTACTTATTCGAAATGAATAAATTATTCATTTCAAATAAAAAAACGACGTGTTTATACAAGAGTAAAGTCCCACTTATAACCAACACCACTGCACGCATACGTTGTTATAATCAAAGGCACAACAACCTCGCCATACACAATATGCAACATTAAGTATTCAGTAGTCTCCGCATGTATATGAGCGTAAACGTATTTAGTGGTAGATATGAACCGTGTTTGTTTTTATTTTGCCGCCGATTGACGGCATTTTTTGTTTTCTTTTCCAGACGGTCAGTTCGTTAAGAGGCAGCAGCAGATCTTGGTCATTTCAATTTCAAAACAAATACTGTCGCGCACAGAAACGGTACGCATTCCCCAACGATAAAGTTAATAAATAAAGTCATTGTTGTAGAGTTAAGTCATTGCTTGTATGAAAGAGATAGAATTTACCAAATGTCTCTTAGTAATTGTAATTTAAGATGTTCCCAAGTGTATATATTTCACATTACAGACTTATTTAGTGCTAATTTCTTGTTTGCGTAAGATAATTAATCTTTAAGAGGAAATTTGTTTATTAAATTGACAGCATGCTGTAAATCTTAGGTCGGTACACCTGATTATCAATTCGAACCTTCTCAATGCAAACGTCAAAGAAGACCCAGATATAAATCATTAAATTTCATCTTTAAAAACAGTTTCTGAATGCGTTACATTCCAGCCTCTTTTTGATTAGAGAAATGATAATGACTGATTGACTATTCCGTTGTTTGAAAAGTTACAATCATTGGACAACAGAATACGAGTTAGGAAATTTGGAATTTGTTAATAAAGTTTCATAAAATCTTCCGTGATTAAATGAAGTCTACGAATTTCTTCGCCATCGTAAAACCCATGCACCAAATAAATTTTAAATCGTTTGCATTTATTTGATTTTAATATCTTATGAACTGTGCCAAAAATCGAATAAAAAGTCCACCTAGCGGTGACGCATTTAATTTGAAAGACGTTTATCATGAAGGTTCGACAACCGAGTGCAACGTCAGAGGCGTATCGTGCAAAAGTAGGTACGTAAGATACAGTATTATTAAAAAATAATATATTCTTACCTTTTATTGACGTCTTGATGTTCACTGCGACAAAATACTACTGTCCTGGTAAGCTGCGGAAAACTGCAATATAAGCAACGCTTCCATTGTCGATTCGCCTTCGACGTTGGTTTGAAAACGTTTTCGTGTATTTCGAAAATCATTGTTCTACATCTAGCGAAGTATAAGATATTCCTTTATCTCTTCTGTGCATTCTTTATTTTCAGTAATAGACCGAACCTTTTGTAAATCGGGATTTTTATTTAAAACTGCACGAAATTTTTGAGCGACATCTAGTCCTATAGGACCCGTCAAGCTTTCTAGCGCGGCTTGTAAATTATCTAAAATATTTAATGAGTCTCGTAAAGATAAGTGACTGTTTTGTAACAGCGATATAGCTTATACAACTGCGGAATAGTTTATGGAAATTTCATCTATTTGTAATTGAGCGTTCGCATTGGAAAAAAGTTGCTGACTCTCTCGAATCGCTGCAGATTCATTTGATTTAAATTTTAAAATCACAACCTTCACATTTGCGAACTATTTATTATAATAAAATACTGCCTGGAGCCATGTTCCCTATCGCGTTATTACAGGCTGAGATGGTAGTGGAAGTTTCGGACACAATCGTTTGAAAACGTGGATATGTTTGGTTCACAAACACTTTTTTGGTAGATGCTATTAAATTATTCACCATCGGATACTTCTTTCAATGGTTTCTGCAACGAAATGATACGCGTGTATGAGACATGTTATGTGAAGAAGAGTCGGAAAGCATATTTTCAACATCCTACCAACTTTCAGCATTGTTGCAGCTCCATCAGTAACTAACATTGTGACTTGGGCACCTGTGAGACAAAATTCTCTTAACGAATCTTTTATTAGCTTCACAACGGTTTCAGCATCACTTTTTTCAATCCTTTTACTGGTTAATAACAGGGAAGCTGCTGGATCATTACGTTTTAAAGAACGCCCTACAACATGAATCACGCTGCGTTTCTGTGCATCAGTTGTTTCATCCACACTTACGCAAATTTTCTTATTTTTGAACTCGTCTACTATACAATTTTTTACTGTACCCTGCAAATGTGGTAAATTGTATCGCAATTGTCTATTGGTTGGTAGTTTCCACGAAGGAGCATATTTATTCCAAAAAAGACGAAAGTGTTCATTGTGTACTACGTGTTGTGGGATGTTGCACACACTTAGCATAAAAATAAAATCATACAGAAATTCTCAGTACGGAATATTGTTGCTTAAATTCTGTACATAACGTTTACTTTTAATATGTCTTCTACAGTGAAATGTATCGCGACCTATTAACCGTATATTGCAAATTTTGCTCTGAATGATAGTACCTGTATATTCCAACCCAGGGAAATGGCTAATATATTTATTCACATGCGATGTTAAAGACGCGCACCGATAATTATCAAACGACTATTCGCTTCCACGCCTATTGAATGACTAAACTCTCCACTGGCTTCGCATCGACCTAAATCCCCTCTCGGCGCTTCTGCCGTAGCACGCGTTTGTCGAACCTTATACATCACTAACCCAGCACGACGTAATCGAAAAGCGCTCAGCCTTGTCATACCGTAGGTAACGAATATGTGCGCCTATA
The DNA here is from genome assembly GCA_029619315.2 of Dynastes maya. Taxonomy (NCBI): domain Eukaryota; kingdom Metazoa; phylum Arthropoda; class Insecta; order Coleoptera; family Scarabaeidae; genus Dynastes; species Dynastes maya. Next base: position 49,679,288 of record JAROYE020000006.1, read on the forward strand.
ACAAAGTTTTCAGAATTTTAAAACCTGTATTCGTTCATGAGATATCACGATATCCCATCTTCGCTGAACGTATTGTGTCTTATATAAAAAAAAAACTAAAATTCTGGAAAGGTGCGTTGTTTATAGTTTGAAGTAAAGATTAAATTTGTTTTTTTGGATTCAAACACGCATATTCCAGCAAATTGACATACTTGATTGATTTTGATTGATTGATTGATTGATTTTTCTACCAGAGCAGGGCTGGTCTTTACATCCCTAACACTGAAGCTTAGTAGCTTATTGTATTATTCCTGCTTCGGTTTTGTTTTACTTGAACAGGTTAGTTCCCGCAATCAGGTTTAACAGCCTATGTAGTAAATCTTTCTCCATTGGTAGTTCAATTGTGCTTCGCATAGCGAATCTGCGTTGAGCTAACGCGGCACATTCGAAAATAATATGAGGGGCTGTTTCCTCCTCCTCATTGCAAAGTCTACATAAGGGCTCATCTTTGTAGATCCCCATCTTATGCAAGTGGCCTCTCAAACAGCCATGTCCTGTTAATAGACATGTTGCTGCCCTAAGCTGTATCTTGCTTAATTCAAGCAGGTCAGCAGTCAGATGTTGCGACGGTCTTCCCATCATCCGTTTACTGTGCTTTTGTCCAGCTGCATGTTTCCAATTTAATTGGTGTTGTGTTATAATCCACCCATTAATTACACCACGCATTGCACTCTTGGTAATACCTAGACCCGGTTCAGGGTCTATATAATTCATTTTTGAACCTTCCCTCGCTAGCTGGTCTGCAATTTCATTGCCCGCTATGCCCCTGTGTCCTGGCACCCACACCAGTGTGACCTTGTTGTGTTTAGACAGAGCCATTAGGGTTTGCAGGCACTCCCATACTAATTTTGAGGTTATGCTATAAGATGCTAGTGCCTTTAAGGCTGTCTGACTGTCAGAGAGAATGCGAATCGTCTCATCTTGCGCTCGCCGACGCAGACTCTCCCACGCGCAGGTTTGTATAGTATATATTTCTGTTTGAAATACCGTGGTGTATCGCCCAAGTGATATACTTGACTACATAGATACACAATATTGACACGGATGTCTATTTAATCTAGTTAAAGATATAACTAAAATTTAACATGTAATTTAATTTACCGTTGCCAAAATTAACTTGTATATAATTCTATATTTTCACTTTATGTCATTAATTGCTATATACCTACGACATTCCAAAAAAACAATGGCATTTCTTTGACAAATCCGTATTAAATTTAGCAGAACTAATAATAAGGTAACAGTATAGTTTGGAACGTGATATCGTGATCCATATAAAAGTCCACGGTTCTATAATTGGATGAAAGTTAAGAAATAACAGAAATTTGAAATGGGAGAAATTTTACTAGCGGTGAATGAAGTAATCCGAGCAGGAAAATTGTCCCATTGCAGTTAGACGCACGTAGAATGAATGCATGGGTAATTAACTCAAAAAGGAACAAGGTAATTGTTAAATAAAATAGCTACGAAAAGAAAGAAACCATTTAAAAAGAAATCAACAATAATTGAACATTTACAGGCAACCATACGTTGTATAATTTTGCATGCTCATGGTATACGTTCAGTGCAATGTAAATTAAGATATAAAAAAGAATTTGTCTCTTGTTTTAAGCTAATAAACCCGATTTCACATAAATTGTATTATATAATACCCGTTATATTTGTTAAATTCACTGTAATGAATGTGAGATCCTTTTTATTTAAATTTTAATATCTTACGTAATGGTAAACACTTACTGTGCTGTTAAATAATATATTCTCCTTTCTTTTAATTTGCTATCAAGTAACCAAACAAGTTCGTGCAGTCTTTGATGGTAAAATAGACATTTATTGAGAAACAATAATACACTATTATTCATCCAAATAGAATAGGCTTAGCAAGGAAAGCGTTTTAACTCTTTGAATAAAATATGATCATCAAAAAATATAAAAGTAGAAACAAAATTGAAGATTTTTTGATCAAACATAAAAAGTGTTCTGCTATATGGTGCTGAAACGTGGAAGATGATCAAGGTATACGTCGGTAAAATACAAGCGTTTATAAATAAATGTCTACGAATAATAATTAACATATTTTGGCCTAACAAGATGCGAAACGAGGACCTATGGCTGAAAACTAGTGCGGAAACTGTAGAGAAGACAGTGAGACGTAAATGGAAATGGATTGGGCATACACTCAGAAAACCACATAATAACCTAGCAAGGCAAGCGTTGGATTTCAATGTTGATGGTAACAGAACAATAGGAAGACCTGTAAACACATGGAAAAGAACTATACAGTTGCAGATGGAAAGCGAGAAACTAACATGGAACGTAAGACAAAAAGAAGTGGAGGGACTAAGTATAAAGATTCGTAAAGAAGGAAAACACTGCCCAGGAATAGCAGGCCTGTCAGTGTAATGGAGAACCTGTTATAGAAACACCTTTAAAAGGTGCCCTATGCCCGATAAGGGCGACAGGTCGAAGAAGAATTCATCCAAGTAACTACCATTACAGTCAGGGACATTTTGCCAACGTATATGCCGGTATCGTAGAACTCTACGGATTTTAACTCAAAAAATTGACGGACTGCATTTATTACATCAACTCGACTTTGCCTACGCCTCTTATAGTTGTCAAGAAACAAAAAAAAAGGTAATAACCACTTAGTGAAATGTTAGGAGGATAATGAGGGTGTGGTAATCTTTCCCAGTCGAGTTCAGAAATTTTTTTCCGAGTCAATCTTGCGGTATTAGGTCTGGCGTTGTCCTGTGAGAATAGCACTTTCTTTGCTGCTTGTACTCGCTGAAGCTGTTCACAGACACAAGTTAGCAGCGATAGTTTGACTCGTTTCCAAAAACTCATAATGGACAATTCCAGCTGCTGTCCACCAAGCACACAATAAAATCTTTTTTGGGTACAAGGAAACTTTGGGCGTGTGTGGTATTGGATCAGTTGGCGACAAGCAATGACACAAATGCTTTGAATTTGAGTACAATATTCAGTTTTTGTCGCAAATTAACCGATCAAGGAAAGGTTCGTTATCGTTGCGTGAAATGTTTGCTGAACAAATGGTAAGACGGCTGAATTTTTTATCGTCCAACATGTGAGACCGATTCTTCTTAACTTCTACGTCTTTCCTAGCTGGTGAAGGTGCAAACGAATGCAATCTCTACTGGAATTTACCTCCGCAACATGTTGTATATCCCCGTTGTTAATGATCTTTGTTCTCCAAAGCGTACTTCATCAGCCAAACTGAAATCTCCTGAAGAAAATTTCTTGAACCACTTGCAGCATCATTTCCGATGCTTTTTAATGTATTCTATATTTGTCACAGTTATGACACGTTATATACTCTCACTAGAATTCCTCGTCCAATTCCTGTTCCACTTCTTCATTACGAAGCCTGCTGGTGATTTACTTCCACAGTTCTGTTGGTTTTTCTTTTTCAATTCTTGATCCAATAATTTTGATTTGACAATTTCTAGAGTTAATTTTTCTGGGTCAAGTGTTTCTAACGCTTCAATAATCGGTTCGAATGAATTCGACAATGTTAGAAATAAATGACAGATGATGATTAATTCTTCAATGTTCCACCAACCGATTTTAAATGCCGGATTGTTTCCTTAAATCTAACAAAATGAGTTTCCAAGGAGTCACCTTCATTTAGGTTCATTGTTAAGAGCTTCTTTCGCAAATACATCTGACTAACCAGGCCTTTTCTTTGAAATACTGACGCCAGTGCTGCCCACAATTTATACGATGTACTTTTATCTTTTATATGTTGCAGATTCTAAATTTCCAAGTAGTTCAAATTTCTCGCATCAAATTGCATTATTCCAAACTTTTCCGATTCATTAAGGATCGCCATTTTTTTCTGTGTTTACGTTACTAATTAAACACCATTCAAATTCCGTTTAAAACGAATACAGCTTGGGCCCATAACCTGTTGAGATTTAAATCGAATTCAATTTTGAACGTATATTTTGTTAAAAAGAATGTAAACATGTTTAATTCGTTGTTTAACATGCATTACTCTTTGATTTTGTAAAGGACTGCGTATGCAACGCTTAGTTGGCAGTAATACCAATCCTCGGTATCATATTGCACCATCTCTAATAATATAAAGAGAAATAATCTAAAAAAAAAGTAATAATTTCACAATATCCATTTAGTCAAACTCACAAAACCGTCTCTGAATTTGAATTTACATAAAAGCGTCTGCTCCTTATAATAGAAAAAAGAAAAAATACAAAACCCAAATGGATAACGCAATACATTACCACATCACCCGTAATATAAAACTGGTCTACTTCTCCTATTTTAATTCAGTAGCAATTCTAACTGGCAGAAATAACAGGTTCAAAAAAGAATGTGAAATATCTATTGGAGAGGGAACGTTGTAGACTACAAGACGGTTCCCATATTACGCATTAAGTTGAAAGGGTCCTTTCTAAAGGGATGATATAAGTCTATTATAAAGAACCGGCCTTTCCGCAGCGTTGGTATCCTTTAGATTCCCCATATGATGGTGCCTCCCTGCAAGAACGTTGCCTTTGAAAGGATTGCTTAATCGAGCGAAGCTATGAAGTGCTTTTACTGACGGATCTTCAAGGGGTAAAGCATGAGAATCGCAGCTGAGGTCTTAATATGTATTAAATGCGAAATATTGCCTGTGAGATTGGTGATAAATTCACTTTGGAATGTGTAAATTTTAGCACGATGGCTCTATCGGAAGCTAATTGGGCTTTAATCCTAATCTAATAGCTTAAGTTAGTGTTAAGATCAACTGATGAAATTACCTTAGATGGTAGATCATAATATAACCCTGTTTCTTTTGTTTTGAAGGAGTAAAATGAAAAGATGGTTAGTAAGTCCGCACATTTCAAAAATATATAAAAGTATACAGGGTGCGATAAAAAAATACAACCAAAAGTTTTTTTTTAAACGGCACACCCTATATATGATTTTTTTTTAATTCTACGCCTAATTCTAAAATTTTTTTGTTATGTATTTGTTATGTTGAAACTTTGCAGTTTGCGAGATATTCAGCTTTAAAGCTAACTTACATTTTCAAGCATCTATTTAGTTGAAAATTTTACCGTCGTTTCTGTAAGAAAAACGTTTATATTTGGTAGGTGAAAAGACAAATGTTAAGTTAATAGATACTCTGTAAAACATTTGAGATACCGGCTACAGGATGTTGAATATAATTGCCCAAACATGAAAAAAAATGAAATTTAAAAAAATCACTTTTTTCAAATGACACACCCTGTAATTTTTGTTGAATACGTCTTATACCTATCTTCAATTCTTTTTGAGATATTTTCTTGTATTGCCTTCTAGTTTATTATCGGTTCAATCAAATTGCCATGGAAAACAATAGTCAGATTAAAAATCCATGAAATGTCAATATATAGAAGCGCAGCGTTGTTGTTATTATTTCGCTCAACTTTTGTGAATTATTTTGTTTAAAATGGATTATCAAAAAAAAATAAATTAATTGATATGATTTGTATATTAGGTGAGGCTGACAAAAACTCTGTTCTTGCACAAAGAATTTATAAAATGAAGTTTCCAGAACGCCGGACATTTAGTTCGCACAGTTTTCATAATCTAAAAGAAAGATTTGATTCTACCGGTAGTGTTGATCCTCAAGTAAGTTCTAGAGAGTTAGCAACGTTCTGTGATACCTCACAATCAATTGCGAATCGGTCAACAAGAAAGTATAAATGTCACCCGTATCACATCGAACTTCATCAGGAATTACGAGGGCAAGACTTTGAAAGACGAATGCAATTTTGCCATGTAATGATTGAACAGCTGCAGTTAAATGAAAACTTCTTATGTAACATAATGTCTTCCGATGAAGCTTTGTTTAAAAGTAATGGTGTCGTGAATCGCTACAATATGCATTATTATGCTACAGAAAACCCATTTTGGGTTCGGGAGGTACAAAATCAAAACCATTGGTGTGTGAATGTTTAGAGTGGTATCCACCACAATAGAATAATTGGCCCATATTTTTTTAATCGCCTTAACTGGCCTCAGTAATCTAAACTTTATAAGTGAAGAATTGCTCCCATTACTTGAAACACTTGATGTAAATCAGCAGGAAATATGTGGCTTCAACAGGAAGGTGCGACTCCGCACCATCACCGTGAGGTTCGAGAATTTTTGAATCAACAATTTCCACAAAAATGGATTGGGCGTGGAGGTTATATTGAGTGGCCTTCAAGATCTTGCGATATTGCCCCATTAGATTTTTTTCTTATGGGGTTATATAAAAGACCGGGTGTATGTTAATCAACCTACCACAAGAGAAGACATGCAGAATAGAATAAGAGATGTCTGCCGGAGCGTAACACCACTAATATTGTCAAGAATTAATTATTTTAACCTTTGTTAAATATATTAGAATATATACCTAGTATGCTTTTTTGCCTTGTTTTAATTTATTTATTTTATTCTAGATAGGAAAATTGCTTTTTGCATTTTGATTGTTTTTGACAATATATTTTTTTCATGGCCTATTTTATTTGCTCAATACAAGAAAAAGAAAAAAATACATCTCAAAAAGAATTGAAAACATGTCTGCATTACTTACATTTTGTTTGATTCTCAGAGAAAGACATTTTGGAAAGTAATCGAAGTTGTCAGAAACTGCAGCAATTTGTCAAAGCTTTTTATATTCATTCTAGAGTATACAAAAATGTAAAATTTACCCGATATTAATTATTCACTCCAAACTGGATGAACCCAATAACATTTTTTCTTGTTTTTTTTTTCAATATTTAATCAAAAGAACGCACAGCCTCGTTGAAGTCCATTTTAAAACTAAATTGAAGATGTTCATAAACCCGAATTTTGGAGGATGACTGTTACAGAAACTGTTGCGTGACAAGGGTCACCAGTGGGTGCGTATTCTAAGCTGGTACAACCACGTTTCAGCTGTCTATGGTGCAGAGTTCCCATAAATAGCGTCCATCCTTTCAAATGCAAACATTTAATGACAGCTCGATATTCGATTTCTTTCCTTTCATTTTTACAGAAAACAACAACTGAATGTCCAACATGGCTGAAGTTTTCAAAAGTATCTTTCAACGCATACTGAATTATATTACCGGAATACTTTAAACGAATAACGCCATCTTCGTAACGCAATCTGCCTGTTCCATTTACGAAGTAAATAATTGTACAAAGTAATGCGATCATGAACTATAAATAGAGCGGGCCAAATTGCGCCATCCAACAGAATCGGAATCAGGCGCAACGGCCGCTTATTGTAAATAGCGTATATGTGAGTCACAGCAGATATGTGATATTTCGAAATTAATACACAAGAGTAAAAAAATAAAAGCTGACGCAATAATAATGTTTAGTAATTAGAGCGGATATATATATATATGTACACGCTGAGGTGTTTTTATTTTCATTATGATTTTTTATTTGATTGAAAACGGTATGCGTTGTAAATGGGATGTAATAAGGAAATAACTGAGAAACTGAACGCTTTTTTTATTCTGTTGTACTTAATAATGTAACTGTAAATAAAGATATAATAAATAAATTCTATCCTTCTTAATAATGCGGATAGGCTTGTTTAAAAAGTTGCACCATCAGATAAGTTTCCACATTTGCCTCGGTGAAGGATGTTCGCCGAGACGAAAAAATGTTCTTATATTTCGAAAACGTCTACCGAAGTAAGACAGGCGTAATTAAAATAATCTTTAGACTTAGTCAAGGAATCTGCAGATGCCCCATCGCACATTTGTCTTAATCTCGTGTAGTCCGGATTCTTTTTTAAAACACTATCGAACTTAGCTAAAACTCGTCCACTTGTTGCATCGTTTATACTGTGTAACAATGTACTAACTTCGTCCACGACTTGCACCGATTCTACCAACGACAATCCAGAATTTTGCAAATTTTCTATCGCGTCTACTAACCCTTTGTAATTGTTGCTAATATTCTTTAGATGTGTTTCAACAGAAATATCGAGAAATCCCTTCTGGCTCATCCTAATAGCTCTAGCTTCGGCAGGGACGAATTGCAAAATAACGGATTTGACTTCTTGAAAATGTTCATTATAATAAAAAGCGGCTTTCAACCACGTTCCCCAACGCGTAAGAATGGGCTGTGGTGGTTCTTGAATGCCAGGGCATAACCTGTGGAATGCCCTAGTCCTCTTAGGACTTTTGAGAAACACTTTTTTGTGTTTGCTATTAATGCATCCACCTCCGGGTAACACTCTCGAATAGTTTGTGTCACAAGATGTAAAGCATGGACTTTACACCTAACATGTAAAAGTCCTTCACACTTTTCTTTAAGGGAACGGCCTACACTACACATTGTTGCTGCACCATCGCTCATGAACAACAACAGTTGACTGGTTGACACTTGAAATTTTTGTAACGTTTCGAGAACTACGGCCGTAATTGCTTTACTAGTACACTGTTTTAATCTTCTGCTGGCTAATAGAATTGCAAAATTTGGTTTAATAGGATCTAATACGCGCACTATTATATTCAAAATAGAATTTTTTTTGCAATCTGTCGTCTCATCAAGACATAGCCACAGCTGTTTATCTTTTAATTCGGCTTTAATTCGATTTTCAATGTCCTCACGTATTCGTGGAATATCTCTCCGTAACGCTGTCCGAGATGGTAGTATCCACTCGGTATTGTATGTACCCCAGAATTTTCGAAATGCTTTTTTATCAAGTATACGAAGTGGTAGACCACATACCATAAACGTTAAAAGCAATTCTAATTGAAATTGACGTTGTTGTGACACACCATTTCTTTTATTTCAGCACAGTAGTTTCTTTTTACAAACTTTACAGAAAATTGTACTCCCATTGTAGTGTAAATCCACAAATTCACTAAGAAATTTATTAACTTTCGTAGGTAATGGCCGTTTATTTTTAATAGTTACGTTAGACACAATCACTAAAGCGAGCACACCGACGCTTGTTTCTAGTATGCCACGAAGTGGTGCAAACGTAACATCTGCAGACTCGTCATTTGTTGATGAATAGAGCGCGTCATCCGTAAATGAATAAGCGCGCTATTAGTTCGTAGCCGTCGATGAATGAACTTTTTTTTTGTAGTGGCCCACTGTGAACAACGCCCTATTTATCAACGAACACCCAAACTGCAGGTGTATATTTGCGCGTCTTCACGACGTAATAGACAGTGGTTTTGGTCCTCGTCCTAATAATTACATATTTAAATTACCTATGTTTACATACATATATGCGCCCGGCAGCCTGATTGCGAACCTGGCGCGTGGCGCTCTTGGCCCGCTCTAACTATAAAACTTCTTGGGTACCAATAGCAGGCGTTCATTTATTAATCTAAGCAGTCATAACTACAACAAAAGCAGATAATTTAGCTTCAATTGGTTAGATACGAGACGTTCGCTAAAACGAATCCTTGTAGCAACTTGTTCAAGTATCGTGCGAATGCAATTAATAAGCCGCGTTGGGGAATGTAATATGCGGATTCCGATGTCATAATCTGCTACTTGCTCATTGCAAACAGCGTTAAAAGATATGTGCTGACGTGCGGTACACTTATTATGTTCATAAGTTCAATCCGTAGGCTAATGGAGAAATAATTAATGTACATATATCAGAGAAAATAGATGTAAATGATCAAAATACCGACTGGAAATACCAATTGTTAATAGATAATATGTTAAGAAGAAAATATTAAAGCGAAATTATCTAATATAAGTTACACAATGCGTAATTTTGAAGAAGTCCAAATTTCAAAGTACAAATACAATAAATCATTTCACTATACACTAAAAACAATGAAAGAAAATGGTTAAAAGGCTAAGATAGAGATTATCTACAGAATAATGTTCAAACAAAAGTAAACTTAATGTTGAAGTACATACAAGAAACAATAACCAAGATAATGCTAATAAATAGCTCGTGGTATTCAGAGGCGACCCTAGCAAGTTTTTCAGGTGGTGCGAGATCTAATTTCGGCGCATTCTTGATTCCATCGATCATAGGGTAAAAGACGTTCATTTCAAACAATTCTTCAGAATCTGTTGGTGCCTCGTCTACGGCCTCATACTCGAATAATTTCTTCCTTCTTCGGGATCGGACTGGCTTAAAATTAGGATCTATCCCAGTCTGAGAAGCAATTTCCTTAGCTGTTATAAGAGCCGACAAATAACCTCGGTACTCTTTCACAAATTCCAAGCAGTATTACTTACAGTGTTTATTTGAAACAAAATATCATTCCAAGCTACCATCGTAGCTATGAACTCAAATTGTTCCATGTTCTGAATCAAGGACAAAGCTTCTAATGTTGCAACTGAGTGATTCGTTTCTTCGTGAAGATCTTGAGGCTAGAAACGTGTACCTTTATGTGTTTAGATATCACTTCTCATCGCTTTGTTGATCCAGAGAATAGAACAAACAGTCTTTCAAGAAATCCGAACAAAGGAACCGATTTAACTGATGTTTTGGTGGCATCTGCTACTACCAAATTTAAGCTATGATTGATTGATTGATTGATTGATTGATTTTCTACCAGAGCGGGGCTGATCTTTACATTCCTAACACTGAAGCTTAGTAGCTTATTGTATTATTCCTGCTTCGGTTTTGTTTTACTTAAACAGGTTAGTTCCCGCAATCAGGTTTAACAGCCTATGTAGTAAATCTTTCTCCATTGGTAGTTCAATTGTGCTTCGCATAGCGAATCTGCGTTGAGCTAACGCTGCACATTCGAAAATAATGTGAGAGGCTGTTTCCTCCTCCTCATTGCAAAGTCTACATAAGGGCTCATCTTTGTAGATCCCCATCTTATGCAAGTGGCCTCTCAAACAGCCATGTCCTGTTAATAGACATGTTGCTGCTCTAAGCTGTATCTTGTTTAATTCAAGCAGGTCAGCAGTCAGATGTTGCGACGGTCTTCCCATCATCCGTTTGCTGTGCTTTTGTCCAGCTGCATGTTTCCAATTTAATTGGTGTTGTGTTATAATCCACTCATTAATTGCACCACGCACTGCACTCTTGGTAATACCTAGACCCGGTTCAGGGCCTATATAATTCATTTTTGAACCTTCCCTCGCTAGCTGGTCTGCAATTTCATTGCCCGCTATGCCCCTGTGCCCTGGCACCTACACCAGTGTGACCTTGTTATGTTTAGACAGAGCCATTAGGGTTTGCAGGCACTCCCATACTAGTTTGGAGGTTATGCAATAAGATGCTAGTGCCTTTAAGGCTGCCTGACTGTCAGAGAGAATGCACATCGTCTCACCCTGCGGTCGCCGACGCAGACTCTCCCACGCGCAGGTTTGTATAGCATATATTTCTGTTTGAAATACCGTGGTGTATCGCCCAAGCGATACACATACTTTGTATCCCTAATTTTCCTCATATACACCAACGCCAGATGTAGTGCCCGTTTTGGACCCATCTGTGTACCAGACTAGTGTTCTTGGTTTTCTCCCCTCTCCATCCCTCCATTCTTCCCAATTCAAGAAAACTTTGAAAGGTTTGTCATAGGAGATCCTGGAGATTGTTGTATCACTACCCATATCATAGATAGGGTTTGTTACTACTGCTTCTATTCTGGTGTGCCCAGATCCACTGTGGGATCTCCAGTTGCTAGTATTTTTCAGTCTGTATGCCCCCATTCTAGCTTCTCTTAAGACATGACAACCACATGGATTAAAAAATGCTCGTTGATATTGGTTCAGAATTCTGCGTTGAACACCTTTGTGGACTCCTATCATATTGGATCCATTATCATATCCTTGGCCTCGATAATCGTTCATATCCAAATCGAACTCTTGCACAATCATCAAGAAAGGGACCACTGAGTCCAGCTCCTGAAGAGTCACTTACCGGCTTGTAAGCAACGAAACACTCACGCACTTGGACTTCATCTTCATTAATATCAACAAAACGCAATTTTATAGATAATTGTTCGACGTGACTGACATCAGCAGTGTAATCTAGTAGGATGGAGAAGTATTTAGATGACTTTACCATAGTCAAAATTTTATTTCGAACTTCACTCCCCAGTAAACCGATTGACTCATTTTGAATACGTTTACCAAAATAGTGAATGTTAATCTCCTTACTAACAATGTGGCGGAGGTGCTCCATCATCAGACCAATTTTTTCTAGCATTTGCACTAAACCCAGAAAGTTTATTAACTATTAACCATTATTTTGTTTTTTTGTATAAAATTGATTGCATAATTAAAATGAAAGCAATACTACAAATATGTCATAATGTTACCAAGATTACTAACATGATAAAAAAAATATAAATAATATGTGAATAGTAAGCTGGGTTGTTAGGTATACAATTTATTTTAGCGGGTAGGATTAAGTAGCATTTAGGTGCTCGGGTTTTATTTTTTGCGCAGACGATCTCTCGTTTCATTTTCGGCAGAATGTTTTTTACGATCTGTTGTTTCGTCCACACATAACCACAGTTTTTATCTTTCAACTCTGATTTAATTCTTTTTTCAACATGTTCACGAGCAGATGGCACAATTCTTCGTAAACGATGCCCGACTTGGTAATTTGCAGTCCGAATATTTATTCCAAAAGAAGACATATGCTTCCTTGTCTAGTAAATTAAACGGTAGATTACATGCAATAAAGGTAACACATAAATAAAATTTAAATTTGTCATAGTGTCGTGTGCAATTTTTTTTGAAGAATGCTGTTCACTATTTACGTGACGTAGACAATTCCTTTTGGACCAACACATTAAAGGGATATTACAAACTACACATTGAATTTTAATGCCATCATAATTTAGGCCAGGTATTTCTGCTATAGATTCTGTAGCATTGTCCAACGTTGGTCGTTTTCGCGACGTAGGCAACATTTTTAAAACAAACGTAGAACTACGAAATAGTATTTACGGCAGCGTACATGTATACACAACAGATCAGGTTGAGACTCGCAGTTATACTGAGGGTTGTATCGAACCTCCTCATTCACTTGCTCCTAATTATTGTAATTTTTTTTTTATTGGATATCCTTGTAGCTGGCCTAATGTAATTTTTGAACAGGAAACCCGTCGCCTAATTTTTTAATAGAACTTTGTGAGACCTGGACCATTTTTTCATTCCCACTTTTAATATGAATATTTTTTAAACTTAAAACTAAATGATTTACTTTTTTTCTGTCTTGGATTTTCTTGATTTCCTAACCCTAAGAAAATATTTATTTTATAACTAAAATTTCAAGAAAATTATTTTCTTGCATTATACATTTTTATAATCGTGAAATAAAAATATATTCTTAAAAAGAGACTAATGCAAGAGATGCAAGAAATCATCTCTCTTCGAGTAAGTTTCCACGACGACCAAGAATCTTATAGATAATTAATCTACAATACTTCTACCTTGGTTCATCTTTATGTTATTAAAATTACATCATTTAATCTGTCAATTTTGTGTCAATGTCATTGTTATTTGAATTTCCTAATTATAATATTTTTAAAGTAAAATTAAAAAAAGTAATTTAAAAATAATTATGTCTGCTATTCTTGTACTCAATTAACTGCCTTCCACTGAATATAACGCATGTAGTAGCCAATGAATCATGGAAATAACTAAATAAAGTGGCACCACCTTATTAGTCAAACTTCATTCACGTTGGCACGCGATACACGGCCTACTATGTGGATTTTTTCCACCGCAGAAATGCGAAACAGAACACCACACCACGAGCTTATGTTCGAATATCTCTCTTATCGTTTACTGCTACCGTAATCTGTGTAAATTAAACATTCTTTCATGATAATACCACGAAACGTTTTTAGAGACGGATTCCTTCGTATGAGATCTTTTTGGTTTCTTATTTTCGATATTCGCAGACTCCAAAGAATGTTTTCTTAATGCCTCACAGGAAAGGAAACAATATCGGACAAATACAATGCAAGATGATGACCTTGTAACGGATCAGGGTCACCACACCGATCGGGGGGAGTTTGTTATGTTTGACCTTGCACGATATTATTTTCTAGGAATGGTTTTGATTTTCGATTACGTCATCGATAGATCTGTTTACATTTTTATTCTGGGAAGAAATTTATTATGGATTAGATTGATTAATTGATTTTAATTACTTAATGATACAAAGAGATTACAAAATGGATTATATTTCTTTTATTAGGTTAACAGCAAATTAGGAATTTGCGATTGGTAGACTTGACTATCAATTTCAAACGAAATTGAGAGAAAGTTTTAAGTACTGCGCGCAGTCCTTTCAAGCAGTTACGTTGTCTCCTTCTTTTAGTCTTATAAGAAAAGACCCCAACACAGAAAGCAAGTATGTTGTAGTGAAAAACAAGCTCTTTTAAATGGTTGTTGAGTTAAGAAGCTCTTAGGTTTTCCAGTTGAGATATAGACGCTCAAAGATATGCTATGGTCATGTTCATCTTCAAGTATCTCAGAAACTATTTGTCAAAGAAGCTTAAAATTTGAAACAGTTAAAAACAACTATTTTTTCACTAGTTACACAGAAGATGAGCTTTCTGCATTGATTTCCCTGAAATACAGACTTCCCAGAAATTAAAATTTTTTATGTCGCGACAAATTTTCAACCAAGTTTGAATACCAAAAGCAAGAGGATTAGTTGACTGTTTTTGTTAAAATTTGTAAGTTTGGGACACTGATAACTACGAAGCAAGCACAGCAATTTCCGGGCAAATATCTCTCTTACTTACAGAATAACCAATTCTGATCAGCAAAACGGGAAATCACATGACCATGAGATGACTCATGCAGTAATTGAATTGTTTCTCGGGCTGTATGGCATGTGGCACAGTCTTGTTGAAACCACATGTCGTCCACATCCATATCTTGCAATTTAGGCACAAAAAACTGGATTATCATGTAGCGATAGCGAGCACCATTAACTGTTATTGCCTGACCAGCCGCATTTTCGAAGAAGAATGGTCCGATGATGCTTCCAGCCCAAAATTCGCATCAAACAGTGACACGTCGTGGATGCATTTGTTTCTCAACAATCACTCGTGGATTTTCGGAACCCCAAATGCGACAATTTTGACGATTAACAAAGCCATCAAGATGATTTTGTTCGAAAAATCAACATCCACTTGTTGTTGTTCCATAATCCATTCAACGAACTCTCTTCGCTGTGCGTGGTCAGTAGGCTTCAGCTTTTGAGTCAATTGAAGTTTGTAAGCATGAAGATGCAAATCTTTCGTGAGAATACGCTGTAGAGAGCTTCTCGAAATGTCCAGTTCTTGACCACGGTGCCGAATTGATGTTCCTGGATTCTCTGCAACACTCTCACGAACTACTTCGACGTTTTGTGTTGAACGACTTGTTGAAGGACGGTCAAAGTGTCTAAGATCACTAATTGATCGAATTGATTGAATTTTTTGATTAATCTCTTCATAATGAAGACGCGTTGTTCTTTCGTGTAGTGCTCTATTTTTAATAACCCTGAACTGTCAGCTGTCACGCTGTTTTTTTTTTCGTTGGCAACAGTTTACTACACAAATGGCGCAAAATTCAAATCTTCCGTGAATTTTGGGACACCTTTATTTACATAAAAAGGGAACGAAATCTGTTAAACAGAGACCACCCACCACTTTATTACACTTGTCTTTTTCATTTACTAAAGTAAAACGACCATATAATTTAAGTAACGTGCTACATTGAGAAACACCTTTTTCGTCGTGTCCTGTATCTCTTGCATGGTTTAGACTTAAAAATGTATAAACGGGAGGAAAACACGTTTGACGAGAGGAAACGTATCGCTGTCTTACTCTATTTTATGAGGGCGAAAGGATACGTGTCAGACCTTCTCGTTCCGCATATACCTCGCATGTTTTTAGTGTTAAGGGGCAAAAAGTAAGTACATCTAAATACATGTATAAATTTTTCCCCGGGAGAAGGGATAAACAAGCATGGTAGAATTAGATTTGTTTTTTGTTTTTCGCTCAGATTTACTTGGTAATGAGGATAGCCCTCGAAACGGCTGTTCCGAAATAATCAATTGATATTTTGTGTGGTGAGAAATGTGCCGATACTTTTTATTGTTCGCCGTACTACCCCACAGTACACAGTCACGCCCGTTGTGTCCCATTTAATCTCTTACCGCTTAAATCCCATTAGTGGGCGTACTATGTAGGACATGAGACACCATGCATGTTTTAGAATACATAACCCTTATTAACTTTACACTTTTAACATTGACAACTCGACTGAACCCACTTGTAGCATTCCATTCAATAACTGGAGTAGCTTCGAGCTACCCAACTAACACTTGGGTAGCTCGGAAATACTCTAGTTGATGAATGAAAAGCGACATACACTGTTATATTTTTATAATAGAGCTATCTGAATTATTGGACATAACGAACAATAATTGTCTATTCAGATAGTTGATATTTTCTAGCCTGACCCCGATAAAAATTAGTGAATTAAGTCCAAATATAGCGTTCTGAACATACGGTATTATTTGGTTTATCGTTTTTAAGTTGTTTTCAGTATAAATCGCGATATATGTACTACATATAATTGTATTACAAGTGATTGACAATTGACAGAATACAATCGGAAAATCCGATTTCAATTATCCCATTTACAATCGTCAGTTCTAACAGTTTAACATGTGTTCCACATCCCGGATGTGCCAGAGATGTTCACATGACTTGAAGGGTGCCGATCTATTGTAACACAAAGCGTTACAAATGACACAAACAAGACAATAAGTACGACAAACAGCAAGAAAAGAACAGGGTGACATCTGTAACCAATATGCGATAACTTTGTGAAAGAATGCGCCAGAAAAGGCGTCTCAATGTGTTTTCATTGACGATGGTTTTTCTGAATAGGCAGAATTAGTACAGTTAAAAGAAATATTTTGCGTACATCCGCTTTAATCGGAAGTATAAATGAGGAATAAATTAAAAAAGGTGTACAGGGTGAGTCGGGAGGAACAGACCAAACAACAGGAGTATATTGTATACGTAAAAAACTCATATGTTCTTATCCGATTTTTATTTGTTTTCTAACTATAGCGTTCTTATAAATGATCCAAATTTTCGGTAGTTTTCATATAAAACAAAAAGTCAGGTACGTTCGATACTAAAAGTTTTCTTCGCTTTTTATCACATATGAGGTAGGCGCCATAAATTCTCGGCTTGACAGGCTTGTACAGGTTCGAGCGTGTTCAAACTCCATTGCGGTATAGTTGTACATGTGCGAGGCCTATACTATGTATATTACGGTTCGAAGAGTAGTAGTTTTTAGTAGCCAACCAGACAACGTGACTAGTGCATGAAAATGTCTCAGGCAATCGCTTAATCACATTAAACGACGTATCTCTTCCATGTTCCACTGTAAAAAAGTGAGCAAAATGTTTCCGTTTGGGGCAAAAATCCCTTGAAGATGATGAGCGCGCCCCGGTCGGCCAATTGAACCGATAACACCTCAAAACATTTCAATTATTGAAGAAACGGTATTAGTAGATCGCCGTTTGAAAGTGAAGGAACTCGCAGTGATTTCTAACATTCCTGAAACAAGTATTCTTGGTCTTCTTTCATTCTTCATCTTCTTTCTGCTCTACAACGTGAACGTCGAATGTGCGCGTTCATTTTTAAACATGTGTAAAGACGACCTGAAACCGATTTTTTAGTCCATTGTCACAGCAGATGAAACAATGATTCTGTATTATGATCCTCTATCCAGAAAGGAATTGATGCAATGGCGGCGATCCCATGAATCTCGTCATGTGTCATTGAATGTCCTTCCAATGATCGTATCATATTCTTGAACTTCAGATGGAACCAACCATATCTTAACATCTTGCACTAAGGCCTCAGGCCAAGTTTTAGATTGCTGCAATCTGAGCTGCCACAGCACTAGGCAAAGTAACCTCTTTTTCTACTTGCTTCATTTCTTTTTCCATCGCTTTATCTATCATCTTCTCCGTAACTCTGTTATTTTCCGACATTTTCATGTCTCTCACACAATCCTAGCACGGTTTTTTTCAAAATCACAATATACACGTTCCTCTACAACTTTCCCGCACTTTTTCCTAACTGGGCAGTTTAGAGACTTATTCATCTCACCGTAAATAAATCTACTCTACAATAATCCCGCTTCTGAAGTGTAAGAAAGAACTTTTTTCTTAATAAATATACTTCACACTGTTTATTGTTTCAGATTGTTTTAATAAAAATATGGAAAATAACGTATACAAAATAAATTTCAATCATAACGATTTCTTAATCTCTAGAACTGTCATTTTCTCTTTCGCGCTGCCAACTTCGCATACCCAGAATTCCTAACACATACGAATTTTTCTACATTATTTTCACGTGTAGAATACACTCCTGAAATTTGGTCCATTCCTTCTGACACACCCTGTATATTGAATATGGTTCTTTTTAAATTCAGCTTGCTTCTTTTGTTTTATTGATCTAGATTTTACTACATTTTACGTAAACTCCATTAAGTTTGATGGAAAATGAGCGGTAGTACGTACTGAGAATTCTGTTCCCATATTATTGTCTGTTTGTGGTTATTAAAACCACACCCGCTTTTGTTAAAGCGTATATTTTTAAATTTTTTAATTATTTTAATGTAACCTTGCAACATTCCCCATTTTTTTTTAGATATTTCACATCCACGAGCAAAGTAAGCAACTGTAATAATTATTATAATATGTTGTATGTATACCTTACAAAAGAGATTTGCATTGGAGATATTTCCATGCATTCGTTTAATGAGAATGATAGATTGCACGTGATATGAACATTAGTAAAAAGAACAGACCACTTGTTGGCTAGCTTATACATGCATTACATTGTATTTATGTGTCTGGCATAAATAAGGTTATAAACAAGCTAATGTGTATTGTATTCTACATTGTGTATATGAGAGACGGTAATAGTTGAATCGCCTTGGGGAATTTTATATTTTACCATGCGAATACGTTGATCAGTGATCACTAGTCTGGGCAAACAGCGGTCACAGTCAGTGTAGTAGATATGTGGTGCGGAGTCGGCGATTATTTATTTCACGCGTTCACAGCGTCAGTGCTAAATCGATGCTGTATGCGAGTAGTTCTGTGTACATGTAGGCTGTCGTAACTTATTTCGTAATTGTACGCTTATGTTTGCTTTAAAAATGTCGCAGTTAGGTACGTCGCGAAAACGACCAATGGCAGACACAGTTAAAAACTTTATAGTGGACATGCCGGACTTAATTTTTGATGGCGCTAAAATTCAATGTCTAATTTGTAAAATTACTTTAATGTGTTGGTCCAGAAGCCATTGTCAACGTCACATCGAAAGCAAACAGCATTCTTCTGCAAAAAGTGGCATACGTGACCAAGAAAAATTTACATTTGATTTATGTGTTACTCTTATTTTATGTAATCTATCGTTTCGTTTACTAGACAAAGAAGCATTTGTCTCCTTCTGGAATAAATATACGGACTGTAAATTACCTAGTCGGACATCGATACGAAATGTAGTGCCATTTGCTTGTGAATATTATAGAAAAAAAAATTAAAACGGAATTGAAAGATAAGAAATTGTGGTTGTGTGTGGACGAAACAACAGGTCGTCAAAAACATTCTGTGGTTAATGTAATGGTACGTACAATGGAACCACATCGACCGTCATCCTCCTTCTTACTTGCTTCCAAAAGAGTTATAAATTGTACTGCCGATGAGATTTTAAAGGTGTTTAAAGGTTTAAAGGTGTTGAACTCATTGAACAAATTTGAAATTTCAACTAAGCAACTTTTAATGTTTATGAGTGATGGTGCCGCAAACATGCGTTCTTTGGGCCGATCTCTTAAAGAACACAGTGGTAACTTCTTACATGTAACGTGTAAATCCATACTCTAAATCTTGCGGCACAAACGATTCCTACATGTTTTCCACTAGTAAATACATTGATTGCTAGTACAAAGGCAGTGTTTCTAAAGTAAAATGTGTAATGTGGACAGAACTAAAAAACGATCCTTTCCTGGCACAATAAATAAGTTTATCTGTAACTTTCCGGATTTGTTCTACAACGGTGCTAAAATAGTTTGTAAAGTGTGCGAGAAACATTTGATGTAGAAAAAAGGGCGTGCCAACGAGCATTGCCTTTATTTTTGATTTACTTGTCATTATGTTAACCTAAGTAATTTGTTACTTCGCTTACTCGAAAAGGAATCGTTTCAGAACTTTTGGTATGAGTACAATCCCGAGTTGAAGTTACCAATTACGAAAACGATACGTAAACGTACGCGAAGATGTGGAAAAGAAATTCAAATCTACATTGAAAAATCAGTTGCTTTGGTTATGTGTTGACGAGACAACTGGAAAAGTGTACTGGTGCAGCAATTGTGAGGGTGATAAGTTCGTTAGAAAACTTTCAAGTCTCACCACGTCAAGTGTTGACGTTTATGAGCGATGGTGCCGCGACAATACGTTCAGTAGGCCGTTCTCTTCTTGAACACGGTTGCAAATGTTTACATGTTACGTGTAAAACGCATTCGTTATATCTTGTGGCAGAAACTATTCGACAATGTTCACACAAAAAAAGTGTTTTTCAAATCTCCAAAACGTCATCGATCATTTCACGCGTAGTGTCCTGGTATTCGTCAACCACCACAGCCAATTCTTACACGTCGGGGAACATCGCCGCAGGCAGCTCTTTATTATACTGAATGTTTCAAACAAGTAAAAGCTGTTATTCTACAAATCAATCCTGCCGAAGCTGCAGCTATTAATGAGAGCCAGACAAAATTTCACGATACTTCCGTTGAAATAGAGTTACAAGCTATTCGTAACAACTGTAAAGGATTACATGACGCAATAGAACAATTACAAAATAGAGCGTTGTCGTTAGCGGAGTCACTGCAAGGTATGCGGATAAACATTGATTAGAGTTCAGCATAAAATAAATATATTTATTTAAAAGAAGTTAAAACATACTGAAAGTTGTTTAAGAAATTTCACAGTCTAGCTAAATAAAAAGTTGATGAAAAAGGTGTTGTATTTAATTATTTTTTTTTTTGTAATGCTAAATCTAATATGTTATGAAATTCAATATCTTAATACATCAAAAAAATAAGAAAAAATAATAAGAAACCAGTAAACTATATGGGTGGATAGTTTAGGTAAAATCAAATAACATTTTACGTCACCCAAAACACCGACACAGTTGCTCCGACCCGAGTAGCAAGTGTTCTACACCACCATACCCTCCTCTTTTTTATTAGATCCATCTTTTCCAGGCGAAATACGATATTTTTTCCCAGTCATCTATTATAAACGCACTTACTTCCATATACACGACGATGTTTCAAGTTAATAAAAGGCCGTAACTTCTACGCCCCAAGACTGGCTGTGGTGACAATCTTCTCCCCTTTTAACATAAATTTCTTTTATGTCGGTATTTCCTTCGATCCTTTCTACACCATAAATGAAAACCTTAATGCGTGTTTGTGTTGTGAAATTTGAGTTGGCTCTATGCAGGACACGGTTGACATTTTGGGTAAAATCTTTTTTAGATTTAAAGAGAAATTATAGGTTTGTATTACAATAAAAAAGTATTGTAAAGGATTAATTTTTCGTTAGATTATTTTTGGATATTTCTTCTATGTCATATTACGTAATTTTAATTGATTTTGTAAGATAAATTGTAAGTAAAAATGTGCCTCTAATAAAAAGTGTCGATTATGATGCGACACGACAAATCACGGATAGCGGATAGGGCGTGTTGATTTTATTGATACAGACGTAGTTATTAATTGTAGTTTTTAGTGAACATGTCGAAGGCTAAAAAACGACCCTTTCAAGACAAAATAAATAAGTTTATTTCTGACTTTTCCGATTTGTTTTACAACGGGAGTAAGATAGTTTGTAAAATGTGCAAAATACATTTGATGTCAAATAAGAAGTGGAACTGTACAAGACACGTAAATTCCGCACAGCATAGAAAACGAAAATTGGGCATGTCACCGAGAAGTACATTTTTTTTAATGTAATTCTTATGTTGATAAACTGTAATTTTCCACTAGGCTTACTCGATAAACAATCGTTTAAGGAATTTTGGGACAAATACAATCCCGAGTTGCGGTTGCCAATGGGGAAAACGGCACGTAAGCATGTTGCATTTGTACGCGATGACGTGGAAAAGAAAACGAAACGTATATTGAAAAAACAGTTTCTTGGGTTATGTGTTGACGAGGCAGCAGACTGTAAAAAAAATTCAATTGTAAATATTATGGTACGCATACTAGATCCTAGTAAACCTACATTACCACTGTTACTAGCTAGCCAAAGACTACAAGAGTGTACTGCTGCAGCAATTACGAAGGTTGTACTTAGTACATTGGAAAAATTTCAAATTTAAAAGATTAAAATATTATGCTGTAGCACGATGCGCACAAATGCGTCGGTAGTTTCGTCTCTTGTAAATTTGACAAGTGTTACATGTACTGTAAATGACGCCATTAATCTTTAGAAAATTCGAAATGCTTGCTACGAGATCCATTATAGCACACAAAAAAATTTCAAATTTTGCATAATGCTCTCACAAAGCTATTATCACATTTAACACGGAGTGTGACCCTTTTTCAAACATACCATTCTTTACACGTGGGGAACATGTTGTCACGAGCAACGTGAACACATCTATTTTATTTGCCTGACTTTCAATAGTTAAACTGTTGTTTGCTACAATTTATCCTAGCCGGCTGCCTAAAGGGGAGCATTTTTAAATAAAATTATGTAAGTTTATTTTTTCAGTTTGACAGTTTAAAACGTATTACTAGCTACCTATGGTATGGTCCCTGTACCGCTATATTACAAAGTCATCTATAGTGGTGTCACCTGCTAAATTATGGGATCATACACAGGCTCTGCTTTAATCCAAAATATTAATCGCTTTTATTTCGGTTGCTACAGAAAATATTTTACATAACCTCAAAAAATCTTGTATCGGTGTATTCAATATTTCCACTGATGACAGTATCAAAAATGAAATATTTTACATCATGCATGTATAACATCGGTAGATGTTGAACGCTCTTTTTCAAAATATAAACTCATTTTTTCACCACGGCAACCCTCGCTCACCGAGACAACTGTGGAAACACATCTAATGGTGTCAACTTTTTGCCACCCTTATCCATATGATGTTAATACTGATAATGGTGCTTCTAGTTTTACTGTTCCGTTGCCAAGGCTGCTTAAAAGGGTGAGTGTTTCACTACTTTTCAGATATTATAATTATGTATTAGTTCTGTTATTTTTTTTCTATTTTCTTACTATTGTTTTTGTATACTAGGCAGGTACGGCTATGGTATGGCTCCCTGTTACCGGGCTCTATTTATTACAAAGTCATCTATAGAGTGTCTCAACCTGCTTATGCAGTATGGGATCTAATAGCAACAGTGTCTCTCTTTCTATCCCTAGAAGTCTCTCAATAACGCTACCTTTATTTCCGGTTGCGATATCAGTTATTAAATATTTGACATAACCTCAATATTAAATCTGTATCTCTGTGTATATTTCAATATTTTCCACAAGTTTTGATGGAGCAAGATATTCACAAAATGTAACATATATTTATCACCAGTTCTTTCCTATTATCTTTTTGGTTTTCACTTTTAAATTGATTTTATATAAACTTTAGCAGTCATAGAACCCCTACTTTTCACATATTATAATTATGTATTAGTTCTGTTATTTTTTTTCTATTTTCTTACTATTATTTTCGTATACTAGGCAGGTACGGCTATGGCACGGCTCCCTGTTGCCGGGCTCTGCCCATAATTTTCATTTTTATTTCTAATGCGAAGTTTATTAATCTCAGCCAATTGTCGTTGCTGTTTTGATGTTTACCCTCCGACCGTTACACATCGATAGGTGTCTTCTCTTCCTATCTTAACATTTGCATCGCCTACAACCATTTTTATGTCCTCCTTGGGTATTATGTCCATTAATGTTTCCATCTCTTCGTGAAACTCTTCTTCCTTCTCTTCTTCTTTCTCCTCCGTCACAAAATTATGGAATAAATTCATTAAGTTTAATGCAATTTGGTACCATTTAAACAACTAAATGTACTATCAAAATAAAAAAAAAAAATCGGCAGTTGCCATGGCACCAGAAATGGGGGAAATTTAAAATTTAAAATTGATGCAGAAAATGTTTATTTTTAATAAAACAAAATTGGCCTACCCTAAACATTTCTTCGTAAAACAAATTGCTTCGAATTTAATTTAGTTTATCATAATTTTGCGTGCATGTCTACAATTTCTCACCATGACTATATCAGATGCATTCAAAGCTTTAATCTGATTTAATAGTTTATCTATTTTGTCGCATTATCAGAAATTTTCTTCAGCCAGATAAGCCAGATGCATCAAGCTTTAATCCGATTTTATAATTTTTCATATATTTTGTCCTAGTGTATACAGATTTTCTAGCCCAGATAAACCAATGCATCAAGCTTAAACTCGATTTTATAAGTTTATCCTATATTTTGCTGCTCATCGTATACAGAATTTTCTTTACCTGACTAATAACCAGGTGCATCAAGCTTTAAATCTCGATTTTAATAGTTTTCTATAATTTGTCGCCAGTGTATACAGAAATTTTCTCAGCCCATGACTAATACTCAGATGCATCAAAGCTTAAATCTTCTCGTTTTAATAATTTGACTATAATTGTCGCAGTTTATAGAAATTTGTCACCATGACAATACAGATGCATCAAAATTAAAATATTAAAAGACAAATTTCGCCAGTGTAACCAGAAATTTTCTCACCATGATAATACCAGGATTGCATCAAAAGCTTTAAAATCTCGATTTAATAAGTTTATCCATAATTTTGTCCCAGTTGTATACAGAAATTTTCTCAGCCCATGACTAATACCAGGATGCATCAAAAGCTTTAAAATCTCGATTTTAATAAGTTTATCCTATAATTTTGTCGCCCAGTGTATACAGAAATTTTCTCAGCCCATGACTAATACCAGGATGCATCAAAAGCTTTAAAATCTCGATTTTAATAAGTTTATCCTATAATTTTGTCGCCCAGTGTATACAGAAATTTTCTCAGCCCATGACTAATACCAGGATGCATCAAAAGCTTTAAAATCTCGATTTTAATAAGTTTATCCTATAATTTTGTCGCCCAGTGTATACAGAAATTTTCTCAGCCCATGACTAATACCAGGATGCATCAAAAGCTTTAAAATCTCGATTTTAATAAGTTTATCCTATAATTTTGTCGCTCAGTGTATACAGAAATTTTCTCAGCCCATGACTAATACCAGGATGCATCAAAAGCTTTAAAATCTCGATTTTAATAAGTTTATTCTATAATTTTGTCAGGCTCTATTGTCGTAACTATTACAAAATTTTTACCATGCTAATATTAGTCATCAAAACTTTAAAATTCGATTAATTGTACAAAATACATAAATATTGAACATCGCTACGAAATGCTTATTATATAACTAATTTAATATTAAAGAACTATCAGACAAGCATATAAATACATAATGTTGAAACTCGTCTACGTACGCTTTAAAAATTTATCATTACTAGTATACACAGAAAATAGTATTCATTATGGTAGAAGAACTCGTACAGATGATAACTCCATGTCGTCTTGCAAATGATGAAAATTATCTTCTAGTGATAACTCAATGGTATGTAACCTACGTGCCATTAGATCATTGGAAATGGTGTTCTGTTGAAAGCAAAAAATCTGTATAGACTTTTTTTCTTGAATATGCATCCATTTTCGTTATTCCGATGATTGCTAATTTTTTGAATGAAAATATGAATGGCTAAATTGTTTATGTTGTTGGAAATAATGAGATTGTCTTCATTACTCCTTCTTGGTAATTGCAGACCTATTTATTAGCTTCCGATTATTCTAAGACAATTATCTGTTTAAATTCAAATCGATGCAATAAGTAAAATTAATTTCTTGTATTATTATTTTCTTATTTTCTCATAAAAATATTCTTACGCAAGAACTATTATCTGCGTTGTAATTGTTCCGTTATCAGAAATTTTAAAGCTTATTTCCGAGAGCAATTAAGAAAAAGTCCATTTTCTTGTATATATCAATATTTGAGTTTTAACTACAAATATTCATTCTTAAGCAAAAATGTTGCTGTGAAAATTGAATTTAAAGAAAATCTAAAATATTCTAAACAACTAGAAAAATCATTCCATTGATTTTCGATAATACAGATAAAAATCTACACAATCTGCAAAGCAAAATATCTCCAAATAGATGACGATATCAAAATTCGGTTGCAAATTTCTATGAACGTGCAACACGTCAAAATTGGCGCCAGAATTCTGCGAATGTTTTTATTGATATTTCATGTTTTGCAAACGATTGAGGAAATTTGAAATTTCAAAATAACCTCGTCACGTAATAGAACGAGAAACAAACAGGATTGATCGATATTTTCGTTTAATTTTTTGCCTAGGAGTTTTAAAGAAATTAGGTCAAAATGGCAGAGTCATTTAATGTCAAATAATTAAAGGTTAAGTTATGCAAGTTGGTAACTTGTTTTTAAATGTTATTTTGATATTTTTCTTGAATGACATCAAAAATATTTTCAAATTTGCTAGATCTGACAAGTGTATTTTTGTTGCAACGTAATAACTTTGATAAAAAGAAACATTATCCAGAATAACAGAAAAGTAGCGCACGATATTTATGTGTGGAGACGACCCAAAACCGATTTTGGAGTCAATGGTTCTGTATTATGATCTTCTATCCAAAAAGGTATCAATGGAATGGCGGCGACCTGATGAACCTCGTCCCAGAAAGGCGAAAGCCGTTCAATCAACGAAAAAGGTGATGGCCACAATATTCTGGGATTGTGAGGGTTGACTTTAAGGAGCGCAATATAACTGTCAACAGTACATATTATTAGAGCGGGCCAAGAGCGCCACGCGTCAGGTTCGCAATCAGGCTGCCGGGCGCATATATGTATGTAAACATAGGTAATTTAAATATGTAATTATTAGGACGAGGACCAAAACCACTGTCTATTACGTCGTGAAGACGCGCAAATATACACCTGCAGTTTGGGTGTTCGTTGATAAATAGGGCGTTGTTCACAGTGGGCCACTACAAAAAAAAAGTTCATTCATCGACGGCTACGAACTAACAGCGCGCTTATTTGTTTACGGATGACGCGCTCTATTCATCAACAAATGACGAGTCTGCAGATGTTACGTTTGCACCACTTCGTGGCATACTAGAAACAAGCGTCGGTGTGCTCGCTTTAGTGATTATGTCTAACGTAACTATTAAAAAATAAACGGCCATTACCTACGAAAGTTAATAAATTTCTTAGTGAATTTGTGGATTTACACTACAATGGGAGTACAATTTTCTGTAAAGTTTGTAAAAAGAAACTACTGTGCTGGAGCAAACGTGATTGTGAAAGACATATAAATAGCGCACACCACAGAAATAAAAGAAATGGTGTGTCACAACAACGTCAATTTCAATTAGAATTGCTTAACATTTATGGTATGTGGTCTACCACTTCGTATACTTGATAAAAAAGCATTTCGAAAATTCTGGGGTACATACAATACCGAGTGGATACTACCATCTCGGACAGCGTTACGGAGAGATATTCCACGAATACGTGAGGACATTGAAAATCGAATTAAAGCCGAATTAAAAGATAAACAGCTGTGGCTATGTCTTGATGAGACGACAGATTGCAAAAAAAATTCTATTTTGAATATAATAGTGCGCGTATTAGATCCTATTAAACCAAATTTTGCAATTCTATTAGCCAGCAGAAGATTAAAACAGTGTACTAGTAAAGCAATTACGGTCGTAGTTCTCGAAACGTTACAAAAATTTCAAGTGTCAACCAGTCAACTGTTGTTGTTCATGAGCGATGGTGCAGCAACAATGTGTAGTGTAGGCCGTTCCCTTAAAGAAAAGTGTGAAGGACTTTTACATGTTACGTGTAAAGTCCATGCTTTATATCTTGTGGCACAAACTATTCGAGAGTGTTACCCGGAGGTGGATGCATTAATAGCAAACACAAAAAAAGTGTTTCTCAAAAGTCCTAAGAGGACTAGGGCATTCCACAGGTTATGCCCTGGTATTCGAGAACCACCACAGCCCATTCTTACGCGTTGGGGAACGTGGTTAAAAGCCGCTTTTTATTATAATGAACATTTTCAAGAAGTCAAATCCGTTATTTTGCAATTCGTCTCTGCCGAAGCTAGAGCTATTAGGATGAGCCAGAAGGGATTTCTCGATATTTCTGTTGAAACACATCTAAAGAATATTAGCAACAATTACAAAGGGTTAGTAGACGCGATAGAAAATTTGCAAAATTCTGGATTGTCGTTGGTAGAATCAGTGCAAGTCGTGGACGAAGTTAGTACATTGTTACACAGTATAAACGATGCAACAAGTGGACGAGTTTTAGCTAAGTTCGATAGTGTTTTAAAAAAGAATCCGGACTACACGAGATTAAGACAAATGTGCGATGGGGCATCTGCAGATTCCTTGACTAAGTCTAAAGATTATTTTAATTACGCCTGTCTTACTTCGGTAGACGTGGAACGTCGTTTTCGAAATATAAGAACATTTTTTCGTCTCGGCGAACATCCTTCACCAAGGCAAATGTGGAAACTTATCTGATGGTGCAACTTTTTAAACAAGCCTATCCGCATTATTAAGAAGGATAGAATTTATTTATTATATCTTTATTTACAGTTACATTATTAAGTACAACAGAATAAAAAAAGCGTTCAGTTTCTCAGTTATTTCCTTATTACATCCCATTTACAACGCATACCGTTTTCAATCAAATAAAAAATCATAATGAAAATAAAAACACCTCAGCGTGTACATATATATATATATCCGCTCTAATTACTAAACATTATTATTGCGTCAGCTTTTATTTTTTTACTCTTGTGTATTAATTTCGAAATATCACATATCTGCTGTGACTCACATATACGCTATTTACAATAAGCGGCCGTTGCGCCTGATTCCGATTCTGTTGGATGGCGCAATTTGGCCCGCTCTACATATTATGCGTCTTTGTTGCATAAATTGAGGGACAATATTCGTGTAAAACGTCGAAGAAAATTGACAAAAGGTATTCGATTATTGCTTGACAATGCACCCGTTCATATTGCCGCCATTTCACAAGCTGCCATCCGCGAATGCGGCTTTCAAGAATTGGAACATCCACCGTACAGTCCAGACATGGCACAATTTGATTATTATTTATTTTCTCATTTAAAGGAAGACCTTAGGAGACGTAGCTTTAAGGACGATAGTGAGTTATAGCAGCTGTAATACAACATTTTGAAAGAAAAACTTTAGATTATTTTTAGGGGAGATTCTATTGAAAAATAAAAATTGTTATATTTTACCAAAGTTTATTCTTTATTAGATATATTAACACGGAAAATATGTAAATCAGGTTCATAGTTGTTAGTTTTTTAAAGATCTGGGTTTGATACCACCCATATCCTAATCAACTAAAGAGGTTAGACACTATTACTGCTTAACCATCTCCGATCAAAGCATTTTCTGATTATTGCTAAAATAAATAACCCCAAAAAGACTTTATTGGAACCTCAGGGATCCGCGGAACACATTTTGAGAACCAATGATTTAATCCAAGTCCAAGGTTCTATTTTATTGTTAACGATCAAGTGTTTATTTTAATGCATTTTGTATAAGATTACGATTATCGAAATAAATTTTATCAATTAGTACTTTACACCAGAACAGAATTTAGATAACTTATCAAATTCCCGACAGTTAGAAATTTGTATTTCGTTCGAAGAACAAATTTTTCCGCCGATATATGTTTATTTTACTTCGACATTGATTGAAGATATTTGCGTAGATGAAACACGTTAGTGCAATTAATTAATTATACAACAAATCGCCTAAAAATATCTTTAAACATAAACATAAATAAACAGAGATGATTTATGGCTATTACTAAGGTTGCAAAATAGATTTTGCAGTTCTATTCTAAGCAGATCATACATATCTGCATGTAGATATGTTTATGATGGAAAAATAGAATAAATCTTGGTAATTTTTAACGACCTTTGTAGTCTGCACTTTGTAAATTCAAAATAATGTGGCGCCTTGTGTTTTACGAAGTAGTAATAGTATGTAAGTACGCATGGTTTGTCTACACCATAGGACTTGAGTGTCGTTCTGCCCCATATGCAGGATTTAATGAAGAATAATTAGGTTTAATTAATCAAGAAAGAGTAGCCCACAAACATTGAAAGATAAGTTGGATAAATGCGATGAACAAAAAAGAAGTCGATGTAAATAAAGAAGCGAGTTCTGTTCAAAATATTTGAGATATTCATGTATAGATTCTAGATATAAATGTATCCGTATTGTTCATACAATCTAAGCTATAAAATAACGGTAATATTAGCTTCTATGTTTATGGCAATCAAAGTTGTAAACAAGAGATAAATATACGACTGCTATTATAAAGTTTGCGTAGAAGAGGTACTTATAATATTATAATATTTACTATCTGTTCATCTTTTATCGCCGTTGATCGTTGAAGAATAAATCAACAAATCCATAAATACAACAATAACAAAACACAAGAAGTATGACGATTATTAGTAACTAATACGTGGTTTAAAACTGTCAGGATGACGATCAGAATTAAAAAAAAAAGAAATAAAATTTTTACATGCGTTTATTAATTATTTAATAAGGATTACAAAACATTTTTTCCAATGTATTATACCGCTTGTGTTTGTACCTTCAGGTTGCTATTTCATCATTACTTTCTTGTTTTGTTTTTTTTTATAAAGCATAGAAACAATCGCTGATAAGATATAGTGGTTTTATAATCTCTCAAATATTTCCCAATTTCAGCCTATCCAATAAGGCAGGGCTTCTCTAAGTGTGTAGAGAGTAAACAGGCGCGTGAGGCACTCCTGTGAACGCGAGCAGACATAGCGGTCAGGAACATTCTAGAATGAACATTTCGAAACGGTTTCGAAGATAATGGAACTTTCTCAAAGCACATAGAATACTCCAGAAAAGTATGGAACCTTCTAGTAGACATATTATTGGACGTTGTCGAAGTTTTGCGAAAGTTCTAAGTAAGCGGGGTGGCTAGTATAAATACGGCACCACTTCGGCGAACCAGTTCAGTTCCTAAATAACAATCGAAGAGTAAACATCTAAGAAGAAAAGTAAACGGTTTTAAGACGCCCGCTACCAGAGGAGCGCCCGCTTTATTTCAATGTGTCGCTTTGTATTTTCGTAAAGTCGTAGGAAAATGGAAAGATTTTTATTAAATAAGCAAATCAACAGTTCAAGTGAGAGTCATCAAGCATCGGCAAGTGGTGGGTTAGCAAAGTAACGGAAATATCGTAAATACGATAACTATTTGAATTTTGGAACAACGAAGAGAGACCGCAGTGTGTGCTCTGTTTAAAAGTTCTTCTAGCGATCGAGTGTATGCTCCCAAGTAAGCTAAAACGACATATCGAGACCAATCACTCTGACATGGTTGAAAAATCTCGCGAATTCTTTAGTAGCAAGTTGCAAGATTTATAAAAGCAAAAAAGTGTGTTTACTAAATAAGCCTCAGCACCAAGCAACACACTGCCTAGCCTCTTTTAATGTCGCATACAGAATGGCAAAGTGCAAAAAAACCTCACACCATCGCAGAAGAGCTTATTCTATCGGCTGCTCTTGACATGGTTAATATTATGCTGGGGGAATCAGCGGGAAAATTAATTTCAAATATACCTTTGCCCAACAATATTATTAGTCGAAGAATCCATCATATAGTTCTGGATCTAAGGCACGGAATTTGGTCTGCAACTTGATAAAGCTATTAACAGTAACAAAGATGCACACCTTATTTGAAGACCTTCTGTTCTGCAAAAGCATCATTGGAACCGCAAAGGTTCAAGACTTATTTGAGATGCTTAACAAGTTTGTAACCGAGAATGATTTGGATTGGGAAAAGTGCATCGGTATGTGTACTGGTGGAGCTCGATCAATGTCTGGTCACTATGCAGGATTGCAGGCATTTATATTCGCAGTAAAGCACCGCATGCTATGTGGATTTATTGCATCATCCATAGGGAAGCATTTGCATCAAAGTTGATGAGCTCTCAATTGAATTTCGTTTTAGAACGTGTCATAGATTAGTAAAGTAAACTACATAAAAACTAACATGGGAGCTGAACACACGACCCTGCTATTCACGATGGCTTTCACGTGGCAATGTCTTATCCCTTGCATTCAAGCTACGTCAAGAAATTCACACTTTTCTACAAGAAGAAGGTCATGAAACTCT
Source organism: Dynastes maya (assembly GCA_029619315.2). Classification (NCBI taxonomy): domain Eukaryota; kingdom Metazoa; phylum Arthropoda; class Insecta; order Coleoptera; family Scarabaeidae; genus Dynastes; species Dynastes maya. The sequence goes on from JAROYE020000006.1 coordinate 49,711,680, forward strand.
AACTACTTTGTCGACCCCGACTTTTCGCTGAAGCTAACGTATTTGTGCGATATATTTGACAAGCTGAATGCCTTCAATCTGTCTCTGCAAGGCAATAACATGCACATTTTGAAACTTTTGGAGAAGGTTGCGGCGTTTCAGAAGAAGCTGCGGTTGTGGATAAGAAAATTAATGAGGATGACGGTCAACATTTTCCCTGAATTGCACAAATACGTGGCCTGTAATAAAGTCGTTGTTTCACAAGATTTACTGTCCCTTTTCAGGGAACACCTGTCAAAGCTCACTGACTGGTTTGCGGAATACTTTGAGGAAGACAATGAGTGGATCCAAGATCCTTTCCGTGCTCAAACTCCAATAGAATCCACTTCGCAGGAAGAAGAGAGTCTAATTGAACAATCTTGCGACAACAACCTGAAAACAAGATTTGCTTCCTTCGATTTAGTGGAGTTTTGGGTATTGATCAAAAATGAATATTCATTTCTGAGATCAAAATCTGTAAGGATCATTATTCCCTTTGCGACAACTTATTTACGCGAAGCCAGATTTTCACCTGTAGCAGTAAGGAAAAAGCAAATATCGCTCAGAAATCGACGTGGGGCTAAAATTGCAGTGTCAAACCTTACTCCGCGTTTTGAAAAAATGTATGGCGATCGACAAGCTCACTCGTCACATTAACTTACTTGTCGTTAAAGGTTTTCACCATTTATTTCACATTTTTTTGTATTTTCATATTTTAGTTTGATGGTTCTTGTGATTCAATTTTAATAAATGTGGGCTTCACATTGCGAAGTTTATCTTAAGAATTATTTTCATCTTTGTGATTGATTTATGTCATTGTACACGTATTTTGAAAAGGGCGCCTGGACAAAGTGCGCCGCGGACTGATAAAGTTTAGGAACTCCTGCAATGAGGTAAAGATTTCGGCAAGCTAGTAACTCTCGGTTAATGATCCTTATTTCCTGTTATTGGCAATCGACTTTAGACAAGTATAGAATTCTACCTACCTGTACTTTTATCTCTGGGAAATATTTGTAAACTTTAAACTTGACGCCAAGGTATGTAGTAAAACGTTCAACCAGAAAGACTAGACGCTATTAGTGTTATCTCTAAAGGTATCTGTGTACACACAACATATCCATATTTTTAGATTACACAGGTCCTGCAATTTGTTAAAATTCGTAAAGCGACCCTCTTAGATAACTCCTATAATTAACAACAATAAACCAAAAGATAAAAATATAACAAATATCCTTAACTATGTCTAGGTTCTTTTTCCTTTTTTTTTCCGTCCCAAAAAATACTTCACTAAAGCGGAAATGATGTCACTATACCGAGTATTTGAACGGTTCGAAACGAAGTCCGTGTAATTTGTTTCGACCTTTGAACAAGTGGGCTAACTTCTCGACAGTTTCAAGATTAATGAGGCGTTACCGGTTTAAGATGCCAAATTTTACGTTAATAAATCAAATTTGCCATGACAATTTAATTAATTAAATTTGATTCATTTAAGTATACCGTGTGACAATTACAATGAAGAAATTTTCAATAAATTTCTACTCAAATAACTGTTGTAATCGATCGTTATGGATGTAGGTTATGTTTATCATTTGACAGTCTTACCTCGTACCATGTATTTAATACTTACTTACATGATTTTACATATTTTCATACACAAATTTATTAATGTAATACAAATAATTTACATCCGATTTTCATCGAAAAATCCACCTTTTGCCTTTAGGACTGCTGCCACTATTCTCAGCATCCGATTCACTAATTTTGCTAATGTTTCATTGGGCAAGCTTGTCCATACCTCCTGGAGGATGGTCCACAAATGTTCCTTCGATTTTGCACACTTTTTCTTAACACATCGGTCTAATTCTTCCCATAACAACTCTATCGGGTTCAGATCGGGGGACTGTGGCGGCCATTCCATAATTTTTAGGGTTCTTTCATTTTCTTCTTGCTGCAGGTAATCTGTGCACAATTTAGGTTTGTATTTGTCCTGCATAAATTCAAATCCACGACCAATTAATCGAACTCCTGACGGTATGGCATTTTCCTCCAGGATTTTCCGATATTCTTCTTTTTTCATTATGCCCTCAATTTTGAGCAAGTCCTCTGTTCCGATTAAGGAAAAACAACCCCAAACCATTACAGATCCCCCTCCATGCTTCACCGTAGGAACTATACACTCCCACAACATTCTTTCTCCTCTTGATCTGCGTACGAAAACTCTTCGTCTATTTCCAAAAACCTCAAACTTGGATTCGTCAGTCCACAAAACGTTTTTAAAATCGTCCACTGTCCAATCTCTATGAGCTTGTGCCCATTTCAGTCGTTTCAGCCTATTTCCTCTTCAGAGGTTTTCGACAAGCCACTCGCCCATGCAACCCAGCCTCTTTCAGCCGACGTTTCACAGTACTCACAGAATCTTTGGAAATTGCTCATTATTGAATTCTGTAGCAATTTTATTCATGTTGTTAGTCTTCTATTTCGCTTACTAATTATTTTTATTCGTAAATCTTCCGCAGGAGTCGTTTTTCTTGACGGTCCTGGCCGATTACAATCTTGCACGTCACGGGTTGTCTTAAATCGAACTATAGTATCATGTACTGTAGATTTTATTTTTAATTTATCCGCAATCCCTCTTTCTGCGTACCCTTCCTGATGCAAGGTAATAATAGCAGATCGTTTTGAAACAGCTAGAGACTTTCCACGGGGCATTTTAAGCAGTCAAACCGAAATTATTTTATTTTTCACTTGCACAACCACAGATACTTTCACAATAACAATCTCTTCAGAACTACTGCGTTTACAAATGTTATAATACTTTATAAAGGGTATACGAATATTTCCAGGTAACACGAGTGAATCACCTAACCCTCCTAGGGATTATTATAAAGCTTTATTGTCACTGTAATTATTGGAGATTTCCAACATAATTATATATTTTATAACGGTCTTATAATAGACAAATACTACCTGGAAATTGGTAAAAGGCTTCCAGAAGAGGTTAGTTTTAATAATTCCTCACAGAAATGTATATTATATAATTTTAAAATTTTTTCCTAAACAGTTAATATAATTTATCAGCTTGCCCGGACTTCCATGAACGGTACTGTACTTAGATTTTCTTCAGAATCACTTTTCCAGGTTTACTAGCCCACCTTCCCTTGGAAGTAAATCAAGAAATGTGGTTGCAGCATGACGGTGCATCAGCTCACTGCTCACAGGAAGTGAGAAATTATTTGAATCAGGTCATGAGAAAGTGATTGGTAGAAATTATACCATCAGCTAGCCAGCTCGATCACCTGATTTAACCAAAATCGACTATTTCTTGTGGGGTTATGTAAAAGGATTGGTCTTTAAGGAAATACCAACAACAGCACAAAATGTGCGCGAAAGAATCGGCAACGTCTTTCGAAGTGTAACAGCGGGCATGCTTCGTACTGTCCAAAGAGAATTTCTGGATAAAATAGATAAATGTTTGGAAAAGAATGGACAACATTTCGAATATTCGTTGTAATCTTTTCCTATCACTAACCACTTATATAATTTAATAAATGGAATCTTCTTTGCATCAAGTTAATCTTTAATTGGAGACCATAAAGCCAAAACATGATAATAATAAATTCGTGATAATAATAAAGGAAAAATCTTGGTATATTGTTTTACTTGATTAAACAATGAAGTACACCAATGACAACAATAAAATGAAAAATATTGTTAATAAAGAGTGTTATAAATTTAACAAGATGAAAATATCTGCTTCCGAATTGCCAACTTAATCAAACTTTTTTGATCACATTGTAAAAGAGATTTTAATGGATTTCAGATTTTGATGTTAGCGACACTGCTTATGTTTACTGTTTAACATTTGTAAGTTAAATTTGACGTTTGACATTTCAAAAATTAACAGAAACAATTCTATTTCAAAAAAAAATATAAACAAAAAGATTCATACAATTATTTTCAGCATTGTACTAAATTAAAAATAACCGCTGCGCCATCACGTGCCAGGCATTAACAGGAAAAAATTATTTTTCCAACGTTCGTAATTAAAAACGTGATTGAATCGCGGCGTTTTTAGTTTCAATTACAGAGCGAAGGGTCGAGATTGACGATAGAGCTTTAAGTGTGCTTTTCATGCCAGTAAAAACTTCGGTAAATACGGAGAATTGTTCCCCAAACGGGGTTGCTCGATAATGGTTTACGGTATTAGGGATGTAGGCGCGCTATTGGCGGTGGTATGTAAACGAATGTGAAATATGCACACCTGACTGTTGTTGTGTATGCTCAATCGATACGACGCAAATATGTCGTCTGCGGTGGTTCGAAGCGAAATCAAATCAACGCTAGATGATGTATGGCTTTGATATAACCAACATTTTAAAGCGATGCTTCAATTACCTTTAGTAGTACGTCTACTTCCTCTTTCTTGTACCATTTACAATTAGTCCATTCGATATTATCTCTAAGGAAGTTATAAATTGACAATTTTTATTCGGTTTTTGTATGGGTACGGATTAGTCAACGTTAGAAACGGAATTCCAGTAAGAATTTTACGTATATACGTAATATGTAACACGTAATTTCACCTCTGTTTCTTTCCTTCTTACATCTTTCAAAACAGACCGTTGCATTAATTGCAGTGATTTGCTAACTGCAAAAAAGATTACGCAAGATGAAGTAAAATTAATTAATAGCCTACGTGGTTTAGTCTACGCTGGAATATTTTGCTGTTGCCGCATAATAATTCTTATTCTAGCGTAAATGATTTGCGTAATTGAAGCATGAGTGTAGTGGTATAAAATAGAATATGTGCTATATGGATCGTGGAGGGTATAAAAATGTATTGGGTGTATAACATATTTTGGAAAAGACATCTTTTTTTTGATTCTTCTTTTAAATTTTTAACTAATTTAGAATTTTGTTTTTCTTTTCTTTCAATATAATTTTGAATAGTATAAAAATAAAGAAATCAAAAGCTTTTATCAGGACGCAAAGAAATCCAGAGAAGTTCAACAGAAATTAATGTACCTGAGAAACAAAGGATAATATGGGAAAAGTAGAAAAGAAATTAAATGGGTACGTAGAATATGTCGATGATGTCATAACCAGCGGAAACCATGAAGAACAAGTGGAAGAATGGGAGACACTAAACAATAGCAAACAAGAAGCAATACAAGAACCAAAAGAACAAGAGATAGAAGAAGAATCAAAAAAATTAAAAGATAATAAAAGCGCAGGAGAAAATGGTATTCTTGCAGAACTTTGTGGAAGAATAACTAAAAAGTAAACGCATTAGTAAGGTAAATTTGGCGAGAAAGAAGAATACCACAGCAATGGATTTTTTTACAATTTTTTTCTCAATATAATCTTGTAAGCATGTACACTTTTCCCAGCAATGCTCCCACCTTTTTAATCGGTCCAAATAGTAATTGGCATCTTGTTCTGCAAAATAGGCTTTGCCTCCTCATTCGATGAAAATCTCTGTCCTCCGAGCGAAAGTGAGTCTAAGAAACTGGGGCCTCAGATCTGGTGAATAGAGTAGATGGCTTATCAATTCAAATCCCAATTTGCGACTTCTTGTTGTCTTGATGGAACAAAACCTTTTTTCCTTCAAATGCGGTCGTTTTTCCCCAATTTCTGCCTTCAGCTTGTCAAGTAGTGATGCGTCCCCGTTATTGTTTTTCCTTTTTCAAGATCGTTGATTAACTCAACTCCATACTATACCGAAAAATCCATCACTTTCCCGGCCGCTGGAACGGTTTTTTTTTTCGGAGCCGATCCACCCTTCGCTAAGTGTGCTTCGTAACACCTTAATAGGAAAGTATCAAGGAAGCTTTATGGATGACGGATCAACTATAGACGAGATCTTCACACTGAAAATGGTACAGAAACAAAGCTGCATATTTTGTTTATAGACTTTAAGAACGCTTATGACTCAATAGAAAAAAACTAAACTGTATCAAGCGATGAAGGATCCCCAACACAACTATTAACTAGTCTAACAAGAATGACTCTGAAGACGCACAGAACAAAATAGTAGAAGATGAAAGAATATCGTAAAGTTTCAGAGGAAAAACCGAAGTGGATGTTATTTAATGTGGTCCTAGAGGCAGTTCTTAAAAATAGTAAAATCCAACCACAAGGAATAATGTATCATTGAAAACAACAAGTAATTGCCTATGCAAGCGATATAGCGCTATTAACTAGGTCAAAAAAGAAGATAAAAACATTTTATAAATTGGGAAAAGCTACAAGGGTATATAGACTCAGAATTATTGAAGATAAAGATAAAATAAAATACATAATAATGAAGCAAGGAACGACAATCCAAGACCGATATAGCAGACTTAAGACGAGCCCAAAAATTTATAACTTTGAGAGAATTAACAATTTTGAATACTTGACAGTCAGTTGCAGCAACGAAAAAGACCAACAATTAAACAAAAGAATAAGCAAGAAAAGTAAGGCAATGGGGACTTTTAATATGATGTTAAAGTCAGGAGAAATCTCTAGTGCAACAAAAATAAGAATATATACGACAGTAGCATGACCGACAGTGGTGCATGGGCGTGAATTCTAAGTCCTAACCAAAAAGAATGAAGTAAAATAGGAAGTATGGGAAAGAAAGATATCGAAGAATTTTGCTGAAAGGAGAAGAATTAAAACAGATGAAAGGGAGAGCGAAGAAGAAATGACCAGAAGCTGTGATGGCAAGCATAAAGGATCCTGCCATAACTGATTGGAAAAGTGCTGCACAAAATAGATCCCAATAAAAAAGAATGGTCAAAAAATTGTAGGAATTATAATATTTAGAATTGTAACGGGTAGAACAATGTCACAAATCTTAAGCTTCTGTAGAGCTATTTTATCTCGTATAGTTTTGAATATACAACAAATTAGAATTGTTCTTATTTATGCATTAATTCATTATGTATCTGCAATGAATTCAATCAATTTCCTTTGAATTACGCTATTCAATTTAGCGAATTTTTAGAAAAAATCTTTAAAATGTGACTGCAGAATGTAATTACAGAAGCTTTTAAACGAATCAGATAGATTTAATTTTTCGATTTCTAACAAATGAATCCCCATCAACCATTAAGTGACAAAATCTCTTTGCATTGCTTTCAGGTGATCTATTCGTCAGATACGGCAACGACCAACAATGGTGGTCTCGAAGGGTCACCATCCGAGGTGGCCAGCTCCTGGTTAGCAGCGTCCATGGTGAGACTAAATACGGAAGTGTTCGTCTTCCTTTGAGAAGGCTCAGTTTATCTGCCGGTAAACTGGTGAATAGTCTATCCCTGATCAGAGGCCAGAACATCTTACTTACGATACAGGTATTAAATCAACACCTTTATTATATGCGTACACTTCTTAAAAAGATAATGTAATCGCAATAAAATCCTGAGAAATTTTAAGTTATCCATAATCCTTACGTTTGGCAAGATGTTCTCCTTATACAATGTGACTTTTCTGGAATAAGTTTCAATAGATCATGTGTTTAAATCAAATAATATTTCTTTAAATTAAAAAAATATATCTTTGCCGCCATTTAAAATTACAATTTGGTTGACTGAATGCATATTTGTTCGAATCAAGAACCCTTTTTTCTCTCAGTGCAAAGAAGCCTCTTCAGTCTTTTTAATTTGTAAATGGATTCCCATGATGGCACCACCTTCTTTTTGATTGCTTATACGTAATATTTCTATCCTTTTGCAATTACCAAAATTACAATATCAAATTGTACGCCTCCTATAAGTTATCGTTTCTCAATTTAACAATTCTCTTACGAAAACTATCTTCGTCTCCTTGAAGACAAATCTGAATACCGGTAGGATGCTAATTATCGATCCTTTTTGAATAAATCGACTTGCAAATATGGTCACGTTAAGCGTATCTCGCCGAGTGTATTGTTATTTCCTCATTTCTAGCAATGATTAGATTGTATAAGTGAAGAAACGCGAAAGACTCTCCGTATTTAATGCATGTACATATGAGGCGGCGAATTGAGCAAGAACAATTGTCCTTGTAGCAAAAAAAAACTTACTGGAATGTGAACTCGTAGGATTCTAACATGTAACATCTCTTGCATAACAATCCGAAGAGGAGTTCTGAAGTTGCTTGCAAGATTTTAATCTTCTCCGATCTTTCTAAACATGACACGTGTTCTGTTTAGTTTAATTTAGCTTAATATATTAGTAATATTTTGTATTTCGATATGTATTTTGAAGATCTGAGAATATTATTTTTTCTTCAAAGTTCTAGTGGTTCTCGAGCTTTTTTCGTCATGGAACCGTTTGAAAGACCCCAAGGACAACACAGAAACTTTTTTGTCAGGTTCAGTTTTGTTTTTCAACATAATCTCCTTATAAGTTTATATACTTTTTCCAGTGATGAATAGAGCAACGCAACTGCGCTGAAGGCCAGTGGCGGACGCATAAAAGTTTACACAAAATAAATTAAATGTGATACGTGCTCAAACACTTACCATTTTAAGAGTCCTCCGTGAAATCACAAAGTGGATAATGTCTATTTAATATTTGTAACATTAGATATGTTTCCAAAGTTGTTTCGGCAATGTGAGTGCGGCGTGAAGAAAAAGTGTTTTTGTATGCCGAAAACGAACGTTCTACATCTAGTGACGTTATATTTGCGTAAGTAAAATAATCTTTCAAATAACTTAACGGTTCTGTTGACGCACCTTCACAAATTTGTCTTAATGTGCCAAAATCAGAGTCTTTATCTAAAACTCCTTCAAACCTTTCTAAAACACAAACATTTCTTGCGTCTTCTATAGCGCATAGCTGTGCGTGAACATGTTGCACTATTTGCAAAGATTCCACTAACGACATCGAAGAATTTTGTAGTTTTTCTATCGCATCCGCTAGTCCCACGTAATTGTTCTGAATAATTTCCAAATCTGTTTTAACTTGACTATCCTGAAATTTCAACGGCTTACCTTGACAGCCGCAGCTTCCTTTGGGTCGAATTCTAAAATCACGTTCTTTATATTCTCAAAATATTTAAGATAATAAAATGCAGCCTCTCACCGTGTTCCCCAACGAGTAAGAATAGGTTGTGGTGGTTCAGGAATACCGGGGCATAGTCTATGAAATTCCCGAATACGTTTTGGGGATTTTACAAACACAGCTTTTGTATGTGCTATTAGAGCGTCTACCTCGAGATAATATTTTCTGATATTATCTGCTACGAGACTGAGAGTATGAATTTTACATGTAACATGCAACAAGTTAGCACAATGTTTTTTAAGAGATCAACCTACAGAAAGCATGTTTGCGGCACCATCACTCATAAACATCAAGAGTTGATTTGTTGAAAGTTCAAACTTTTCCAATGTATTTAACACCTACATTGAAATTATTTCGGCAGTGTATTGTTGTATTCGTCTAGAAGCTAGTAAAATTGAGGATGAGTTGTTACACAATTGTTTAACTTGTGCACTACTTTTGTGTGCAAAGAGAATTACAAAACTTACTACCTCGGTAATCTCGTAGGAATCCTGAGAATCGCGAGCCAGTGACAGGGATAACTGTATGGTTTGGTGCTAGAAGGGTGCTAGGTATTATGACAAAAAGGGTAGGAGATAGAACAGCAGACACCTCAACGGACTTATGCATGCCAGCACGTCTTATCACTTGCCTTTGCTGAAATACCTGTTATATCAAAAAAGGAGGAAATATACTAACAATTAGTTACAAAAGATGGAAACGGAAAGATCAAAGCATTGTTAAATGTATAGTGAATTGAATCGCAATTTATTTAAACTGCTAACATTGGTGTTACTGGCCTTGAAAACGATATCGGCGAGATATTTGTAATTTTCGCTAATAATACAAACAGGAATTCTGATATTCACCAATCTGTGGCAACTGTTTTATTATTTTTTTATACGGAAATTTTAACGTTAATTATCCAATGGTAAAAAGATATAAATCCATTATCCTACTTACTTATTATTTTCTTCATTTACATTTCACGTCTTACGGACCACCATCTCACATAACCCAAAGTAGGACTACGGTTGCGATTGCCCTGCGTTCACGCAGCGGAAATTGCCGATGACGCGGGAAGCGCATATATTTGACTCAACAAAATTATGTTAAATAAAAACGTTTGTACATTCAAACAAATTCACTCTGTTGTTCGTTCGCCCAAATAAACCTTTGTTGAATTTAACAAATAATTTTAAAGATATTTACATATGTGTTCGATTCAAGAACTTTTTTTCTCTGAGAAACTAGTTTAAAAAAGTAGCTGTCAAAGATTGCCGCTTTGTGTTTCTATAACACCCGATTTACATCGAGCATAACCTAATCAGTAACAAATTAAAATAGATATCTTTTATGCACTCAAATCAAGTCATTATTAAAACTAGTTTTATTGGCAGCTCTTCATAAATGTACCGCATTCATTGCTAGTAATCAGGATAGCGATGAACTTTAATCTCAAAGCAATTCTTTCAAATCTTAAGTATGCATCGTTTCGAGTTAATGATAGGGGCAAATAAATCTTGCTGCTGCATACGTTAAATAACTTACTTCCCAAATATTTGATTAATCTTTCCTTGAATTGTGTTTATAAGCGTATGTTTGCTTTAGCAGTCTATATTTAAAGCATGTCATTTTTACAATATGTAGTTACCTATATTATTCCATGTCAAGTGATCAATTCCCCACGCTCGACCATCGGTTTTTTTTTCAAATTTTGTGTGTAGGTTCCACAACTAACTAAAGGTAATTCCTCAAATTCTCAGCTTCAGATATGCAATACATGACCTGCAAGAGCCTCTTAAGTGATGGCTGGTAAAATGTCGCGGATGCTCCCCGACACTTTTAGCCATTTTTGTCAAGCTGTCATTCTGTAAGTAACAAAGATATTTGCATGGAAATTGCTGTGCTTGCTTAGTAGCTATTAGTGTCCCAAACTTCCAAATTTTAACAAAAACAGTCAAGTAGTCCTCTTGCTTTTGATCCTCAAACTTGGCTGAAAATTTGTAGCGACAAAAAAAATTCTAATTTCTGGGAAATCTACATTCCAAGGATATAAAAGTAGAAAGCTCGTCTTCTGTGTAACTAGTGACAAAAATATTTGTTTTTAACTGTTTCAAATTTTAAGCTTCTTTGACAAATAGTTTCTGAGATACTTGAAGATGAACATGACCATAGCATATCTTTGAGCGTCTATATCTCAACTGGAAAACCTAAGAGCTTCTTGACTCAACAACCATTTAAAAGAGCGTGTTTTTTCTCTACAACATACTTGGTTTCTGTGTTGGGGTCTTCTCTTATGAGACTAAAAAAAGGAGACAAGGTAACTGCTTGAAAGGACTGTGCGCATTACTTATAACTTTTTCTCCGTCTTTATCATCATGCAATCCAGTAAGCCAATAAGATATTCTACGGAAAATTAGTGAAGCTGTTTAAAATTGAGTAGAGTATGAGTGCTGAAAAGTTTAAGGAACAATATTAAAATCCCTTCTTACCACATGCACTCAAAGTTGGGGGAAAATGCAATCACTTGACAATATTAAACTTAATACAAAATATTATACATTTTAATAATTTCCTTCGCAGATTTTCGTTGGCCATTTCTACAACCCTTCTCCAGCTCTTCCTGTCTCTTGCCTGGTCTCTCCAATTCCCAATGTTCATTTTTTGTGGTTTTCCGTGGTCTTCCGTTTCTTTTTTTTTTACTATCGGTCTTCTGTTTAGTAACAATTTTGTCATTCTGTCATTCCCCAATCTATGCACATGTCCTCTTAGCCCATCTTATTCGTTGTGCTTTTACTATTTTTTTTTTGTCCATTGTATAGTGCTTCTATTTCCTTATTCGTTCTTCTCCTCCATCCCCCTCTGTATTTATTCCTCCATATATTGCTCTTAGTATTTTCCTTTCCCATCGTTTTAATTTTTGCATTTTTCCTTGGACTTTCGTTTCTTCTTTCTACATAATTTTTTCATCTCCCGTCTTGCATCCATATAAACTTCCTTGTTTTTTTTCGTTTTCATTCCTTAACAGATTTTGTCTGGCTTCTCTTACAGACCCTACTGCCTTCTCGCATTCTTCGTCACCAATTTTCCTAACTGTGTTGCTAATAACTGCTTTCCTTACATCGTTATTGTTGTTTTCATATTTTTCCACATTCCGTCAATTTCCGTTTTTCGTATATTAGTGGTAAGCCCTATTTCTATTTTTCCTTATATTTATTTTTCATATTTTCACTCTTTAAAGAGGGATGAATTGGATTTTCTAATATTTTCCTTAGGTATTACTTTCCTTTTATTACCCTTCAGTGCATACAATTGTTACAAGATAATGGTCCAAATTACATTCCTCTCCTCTCATACTTTTCTCTCGTTTTATGAAATTCGCATTATATTTTTCAATTATTACGTAATCAATTTGATTAACCGTTCTTCCATCTGGAGACTTCCACGTTCCTTTGCTAGGTACTTCTTATCACCATATTTCCATTGCAAAATATATTATTCCGTATCCGTTATTATTTATTATTTCATGCTTGCTATGTTTTCCTGCCGTGCTTTCGTATATCTATATAACAGTCACTTTATATAGATGAAAATGTAATTAGTTCTGTACTTCCGTATGGTAAGCTTACAAAAAAGCATTATGTTTATTTTGCTACGTGAACCATAAAGAAGAAAACCTGTTTGCTAAGGAAGCCTAGAAAAACGATTATTGTTTAATAAGAAGGTTGATTCAAAGATAGGTGAGACCATAGTTAAACAATAATCCTTTTTCTAGCTATATAAAATTTTACACCAGATATGTTGACGACATCCTAATCATCTGGTCTGGAAACAATTCCGATTTGCTTGACTACCTCATCTATATAAATAGCCTTTACCAATCCATTACATTTACCCTCGAAACTGAAACCAATCAAAATATTAATTTCCTTGATATCACTATTTTAAAATCCTTGTCAGATAACAGATTACTATTTAATATATTTAGGAAACCCACCTATAATGGCATTACGATTAATGATGCCTAAAACCACCCATTCTCCCAAAAATACTCATCATTTTATAGTCATCTACACAGCCTCGTTAACATACCTCTAACTCCAAATTCTTTTAAAGAATTATGAATAATTAAACAAATAGCCGTTTTGAATGGTTACAAACCTGGAATAATAGACAGAATCTTAAAGAAAATCCAAAGAAGACTTTTAGAAAGAGAAGCCTACTTAGACCCAACAACCCTCACATCTTCAAACAACAATAAATACCTTATATCTCTTCCATATATTGGTGCTATCTCATATTCAGTTTCAATTTCAATTTGTTTTCTACAACAAATCTTTGATACAAATTTTTATTTTTCATTTTCAGACTCCAACCGAGAAATCTTTCGATCTATGGGTGAAAGCCATCGCAATCGAATTAATTCGACAAACTCCCCTAGAGGACGTCAAATATTTCGACATCTTAACAATCGACGACAATTGGAAACGGAAATTAAACGACAAACAGCGAGATTTGAATTTCAATTGCATTCAATCGTCGGAACGATGCAATTCTTGCAGCGCCATCTCTACCAAAGTAACCGAGTTTCAAAAACACCCAGCGCCCTCGTACGAAACTATAGTGAAGTATCAAAATCACACCGAAGCGTCACCTAAATACAAAAGAAGCGCTTCTGCGATTAAAAACGGTGCCAATTATGCTTCACAGAGGTCGCAGATTTACCATCGGAATACCGAGAAAGTTCCCGTTCGCCCTAGGAGCCGTTCTTGTCATTCGATTACGAAAGATGGCGCCTCACGGCAGGATATCAATAAGAATTATGTCGATTCGAAGCCGAGGATCCTAGTTACCTGTGATAATTCGAAAGGAAATGGGGCTAATGATGAAAAAGCGTTTGAAGTATTACTTAAAAAGTGCCAAAATCATGAGAAATACGTTCCCGTTAAAGAGAAGCTTTTACTCTTTGAAACACTCTGCAGATTGGGACGTAAGGTTAGTAGAAGCACTGAAGATGTGCACCTGAAGCCTGATGTAGGGACGAAACGCGCTAGATCCTTACACGATCTTCACAGCGTTAGCAGTGCCGGTGTCAGGCAGATTTGTCGATACTTTGAAGATAAATGCGAAACGAGCAGTGAAAGTAAACGACTGATAAATTCAGACAGTAATTTGAACGCTTTGCAGAGATTTAAACCCTTCAAATCAGGCATACCAACTATGGGTTACGCTTAATTTTATTTGAAAAGAAATGAGATATACAAGGCTGTTATATATTAATTTCCTATATTTTAAGATTTCTTAATAATTGTAAGCAAATAATTTGCAGACAGTATTTATATAATTTTATGCAATTTCAATATTATTGACTTAAAAAAAAAGATAATTATCGGATTGTATATATAATTAATCTGTGTATATAATATGATTATAATTTAATGCGTTTTGTATATCAAATAATAAAATCAACATATAAAAACGTTAAAAATTGTAATTTCATTTAGTAATCCCTGTATGTGAAAACAATGTGTAGTAGCGTCATCCTACGGCGGTGATTTAAACTAAGGGCTTATGAAATCGCTCAATAGATGGCGAATATTCATTTCAGTTAATAAATTTAAAATTTAATTCCAAAGGTATATTAAAATATGTTTTTATATGTAAAAAAAGTGTAGGATGGCCTCTAATATAACACTTTTCTTTTTTTTAAACTGTATTTCTTTTCTATTTCATAGCGGACATCTCTCACATAATACGAACGTCATCAAAGTCCTAACTTCATGTTTATTCTTTTAGCGGGATGCCTTATTACAGGGCGCCAAATTCAAATTCATTTACTACAAAAATAGAAATTTTAATTCTAATAAGAAAAAGAAATGTATATATTAAATACCTTGAAAATAATAGTTTTATTCTTGTAAATGACAAATGATTCTTTTTATATGGTTGGCAATCATAAAAATGTCTTTTATTAAAAAGCATGAATATCATCAAATGAATTGAAACAAGGTAAGAAATACTAGAATTACTTTATTTTTCACTACAAATACCTCGATTAGATCTAAGTACGTTCTACAACATTAATATACAACACTATTTCGTAACCTAAAACATCGTTAAAAAGGCAACTATATAAAAAATAAATTACATATCGTTAAATAGTAAACTCGGCAACGTCGCACACGAAATCCAATAATTTAAATGCATTTTATTCATCTAACGTCCTTAAAATTGCCTAGAAGTTACGTTTAACCTAGAATATTACTCATGAAGTTACTAAAACCACTTGAGATCGATGAAAGGAAGCCCGTCTCTTGTTGAGGATGGACGTTGTATTGTTGCGGCCTGTACAGGGGTTGATATGCCGTTGGAGGTCTGTAGAATGGTCCGTCGCCTTTCTGAATGTTTGAAAAATGTACCTGTTCAATTTAGAGGTTATTAAATTGTGTATTGTTGAGGTAAAATTATTCTACAAGATTACTGTACAAACTATTTTAATCTAGAAGACATTTTGAGTGTTAATTGCTTCAAAAAAAACGTAAACTATTTAGTATTAGTAAGTTTTATACATACTTACATATTTTTTATTTTTAAATTTCGTCGTACGTCTAGCGGATTAAGATAGGATAGATTTTGTTGTTAATCTTTAGGAAAGTATATGCTATCGCCCCAAGATGCAGTTGTAGGTTTTTTAGTCGTTTTTTGAGGTATAGGCGCTATTATATTCAATGGAGGTGATGTTATTGGGCGTTTGTAGTGTTCCCCCAACTAGAAATATGTACAAAATGACGTTTGTCAGTATCTCCCTTTTACAAAGATAGAATTATCGTTTAATTGGTTAATTTTGGTAAGTTTAAAAAGGAAAATTTTACCAGTATATTCTTCATGCCACCGAAATACAAGAATTTATTGTGTCTTACCTTTGCTGGGCGAAGAGTCACATTCAATAACGTTGGATGTTCTTCTAATACAACGAATTCTATTTCTCTAGGGACGAAACCGTCAGCGTACACCTGTTTAACAAAGAATAAATACGGTGCAAATTCGAAGATCAAAAAATTGCGTTTATAATACCTCTAATGAATAAATTCCTGGAAGCAGGATTCTCCAAAACTCGCCATACTTGGTCGTTTGGAAGCCAATGTCTCTTTTCTTGATTTTCAGAGAAGCTTTCTCAACTGGATGCCCACTCTCGTCCATCACGAATCCTCGTACACCCCTATGAACTTCTCCCATGAATTTAATCAAAGCCTAGATTTACATAAAAATAAAAACTGAAATAAAAATTGTGTAGCCTTCAATAAACTTACCAATTTGTTATCCTCCCAATATTTCGGCAATTCGCTAGCTGGAGGGTACTTGCAGCAAGATAACTCCAACGTAATCTCCATACAGCCGTGCCAGATGTAATTGTAGTCTTGCATTCCTCCAGTCAAGGGATACCACGCGGCTCCGTTAGTGATTCCCTTAAAAAAATGTTCCTTCTATCTACATCGAGAATTGTATCTCAAAATATTAGCAATAATTCGACCAGTAGATGGCGTACCTTTGGAAAACCGGGTGCCGATGACTTGCAAGCAACCCCACGGCTCATCTTTGCGTGATTGGTGGAATACGTCAAAGCTAGATGTTTGAAGACGTCGTCATCGGGTGAAAGGGATGGATAAGAGGAGTAGCTCTGAAACACTGTCCAATAATTTAAGATTTCTTTTATTAAACGAAAGCAAATCGGATATAAGTTGAGGGGTGGTCGAATTTTGTTTGGACTTACGCGAACATAACGCAGATGATCTGCAAATGCCTTTGCAGCGTGAAAATAAACGTTAAAAGATCAAAAATCTCATGCAGAATTTGATAAAACTTACGAGCATTCGGGGTGTTATCAAAAGGATAGCTCGCAACTAAGGCACCGCCATGAAGATTCCCTGAGAGTACAAATTGTATCTTGGATAGCCACTCTTTCACAGCCTCGGTCTCTGGTTGGGTCTTCCTATTATTCTGCTTGAAGTAGTCGGGGAAATTCCGATTTAAATCGAAGCCACGCGCGTTGTACCTGGAAAATCATCAAAAGAGATCATGGAAAACAAAAAATTTTGCTTGGTTCCAACCTTCCTTGACCACCTTCGCAAACGCCTTCTTTGGACACCTCGAAGCCGTCAGGGTTCATGGAAGGCATTATATGGATCCTGGTGTTATCCAGCAGCCATTTCACGTAGTGGTCTTTATTGTAGTTCGTCACTAAATACTTAAAAATTACCAATTAATGATTTGAACCATTTTCAGAAGATTTCAGAGATAATAAAGGTGATCTCTTACGTGTATAAGGTGGAGCATCAATTCACGGCTGACAGCTTCATTTCCGTGCATGTTGGAGACGTATTTGATGTCTGGTTTACCTATCATATGTTCGTAGGGTGATGTAGATACGACCATTACCCATAACTCCTTTCCTAGCAAATGGAAGAAGAAAACAGATAAAATAAATATTGACAATTCAGTTTCAAAAATCACCAAAATTCACGAATCGGAGTTCAAATTGATAGACCACCCACCCTATTCACCAGATCTGGGACCCAGCGCCAAAACTTTGCTATTTGATTACTAATAAACCTAAATACCTAAATTGAAAATGGAAATGCAATTTACCTTGAACAGATTTGCCAATTGAATACAGAGCTGTTAAATTTGGAAAGGTAGAAGTGGTCTTCCTCAAAAATCTCGTCATCGAATCGTATTTATGATAATTCCAGTCCAGGAAATACGAATCTGCTTGAGTAGAATCCAATAGGAATTCTGGTGTAAAGCTTCCGATTCCACTTTGACTTCTCTGTTGAGATTCCAGAAGAGCTCCATCGTCATGCTGGGTGTCCCAAATTACCAAGTCACCATTTAGCAGCGATTGCTGAAATCCCTCTGGTTGTTGAAGTAAGCCAAAATCTTGTCCCCAGGTTCGGCAGTAGATGGTCGATAAGAAAATGAAGATTAACATTTTCGATTGCTGATTTAGGGTTATTATCTGGAAGTTAATGCATGTATAGAAGATGTTATAGAGGTTGTGCACTATTTATTATCTTTTTTAAGAGCATTTTTCCATTTTTTTAAAAAGAAAACAAACGCGTTGTGGTTTTGTAGGTCAGACAGATGACGTATTAGAACTAGCGCGAGTTGAACCAACTCTGTGACGTATGTACAAGTTGAGTGGGCGTGCTAGGTAGGTAGAGTACAGGTTTGGCCTTCGTTGCTACCTGGGTCAAGGGCCTTTTAAAATCGATACATTATATAGTGGTTTTTGTCTA
Source organism: Dynastes maya (assembly GCA_029619315.2). Classification (NCBI taxonomy): domain Eukaryota; kingdom Metazoa; phylum Arthropoda; class Insecta; order Coleoptera; family Scarabaeidae; genus Dynastes; species Dynastes maya. Next base: position 49,730,005 of record JAROYE020000006.1, read on the forward strand.
CCTGGATCAAAAAAGCTGTCTAGATTCGGGATATTTTAAAAATTATGTAGTTTTAGTTAGAAAAGCCTAGATTTTTCTGCTAGAAAATTACATTTATAATACATTAGATGCTTCACCTAGAAAATCAAATAGAAAGCTTTCACAGGAAACTAATTTGTCATATATTACTTGTTGTCATTTCATACTTCCACAAAGAAAAACACAGGTAAATATTTCTAACGTGTTTAATAACTATGTCAGTTATAATAATACAGTAATGCAATAGTAATGAAATGACAATCGCAAGTAAATATATCTGGAATTGGCGCATAGCCAAGTGTATGGGTATAATATTACTTGCCAAAATACGTATTGTACAAGAACTCAAGCCCATTGATCACGTAGTGAGAATACAATGCTGCAATTGATTGGAAAATCACATGAATAATGATAATATCCTTGACAAATCCTTCTTCTCAGGCGAAGCTTGGCTCCACCTTAATGGTTTTTTTAACAAACAAACCATGGTCCAATGAAAACTTTCGTGAAGTTTATAAAACTTTCTACTAGACTTATATAGCATAGGTAATATCGGTAGGTGGGGCGGCTAATATAAATACGGCATCACTTTGGCGAACCAGTTCAGTTCCTAAATAACAATCGAAGAGTAAACATTTGAGAGGAGCGCTGACTTCGTTTCATTGTGTCGCTTTGAGTTTTCGTAAAGTCGTAAGAAAATGGAAAGATTTTTATTAAATAAGCTAGTCGACAGTTCAAGTGAGACAGATCAAACATCGAAAAGAAATGGAAATATCATAAATACGATGATAACTATTTGAATTTTGACTTTACTTCAGTAGAAGTAAACAATAAAGAAAGACCGCAGTGTGTGCTCTGTTACAAGCCTCAGTACCAAGCAACGCACTGCTAGCATCTTTTCGCATACAGAGTGGCGAAGAACAAAAAAACCTCACACCATCGCAGAAGAGCTTATTCTACCGGCTCCTTGCATTAAAGTCGATGAACTGTCAATTGAATTTCGTATTTGAACGTGTCGCAGACGTAGTAAACTACATAAAAATTAGGCCTGAAAGCCAGATTTTCCAAAAAGCTATGCATGAATATGGAAGCTGAACACATGGGCCCGCTATACTACTGCAGTACTGGATTTCACATGGCAATGTCTTATCCCGTGCATTCCAGCTACGTCAAGAAATTCGTAATTTTCTACAAGAGGAAGGTCATGGTACTTTGCCGAACCTGACTTTTTGCTGAAACTAGCGTATTTGTGCGACATATTTGACAAGATGAATGCCTTCAATCCGTCTCTGCAAGGCAATAACATGCACATTTTGAAACTTTTTGAGAAGGTTGTGGCGTTTGGGAAAAAGCTACAGCTGTGGATGAGAAAAATCAATGAGGATGTCTCCCTGAATTGCACAAATACGTCGCCTGTAATAAAGTCCTTGTTTCACAAGACTTACTGTCCCTTTTCAAGGAACACCTCTTAAAGCTCACTGACTGGTTTGCAAAGTATTTTGAGGAAGACAATGGGACAAAATATTAAACTTGTAAGTGCGTGGCGGATTGATAAAGTTTGGGAGCCCCGGAAGTAAGAGATGGATACTGCCAACAAGATAATGCCACAGATCACTCCAAATAATGAACCTGTTACATGAATGTTTTGATAACCGTGTAGTAGATTTTCCTCCGCATTCTCCTGATTTAACTACTTTAGATTATTTTATTTTATATATTATATTTCTAAAAAGTGCAGTTTTTAAAAATACACCACACACAATACAAGAAGCAATTCAAAATGTTTGTGATACGATGACACCTCAACACCTCGTCAAGGCATTGAACAACATGAAACAACGAGTAAGGATTTGTGTTGAAACCGAAGGAGATAACTTTGAAGATCGTTTGCTAAATTCTTTTACTTCTATTAGGAAATACATTTTTTTATTCTGCTAACATTACTATTATTTACTTATATTACCACATTAGCCTTTTACGCTTTAAACAAAGACTTATTTCCATATCTTGTAAATATTTTCCTTTTATTTTATATCGCATCCAATGTTTGTCACCAACTTCTTTTCATACATCGTTAATGTCAATAACAACAAAGTTGTTTGTGTTCTAAATATGTAAATGATCAAAAATAACAAAGCTGCATGCATATCAATAAGCGGTAGGTATGGATAACAGAAACTAACAATAAGCGTGATTCATTTTCTTCGTCTCAAGAAGAAGGTAAACACATCAATTTTCAATTTCTTTCGTCAACACAATTAGTGTCATAATGTTAAGTGGGAAAGTAATGTCCGATAATAACAGTGAAAATTAGAACGATTTTAAACGATTTCAACGAATATTAGGTCTTAAAAGAAGCAATGAAGAAATGACAGAAAAGTTTTATGGTTTCATAAAATTGGAAATTGTATCAACTTGTTGCTTTGCTTTTTTTAACAAAATGAAATTGTAGATTATACAGAAGTCCATATAATTCTTTTTGTAATGAATGGAAGATAAGATTGTTGTATATAGAACATTTTTCTTTATAAATAGAATATCGAAAGTTATCAGCAATGTTTTTAAGAGATAAGATATGAACGTATGTTACAGTTCGCAAAATATCCTCAGAAACCTTCTAGATTCTAGACAATCCTAAAGATAAACCGGATACGAACTCAAGGTCGGGAATTGATAAAATCGCTTGCGGTGACTGTGATCAAGCCTATATTGAACAAACGAAACGTGCAATAGGCGCCAGATTCAAAGAACATATAGCTCATTACCGTTAGGGAAGGATAGAATCGTCAAGTGTTGCACAACACAGATGAAACCAGGCATAATATTTAATTAGAAAACATTAATTTATATGAAAAAGAATGCAAATTTCAGTGGCGGTACGTGGCTTTTTGACGAGGGGAGCGTAATTCTAAAAAATATGATAAAATCTTACCTTCAGCTTACAATGATTTTTGAAAAAAGCAGGAATTGCTAAGAGATAACAGTGTGTACAGGGATATTTATTTATCGAAATTTTGTTCAGAAACGGCAAAAACACTTCGAACTTAACCTAGAAATAGCACTTTTTAAACTGACTTGTAAGTACTTTCTATTCATTTGCCCAAAAAAAAAAGAATGATCATTTTGGGCGTCGCGAAACATGAGCTTCCCGCCAACGTGCATATAAATCACACAATCGATGGGTATTATTCGGAACCTTTACCGTTGAGGTTATGGCCTACGTAACGCTTTTATTTTAATTTCTTCTTCTAGAGAATATATGTTACTCTTACTATCCTTTAAGATTTGCCAATAACGCTATCTTTATATCCAGTGGCTATGTTACAATGTTAAAATTGGCGGTAATGACAGCAGTCTGTTTATTTTTCATTTATGTTCTATCTGTCAAACGTTAGTATTCAGCATTTCAGTCAATTAACCGACTTATAATTGTTGATAAGTGGTTCTTTTCAGAACGGTAATATTTATAAGAAGTGTTTTCAGTAAATATACTATTACATAGTGTTATTTTAATGAACTTAACCTATACAATTGTAGATTTTAACACAACAAATAGAGCCAGGCGATAAAAAACGAAGAAAAGGCGAAAATTTCTGCCGTAAAGAAAAGCAGATGGTTATTAATTTCCTTAAATATTTTAAAAAATTTATGAGTGCGAGTGCCGCTGTTAAAGAAGGCAGTAAAGCTCTATGTTGTTCAGAGCGTAGTATTTATAACGTGCAGAAAAAACAATAGCGAGGTGCTTTATCTAGTTCAAAGAGTAAGAAGAGGGAGGGTGCACAAATAGATGATCGACTAAATGCATATAACGACAACATACAAGCACTTATTCGACGTCAAATGCATGCCTTTTTTAGACAAAACATACCAACTACTCTAAACGCAATCCTTGCTGTTATTAATAACCTGGGCAAATATGCGGTAACAGCCAGAGGCGTGGCGAACGCATAAAAGTTTACACATAAAATAGAAGGTAAGAAATAAATTATAAAACGTGCTGAAACACTTACCGTTTTAAAAGTCTTCCGTGAAATCACAAACTGGGTAACATCTGTTAAATATTTGAATCATTAGATATGTTTCTACAGCTGTTTCAGTCAAGTGAGTACGACGTGCGGAATAAACGTTTTTTAATGCCGAAAACGACCGTTCGACATCTAGCGATGTTATATTTGCATATTTAAAATAATCTTTGAAACAACTTAATGCATCTTCACACGCACCTTCACAAATTTGTCTTAATATAAGAAAATCGGAGTCTTTATCTAAACCACTTTCAAATTTTCGTATTACACGCCAATTTGTTTCGCCTTCTACAGCACATAACTGTGCGTGAACATCATTTACAATTTGAACAGAATCTACTAGCGACATCGAAACATTTTGTAATTTTTCTATTCCCTCCGCTAGTCCGTAGTAATTGTTGTGAATAGTTTGTAAATCTCTTTTAACTTGACTATCTTGAAATATTTCCTGGTTTTTCTTGATTGCTATAGCTTCTGTCGGATTGAATTTTAAAACTACCTTCTTTACTTGATCAAAATATTTGTTGTAGTAAAACGCAGCCTGCAACCATATTCCCCAACGTGTAACAATCGGCTGTGGTGGTTCAGGTAACGTCGGGCACGTTTTGGGGACTTTAGAAACACTGCCTTTGTACTAGCAATCAATGCATTTACTAGTGGAAAACATGTAGGAATCGTTTGTGCCGCAAGATTTAGAGTATCGATTTTACACGTTACATGTAAGAAGTTACCACTGCGTTCTTTAAGAGATCGGCCCAAAGAAACATGCGTTCTTTGGGCCGATCTCTCCTCTCATAAACATTAAAAGTTGCTTAGTTGAAACTTCAAATTTGTTCAATGAGTTCAATACCACCTTTAAAATCTCATCGGCAGTACAATTTATAACTCTTTTGGAAGCAAGTAAGAAGGAGGATGACGCTCGATGTGGTTCCATTGTACGTACCATTACATTAACCACAGAATGTTTTTGACGATCTGTTGTTTCGTCCACACACAGCCACAGTTTTTTATCTTTCAATTCCGATTACATTTTTTTTCTATATGTTCACGAGCAAATGGCACTTCATTTCGTATCGATGTCCGACTAAGTAATTTACAGTTCACATATTTATTCCAGAAGGAGACAAATGATTCTTTGTCTAGTAAACGAAACGATAGATTACATAAAATAAGAGTAACACATAAATCAAATGTAAATTTTTCTTGGTCTCGTATGCCACTTTTTGCAGAAGAATGCTGTTTGCTTTCGATGTGACGTTGACACTGGCTTCTGGACCAACACATTAAAGGGATTTTACAAATTAAACATTGAATTTTAGCGCCATCAAAAATTAAGTCCGGCATGTCCACTATAAAGTTTTTAACTGTGTCTGCCATTGGTCGTTTTCGCGACGTACCTAACTGCGACATTTTTAAAGCAAACATAAGCGTACAATTACGAAATAAGTTACGACAGCCTACATATACACAGAACTACTCGTATACAGCATCGATTTAGTACTGACGCTGTGAACGCGTGAAATAAATAATCGCCGACTCCGCACTACATATCTACTACACTGACTGTTACCGCTGTTTTCCCAGACTAGTTATTATAATCAGAATTACTTGTCAGTATGTAAAAACACCGGAGAAATCTAAACTAAACAAGAACATTCCTTCTCGTAGCTAAAATAAGGCTGGACGCGGAAATTGTGCGTCCCAAATGCTTATACACCAGCTATACTGTGATTGGTTGTTTGGCCAAGCGTCGTACCGTTGCCATAGCAACCAGAGCAGCGATTTCATCGCGTCCCAAACGTTTTGTTCCAGCCTATTGTACGTGGTAAGTTAATTTAACAATATTAATACGCAAAATCTCAATAATTACGTAAATTTTAATAATTGTGTCCTTGCGGCCTTATGCACACACCACCCCTGGTCCTTGATATCAATATTTATTTGTTATTATTCCTATAAATGGAAGCGAAAGGTTTACTATTGCATCAAACTTCCATTTACCTTTGGCATTCAATATGAAATGTGAAGGTATCTATTTAGAATATGCATATTTCCAAGTGAAATAGTCCATTTCTTTCCTATCAAAAAAATTAGAAATATGCAATATTTTTTGCTGTATTTCATAATAGGATAACCTCAATTTGGAAAAAGTATTACGTAACTACATTAATGTATAAATAACCTATGAATATTGTGACAAACGTATCTACAGGAAAAGAAATTATACGGGTGTGTCGACCTTGTACCTAGTTAAACTCATCGTATAAAATGTGAATAGGATACAAAAAAAAAGGTTTTTTGAAGCATTATTACAATAAATAATAGTGAAAATAGTATTTAAAATTGCTGTTATTATTGTTGCGTCAACTAAACATTTTTTTTTAAGACGGAAATCCCATGTGATTATCTACATATTTCCAGTTCCTGCTGTCCTTCTTTAATAATCAAATAAAGAACATTTGAATACTCAATTAAACATATTTGATTAAGTAGGTGCTGGTTTTTTGTTGCATAATTTCAAAAGGAAATCCTTTCTTATAAGCATGAAGTTGTGGTAGATTTTGATAGGTTCAAGTTGGGAAGTTTCCATGCTGACAAGACTTTACAAAAAATTAATATCTTGTATGTTTTCTTGGTGCATTCTTTGTACGAAGGTAGTGTGACATTAATCTAGCCTAAGTAAGAAAATATTATTTTTCAACATAGTCTCCTTTTACCTCAATACACTTGAGTTTTCCAACTTTTTTATCCCTTCCGAAAAGTAATTTTGCTCGAGCTCCTCAAAATAGTGTTTTCGGTCATGACCTCGTCGTTCGTTACAAAACGGCGTCCTTCAAGCCATCTTTTTAGGTGTGGGAACAGGAAAAAGTCGCAGGGGGCTAGGTCTGGCGAATACGGTGGGTGGTCGATCAATTCGTAGCCCAATTGGTACAATTTTGCCTGTGCAACGGCCGCCCTGCGAGCGGGTGCGTTGTCCTGATGGAAGAGAACTTTTTTGCGAGCCAAATCATCAAATCGGCGTCGGAACGGTCCAATAAATCTGCGTAGTACACGCCAGTTATTGTTTTATCCTTTTCGAGGTAATCAATGTGAATAATGCCTTTCGCATCGCAAAAAACAGTCGCCATCACCTTTCTGGCCGATGAGGTGGTCTTGGCCTTCTTCGGTGGGCCTTCACCGCTTTTTCTCTACTGCTTTGACTGTTCCTTTGTCTCTGGCGTGTAGTGATGGACCCGCGTTTCATCAACAGTGACGTATCGACGAAAAAAATCCTTCGGATGGCGTTTTATCATTGCCGAAAGCTTATTCGAATCCGTTACACGTGTGGTCGACAGTGAGCAAATGCGTCACCCGCGGATAGCTTTTTCATATTCAAATGTTCGTGTATGATGTTATGTACACGCTCAGTTGACATGTTTAGAGCCTCAGCTATCTCACGCACTTTGGTTTGACGGTCTGCCATGATCACATCATGGACTTTGTTGATGGTTTCTGGTGTAGTGACGATTTTTGGGGCACCTGGACGTTCATCATCAAACACTCTTACGACCATGAACAAATTTAACTTTCCAAAATTCCACTGTTGCTAACGACGGTGCAGACTCCCTATAAACAGCATCCAGTTCGGCTTTGATTTCTGCATTGTTTTTCCCTTTCAAATGAAGGTACTTAATCACGACTGTTTCCATTTTCAAAAAACACAAAAGTTGCTTGCTTTCGATGACTGTTAAAACCAAAATAATTGTGTTTTTTGCTTGAAATTTTGACAGACGTCATGTGATGGATGGCAGATGTCATAACTGAGAGCAATTCGTTCTCACATAACGCCATCTATCGAAGGCTAGATTAATGTCCAACTACCCTCGTATTACGATGTCCAAAATTGTAAATTACAATTGTCTATTTTATTTATTTCCTGTAGCTTTTCTAATGACTTTCTAATCTTTACCAAATATAAAAATAAACAGTAAATACATTTATATAACGGCACAATTAAACTATTTAATGTAGGACGACCCATATTCTATACATCTGTATGATATACGTATGGAAAACACCATAACATAATAGCAACCAACACCAATTGTTGTTTCTCTTTTTCATTCATTCTTTCATATAATTAAGTAGGTTAAAAAGTTAACATAACACCGATTGTAGGTGTCTCTTGTGCGTGGAATTACACATAACTGTATAACAGTATGTGAAGCACTTTCATTGGAAAGTCAGTCGGGTTATACATATTATTTCCGTTGAAAATGTGGATGTTTACGAATAATTAGAATCTCTTGTACAGGACCGACTTTAGAGGATTTTTGAAGTTTGTAGATTATGCTTAAGTAAATTAGAAAATGTTAATAAACCGTACATTTTTACAACTCTTCAGCATTATGATCAAGTTACTCAATGTTAAAAAATACACTGAATATTAGGGAAAATAGTATAAAAGGATATTCAAATATACTCAGTGACATAGAAATTGCAACAGCTAGAAGGTGTTGGAATTTCCAGATGAAATTTGGTAGGAATATTCACCAATATAATAGTAACAAATGATCAAAATTTGAATCCTCTCAGTGAAGCAATAAAGTTGTTATTGAGGTTTTTACCTCTCTCTCAACACTGATATTGAATATTTTTTTTTTGCGGTGTTTTTTATAACTTTCTCGATTTGTGTTGTTGATCTCATTGAACTGCGGTTCAGTTAAGTGTTAGCTACGCCTAGAGTAAGAAGACGAGCAGTGTATCGACAATTAAGCGAATTCGACAACGGTCGAATTATTGGTTTGCGCGAAGCTTGTTTTTCATTTGGGGAAATTGCTAACCGTGTAAATCGAAATCGGCGTACTGCAATGCGAGTGTGTCGTGCATGGTTTGAAGATGGCCAGGAACGTCGTAGAAGAGTATTTCCTTCTGTATCGCGTTTAGCTAGAAACTTAAACGAAGGAGCTAGCACATCGACACAAAGACGGGCAAAGTGCGGTCGGAAAAGAAAAACTTCGAAGAGATCTTACCGTAAAATTGTTCATCAGGCTTTGAGCAATAGATTTGCTACAATTAAAATGATTCAAAAAAATTTACAAGAGAGAGGAATAGAGATCTCGAGCAGAACTGTCAGGCGCCGATTGCGCGAAAATCGCCTAATGGGCCGAAGACCTGTAAAAAAGCCTCGTTTAACAGAAAAAATGAAATCTGCTCGTCTTAACTTTGCAAGAGAATATCGACATTTCACAGATGAGAATTGGAAAAAGGTGAATAACTTAACAACATGATTTTTACTAAATTAATGTTTGCATTATTTAATAAGTTTTCTTTAGTGACGAGTGCTCGCTCTGTGTGTTAGTGCAGCGAGCACAATTTGTTCGTAGACGCCCTGGCGAACGTCTCACAGAGTCCACGGTTCTTCGAACTGTAAAACACCCTCCGCAGGTAATGATTTGGGGAGTGATTAGTGGAGACGGACCCGGCTCTTTGTATTTTGTAGAAGGTACAATGCGTCAAGAGCAGTACATAAATGTGTTAAAAAACACGTTATTACCGTATTTTAAGCCAAGACGTCGCATACCGACAGGGCGTATATTTATGCAAGATAATGCTCCTTGCCATGTGGCAAAAAAGGTTAAGAAATTCTTTGAAGACAATCACATACCTCTTTTACGTTGGTCCAGAAATTCACCGGACCTCAATCTCATCGAGAATGTATGGAATCGACTAAGAAGTAAGGTATATGAAGAAGAAAACCCTACAAAGGAAATATTAATGAAGAATATAAAGGATGTATGGGAGAACGATGAAGATATAAAAGAGACAATCATATCTTGCATTGAAAGTATGCCCCGAAGAATTAAGGGTGTTATTGAAAATCATGGGTTATGGACTAAATATTAATTACTTATTTAATATTTACATATGTTAACATATTTTTACAATATATTTTATAAATAAAAAATATAATACATGTATAGTTTATATTTTATTATCAAGTAATTTGGCCAGGGACTGTAGTTATATGTACTTCATCCACTATTTGCAGTGACTCTACTAACGACAACGCTCTATTTTGTAATTGTTCTATTACGTCATGTAATCCTTTACAGTTGTTACGAATAGTTTGTAATCCTGTTTCAACGGAAATATCCTGAAATTTTGTCTGGTTCTCCTTAATAGTTGCAGAATAACAGTTTTTACTTGTTTGAAATATTCAGCATAATTAAAGAGCTGCCTGCAACCATGTTCCCCATGTGTAAGAATCGACTGAGTTGGTTGACGAATACCAGGACACCGTGCGTGAAATGATCAAAGACGTTTTGGAGATTTGAGAAACACTAACAGTGGAAATGTCGGTTCATGAGGGTCTAGTACACGTACTATAACATTTAGAATAGAATTTCTTTTACAATCTCGTCAACACATAACAAAAGCAACTGATTTTTTAATGTAGATTTTATTTTACTTTCCACGTCGCCGCCGTACAAATAAAACATGCTTACGTGCCGTTTTCGTATTTAGCAACTTCAACCCGGCGTTGTACTTATACCAAATGTTCTGAAACGGTTCTTTTTGGAGTAAAGTGAAGTGACAAATTGCAGGTTATCATCATGACAAGTAAATCGAAAATAAAGGCAGTTCCCGCCTGGCACGCCCTTTTTTCTATTTCTGTGTTCTTCAGTATTTACATGTTTGTTACTCTGCGCCTTGTCCCAGCACGTCAAATGTTTCTCGCACATTTTACAAACTATTTTAGCACCGTCGCAGAACAAATCCGGAAACTCAGATAAACTTATTTACTGTGCCAGCAAATGGTCGTTTTTTAGCCTTGTTCACATAACACATTTTAAATTAATAATTATATATTTATAACGAATAGCACAAAACATAACGCACGCTCTCGTTTCCCAAACTGAATGAAAAATAAACAAGCGGACGCTGACAAAACGAGAATCGATTTTTGCATATAATCCGCTACTCCGGTGAAACGCCTATGTATCGCAGAGATGATTACCTAGTTTTAGTAATATTTCATTATTATTAATAAATTGACAACTTTTACAATTATGTAAGTATTAAACAAATATCAAATATTTTCGTAAAACCCTAATTCTGTCCTACTATTTCGTCCTAGTTTACTGAAGTATCATTTTGACTTTTGGAAGACTTAGGAATTTGAATGAAAATATCAACTTTTAATGACAATTTTCTTTACATTTCTTTCAAATTGCATTGCTTATTTGAAGAATTATATTGTTGTAGAAATCAAGTCAAAAACATTACAGTATAAATCAGTGGATTATGTGAATCATATCTGCTGTAATTTATTCATATTTGACATCTCCAATTTAGATAAACTATAAATTGAGCTGAATTTTTAAATAAAATTAAGAGGTAAGTATTTTGCCAGTATCCTTGTATCCCCATAACTTGAAGTTGTTCGCACCTGCCTTTGTTTTTGATAGGTTTTCTCAATATCCCATACATTTTCTGATCTTTTACTTCAGGATGGTACTTCAGGGAATCTCGCTACACTTAAAGAATACTTGTTTCTTTTCTCATTAGTTTATTAATCCCTTCTTTTTATTTTCCTGAGAGATTTCAATAGGAAAACAGTAACAATATCTTAGATATCATTAATCAGTCAAAATTTTATACTCTAAGTAATATTACAAAAAGAAATAAATTCTTCAAATTGGGTTTTTTTATTGGCAAGTAGTATCAGCTATCACAATTGAGACACCTCGAATTTACAACACAGATTCCTTTCTTTTTTTTTGAAATGAAGATCAAGTAATTCCTCATCCATTAGGATGTTTTCTTTTTGATGAATACTACATGAATTTCTAATTGAAAATCTTGCCCAAAGAGTCCCAACTGCTGGTTGATGTTTGGAAGTTTGTAATTTTTCAAATTTGAAAAGGATTTTAACGAAATATCTTCCTAGATGGAAACAATTATTGTAGGTTCCATATCTCACTTGTTTTCCGTGTTGTGAACCATAGGAAATACGAGATCCTGCTTATAGTTGGAGTTCTCGATTAGAAGACCTTGATGTGTTGTATTTGTCTTCATTTAGATTTGGGTAATACCGCGAAAACCTATACAATAATATTTTATATTAAGTAAAATGTAAATTTTTCATTAAAAGGATGAATTTCCAAGTGTATTTATTTGAAATAATGCAATGATACTTAAGATACATAAGTATCTCTCAAATCTTCTCCATTGATTAACTAAATTGGTTCTCATTAGATTCTGTTGATTTCTTGATCAACATGTTAAAAAGATAATATTATTATTAAACAACTTACTCTTATATCTCTTCGTTCTCGTTTCCTCCAACTAAATCCTGTACAAATAATACACTAATACGAACGATATTTGGAATCCAACGCTAAATTCTTCAATGGAATTCCGTAACTATGACGCGCATAGTTAAAGTGCTTCTCTGCAAGCGACGTTTACCTGACTAACGGTTCCACTTTTGACGTCGAACTAAACGGCCAGCACAAGCATACTAAGGAACCGGTATCAGTATATGATCAAGGCAAGTCCGACCACAATGAAACTTTTCCCCACTAAACAAGTCAGATGGGATGTACAGATTTGCTTCGATGAATCTTGTAAACATTTCTTCTTAATGATAAATACGTGTACAGGGTGTGACCAAAGTTATGGCACAAACTTTAGGAATGAATTGCCCTCACAAAAGTATGAAAAACTGTTCATATCAACTGTTGAGGACAAAGAATTAATTTAACAGTTAATGACCTGTTCTATTTAACTGCTTTACTTCAAAGATTATGCAAAAAATATACGGAAGTGGTAGTAAATTGTGAAATACAATCTAATGCTAAGGAGATTTTGTTAAATGCATTCAAGCAATTTCACTCGCCAATACAAAACCTATATACACATTAATTTGAAGTATATATTTGCCTAAATTGATTGTAACGTCAAGGTATTAATTCGTGACACAAAACTGTACTTCGGTTTTGTGTCGCTAGGGTCTAGGACGGTATGACTGTGTTTCTTGGCGCTACGTGGTGCCGGGAGATATTTTCAGTACTATTGTGAACACTGGGGGGCATAAACTGAGAGGTAGAGAATATATCCGTGTGCTAGTGCTTCTTTTCTCTGCTCGCGTTATTTTTGCCGGGAATGACTCCACTAATACCATAAGCTGTATTAGTATTATACTAAAATTTCTAAAAATTAAAATCTGATTTTCTTTTCTTTTAATCTATAAACAAATATATTTACCAATACAAGATATGTATATGTTGACTAACTTTGCGAAAAGAAAATAATACGAAGATACGATACTTATGAGTAGTCTGGGCAAACAGCGGTAACAGTCAGTGTAGTAGATATGTGGTGCGGAGTCGGCGATTATTCATTTCACGGGTTCACAGCGTCAGTACTAAATCAATGCTGTATGCGAGTAGTTCTGTGTATATGTAGGCTGTCGTAACTTATTTCGTAATTGTACGCTTATGTTTGCTTTAGAAATGTCGCAGTTAGGTACGTCGCGAAAACGACCAATGGCAGACACAGTTAAAAACTTTATAGTGGACATGCCGGACTTAATTTTTGATGGTGCCAAAATTCAATGGCTAGTTTGTAAAATCCCTTTAATGTGTTGGTTCAGAAGCCATTGTCAACGTCACATCGAAAGCAAACAGCACCCTTTTGCAAAAAGTGGCATACGAGACCAAGAAAAATTTACATTTGATTTATGTGTTACTCTTATTTTATGTAATCTATCGTTTCGTTTACTAGACAAAGAAGTATTTGTCTCCTTCTGGAATAAATATGCGGACTGTAAATTACCTAATCGGGCATCGATACGAAATGTAGTGCTATTTGTTCGTGAACATATAGAAAAAAGAATGAAAACGGAATTGAAAGATAAAAAACTGTGGTTGTGTGTGGACGAAACAACAGATCGTCAAAAACATTCTGTGGTTAATGTAATGGTACGTACAATGGAACCACATCGACCGTCATCCTCCTTCTTACTTGCTTCCAAAAGAGTTATAAATTGTATTGCCGATGAGATTTTAAAGGTGGTGTTGAACTCATTGAACAAATTTGAAGTTCCAACTAACAAAATAAGTAACTTTTAATGTTCATGAATGATGGTGCCGCAAACATGCGTTCTTTGGGCCGATCTCTTAAAGAACGCAGTGGTAACTTCTTACATGTAACGTGTAAAATCCATACTCTAAATCTTGCGGCACAAACGATTCCTACATGTTTTCCACTAGTAAATGCATTGATTGCTAGTACAAAGGCAGTGTTTCTAAAATCCCCGAAACGTACCCGACTATTTCACAAACTGTGTCCTGATTTACCTGAACCACCACAGCCGATTGTTACACGTTGGAGAACATGGTTGCAGGCTGCGTTTTACTACAACAAATATTTTGATCAAGTAAAGAAGGTAGTTTTAAAATTCAATCCGACAGAAGCTGCAGCAATCAAGAAAAGCTAGGAAATATTTCAAGATAGCCAGGTTAAAAGAGATTTACAAACTATTCACAACAATTACTTCGGACTAGCGGAGAGAATAGAAAAATTACAAAATGTTCCGATGTCGCCAGTGGATTCTGTTCAAATTGTAAACGATGTTAACGCACAGTTATGCGCTGTAGAAGGCGAAACAAATTGGTGTGTAATACAAAAATTTGAAAGTGTTTTAGAGAAAGACTCTGATTTTCTTATATTAAGAAAAATTTATGAAGGTGCGTGTGAAGATGCATTAAGTTGTTTCAAAGATTGTTTTAAATATGCAAATATAACATCGCTAGATGTCGAACGGTCGTTTTCGGCATTAAAAAACATTTTTTCCGCACGTCGTACTCACTTGACTGAAACAGCTGTGGAAACATATCTAATGATTCAAATATTTAACAAATGTTACCCAGTTTGTGATTTCACGGAAGACTTTTAAAACGGTAAGTGTTTCAGCGCGTTTTATAATTTATTTCTTACCTTCTATTTTATGTGTAAACTTTTATGTGCTCGCCACGCCTCTGGCCGTTACCGCATATTTGCCCAGGTTACTTATGAGTCAAAACTGTGATCACGATCATCGTATAAAATCACGGTTATTTATAAATCACAGCCACCGTTCACAGCGTTATTTAAAAATCACCGTTCAGCTCATCACTAAATTATTTCTCGGTATTAGAACGTGTTTATAAATGATAAAGCTACGATGCTTGATAACAGCAGCGAAATACAATCGTTTGTGGAAACCGATAAAACCAGATAAGATTCCAAACGAAATCCTTAAAAATATTTTATTTAATTTTGAGTGGCTAGTACCTAGTGTTATTTGCTGATGATCCAGTATTAGTGCACGTGTTGAATGGTCCATTGCAATGAGTAAATCAGATTCCATACAAGAGGAAGTTTTAGAAGACGAATGTCAAGTATTGATAGATAGTACTGAAGAAGTAAAAAAGAATTTAGAGGAAGTTGAGCAAGAAAATTACCAACTGACGGAGAAATGTGCTTCATTAGAAATCCGAAACATTTCCCTACAAAAGAAATTAGAAAAAGAAGAACAAAATAGCGACAAATTAAAAGAAGAAATAACAAACCGTCAAAGAACTATTAGAGATTATAAAGACATCATAAACGCGAAAGAGATGGAAATACTCCAGCATAAAGCCGATTTGGAACTGTTGAAACGAAAGGATGCATCGGACGAAATTACCAACAATGTGTTCGAGATTTTTCAACGCTTTAAAAATTTGGATGAACTTATTACGATTAAAACGCGTACGCTTGCCAAAAAAATTAACACGCAGCAATCGCAGCATCGTGAAGAGATGGAGAAACGTCTGCAGGATTTACGATCCGATTATGAACATTGCAATGAAAACCTTCGATACCAAAATGTTTTCATTACGGACTCGCATTTCGCCGAAGTGGTGGAGGAGTTTAAGATTCTATGCGAAAGAAACGATTGCGCAGCTAAGAATACGTTAAAAGCAGCATACAAACGCGCTAAGAACGTGGAAGACATGCGTCAAAGATGGGAAACCTTTATCGAGCATCATGCGGATGATTTAGCGAAGCTCAAACAATTCGAAAAAGATAACGTCATTTTAGACGCCGCCTCACTTAAACGGAATTTTCAAAAAGAAACACAATTGTACGATGACATCTTAGCGGTTGCCGATGAAGAGATCACCCGTAAGAAGAATATGCTACATTTTTTACGGTCAAGAAACCTTAATTCCGAAATCAGCCAAAAAGGATCTAATTCTGAAGAGTATTCAAACATCTCGAGTGATGACGAACCGGGAGAAAATTACTGTGATTCACAGGACCAGCTACAAAACAACAGTGACTACAATACTAACACTATTGGCGAAGACGGAAAATCGCAAGAAGATTTACAAAATACCACTGACCCTTCGCAACTTGATTCTGAAATTCAAAATTTTGCAATAGTCAACTCTGCATAATCGACATTACTATTGTTTGAATTGTTAACTGTCGCTGTATTTTTACCACCGTTCAACAGAGTACAGGAGCAAGTTACGTAATACGCAAGACTCTTTAGTCCAAGGAATAAAAATTAAATCAAAATCCTTTTAAACTCGGCCGTGCGTATTAACAAAAAAAAAATTATGATTTTTTAAATAACCGCCAAATCCAACGACAGGAAATATAACCTCAACATATTTTTGTGTAAAGACAACGAGAACCACCTGACACTTAACACTTTGAGGAAAATGAAAAATGAAACTGAATAAAAGAAGCGAATTAGTTATAGTAAATTTGGGGGTTATGTGTTCATTATGTTAATGTTTCAAACATTGAAAATATGTAAAATATTATGGAACAGTATACTTAATTAATATATAAATTATTGTTTCATATTAGCCTATTAACAATTATTAATTTGAATGAATGTACAATAAATGACTGAATTTCTATTGCATTGTGTATCAATTCAAAGTTGGTAAGGTAGAACATGACGGCGAGAGTCAATAATGAATGGGGGCCCTTGCATTTTAATAAATATAGGTATAAAGGTAGCTCCCATAAATTGTATCATTTATTCCTTAGATCAGATAAGATCACATTATTAATTAATAAAATGAATAAAGAAATGAATGTTCTTGAAAATATTTTATTACATTTTGACTGAGTGGGCAGAGTCTACCTTGCCACCTCTGACCAGCTTCCTATGTTCTAAGACTTGTAATCAAGAAACACGGTCTTTTTCTACTAAGTAATGCTGTTTTACCCTCGCACTGTTTTATATTTGATACGTTATTACTAGAGTAACCAAAACTTGCGGACTCGCATAGGCGTCGGTATTACGGGTTAATATAAGAATACGAAAAATTCATAAATAAACTAAACCGGTAGAGAAGCAGGCATGTAGTGTCGACCTTGAATATAAATCATGTTAAACCGCGCTGAGAGAGATTTCGTTTTAGTACCGGTGGAGCTGTTGCAGAGATTAGTCGAACGGTCAAGGTTATGTACTTACGTGTCGCTTTTGAAAATATAGCTGGTGTTTTTTGTGTGTTGTAGTATTATACCAAGTACATAATTAGTGTATCGTTTCATATAGAACTAATATTTACATACCTAAGAAAACAATACCTCGTAATAGATTTGCTACTAATGTACATAAGTATGTGTCACTTTTTCCCCATTTAAAATATGACGGTAGTGCAGTTTTTTGCTTAATATGCAATGTTCGTTTGGCTGCATTGGACAGAACTGATTGCCAGAGGCATGTCAATGGTATTAAGCATATGAGAAATGCAAGAACTGAAATACCTTATACACTATTCCTCATACATTTATTAATTATGTTTACCTCTTGTAATCTTCCGTTGTCGTTGGCGAGAAAAGCAGCTTTTAAAACGTTTTGGCGACAATACGTTCCAAAGTATCCATTTTAGAACTGACGTAGGGATTGGAATGGTTTTTATGGCAACTAAATCACTTTCGTGAATTTGCCTTGGCTCTCGTCGTTGTAGGTCATATCTTGCTTTATTTTCCTTTGGCTACTCTATATGTTAGTAGAAGCTTCTGTACCCCGTAGATTTTTACGTTGTGGAATTGATGGCTTGCTGTACTTGAATTCATGCTTCGTCTCATCGTTCTGGTTCGACAGTATTCTTTAGTAGCGCCGGTAGTAGTGTCTCATTATACCTTTCCACCTGCCCATTACTTCGAGAGGTTCAGGCAGCTGTTCGTACCAGATTAATGTATCTTTCATCACAAAATTTCTCGAATTCGTGGCTCGTAAAAGCAGTCGAAAGTCTGTCGAATATTACTCTTAACGAGCTTCCGAAAATCTTAAACAACCGGCCTAGAATCTTGATTATTTCGTGACTATTGGTACTCTTTGTTTCTTCTGCGAATAAAAACTTCAAGGAAGCATCTACAATACACAATATGTAGCGATGCTCTCTGCGTCTTTTCCAAAGGTCCCAGATGGTCTACGTGAAGTGTTTGCCAAGGTTGACTTCTTTTGTCAATACAGTGAATATAACCTTCATTGGTTGCGGTCTTATAGTTGGACTCGAAGCATTTGACACAATTTGCCAAACACTTTTTGGTAAATTTTGTCATGTTTTTTAAATTTTCGTGTCATTAAGTCTAATGTCTTTCCTGTCCCCAAATGAGCAATGTCTTCATGAGTTCTCATCACAATCTCTTTCCATGTCATTCTAGGTACTACTAATAAATTTCGTCCATTGTACGACTTCATAACTAGTCCGTTAACCAAGCTATAATCCTGATATTCCTCGTCACGAGCTGACAGATTTCATTTCTCTGAGCTCAGCATCTCCAGCCTGTGTTATCCATAATAACAAGAGTCTTATCTGGCAATACTCTTAATATCCCATTAAACCATTCATTTCCTCATGGTAAACTGTTTTCTTCTTACCTTCAAAAAGCAATAAACCATCTGCTAGAAAGTCAGATCCTGCGAGGGTAAGTCAAATATTATCTACACTTTCGCCCTAACAAGATTATCGTAGTGACAGCCGCTTGCGCATGCGTTGAGTTGGCGTCTCTGTGATCATGTGTGCGGAATTTAATCACGATCGCGTCATTTGTCTGCTAGCTACAACAGCATAAGCATGTCAGCTCCGCTATTAGTTTGCACCAAAGAAGAACAACGAGCAATGATCCGATTTTTGTGGTCAGAGGGTATGAAAGGTGCTGCACAATACGAGTGCTTTATCTCGTAAAAGCGTTTTTTTTGTGGATCGAAATGTTTCAAAGTGGCCACGCGAGCGTAACAGAAAAAGAGGTTACAGCAAATAGGCGAATTACCATAGATGAGGTTGCATCTTCTTTAAACACCAGTCACGGTTCTGCCTATCAAATTATCCACGATGAACTCAAATTTCGTAAAGTGTGTGCGCGATGGGTACCACGAATGCTTACCGCAGAAAACAAAACCAAACGTTTGGACATCTGCCAACGCTTACTGGATCGCTTCAATGCGGAAGGCGACGCATTTTTAAGCAGGATAGTGACCGTTGACGAAACGTGGGTTCATCACTACGAGCCCGAATCGAAACGCCAGAGTATGGAATGGAAACACCCAGGATCTCCTAGCACGAAAAAATTCAAGACCTCGCCATCGGCTGGGAAGGCGATGCTAACCGTGTTTTGGGACGAAAAAGGCCTTATACTGGACGCCTATTTGTACAGGGGGACTACCATAAATAGTGTGAGTTACAGTGATTTGTTGGCGAATAAGCTGAAACCAGCAATTCGAAACAAACGCCCTGGTCTATTCTCAAAGAAAGTTTTGTTGTTGCAAGACAATGCTCGTCCGCACACGGCCCATAACACCATAGAAACTATCAACAGATTGGGCTTTGAGACCCTGGAACACCCTCCCTACAGCCCTGATCTCGCTCCCTCAGACTTTCATCTCTTTGGACCGCTCAAGGAAGCTTTGAGAGGTCAGCGATTTTCCTCAGACACAGACGTTCGGGATGCGGTGTAAAAATGGCTTCACGACCAACCGAAAACCTTCTACCAGGAAGGCATACGGAAGCTTGTGGCTCGCTGGACCTAAAGGTGGAGACTACATCGAAAAATAATGTATCTGTTGTACACCTATCTTTGTTTAATACAGTTGTAGAACTAAAAGTGTAAGTAATTTTTGACTTACCCTCGTATATGTAAAAGAATAAGACGTCTGTCTTTCCCTGAATCCTGCAGAGTCGTAGGATTGTCAATTCGCGGATCTAGAAAAGGTGACCACAAGGTATCCGCTGTGACCATCCTTCGGAATATATCCTTTGTGTATCTTCCTTCTATTCCTGAACTTACGAATATGTTTTGAACATAAACCAGACATTCATTGGAAATTCCGTCTTATGTGGTTTTTATAATAAAAATGATAGGATAGGTACTCAATTTAGGATATACTGTATATATTCTATGACTAATTCTAAAAACCTCCACAAAAGTGGATTCAATTTGTATTGAAAATCTTAGCAAACTTATCTTTATTATCTTATCATCGAAAAAGTATTTGAAATATTAATTTTGTTTAGTTCTATACGGTAGTAGCTGGTGTCTAGCATTATTTGCTGGTGATCACGTACTCGCGTTCATGTGTTGAATGATTCTCCACGATCAGTAGTGCAGAATCAAGCGACATGTATCCGAATCAAAGTTACCGAAAGGGAGAGTCCGCTGAACAATACACAGCCAGACTACTTAGTGCCTTAGAGATTCAGAAAAAGAAAGTTCTTGAAGCGAGGTGTCGATTATTGGACGATAATATTAAAGAATTAGCAGAAAATTTACAGGAAGTTAGGCAAGAAAATTGTCAATTGACTGAGAAGTGTTCGACATTAGAAATCCAAATCGTTTCCTTACAAAAGAAGTTGAAAGACGAGAAGCAAGAGGGCGACAGATTAAAAGAAAGAAACGAAAAGAATTTAGAGGAAGTTCAACGAAAAACCTGCCAACTGACGGAGAAGTGTGCTTCATTAAAAACCCAAAACTATTCTCTGCAAAGGGAGTTGGAAAACAAAGGACAATATATAAATAAACTAAATGAAGAAATGATTGACAGCCAAAAGGCTATTAAAGATTGTAACAAAATTATAAACGCGAAAAAGAAGGAAGTACTCCGGTACAAAGCCGATTTAGAACGGTTGAAACAAAAAGATGCATCAAACGAAATTACAGACAAGATATCCAAGATTTACCAACGTTTCGTAAACGTGAATGAAGTTATTTCCACGAAATCGGGCACGCTTGCTGTAGAAATCAACGCGCACCATCGCGCAGAAAAAGAGTTACATTTGCTGAATTTGCAATCCGCTTATGAATATTGCAATCAAAGCCTTCGAAGCCGAAATGTCTTCCCTACGGATTCACAATTCACCGAACTGCTTGAGGAGTACGAAACGCTATGCGAAGGAAACGATTGTGCAGCTAAAGACATGTTAAAAACAGCATACAATTGCGATAGAAGTGTAAAAGACATGTGTCAGAGATGGGAAACCTTTGTCAACCATCATGCCGATGATTTGGAGAAGCTCGGACAATTCGAAAAGAACAATGTTATTCCAGATGCCACCTTACTTAAACGGAATTTTCAAAAAGAAACACAATTGTACGATGACATCGTAGCGGTTGCCGATGAAGAGATCACCCGTAAAAAAGATATGCTACATTGTTTACGCTCAAAAGCCTGTAATTCCCAAAGTAGGCAAAAAGGATTCAATTTCGATAGTAATTGGAGTAATGACGAAACAGAAGAACAGTTACAATATAACAGTGATTATGTTACTTATCACCCCCACAACGATCACTATCCCAAAAAAAAGAAACGAAGAAATCGTTACCGCAAGTCAAGAAAAACTCAAAATAACAATGAACCAGTTACAAAACAATATTAACTACACTACTAATATACAAAATACCATTTGTTGTGTTTTGATGGGTTTATTTTCTTTTTTTTTGTTTGAAAGCTTTCCATTGCATTTAAAAATGTACTTTTTTACATTATTCCTTGTTGCATTTATAAATGACATTGTGCAGTTAAAAGTAGCAAGGAAACCGGTGTACCTACGTAGTTTTCTCCAAGTTAAGAAGATGCTTTCGAAGATTATCAGGGAAATGTGCTTATTTTATTTTTGCGAAACAATTATTAAGAACAAGATTTACAAAATGAATTACTTAAGTATTTTACAATAAACTAGTGTTTCTGCATGGTTTAAAATATATTAATATATATCTTACAATAATTTTATAAATGGTTCCTTGTCTAGTAAATTAAACGGTATATTACATGCGATAAACGTAACGCATAAATTAAATATAAATTTTTCATTGTCTCGTGCGCAATTTCTTTTTGAGACATGCTTTTCACTATTTACGTGTCGTCGACAATGTTGTCTGGACCAACACATTAACGGGATTTTACAGATTACACATTTAATTTTAGCACCTTCATATATTAAGTCTGGAATTTCTGCAATAAATTTTTGAAGTTTGTCTGATCGCAGTCGTTTTGCTGACGAAACCATAATTTTTCTAGGACAGATAAACAATTGCGCAAATGACCGGCAGCGAAAATGTCCGTACTGCACCGCAGACGAAGTAATACTACCGTTCCTCTCGGTCCGAACTGATTCTACGCCGATGCGCGGTACCGCTCGTGGCCAGCGTTACTAATAAATATAGATATAAAGATAGCCCCCATAAATAGTATCATTTCTCTAAGTCGGTTAGACCAAATAAGATTACATTATTAATTATTATTTAGAATGCAAAAAATTCCAAAAGAAATTAATGTTCTTGAAAATATTTCATTTCATTTTGACTGGGTTCACGCAGAGAAATGGTTTCTTGCATCAAGAAAATAGAAAATGTATAATATAAGAAAATAATTTTATTTTATTATATAAAAGAAAAATTACAATAATGGAAAAAACCTAAAGTTAATAACTAAAATTAGGAGCAAGTGAATGGACTAATCAAAAAGTTTTTTTTTGTATTACAATATAATTAAATTATTTCTTTAAAAATGTAATTAAACGTGGATTATTTTTATGTAGTTTAACAATTAAAGGTTATATATGAAAGGTTATATATGCTACTTTTAAAAATAAGTTTATTCGTTGGAAATTCATCATCAAATTATGTTTGGAAAAGAATTATCAAAATTTGCAGTGTATGAAACAATCGCCATCGCGATTAAAATCAAGGAGTAGAGGGACGCCGATTAAAAACTTGACTTTGAATTAAGTTTGCGTCCAGGTAACACGTATTGTAGCTGTATTCTCAGTTTCAAAGTGTTAATTATTTTAAATCGTTTCACAAATACAAGGTAGAAGTGAAGGTTGGTAGTTAGGAATAGTCAGATTTCCTGTAAATCGCATATAAACATAGAGTTTATATGAAATCGTCATAATATCCAGGTTAGTTTTCATTTTCAGTTCTATTTCATTAGTAAATAATAATAATAATAATAATAATAATATTTATTTGTGCCCAACAGGAAAACACCAAAATAGACACATATACATACAAATTATCTGAAGTGTAGCAAAAGTACAAAATGAAATAAATTAAACTTCTTAGAGATACACATAAGACTATAACGATAAATACAGTAAGTAAGTAAAGCGTGACAAACGGTTGCACCCGCTGTACATACAAGGAATCGGTACACGCACACCGATCCACCGATAATAACCGAACGTCCACCCGATTCCTTGTATGTACGTAGCGGGTGCAACCGTTTGTCACGATTTATTCATTAGTCGATATTAAAGTCTATTTAAAATGCCGAAAAGTGTGTTAGAACACTTACGAATCCTCAGTTCGTATAATTAATTAACTAATTTGGGAAAAATGAATTTTTATTTAAAATGTCCCAGATTTAAAACACTACAATATATAAAGATAGTTCTCATAAATAGTGTCATTTGTGTCAGTCGCTAAGACCAGATACGATTATATTATTATTATTTAGCTTATATAAACAATTCCACAAGAAATTAATGTTCTTAAAAGTATGTAAAACTGATATTGAATATCTTATCAAGCTAATTTTTGTAATCTTATCATCGAAATAACGTTTGAAGTAACTTCAAGTATTTTAAACAAGAGATCATACGACAGAGGCTAGTACGTTGTGTTATTTGCTGGTGATCTCGTATTAGTGTATATGTGTTGAATGGTCCCTTGCGATGGGCGGTGCACAATTAAGCAACATAGATCCAAACTACGATTGTCAAAAGAAAGAGTCCGCTGAACAATATGCAGTAAAATTAAATGGTGTCGCAGAGAAGGAATGGATCAAGGGAAAAAAAGATTTAGAAAAAAAGTGTCAGATATTGGAAGATAATGCTAAAGATTTGAAAGAGTATTTAGAGGAAGTTAAACGAAAAAATTGCCAAATGACGGAGAAGTGGGCCTTATCAGTATTCCAAACCGATTTTTTACAAACGAAATTGAAAAAGGAAAAACAAAATAGCAAAAAATTAAAAGAAATCAACAAGAATTTAGAGGAAATTAAGCAAGAAAATTTCCAACTGACAGAGAAGTGTGCTTCATTAGAAATCCAAAACCTTTCTCTACAAAAGAAGTTGGAAAACGAAAAACAAAATAGCAACAAACTAAAAGAAGGAAACGAAAAGAATTTAGAGGAACTTAAACGAAAAAATTGCCAATTGATGGAGAAGTGTGCATCATTAAAAACCCAAAACTATTCTCTACAAAGGGAGTTGGAAAACGAAGAACAACATAGAAACAAACTAAATGAAGCGAGAGAGAAGGAAGTACTCCGGTACAAAACCGATTTAGAACGGTTGAAACAAAAGGATGCATCAAACGAAATTACAAACGAGATATCCGAGGTTTCCCAACGTTTGGTAAACATGAACGAAGTTATTTCCGCGAAAATGCGTACGCTTATCGAAAAAATTAACTCGCAGTATCGCGCAGAGAAAGGGGAACATCTGCAGAACTTGGAATCCGATTATGAACGTTGCAATCAAAGCCTTCGTAATCGAAATGTCTTCCCTACGGATTCACATTTCACCGAACTGCTTGAGGAGTACAAAACGCTATGCGAAAGAAACGATTGTGTAGCTAAGGATATATTGAAAACAACATACAAATTCAATAAAAGTGTGACAGACATGCGTCAGAGATGGGAAGCCTTTGCCAAGCATCGTGCCGATGATTTGGAGAAGCTCAAACAATTAGAGAAGAACAACGTTATTGTAGACTCCACCGTGCTTAAACAGAATTTTCAAAAAGAAACACAATTGTACGATCACATCGTAGCGTTTGTCGATGAAGAGATCACCCGTAAAGAAGATATGCTACATTTTTTACGCTCAAAAGCCTATGATTCCCAAAGTAGGCAAAAAGGATTCATGGAGTAATGACGAAACAGAAGAATGGTTACAAAATAACAATGATTATGTTACTTGTCCCCCCATAACGATCACCATTCCAAAAACAAGAAACGAATAAATCGTTACCGCAAGCTAAGAAAAACTCAAAATAACAATGAACCAGTTACAAAACAATATTAAGTACACTATTAATACGATTAACAAAGAATGAAAATCCCGGGAACATGTACAAAATACCATTTTTTGTGTTTTGTTCGGTTTATTTTCTTTTTTTTTGTTTGAAAACTTTCCATTTCACTTAAAAATTTACTTTTTTTACATTATTGCTTGTTGTATTTATAAATGACATTGTGCAGTTGCTGAGTGTAAAAACAATACGATCACAGTTAAAACTAGCAAGGAAACCGGTGTACCTACGTAGTTTTCTACAAGTTAAGAAGATGCTTTCGAAGATTATCAGGGAAATGTGCTTATTTTATTTTTGCGAAACAATTATTAAGAACAAGATTTACAAAATGAATTACTTAAGTATTTTACAATAAACTAGTGTTTCTGCATGGTTTAAAATATATTAATATATATCTTACAATAATTTTTCAATCTATGTTAGATATTTGTGTTAAAGGAAGCTGCTTTTGTTTTAAAAACTTAGTTCATTAAGCCAACGAAGCAGCAATGAATTTTAGATTGGTAACATCGTTAAGTTGATTTTGAAACACAAGGTGACAACTTGAAATAGTAAGAAATTTTGCAATAGTGTACTCTATATTACCGACATTACCATTGTTAGAACTTTCAACTGTCACCCGGTTTCTGCCGCTGTTTAATAGGATGCAGGAGCAAGTTCTGTAGTATGAAAGGTTCTTTAATCCAAGGAATAAAAATTAAATCAAAATCCTTTCAAACTCAACCGTATTAACAAAAAAAAATGAGAACTGTGATTTTTTAAATGACCGCCAAATCCCCAATGACGTCAGAATATTTATTTACAGAAATATTTTTGTGTAAAGAGAACCAGAAACACGGGACACTTAACACCTTAAAGTATCTGGCTAGAAGCTGCATCATTTTATGCAAAAAATCTTAATGCCGTACAAAAAGTAATATTACATTTAAAAGACGATGCTTGCAGCATTGTTGATTGTAAGAAAATTATGAAAAGAACAACTTTATTGAATAATTTACAGTTTATAGAAAACCATTTCCAAGAGTTACCGACTGCGATCAAATATTTTGAAAATGAAAACATATGCTTGAAGGAAGGAGTAACAAAATTACGATTTTATCTTGAAAACTTACATTATGAATCCTACGTGAAATAAATTTTACCCGTACTTCAATTTAAGCAACGTAGATGTAGAGCGAACATTTTCCCAATTCAAAGATTTTTTGACGTCAAGGCGGACGTCTTACTCAACGAATAATATCAATATGTTTATGATTATTTATGCGAACAATTCAATTCTGGGCTAAGCGGCCGCATCACCGCGCGTAGACAAATGCTCCTTTTTTTTGTTAATAGGTTTGTAACGACACTATAACTTTTTTCGACAAGGTATGACGAGGGAAACGCTATCAAAAGTTTTCTCGCAATTTCCCACAGCCCAGGATATTTTTCGGGTATTTCTGCCTGCAGCCAAAATGTTTGATAGCCTTTTTTAAATTTCACCTTCAGCTCCTCATTGGTGCTAAGCTCGAGTAGCTCCTCTTGTAATACCACATTCGCCACTTCCGTTTCATCAAATGGATTTATGATCCATGGTGGTATTTCCATCGTCAGAATATCTTCAAATCTATTTTTGAAGTCATCATGCACGGCATTTAAATGTTGAACGTATGTCTGAATATCCTCATCAAGACATTCTGCCTCTGACAAGTTTGGAAACTGGGAGAATTTGCGCCGACTAATATTTTGCTTCATAAATTTCAATTTTCCAAGAAAAGTCGAAAATACACCTTTTGTTTTTATTAAATTTAGGCTGTCCCCTTCTAACTACAAGTTAATCTCATTAAATTTTTTGAACAAATCTGTCAAATACGCGATGTCTGCTTTCAATTTGATCAGGTTTCCCTTTAAATCTGGATCTTTACTTTCCAGAAACTCTAAAACTGATTCAAAAAGTGAGTAAAATTTTGTTAAACATGCACCTTTCGACAACCAGCGTACTTCAGTATGTAAGAGCATTCGTTGGAAGCCTTCATCATTCTCGTCGCACAATTGTGCAAATAAACGGGTATTTAACGCATTGCTTCTTATTTTGTTAACTTCTTTAACCACAAATTGAAGCGATTGGTGCAATCTATCACTCAAATTTTTCGCTACCAGGTGTTGTCGGTGGATGACACAGTGAATTGCAGTTACTCCTGGTATAATTCTTTTAAGATGGCTTATAAACCCACGATATCGCCCGAATATGGCAGGAGCTCCATCTGCTGCCGCCGAAATAATGTTTGTAAATGGAATCGATTTTTCCTTAAAAAGCTGACCTGAAAATACACTACTCAAAAAAATTAAGGGAGGTTTTAAAAAAAGGAAATTAAAGCTAAATAAACAGGCTATCTGATCCATAGGCCGGCCTAACTGAAAAAAATTTTTTCAAGCCCGTGGACAAAAAAAAGAAACAAAATTGCAAAATTATTTTTTCGCGCTATCAGTTAGGATTGCATGAGAACCGTAGCTCCTAAAAATTTTTAGCCCAAAAATCTGAAAATTAGAATCTTAAAGCTTCAAAATGCTTTTTTAAAGTCTTAATACGACCATTTTTCACCGAAATACAGCCTGTCAAAAATTACGGAAAAATTTGGAATTTTTTTTTGCTATTTTAAATTTACATATTGCATAATTTATTTGCTATATAAGGTTACTTTTTCACTTAGCTTGTTAGTTCAGTTTTACTACTGATGATGATAGTTTGGCTATCGAAACGTGCGTCCAGTACGAATTAAGTGTTGTGGTAAGGGTTTTAATGAACTATTTCAATTATTATTTAACGTATAAACAATTCCAAAAAAATGTATGTTCTTAAAAGTATATAAAACTTATATTGAATATCATATCAAATTCATCTTATCAAACTCATTTTTGTAATCTTGTTATCGAACAGACGTTTGAAGTAACTTCAAGTATTTTAAACAATAGATCATACGACAGTGGCTAGTACGTTGTGTTATTTACTGGTGATCTGTATTAGTGTATATGTGTTGAATGGTCCCTTGCGATGGGTGGTGCACAATCAAGCAATCTGGATCCAAAATTGAAGGAAAAAAAAGTGTTAGAAGAAAAGTGGCAGATATTGGAGGGTAATGCTAAAGAATTAAAAAACTATTTAGAGGGGCTTTACCAAGAACATTGGCAATTGACGGAGAAGTGTACCTCTTTAGAAATCCAAAACCTTTCTCTACAAAAGAAGTTGGAAAGCGAAGAACAAAATAGCAACAAATTAAAAGAAGAAAACAAAAAGAATTTAGAGGGGGTTAAGCAAGAAAATTTCCAATTGACGGGGAAGTGTGCTTCGTTAGAAATCCAAAACCTTTCTCTACAAAAGAAGTTGGAAAACGAAGAACAAAATAGCAACAAATTAAAAGAAGAAAACAAAAAGAATTTAGAGGGGGTTAAGCAAGAAAATTTCCAATTGACGGGGAAGTGTGCTTCGTTAAAAACCCAAAACCTTTCTCTACAAAAGAAGTTGAAAAACGAAGAACAAAATAGCAACAAATTAAAAGAAGAAAACAAAAAGAATTTAGAGGGGGTTAAGCAAGAAAATTTCCAATTGACGGAGAAGTGTGCTTCATTAAAAACCCAAAACTTTTTCCTACAAAAGAAGTTGGAAAACGAAGAACAAAATAGCAACAAATTAAAAGAAGAAAACGAAAAGAATTTAGAGGAGGTTAAGCAAGAAAATTGCCAATTGACGGAGAAGTGTGCTTCATTAAAAACCCAAAACTTTTCCCTACAAAAGAAGTTGGAAAACGAAGAACAAAATAGCAACAAATTAAAAGAAGAAAACGAAAAGAATTTAGAGGAGGTTAAGCAAGAAAATTGCCAATTGACGGAGAAGTGTGCTTCATTAAAAACCCAAAACCTTTCTCTACAAAAGAAGTTGGAAAACGAAGAACAAAATAGTAACAAATTAAAAGAAGAAAACGGAAAGAATTTAGAGGAGGTTAAGCAAGAAAATTGCCAATTGACGGAGAAGTGTGCTTCATTAAAAACCCAAAACCTTTCTCTACAAAAGAAGTTGGAAAACGAAGAACAAAATAGTAACAAATTAAAAGAAGAAAACGGAAAGAATGTAGAGGAGGTTAAGCAAGAAAATTTCCAATTGACGGAGAAGTGTGCTTCATTAAAATCCCCAAATTTTTTTCTACAAAAGGATACATCAAACGAAATTACAAACAAGATATCCGAGATTTTCCAACGTTTCGTAAACGTGAATGAAGCTATTTCCACGAAAACGCGGACGCTTGCCGAAGAAATCAACACGCACCATCGCGCAGAAAAAGAGGAACATTTGCAGAATTTGCAATCCGATTATGAACGTTGCAATCAAAGCCTTCCAAGCCGAAATGTCTTCCCTACGGATTCACATTTCACCGAACTGCTTGAGGAATACAAAACGCTATGCGAAAGAAACGATTGCGCAGCTAAGGACCTGTTAAAATCAGCATACAAACGTATTAAAAGTGTAGAAGACGTACGTCAAAGATGGCAAACCTTCGTCAAGCATCATGCAGACGATCTGGCAAAGCTCGATCAATTCGAAGAGAACGACGTAATTCTAGACGCCACCTCACTTAAACGAAATTTTCAAAAAGAAACACAATTGTACGACAACATTTTAAGGACTTTCGATGAAGAACGCAAAAGAACCCGTAATTCCCAAATTAGGAAAAAAGAATCCAATTTCGAAAGAGAATACAGTGTATTGAATAAAAGCGAACCGAACTATGATTCTGCTACTCATCACTTGCACAACGATTGCAATCCGAGAAAGAAGGAACGAAGACCAACTCGAAGTAACAACAAACGTTTTTATTCAAGCAAAAACATAATTTTACGCGACATTCCCGAGAAAGGGTCGTTAGAGGAAGATGTAGCGATGGTTTCATCGTTCCTATTAGAAAACAACTTCGTGAATGAAAAATTTGAAGTAACAAGGCTTGAAGAAAATAGATCTTCTAGGTACGGTCGACCATTGCTAATCCAATTCACAAATGAGGAAATCGTCGACAAAATTATGAAATTGACGCTAAAGAAGAAACAATGGTTTCATGGTAGGACTCCAATCGCTCACAGATATTCTCGATAATCGCAATCTCGTATTTGAGATTCGTAACTCCGTTGAATCTAAAACGCAGCTTTACAATGGAATTATATTCTGGGGGAATGCAGTCAATATTGAAAGAATCTTTATCATTCAAAAAGCCTGTATAAGAGCAGTGTTTCAGCTAAAACCTAGAGATTCGTGCAGGGAAGTATTTAAAAACAACAAAATACTTACTTTGTCGTCTATTTACATATTAGAGACTGCTTTGTTTGTCCAACAACATTACAGTGAATTGTTTAAAAAATATGAACTCGCGCATAACCATAGTACTAGAGGAAACGCTAACTCTCACTTATTACCGCCTAAAACACATCTTACTAAGATGCAGAAGCAAACCATACATCAATGTCTGAAAATATTTAATCACCTTCCAGAAACACTTAAAAACAACACAAAAATGGTATATAAAAACAAATTAAAAAAATATTTGATAGGTGAATCGTTTTACTCTACTAGAGAATTCTTTACTAAAACAGTTTCTGTAGGGTAATTTTCTTTACTAAATTATTTTTAATGTGTGTTTTGATTGTGTTGCTTGTGTTTTTTTATATATTGTATGTACTTTTTCTATTTACGTTTAACGACAAATACGGTGTAGTTTATACATGCATATTTCGATGTACTTTATTCTTATATAAGTGTGACGTATTCTATACAATTTGTGTATTATGGAATCAATTGACATTATTATTATTATTATTATTACATAGTAAAGAAATCAACAATAGTAAATTCTACATTACCGACATTACAGCTGCTTAAATTGTGAAGTGTCACTCTGTTTCTGTTGCTGCTCAATAGGGTACAGGAGTGCTTTACGACTCTTTACTACTGTGAATAAAAATGGAATCGAAATTCTTCAGTGGTGGACAATTTCAAATTAAATTAACCGCCCAAATCTAACTTACCGACCGGGTTGAGTTGGTAGGATTGTATATAACGTAATATAACGAAATGTAACTAGGTAGGAGGACAGTCATGAGAATATGAGTTTTTTGTAACCGTTGATAACGAACGTTGTGTAGTATAATAAATTAGTTAAAAAAAGAAAAGGTCGTTTCAATATGTGACAGAAAATCCGCACCTTTTTAACTTAACTGTATTAACATTCTGGATAAACTAACAAAAGTACATAAAGAATTGGTATAATGCTGAAAATTAATCTCCATTTTGTAGTGACGTGGTGATTTTATTCTTGTAAATAAATCCCACCTCCCTAAAACACCATTAACTTCCTCCATTACGTTAAGATGATGCCTTTCTAAAGATCTATGTGGTCGCAAACAAAAACGGTGAACCTCAAACCCTACAGATTTCCTGCGAGTTTCCTCGAGATTGATCACATTTTCCAGGAACCTGTAAAGTGAATCTGGCTAGGTTAGGTCTCGATGTCGAAGTTGTAACCTAATTTTAACGTCGATAACTTTAAACAGATTGTAGTATGTCCAAATTGTTATAATTAAGGTTCGACAAACGCGTGCTACGGCAGAGCCGCCGAGAGGGGATTTAGGTCGATGTGAAGCCAGTGGAGAGTTTCGTCATTCGATAGGCATGGAAGTGAACAGTGGTTCGATAAATATCGGTTTATCGGTGTGCATCTTTTAAAACATGGATATCAAGACATCAATAAAAGGTAACAATATATTATTTTTTAATAATACTGTATCTCACGTGCCTACTTTTGCGCGATACGCCTCTGACGTTGCACTCGTTTGTCGAACGTTAGTTATAATACATAACTACAAAAATACGTCGACAAAAAATTGTTAAAAGATATGCACTTTTATACAGGTATCTATAAAAACAATAATTATCCATGTATACGTAATTTTGTAATTATATACGTACAAAATTATTTGGATGAAGATGGTATCACCTCTACCTTGTGTGTACAGATACATAAAGATTAAAATGATACTTGTACTATTTTTGTTTGCAAAGAATATTACAAAACTTACTACCTCGGTAATCTCATAAGAATCCTGAGAATCGCGAACAAGTGACAGGGATAACTGTACGGTTAGGCGTTAGAAGGGTCCTAGGTATTATGACAAAGAGGGTAGGAGATAGAACAGCAGATACCTCAATGGACTTATGCGTGCAAGCATGTCTTATCACTTGCCTTTGCTGAAATACCTGTTATATACAAAAAAGAGGAAATATACTAACAATTAGTTACAAAATATGAAAACGGAAAGATCAAAGAATTGTTAAATGTATGGTGAATGAAATCGCAATTTATTTAAACTGCTAACATTGGAGTTACTGGCCTTGAAAACGATATCGGCTAGATTTTTGTAATTTTCGCTAATCCTTAATACAAACAGGAATTCTGATATTCACCAATCTGTGGCAACTATTTCTTTTATACAGAAATTTGAACATTAATTATTAGAGTAACCTAAACTTGCGGACTCGCATAGGCGTCGGTATTACGAGTTAATATAAGAATACGAAAAATTCATAAATAAACTAAACCGGTAGAGAAGCAGGCATGTAGTGTCGACCTTGAATATAAATCATGTTAAACCGCGCTGAGAGAGATTTCGTTTTAGTACCGGTTGAGCTGTTGCAGAGATTAGTCGAACGGTCAAGGTTATGTACTTACGTGTCGCTTTTGAAAATATAGCTGGTGTTTTTTGTGTGTTGTAGTATTGTACCAAGTACATAATTAGTGTATCGTTTCATATAGAACTAATATTTACATACCTAAGAAAACAATGCCTCGTAATAGATTTGCTACTAATGTACATAAGTATGTGTCACTTTTTCCCCATTTAAAATATGACGGTAGTGCAGGTTTTTGCTTAATATGCAATGTTCGTTTGGCTGCATTGGACAGAACTGATTGCCAGAGGCATGTCAATGGTATTAAGCATATGAGAAATGCAAGAACTGAAATACCTTATACACTATTCCTCATACATTTATTAATTATGTTTACCTCTTGTAATCTTCCGTTGTCGTTGGTGGGAAAAGTAGCTTTTAAAACGTTTTGGTGACAATACGTTCCAAAGTACCCATTACCCTCACAAACACAATTACAGAATCATTTGCCGCGAATGAAAGAGATGCTAGAAAATGTGTGTAAACGTCATTTGTGTTCCAAAAAAATATGGATTACCGTGGATGAGACGACCGATATAAAGAAAAACAAGATTGTGAATGTAATAGCTCGCGTTTTATCTAGCGAGAACACAGCATCTCGATATTTGTTAGCTTGCAAACGTGTTCAACAATGTACCGCGGAAAATATTCAAAAAGTGATAATGAACGCTTCGAAAAAATTTAAAATTGCCCAAGATCAAGTTGTGATGATTGTGACAGATAGTGCAGCAACGATGTTAAGTGTTGGGCGATCCTTAAAACATATATTTCCTAACTTAATACATATAACCTGCGTGCTGCATGCTTTGCATTTAGTAGGTAAAGTTGTTCGACAACATTACGGAAACGTTGATCGGATGATTGGAAGTACTAAAGTAGTGTTTCGTAAATCTCCTAAACGTTTAAAAGAATTACGTAAATTTTGTCCAGGTATTCCAGAACCTCCTGAACCAATTTTAACGCGCTGGGGTACTTGACTAACAGCAGCTTCTTACTATTTGATCCATTTTCAACAAATTCAATCAGTTATAGTGCGATTTAATCGGAATGAATCCAAAGCAATTAGAGAAAGTCAAAGAGAATTTCAAATTCCTCAACTTTTAGAAGATTTAACAACAATATGTACCAATTATACAGTATTACTAGATGCCATCAGAAAACTACAATGTACTGAATTGTCATTGCAGGAATTATTAGACATAGTGGAGAGCGTAAAAAATAAATTACACACATTAAATGATACGCCAGGATTATGCGCTAGTCAAAAGTTGGCAGATGTTTTAAGGAAAAATCCCGATTTTAATACTTTAGAGGCCGTTTATAGTAAGTGTAAGAATAGTGAACTTTTAAGTGATTTTGAAAAACAGTTTCTACATGCAAATGTAACTTCCTTAGATGTGGAGAGATCGTTTTCTATGTATAAGAATATTTTTTCTTGTCGACGCACAAGGTTTAAAGAAGTAACTGTGGAAACATATGCAATGATGCAAGTTTACAGTAGTTCACATCCTGATGCCTCTAATTGCTTCCGAAATAGTCTGTAAATTATTCTATAGACATATTTAGGAGTTCCGCGAAGATTTTGAAGGCAAGGTAAAAGTACTTATTATTTTGTATACCTTTATTTAAATTCTAGAAACTCAATAAGATATATATTGTATGTAAAAACAGGTATAATATAAAAAGAAGGTATTTTTGTGGATACCTTTTTGAAGTAGAAAGTTTCTATTTCTGAGAATTTGATAAAAATCAAGTAGAAACATTGTATTATTGATTACTAACCTGGGCAAATATGCGGTAACAGCCAGAGGCGTGGCGAGCGCATAAAAGTTTACACATAAAATAGAAGGTAAGAAATGAATTATAAAACGTGCTGAAACACTTACCGTTTTAAAAGTTTTCCATGAAATCACAAACAGGGTAACGAAATCTCTCTCAGCGCGGTTTAACGTGATTTATATTCAAGGTCGACACTACATGCCTGCTTCTCTACCGGTTTAGTTTATTTATGAATTTTTCGTATTCTTATATTAACCCGTAATACCGACGCCTATGCGAGACCGCAAGTTTTGGTTACTCTATTAATTATCCCTTACTTATTATTTTCTTCATTTGCATCTCACCATTAACGAACCACTATATCACGTAACCTAAATTAGGACTACGATTGCGATTGCTTTCCGTTCAGGCAACGGAAATTGCCGATGACGCGCGAAGCAGAATTTTAGCAGATTATTACAACAGAATGTAATGATTATTTTGTGAAGTATACGCCTGCATTTTT
This sequence comes from Dynastes maya, assembly GCA_029619315.2. Classification (NCBI taxonomy): domain Eukaryota; kingdom Metazoa; phylum Arthropoda; class Insecta; order Coleoptera; family Scarabaeidae; genus Dynastes; species Dynastes maya. The sequence continues at coordinate 49,765,658 of JAROYE020000006.1, forward strand.
CTAATTTAAAAGCTATCGCATATTGATATCTAACATATTCTTATACCATATACTGTTTTTATTATTTTATCTTTAAGAAAATTATTTTTTTTTAGTTAAATTATGAAAATCTATAATATTGCGACATATTTGCAGATAAAGTAACATCTAGGCATTAAAGAGTGAACGATCCTCGCATAGTCCTCGTGGTGTAGTGGTTAGCACGCCTACCCGGCAAGCGGAAGATGTGAGGTTCGATTCCTCGCCGTGGACATTATTTCCAGTAATTAATTGCGACGGAAATTCCAAGGAAAATTATAGATTTTTTTAGTTTGATAACTCAAAATGTTTATTTGTTAAAAGGTAAAAGCGAAACTTGTCATCCTAAATATTATAATCCACATGGGTAAAATTAAACAAATTAGATAGATGAAAATAATATATTTTACTTATCAGTAGATAACAATAAGCAAACAAGCAAAAACTTAAGGATTTATATCTCTAGCAAAATAAAACGCTGATATTAGAGCTGATAATTGGATATTTTCGCTGGAACCAGCAGCTAATCTCACTTGAATCTGTGCCATTTTATCGAGCAAGGATATTAGAATATCATATGGAAACTCAACTGAAAGATAACAACAAAAATAAGTCCGTATAATTGAAAATAGCTGTAAAAATCGTAGGACGTATCTGACTTAAACGATAATCATAAGATATCATAATTATTCGATAAGATACGGTACCGGGGAAGAACCAGTTACACTAATTCATTATTATATTAACTTGGAATAACAATTTTCCCATAATTTCAATAAACAAACTTTAACGATGTTAATTTCATAGTTATTACACTAATACACTCCTGGTAGATGTTTATGACTTGTTTCTTAAACGAATTACATGATTTCTGGGTACCTTTCTTTAATGAAAATGAGAATATTAGTAAGTATTTAACTACCTACATTATTAAGACAGCAGTAATTATAATTACTTGTTCCATAGTTAAGTTTTCATGGTAACTTGCTGCAGGTCCATTCAAACGTTTACAACAAAGCAATTTATACTTACTTCTATGAACGTAAGTGTGGATTTCACTTAAAATATCGCTCAACGCTAATCCTTTCACAGTTTTCAATTCTTTGATATCTAGAACCTAGTTAAGGGAGAGAAATTCAGTGTTCTTTAGCACTCGATTGATTACGGTTACCAAATTAAGTAAGGATACTTATATAGACGGATTTAAAGTCGTCATTTAACAGCCATTTGATTATATTTTCAATGTCCGTCTTCAAAGGATGTCCAACGCAATTGTAGACATTATCTTCGGTCACGTCTTTGTAAGCTAACCAGGTACTTTGTAGGACGTTCAAGACTTTTCGCATATCTCCATTGGCCAGGGTTAGCAACGCTTTCTTACCATCTTCGCTGATTTTTACCCTAAAATTTAACCGATTTCTAAACTAAATAGGTTGTTTACCAAAAGCAAAAGAACTGTTATTCAAATAACTAAATTAAACTAAGTAAAAAAAGAGACAAGTTAGCCATGCATGTATTCTTTTGTCCAATATGTCAAATGTCAATGTCAAATGTCAAATTTCAAGTATTTAAGTGTTTCAATGACAGCGTTCTAATTTGTGATTTAATACCAATAGACCTTCTTTACTTTTAATGATTGCGTCGCATAATCGGGGCATTCTTGCAATTAATTTTAACAATGTTTCCGGAGTTATTCGAGCCCATGCTGCCTGTAGTTTCCAATAATAACTCGATGGGATTCAAGTCTGAGCTTTGGGGTGGCCATTTCATGATTGTTAGTGTCCCTTTCTCTTTAAACTGTTCTACAAATTGCTTGCATAGTATTTAAGTGTGTTTTGGGTCATTGTGTTGTTGGAATATAAAATTCTTACACTAGAGAGTACTGCTCTAAAATGCGCATCACAATTCGTCCGTGAAGGCCGACTTTTTGCAGGCGTTTAACCATGGACACTCTAATAGGCTTTGGAAGTACAGTATTGATTTCTGCGGCGATTTCTGGAGCTGTTTCTCTACTATTTCGCTTGCCGGACACCACGATTGCAATTTCTTAAGCTGATGTTGTCGCCCCTGGTCTACCATTTCTTACTTTATTTAGAAAACTGTCACTTTCACTGTATTTTTTGATGTTATAATCAACATTAGATGGATTTAAATGTAGTTTTATAGCAACTTGACGGTTGCTTATGTCTAAGATATGTTGTGCTGCTATCAGAACACGTGTTTCAACACTAATTTCTTTCTTTTTCGGCATGTTTTAAAATTGTAAACGGAATTATAAACACTATTTTATATTAAATTGTCACTACTAGCATGGAACGATATTACAGTCCCTTGCCATATTACTTGAAACATGTCATAAATCAACCCTTTTACCTGGAAATTCCCATCCTATTATAGTGATATTCTTTTGCTTTGAATCCGATCGTTTATAGGGGGACTAGATTATTGTATCAATAAATAAAAGTACCAGAGAAATGATATTTAGAAAAGTAAAGTACGGATATATCGTTATTGCAAAGGTAAAATTGTTATTCTCTCTCTCTTAATAATTAATTATTTGGAATTTGAAAAAAATTGAAATATTTGGGGTTTTCTTGTAGAAAATGCCCGGGAAAGATTTAACAAGTGAACAAAAAGCCGCTATACAAGCTCTTCTACAATCAAACAAACATTCACAACGAGAAATTGCATCGCGTTTAGCTAGAAACTTAAACGAAGGAGCTAGCACATCGACACAAAGACGGGCAAAGAGCGGTCGGAAAAGAAAAACTTCGAAGAGATCTGACCGTGAAATTGTTCATCAGGCTTTGAGCAATAGATTTGCTACAATTAAAATGATTTAAAAAAAATTTACAAGAGAGAGGAATAGAGGTTTCGAGCAGAACTGTCAGCCGCCGATTGCGCGAAAATCGCCTAATGGGCCGAAGACCTGTAAAAAAGCCTCGTTTAACAGAAAAAATGAAATCTGCTCGTCTCAACTTTGCAAGAGAATATCGACATTTCACAGACGAGAATTGGAAAAAGGTGAATAACTTAACAACATGATTTTTACTAAATTAATGTTTGCATTATTTAATAGGTTTTCTTTAGCGACGAGTGCTCGCTCTGTGTGTTAGTGCAGCGAGCACAATTTGTTCGTAGACAACCTGGCGAACGTCTCATGGAGTCCACGGTTCTTCGAACTGTAAAACACCCTCCGCAGGTAATGATTTGGGGAGTGATTAGTGGAGGCGAACCCGGCCCTTTGTATTTTGTAGAAGGTACAATGCGTCAAGAGCAGTACATAAATGTGTTAAAAAACACGTTATTACTGTATTTTAAGCCAGGACGTCGCATACCGACAGGACGTATATTTATGCAAGATAATGCTCCTTGCCATGTGGCAAAAAGGGTTAAGAAATACTTTGAAGACAATCACATACCTCTTTTACGTTGGCCCGGAAATTCACCGGACCTCAATCCCATCGAGAACGTATGGAATCGACTAAACAGTAAGGTATGTGAAAGAGAAAACCCTACAAAGGAAATATTAATGAAGAATATAAAGGATGTATGGGAGAACGATGAAGATATAAAAGAGACAATCATATCTTGCATTGAAAGTATGCCCCGAAGATTTAAAGGGGGTTATTAAAAATCATGGGTTATGGACTAAATATTAATTACTTATTTAATATTTACATATGTTTACAATATATTTTATAATTAAAAAATATAATACATGTATAGTTTATATTTTATTATGAAGAAGCTACAAAATATTGAGTGTTTCAAGTAATTTGGCCAGGGACTGTACTTTAAATGGCTTTGTTATAGCTTCATGATTCATAGTAAAACTACCAACTATTACATTTTTCCTGGAATTTCAAGAAATACGCTCTTTGTTGTCGCTACTACCTGCGCTTTTATGACGGTATTACCTCCCATACAGATAAATGAAGTAAATTGACCGATATTATTTAATAAATTTAAGTGAATCTTACTGATTATTAGCATACTATTCAATAATGCTGGAATGCGTTTCCTAAATACATTATTTGCATACAAAAATCTAAGATCCAAGGGTGCCCAAATACTTATGAAAGGTAGTGTATGTCATCCGTGGAACGTGAAAAGATTCCAAGACTACAAGTACTTCTTTTTGTCAATTTCAATTTTACTTCTCATCATAGTCCCCTTGTAAGTCCATACACTTTTCCCAGCGAAGTGAATAGGGTTACGAAAGTCAATTATTTGAACAGATCATTAATGAAGAGTGGTAGAGACGTCTCTACATGTTCACTGACGATTATTTAACAAAACCAATTGTTTCCTTCCGGCAGAAATCCGGATTCAAACAATTTCAATATTACTCGATTAAATTTACAAGCGATCTCTTGTTTAATCATGGCCAACTTAATCTCTTTTGTACATTTCAATTAATTTGATGGTTTTATACTTTTCCTCGTCGATAACGTAGTTCAATCTAGGCAAAATCTGTTCAGGAGATAATGGCCCGAATCTGAATCTGGTACATCTTGATTGAAGTGCTGGTATGATCTTGCTGAGATAATTGCAGATGATGCAAAAGCGAATATTTTCAGTGTACTTTTCTATGACTGCAAATAGAAGAATTCAAGGTAAGTTCTAAGTTGTAAAGCTGAATTATCATATATAAACAAATAAAAACAACTGATTCTTTCTTGAAAATATTTTATTTATATTTTGTTTTATATCAAGAAGAAGACAATGTTTTTTTTTTCACTGGATAATGCACACAGAAGAATTAGATTTGTTATGTGTGTTAGCAACGACTTTCTTGGAGATTTCATTATCTGCAGTTGGTATCAATTCCGCTTTGATTATACTGAGTTGGTGTTCTTTTTCGACTTTGGTTAGGGGAATCCCAAAATATCTAGCGATTATGTCCACCATGGTGGAAGACACCTTAAAGAATGTTATCTCTTAAAACGATTTCACTTGTATATAAGCTATTTATAGGTGTCCCAAATTTGATGGCTCATAAATCTTTTCTTAACAAGCAAACTCATCAAATTTGGAAAACTCTAAATCGATGACTTTACCGACTCTCCGGTCTTTGCCGAGATGACATAGTGAAAGATGTTCATTTGTTTAGCGAACTTGTTTACGCGAGTGTTAGCAACACTACGTTGATATTCAAGGTCACCTAGTTGGAAAAAAAATGTTAGGTTATGATTCTAGAACTAAAAGACCTCAATTAACCACCTTTCAGCATCATAAACTTACATTTATTTCCCAAAACTGCAACTATGGGTGCACATTTCATCGCAGAAGTTATAGCATCCACCCAGAATCCCAGATCTTCAAAACTATTGATGCTAGTGATATCGTAGACTAACACTATGATCTATAAATAGAAATCAAAAGCAAAATAATTGAACCCTGGTCGAAATTAATTGCCTAACTTACGTTGGCGTTGTAAAGGTACTTATCCAGCATCGTACCTTTCAATTCAGATCCTCCAACATCAGTAATCCTGATGGTAATCTCCTTTTTACTAGGAAGAAGTAGATGTTTCAAATAGAATTCTGACCCTACGGTTTGTACGTAGGATCTGGAATACTCGTTATAGCAAAATCTTCGTATAATGGAGCTCTGGAATAAAAAGTTTTGAGAAACAAAAGTGATAAGCAACACCTAGAAAAGGTTCTTAGAATCAAACACAGCAGTGAAAGCGTGCATTCAATGTAGAGGAACATGTTAGTGACTCCCTTGGAAAGTAACATGGTAAATTTAATTTAAATGAAGATGAAAACACTTTGGGGAGTTAAACAGGAAACGAATAGCAGTGAAAATTTGAAAAAATTAACTTGACAAATCTGCATACAGTCCTTTCCTGCGAGAATTTAAAATTCATCACAAGAATAACTAAACTTAATTTACAAAAATCATATAAACCTCTGTCCAATTGAAATTCGGTGGAAATCAAATTTAAATATTTCACCTTTATTTTCGCTTGTACAAACGAAAAAAATCTAAATACAATAACACATGGGCTGAAAAGTCCCGGGCCTAACACATAGATGGCGCTAGTTTTATTGCATTCACCTGTTTTGCAGTTAGTACACTAACCTTAAAAAGACAGCTGTTAAAATTTCATGATATTCTATTCATTAGTTTGTGAGTTATTGTGCTAAGAGTGACGCTACTTTTGTTATTTCCAAAACAATGGATCAAAAACAATTTCGTGTTTTAATTTTACACTCCTTCTTGATGGGAAAAAATACCGTTCAAGCGAAGCAATGGCTTGAAAAGTGTTATGGGGACTCCGCTCCATCAGAAGCAACAATAAAACGTTGGTTTGCTGACTTCAAACGTGGTCGTAGAGACACCGATGATGCAGAACGCAGTGGACGTCCAAATGAGGCGGTAACACCAGAAAACATCAAAAAAATCCACAAAATCGTTTTGAATGATCGAAAAGTGAAGTTGCGTGAGTTAGCTGACATCGTAAAGATATCAAAAGAACGTGTTGGCTTTATATTGCATGAGCATTTGACTATGAGAAAGCTCTGTTCAAAATGGGTGCCGCGTTTGCTCACTGTTGACCAAAAACAAGAACGTGTTGATGCTTCTGAGCAGTGTTTGGCCATGTTTAAACGTAACAAACCGGAATTTTTGCGTCGATATGTGACAACGGATGAAACATGGATCCATCACTTCACTCCGGAATTAAAACGATCGTCATCTGAGTGGACAGCAACTGGTGAACTTCGTCCAAAGCGCCCGAAAGCACAACAATCGGCTGGAAAGGTTATGGCCTCGGTATTTTGGGATGTGCGTGGTGTAATATTCATCGACTATCTTGAGAAGGGAAATACCATCAACAGTGAATATTATATAGCGTTACTGGAGCATCTGAAGGCCGAAATTGCAAAGCAACGTCCGCATATGGCGAAGAAAAAAATGTTGTTTCATCAAGACAACGCACCGTGTCACAAGTCAATCAAAACAATGGCAAAACTACATGAATTGAACGTCGAATTGCTCCCACATCCACCGTATTCGCCAGATTTGGCTCCCAGCGACTACTGGCTGTTCGCAGACCTAAAAAAAATGCTCGCCGGTAAGAAATTTCGCTCGAATGAAGAGGTTATCGCTGAAACTGAGGCATATTTTGAGGCAAAAGATAAATCGTTTTACAAAAGTGGTATTGAAATGTTAGAGCGGCGCTGGAATGATTGCGTTGTTCTTGATGGAAATTACGTTGATGAATAAAGCTAATTTTGAACAAAAAAAAACGTGTTTTCTTTGTCAGGCCCGGGACTTTTCAGCCCATGTGTTAGTTGCTATTTTTAAGGCGATTTTTCCCTGTAATAGAAAGAGATTCTTACATTTGGCTACACTAGTTGAATTACAGCAGCATCTTATTGTTGAACGCCTTTTTCGTATATCAAATACATCCTGTACAGAAGAATTACAATGCGATGGCGTCATTTAGACACTTTTACAATTAAAAAATGCAGTTGATCATTCCCAAACAATGAGAAATATTGGTGAGTCATAAGCAGTGGAACAGATTTCGTTTCCGATAAGTGTTTCATTACTTATTAGGTATTGATCATCAAAGAAGAACAAGAGGGAAATTAACATTGCTTTGCACAATTACATGAAAGGCAAAAGGAAAACTAAAGAGCAAAACTCAACTTCTAATAAGCTTTTCTAACCATTAGATCGTGGTGTCTAAATCTCTAAAATCTAATTGGGATTCTAATCTTGTAACTTGGCAACGATCTCACATAGGCCAGAAATTATCAAATGACTGCAATATTGATTGGGGAAGTATGCCATGAATCATTCAAAATGATTCTCATAAAAGTGGGATCGTCTTTTTTAAGAAGGAAGTTATTTCTACAGATAAATACGACCAATTAAAGCAATGCGATTGTCACTTGTACAAAATCCTCCTGACTTTAGCTTGTAATAAGAACAAAGTTTCTGAGTTACTTGTTACTAGGAAAAACGTCTTTCAAAGTCCATCTTCTATAATTACGTTTCCACTTACCTCATTTCATCTTAACTATAATCATAATAATAATAGCAATGTATTTCTTCAAACAGTGTTAGAGGAAACAGTCAAGTGTATACAGAAAGAGAGACAATATTCAGCAAATAAAGCAGATCACAAACTATTGGATTAGAACTCACAAGAAAACACCCCAAGCTCAACGCTAACCTTCGCTGTTTGACTCAGTAACTCAGAAACTATGAGAGGTATCAAAAACAGTTCTAAGCCAAGGTTCTTCAATCTACTTAAATACGCATGGTATAAAAGTGGATACATTTTAAAGATTCTGCTTTCCAAAGGATGCACAAAATACACAACGAGGTGTTGAGCTTGGGGTGCTTTACACCCCGCCAGTGGGCGATTGCTCAGCTAAGATAGTTACTGTTGTTCTTACATTAAATCGCTCTATAAACCCACATAGTTTCATTTAAATCGGTGAGATGCACTTACCTGTGTTTCCTTGTCAGCTAACAAAGCAGATCGCAAACTGTCGGATTAGAACTCAGTACAAAAGCAGCAGAAAACTCATAGCAAAAGCAGAGACTGGGAAGCTACATGCATGGTTCTAATAATTTAAATATTCTTTTGTATTGAATACGGTTCTATATTGCCAAAATACCCTATTAATTGCTTCTTAAATGAACCAATACTTGTTACAATTTTTATGCAATTGGGTTACTTATTAAGGAAAGTCATATCAGCATATTGTAACACATTATAGCAAAATTGTAGCACATTATAGCTGTTTATGTAATTTATAAAAATCGCAAAACTAATTTGCATAGTTAATGTCAAAGAAGAAATATTGATATTTAAGTTTGTCTCTCAACATTTTCAGGAAAAAAATATAATTTCATCCAATGGTTCTTAATTGAAATATAACTAACACAGAATAACTGAAGACATTCATAGAATTTACAAAAGTAAAGGAGATCTAAAAGGACCGGCACAACTTTTGACCCTAGGAGATTAAAAAAAAAGGAGAAGTTGAGAAAGATACTAATCCTCCAACAGGTTTTATCCAAAATCTATTAGGATCAATTATAAGAATGATAGGATTTCCAATAGGATTTACATACTAAAAGCTCTACCGTACTAAATTTTATAGTCCAACTTACTTTTCCTACGTGAGCTTCGCCAAGGAAGACGATTTTCAATTGTCTTTCGATGACCTCTTCCTCGTTTTCTGAATCGGACATTATTCTATCCGGCGTTCACATCGATCCCCTGAAACGAGTGACATTATCATACGGACGAGTACACCATTACAGGATAATCTTCATGGCCTCCTATTGAAACGAAAAATCTCGAATTCTCATGACGTATTATCACGTAGGCGATTTATCCTTTGGATGGTGTCTAAATCGCAAAAATACCCTATTTCACACGCTACATATGTGCGAAAATGTTACGATCCTACGATAAGGGCGTAATATTTTTGCATATTTACTTGTATGGCGCAATGCGAGATGTACAGTATAAAAGGAACCGTTTCCATTGGAAAGAACGCGAATCAACAAGCGAGTGTTAAAGAAGCAAGACGTCTGAACATCGCCGATAAAGCCAAAACAGAAAAAAGATGAATTCATTACTTTTGATTGGCGTTTTCTGTATAGCAGGAGATCAGCTGATTGAAGGTTGTTTGATCACCAATTGTCCTAGAGGAGGTAAAAGGAGTGGGAAGATGAGTCATCTCGAAGCAGCCAATGTCAAGCCGGTAAGATAAACATCTTGCTTACATGCAGAGGATTGCAATGATCTTTAGTTATTAGGAAGGTTTTACTTCAAGCAACTTCCACTAATACCCATCTTTTTCAATTTTTAAAATAAATAACTGCCAATGTTGACTAAAATGTACTTTGTGTTGCAATTTATCAAAGGCATTTGATCCTGTTAACTGTGATATTCTTTGTCCACTTGCCGCTAACAAGGATACATAGATAAGTGCATCTCACCGACTTAAATGCAATTTTGTTGGTTTATAGACCGATCTAGTGTAAGAACAACGGTAACTATCTTAGCTGCCCAAGCTCAACACTACCCTTCGCTGTTTGACTCAATAGCTCAGAAATTGTGAGAGATATAAAAAAAAAGTTAAGACAAGATTTAAACTGTTTTACATGCTCTTAACGATAACGTAAATGTTCTCACACTAGACAGGTCTATAAACCCACAGTTTCATTTCAATCGGTGGGATGCACTTACCTGTGTTTCCTTGTAAGTGTAGGATTGTGGAATTTTCTGTCTTGGGACAAGTTGTGGACCATTACTCATTCTGCCATCTGTTTCTCGGTCTTCCTCTTTTACTTTTGCCTTGTAGGTCTTGCTGCATATGCTTGCCTCAGGACTCGATTTCTGCGAATATGACCCAGCCAGGCTAGTCTTCTTTTCTCTATCTTCAGATCTACTGGTTCTATTTTAGGCTCTCTTCTAAATATTGCATTTCTAATTCTATCTCTTCTACGTAGTTTTGCCATCGATCTTTCTGAGGAATCTCATTCCGTTGCATTTAGACGGCTATTTTTATTCGTCAAGGTCCATGACTAAAGCGTGACAAATGGTTGCATCCGCTGTACATATAAGGAATCGAACATCCACTCGATTCCTTGTATGTATTGTACATAGTAAACACAGCAGCAACCGTTTGTCACGCTTTATCCATGACTCACGTTCAAATATAAGTGTGGGTCTTACCACTATTTCTACAACTTCTACTTTAATGTCTTTTGGGATTTCTTTTTCTTTACGAAAAAGATTGACTTTAAACTATTCAGTATTCTTCCCACCGTCCTCGTTCTTCCATTTATTTCTATGTCTAACTTTCCGCTTTTTCAATGATTGTTCCCAGGTATTTAAATTGGTTCATTTGCTCCATTCTAATATTTTTTATTTTGATGTGTATTTTATTTTCAACTGCTATTATCATGGACTTCGTTTTGTTAATATCTGTTTTTAAATTTTTCTTTACCATTTCTTCATTGAGGATATTCAAGTTGTATTTTAGGTCTTGTTCCGACTCTGCCAGTAACACGATATCATCAGCAAATAACATTTCTGATACCTTTGTTTCTGCATTTTCCTAGCTGCAAAGTTTTCATTTTTTGATTAGCTTTCTTTACTACTTCATCCGTCACTACTGCGAACAGTATTGAGCTCGATATACATCCCTATTTTAGTCCTTCTTTATTTGTGAATTGCCGTGACTCTAAATTTTGAGTTTTAACAATATTTTTCGTATTTTTATATATTGATTTATTTCCGCCAATTCCTCAGTTATTCCTTTTATTCTTAAACCATGCCAAACATCTTTGCGTTTTATTCTGCCAAAGTCTTTTTTTAAGTGAATGAAACAGCAGTGTAAGTCTTTGTTCTTATTGCGATACTTTAAAGGTATTGCATCAAATGGACTAATCACTAGAATGGTTTAGAAACTCTTTACAGAATCATTAACAAACATTTCTTATTGATCAAGCTTATTCTCCAGTATACATCACTAGTAAAGGTGTTCCCCAGGGATTTGTATTGTAACGTGCCTTTTTTTTAGAATTTCATTAATGATCTGCTTTGTTTTTTTTTTGAATCTTGGTGATTTTCAGTCTGCTGAAGAATCTTTTTCATATTTCCAATACAGTATTTTCTCAACTTTATCATTGATTGTCATTTAACAACTTGTTAACTATATTTTCTTTCATAATAAGCTTGGATTTCGCGGAACACACTTTGAGAAATTTGAAAAGATCTCGCAGTTCCGATGTTTTAAAAACGGTTATGTCTTTAATTTCTAATCGAACGGGTTATAAAAGGATTATTTTTGATCACTTTCTATAGAACCTACGTTCTGAAAACTCTATATTTTATTTTTAAACATATATCTGAGTTTTCTGCTAATATTTCCCCACTTTGTCTCTTGAAAATTTCTCGCAAACTTAAAAGGCAACAATATAAACAATTTTCAAAATGCATAATCCAACTGGAAAACCACTCTAACATTTATTCCATAATTTTCCAGTGTATATCATGCGGACCAGGCCGTACAGGACAATGTTTCGGCCCCAACATTTGCTGCGGCCCCTTCGGTTGTTTGATAGGCACCGCAGAAACCCTCAAATGTCAAAAAGATGGATTTTTCCATGAAACAGAACCGTGTATAGCCGGAAATAGCCCTTGCAGGAGAAACACAGGAAGATGCGCTGCGGACGGAGTCTGTTGTTCGCAAGGTATATGGTCTATTGACATGTTAATGGCGGGAAATTTAAATTTTTTTATTTAAAGATTAATTCCTGTTAAATTTGGGGAATTCATTGAGGATTTATATCTTTTATGAGTTTATTTTAATGTGTTTATTTAGATTAGTTCATATATGTTTCTAATAGAAAAGAAATAGCGTCGAATTTTCATTCATTTACAGTTTCATCCAACAAAAATTGAAAGTGTCCGCCTTTTCACCGCTAATTCAATGATTTTAAACATTATTTAACAAAGATTAATATTTATTTTTCGAGAAGCTCTTGTATTTTCGTAAATTTCATTGTCTAATTGTCATTTTTTGTTCCCTAGATGCCTGCCATTCGGACAAATCCTGCAATTTCGATGAAAAATCACGAGATCTAGCACTGTTCGATGTATACAACTTATTAAGCTATCAACCGCCAATGGAATACGTCACGGAATAAAGGATTTTACACATATACGTTTGTAAATAAAAAATGTTAAAAGGAAAATGTTAATTATTCTAGTTTAACAGCAAATAATAAAAATATAAAGGAATCTTTCACTTACCTTGACTTTTATTACACTTTATTTGTATTTTACGCACTAAAAATACCTCGAAAATTAACACAAACTGGAGCAACTTCATATATGCACTCTAGAGTAAAAAACGAATCAATTTTTCATGCTAACACCCCATGCACGGGGTTATTAAATATCCTGGAAGAACTAGTTGCGTCGTAACTACGACGATGTGAGATACAAACATTTGTCTTCAATTAACATAAGTGGAAATGCAGGAGTTCAATTTATTATATAAGAGAATTTTCCAATAATTCTTTTAAAACATAGCAAGCCATGAAAGAAAAATTAAACAAATGACTGACAGACAAATTTAAAATTTAATCGTAGCTATCCTTGAAAAGTATTATAAAAAGCTATTTCTCAAAAAAAAAAAAGGGAATTATTGATTTTGGGACAAAACAAATGTAATTGTAATTTATTTTATATCATAACTTTGAATTTTCGTCGAATCAATTATAAAAATCCCCATATTTCATTAAAATTTACACTAATGAAATATCAGTTTAAATTTCATGAAAAACCCTCATATACTCAATTTCCTTCAAATATCATGACAAATTAAATCAAATTAAAAAAAAAACATTTTAGATATTAAAAATACATTACTTACTTCTACGTAATGCATTCTGTGCATCTAGCGTCATAGCATCAGCTTCGTCTAAGATAATCAGCTTAAAACCCGACTTGAAAATCGTCCTCGTACTAGCAAATGTTAAAATTTGCCCTCTTACGATACCAATACCCCTATCATCAGAAGCGTTAAGTTCTAAAACCTAAATTAAACAATATAATATCACATTCGCATATTAAAGAAAAATACTTGCCATCGTAGAGAACTGTGCCGGGGTATAGAGTTGCCGAGCACATGCTAAGATAGTGCTCGTTTTTCCAGTACCTGGAGGGCCGTAAAATAGCAAATGAGGCACTTGATCCTCTCGAATAAATTTGCTTACTGTAAATGTAAAAAAGCATAAATAAGTATTTTAAAAAAGAAGGGGATATCGGTTTACCTGTTTTTATGATATCTTCATGAGAAACGAGATCATCTAAAGTGCTTGGTCTATATTTTTCTACCCTAAAATTATAAGAAATAGCATTTACTAGTATTTAATTATTTTTAAATTATAAATACCAAGGTAAATTAACACGTTTTTCTGTTTTAGTCATTTTATCTGACGTGTTTTGACTTAAAAACTATGGTATGGATTTAATGAGCTTAAGGTTATGTTTTTGTAAAACCGGCAAACTCCCGCCAATTCCGTAAGTGCCCTAGAACACAGATTAAACAACTAGAGGTCGGAACTTTAATCACTTTTCGACGAAATCAGTGACCTTGGCGCCATTTCAAACTGTGGGGTGTGAGATGTAATTTAGTAAGTCCCGTTTTCGAAAAGGCTCTAAAACCTGTTCAAAGCTTTTTGGTAATGGTAATACTATGAAATGAATGCAATAATAATGTAACAGTAAATTATTTTAAAAATAAATAATAATGTGTATAAGAAAATTTGAAATTTTGAATTTCCCGCTTCCCTGATGCTCACTACGCCTAAATTTAGTTCTTGAGCCAGAAGCGGAATGAAGTTAGGAGATAAAAGGTAGCCGTTATGTTATTAAGTGAGGTTATGTAAGATGAGAACGAATTCTATTGTGTATATTACGTAAAATTAAACCATTAAATTGTTTGTGTTTGTGTTTTAATGAATTTGATAAACGAAATACTTTGGCAATCTGTAATTTTCCTTGGAATTTCCGACTTATCAACTAATGAAAAAACGTCCACGGCAAGGAATCGAACCACACATCTCCCGCATTTCGGGTGGGCGTGCTAACCACTGCACAACGAGGACCTATTTGAGGAAGTTCACTCTTTAATACTTAGTTATTATTTGATCTGCAATATTTCGACAGGGAATTTGCAGATAAAATAACAACTAGGCATTAAAGAGTGAACTTCCTCGAATAAGTCCTCGTAGTGTAGTGGTTAGCAATGCGGGAGATGCGAGGTTCGATTCCTTGTCGTAGACATTTGATTAGTTACTTCGGAATACCAAGAAAAATTATACATTTTCATAATTCACCGACGGAAGCCAAAATATATTAATTAAAATACTTTGGTGTTAATAATTAATAAGCAAATGCGTACAAAGAAATACTTGTGTTGCATGCGCATTTGTCAAAGCGCCTCTCACAACTGCATATGTAATTTTTATACACACACTTTTAAATATTTGATAAGAAAAATATAAAATCATTTGGTGATCTGAATGTTGCTGGCGATATGTTTATTATATCACACAATGTATTTCTTGAAAACTTGTTTAACCGGTTTTCAAGGACAAAGGTGGGAGCTGCCGATAGAAAATTTCGCAGCTGTATCACAGATTATACAGCTGCATTCTGTAGTTAGAAAACGTTCAAAATTACTTCTCTCAATTTAGAATGTTCCCTACATTTTTTTAAACTCTCTAGAATTTGTATATATCAATATATGTATTTTTTTAATATAAAATAAAACTATATGATTTTATTATATTAATATTTGTAATGAATCATTATAAATTTCTGGGTGATTCATTTAAGAACGTATCCTAAGACCACTTTTCACCTCGATTTTCTGACTCACGCACCATTCGACAAATATGGCGTCTAGCAGATGATATAAAGCATATCTGTCAGTGTCAAAATTCTAAATGTATTACGATTTTATAAATTAATTAACGTTAATTATGTTAGTGCGTAGTTAGTATATAAACGTTTTACGTATATTGAACGTTAGAAGCTAAAAAAACATGGTCGCTGTAGAGGTGATCAAGGAGGAATACCCTTTACATTGGTATGTCTGGCATAATGAAGCTACTAGACTAGAGGAGCTTCTACAAGAAAAACTTGTAAGTTTAAAACCGTTTAATCACCTATTAGAAATCGTATATAAACCCAGTAAATAATTGCTAATTAGCTTAAACTAATCAAATTATATATACTCGCTGTAAACTTGTCAAAACACTCAATTTCCAGCATGATATCGAAAAGAAAGATAACAGAGGACGTACTCCTTTGATGTTAGCTGTTACTTTGGGTCATTTCGACTCCGTAAAATTGCTATTGAAATACGATGCTAATGTAAACTGTGAGAATTCCGATGGATGGACAGGTAATATCTATATATGGTAAATAAACGAATGTTTCTATATATTTTTTTCATATTGATAGTTGTGCAAGAAGCAGTCGCATATGGTGACCCGGAAATTTTACATATGGTTGTTGAAAAACGTGATTTCCAAAGGTATACAAACCGTATGGCGGGAATCCCTGAATTGCTACAACGGCTGAAGCAAGCTCCGGATTTCTATGTTGAAATGAAATGGGAATTTACAAGTTGGGGTATGTATTTGATAGATTTCCCTGAAATATAACGAGAGTTTTTGTTTAAATAATGTTCCGGATGTTGATTTTAAAAGGTGTGACGTATTTGTGCGTAGTTTCTTGATTAAGTGATTATTTTTTGTTTTATCTAAATATTGTACTTGCATTTCTTGGATTTAAAAAGGCTTTTAAATAATTTTCTTATCTAATTTGGATTACTTTTATAAATGACCTTGAGATTTAACCTTTATCGTATAATAGTAATATTTCCTTTTATTGAACTAAATTATAAGAGATGGAATTCAAAAATTGCTTCTCATACTGTGTAAAATTGTATAAAAACAATGTTAAAAATAATTTTCATATATTCAAAATTAAAAAATAAAATTGTAACTTCATCATGGCTTATCTGGAATACTATCAAATTTTTAATTAGGATAAATTAGGTTAAATCGGCATATTTTAGCCTCATAATGCTATGGTATTATTTTGCATAGACCTTTTAGAGACAGCCTGTATGTTCGTGAATGACTATATAGGCTGTCCTCAAAGTTGACGTATTTATTCTAACAGGTTATAAAACTCGTAAAAATAGATTATTTTATAAACATATTTATATTGGTTGTGGTTTTATTTGGGCGTTAAAATAAATCAGAAGTTTGAGAACATCCTGTATAGGGAATTTTATACATCATCATTTCATATTAAAATATAGAAGCTTACAATCCAATATTTTTCGAATTTTCAGTTCCCCTAGTCTCAAGGATGTGTCCGAGTGATACTTATAAGGTCTACAAAAAAGGTTCAAATGTTAGAATCGACACCACACTTCTAGGATTCGATCATACTAGCTGGCAGCGAGGCAATAGGAGTTACGTGTTCCAAGGACATAGTAAGTTTTCTGCTTTTTTATGGATCTTAAAATTTAGATGCTAGTTCGAAGTTAATTTAATCGCTGCCCAGAGTCGATAAACTTTTAATGGAAAAAGACTTCTATAATTTGCCATATTCAATTCCTCCTTTAATTAAATTTGATATGTTCACTAGATGTCGATGTGTTAACTCCAATCGCAGGAAAACGAAGTTATATCTATAAATTGGAAGGCTCGGGAAGACATGGTATTTATATAGAAAAAATACTGTTTTCCTTGTAGATTATGCTAGCAAATTAAACGGATACTCTAAAACTGTGGCACTGGAACACTGAAACAGTTCACTAAAACCCTTACCACAACACTTAATTCGTACTGGACGCACGTTTCGATAGCCAAGCTATCATCATCAGCAGCAAGACTATTGAGTCTTGCACGAGTCTAGTACGAATTAAGTGTTGTGGTAAGGGTTTTAGTGAACTGTTTCAATTCTAGCAAGTGCTTTAGGAACTTATAAATTTGTACTGGTCTAAAAATAGTGCTAAATCCGCCTATTTGAACATTTGCATACAATTACGATCAAAAATAATCCCTCTACAGTTCAATTTTTTCTAACCTACACTGTATTTATATTTCACTGTATGTTAAAAAAAAATATCAAGGCTATTATGATTTCTTTTGACATATGTCACTTGTCAATTTTGACAGATGTAAGTTAGGTTAAGGTAATATATCGATTTTAACAAATTAATTACTTAGACGATGGTGCAACCATGATGGAAATTGACCACGAAGCCAGACAAGTGTATTGTGAACAGATGAAGACACCTCCAGATACAATGTCCACGATACCTGCCGAAGAGAATATCTGCCATCGATTTGCTTCACCGATAGTAACCACTTACGTTGATACTGATAAAATTAGCTTCGAAAGGTAATTATGTGAAGGTATTCGATAAAAAAAAAAAGAAATGTTGTATTATCTGTTTAGAAACAAAGCTGGAATGTGGGGGTGGAGATCGGATAAGACAGAAAATATCAACGGGTACGATTGTAAAGTCTTTAGTGCAACCAACGTAGAACTAATTACGAAAACTAGAACAGAACATATGTCGGAGAAGGATAAAGCGAAATTGAAGAATAATAAATCTCCCTTACAAAACTTCCTTGGTATCACCGAAGTAGAACAAACGACTACCTCTAATCTGCCAAAGGTTGCAATCGATTAACAGTAAAATTACCATTAAAACTCATTTATTTTCTCTTATAGATTGACTATCACAGAAACGGGCATGAATGCCTATCACCTGAAGACTACTTCGATCCAAAATATGAGTTAAATACCGTTGATATAGGTCGACCTAGAGAATTAAGTACTAAAGTGCAAAAATTCAAAGCAACGCTTTGGTTATCCGAAAGTTACCCTTTAAGTCTACCCGAACAAATACTTCCAATCGTGGACCTCATGGCGATATCCAGTTCACATTTCGCGAAACTCAGGAACTTCATCCAGATGCAGCTACCGTCTGGTTTTCCAGTTAAAATAGGTAAGTTATCGCCTTGTTTCGATTTTTTGTTTATTATTTAATTTAATCGTTTATAGAAATTCCATTATTCCACGTCCTTAACGCTAGGATAACCTTCGGCAACATCTTCGGGATGGATCGGGAAATTCCGTATGTTACGCGGATAGAGGAAGAAGATCGGTTATCTTGTATCCTTGAAGATAGCATCTTCCAGTGTCCAGCAGGATATACGCAACTTGGTACTGGTAATAAGTGATAATTTTTGTTTTATTTTTTTTTTTTGTATTTTTGGAATTTATAGCAAAAAATTTAATAATTTCATTTTTTCTGACAGTCATCTGTCATTTTTGACAGGTAAAAACGAGATTACGTCACTATTTTTTGACGTCTCCTCTCAATTTTGACAGATAACAATTAGGTTAGAATCTTATTATTTTTATAAAATAAAATTATTCCATCTCTAATGAAATTTGTACTTTTTCAGTTGGTAGCGAAAGCAGGAGACAATTCAGCATGGAAGAAGAAGACGAACTCTTACAATTTGCGATTCAACAAAGTCTGATCGAAGCTGGCACCGAAAAGGAAGAAGTATGCAACAAATAATATAGTTTTAATATTCCTAATCCCCATTTTTTTTTTTACATCCGCAGGTTGATATTTGGGAAGCCCTTAAAGCTCAAAGACCTTCAAGACCTGCTACGCCGAACATAGCAGAGGAAGAACGTCAATTACAAAGGTAAACGGAACAAAAAATTTAATGTAAAAAGATTCTAAAAGCGTTATTATAAATATATTTCTTTTAAATATTGCTCATCCGTTTTAAGACTTAAATAAAATGCATGCCTATCGTGAGCTTAGTAAGTGTTAAATGAACTACCTCGCAATACTATAAGGATTGGTTCGAAGCAAAAATTCTTCGAATTTGATTTTCGTAGTATATTTTGAAAACAATTCCAGGAATTTATAGAGATTCGAACCCATCTCTATGTAATACCAAGCTAATTCTTCGTCTTTTTAATTCCTAGGGCAATTCAAGCAAGCTTGGCAATATACAATCACAGCAGCGCAGAATCAGAAATTAACAGTCCTGATTTGGATCCCGATCTAGATATGGCATTGAGACTCTCTGAAGAGGAACAGAAACAGTTAGAACACCAACGGCAGCAAGAGGAACAAATGTTAGAGAAGGTGCTGGCATTATCTTTAATGGAGAAATAGTTCCACACCCTTGATGGATGTATTTTGAACAAAGCCAATTAATATTCCTTGTTGTTGACGTTTCCAAAAAAAAGACAATGGATGTCGGAAGTTTTTCTAATCTGACCGGTGTACTTATTTCATCTCTCCTCTTACCTTTATGATAGCTGGGTACTATGACTATAACTTCCACGAATACGAGCAAATGAATCAAGATTTAAGCGATCTACATTAAATTTCCAAAATAAAAGAAATAATAATAAGATAAATAAATAAAAGGGGAATACATAGATATCGTATCATTGACTACCTATATTTGAAGAAAAAATAGTATTATGTACTATGTTTCGTTTACATTATCGGAGGCATGTTATTTATTTTTCTGTATATTGAAGTCTTATTAAATATTTAATAGTGATTATTGTAATTATCGATATATAATTATTGTTTTTATCATTATTATTATCATTACTACGATAAGAAAAATAAATATATTATTTAACAAATTTATAATCGAAATTGTGTTTTATTCAATTGTAAAAAAAGTCTAAACCGTCAAATTATTTGACATATATCTTTGATTTTGACAGCTAATTATTATTTTGACAGGTAACTTCAAATTTAATATCAATCCTTATCTCACAACAGTAATGCTAGATCTTGGGACAAATCATGAGATTTCACAGTTTCATCTAAGATTTCACGATAGGAACATCAAACCTTGGTTTTAAATTAAAAAACACATTTCAAACTTGGCCCCACGTTGGGCGCTACTACTCCGGTGAAACGCCTATGTATCGCAGAGACGATTACCTCGCTCTATAACTAATTTCATATCACAACAATTGCCGCACACATAGGCAAATTTTCTTATTTCTCAACTCGTCTTTTATACATTCCTTTTCTACATTCAAACCTATCGCAACTTAGCAATCCGCTATCGAATACTCTGCAATAAATATGCGGACTTCTATATTCTAATCCAGGGAAATGCCTGAGATATTTATTCACATTCGAAGGGAACGTTACACCCTTTGGGCGTACCATCTCCGCGTACTTATTTGGCGTGCAGCGTGCAATATTACGAGTTGAAAATTACCCCTACCTACGTCGCTACCGCTACGCTACTGCCATCCGGTACCACCTTTTTAACAAACTCTACTAATTTCATATCACAACAATTCCCTACCTTGCCTACTATGAACCCCGCCAAATATGAATTTTTAAATTTATACTATTACACATTCACCAGGTCTAAATAATAAAATTACGTTTCAAACATAAAATGGCAGAGAAAAAAATACGAAAAAAACCCTATTAGAAACGTTGAAAATAAAAATTACAATTCAAATTCGAATACGCTATATTAAATTTTTTCCTCCAATTTTATATTACATTGACAACGTATCTGATTCACTCTGATTACATAAATGTTTCCTGGTCGTTTTTATTACATCATTTTAATCGAATTAGACACCCATTTCAATTAGTAATATTCAGTAGCGTAACTGATGGGAGTTGATGATTCCTTTTCCAAAGTAATTACTTGTAAAAGTTTAGCATGTATAAAATCGAGATAAATATGTGTAAAATAAAGAAATTTAGTAGTACATCGTTAAAATGGCATATTATGTTTGAGTTGTTTCTGTATTTATGAATTTGTTTTGATAACCTTAAAATATTTACTAAAAACCTACTTTTTATTACAGCAAAGAACGCAGTTACTTGTTTTTTTTAATTAACAATTTTAGTAGATCAATTATCAAATAAAAATAAATAAGAATAAAAGTTTAAATACGTACAAAAGTATATAACAATAAACATAGCCTTCAATCTCCGCCTCTGATCAAAAAAAAAACAGATCGATGTGTAAATTTGTTGAAGGAAAAACCATAAAATTGTATGGTTAACAGATAAGGCTCGCTTTAAAACCGCAAAAAATTCATAAGTAAAATAGAATAAAAAAATATAAGTGTTTGAAAATATATTCCCAATCGACTTCTAATGGTGTTAAGGTTTTTGATGTATTTTTAAGGCGAAATTCTCCTTTTATTATTCAAAATAATAAATTCTGATGTGTACCTCCTCTTTTTATTTATTTTTGAAAAATGTACGAGATTTTCTATCCGAATAATCATGGATTTGTGTAAAAATAGGAACCAGCAGAGGCTATGTGCCAAGATTGTGATTGCTGTTATCTTTGTTATCGCTATTGTGTGGATTATCATCAGTTTGCGAGGAACTCCGGAAGTGAGTACATTTAGAGAGATATGAATTTAATTTTTTTATATTATTTTATTCATTAAATAAAATTATATCAGGAGTAGGCTTCTCTAAAAACAATTGAATTTCGAATTGATAGGTTATACTTAAATTTATTTTGTTATATTTTTTAACAAATAAAATCTATTTTATTTACCAAATTCTCATTACAGGAAGTAAAAACATGCGAACCAAGTATAACAGTTCGAAAGATGGGTCAATTCGGCAATCAAATCTGGGAATACATGTCACTTTACGTAATATGGAATGCACAGTACGACATCTTAAAAAAATTCGATTTTACACCATATATCGATGAAGATATGAAAGAGAACCTGGAAGACTTATTCGAAAAGTAACATGAAACAAAGTAATTTATTTCAATTTACATTATAACCGTTTCAATTACAGTTTAACAATACAAGCTTTACCAAAGATTTACCGACAGTGCGATGACAGAGAAACTATCACGATTCCAAAAGAGCAGCGATTCCGTCTTCCTCAAAACATGTATAGGAGAAATATTTTACTCGATAGTTATTCGGCAAGATACGAAGACATCGTCGAGTACGGTATTGAAAATGTTAAAAAAGAATTAAGGTAGGTAAGTATAAATTAGTAACTTTCCACGATGATACGAATACAACTCTAAATTACGTTTGTAGATTCAAATCGAAGTACGTGGAAGACGTTACAAACACTTTAGAAAAGATACGCAACGAACATCATTTTCAGAGTAACGATACGGTTTTCGTAGGAATGCATTATCGCGGAGGTGATTATATTCCGCATCTAGAAGGAAATCATGGTACTAAATTTAAGGTTTGTCGAATTCGATTTTTATAGATTGCATCGTCTAATTGGAACTTTATACAGGGTCCTCCGAATTATAGCTATTACACGTCAGCGATGGATTACTTCAAAACGAAATATAACAATGTAATCTTCATTATGGTATCGATCGACGAAGATTGGCTAACAAAAAACGTAGCGATGATCCAAAAACATGGAACGGTGATTTTAAATCCGTACACGAACGATCGTAACAGAGATTTAACTTTATTATCGCATTGTAATCATAGCATTATTAATTACGGGACATTCGGGGTTACAGCTGCCTTATTCGCGCAGGGAGAGACCATATTATATGATCTCGAATTGCCGATTGATTATAGGGGGGATACGATAGCATTAGGATTAAGTAAGATATTACCTGGGTGGATTCCGATGAAGAATACGCATGAAGATGATGCCGTAGGTTACTCGTTATGAATATTTTAGTAAATTTCTTTTTAATTTATCGAAGTTATGATATTTAATGATTCTGCTATGAATGTGGTGCTTTTAAGGTTTTAAAAAAATTAACAGGTTAAGGTTTAGTTCACGTTACTTTAGTTTTGACTTTCGTTAGAATAATATGAAAGCAGTATTTCGGTTATAGATTTTTCAATATGGAAACAGTTACTCAAAATATAAATCTTGCCAGATTTAAGTGATATGAAAGATTATATTAATTGAAGCTATGGTAGATTAAGTTTATTTTGCCTCGCATTATTTGATATTTACAATGTTTTAGAATCTGATATTTAACTTTGGGATCTCTTCTTATCTGATACTCATATAAACTCCTTTATATTGATGAATTTTGATTATATTTTACTATTTTGTTATGTTAATTTGTTACTTTCTTATACATAGATAATTTTATTTATTCTCAGAACTTACCGTATATCTTTCATGCTATTTAGCCATGTACCGAAAGATCTGCTGTGTTAGATTGTAACTGAAATATACAGGATGTTTTAAAACAACGGTTGCGGATTTTAAGGGCGTATAGTATGGTCGAAAATAAGGTAAAAAGTCTTAATAAACATATGTTCGCAAATCAACCGTTTACGAGACAACAACGAGTGTTCCCGAGCAATAATAACTAGAGCGGAATCTCAATTATAACTCAAAAATGTATATTTGATAATAAAAACGATACCCATGTTGTCCTACTTAACTTAGGACATACTGTATATGTTATATTGTTAAGTATCCCCATTAAAAAGGATCTTTCTGTCTATTTTAAAAAATAAAAACACTAAAATATTAAATCAAATAAAATAATGGGGGATTTTACAATTACGATGTTGGTAACACTTCCATTCCGTTTTACCGCTTATCTTTTGTTTTATTATCATTTTCCTTTCAGATCTGTAATAAAAAACGATATACGAAACGAAATAAAAGATATTTTTGCTTGAATTATATATTTCTTTATCAAATAACAAAAAATCCCTAAAAAAAATTGAAAAAAATTTTCCCAATAGTTTTTGAATTTTTTGGAATTTAAATTTCACTTCAACGGAATCTCAATTATCACTCAAAACTATATATACTACTATACTAATATTTACTGTTGTCTCCATCTCGTACTCTCCATCCCCGTCGGATAAATATGAATAGATGGGGAAAAACTTCCAACTTCTTCGATTACGGGGTACATTTTACGATTGCGGGACCGGTAGGGGACGATACTTTGGCCTTCGGTGCGTTCCTTTTGGCGCATTTCGTTCCGTTAGGTCCTACGTAGGTCAAGAATATATAATAATAATCTCTGCTCTTAGCGACTTATACTAAAGGCACTATTTATGAGAACGACAACCAATAAAACATAGCACCTTATACTTTGCAAAACTATTGAAAATGGTGACTACATTATAAAATTCTACATGTAAAATAAGGTGGTGTATAACCTCATCGGGCTTTAATAACTGCCAGTATGCGTTTAGCCATTGCATCCGCCAATTTTTCGTAACGGTGGAGTATTTTTCTTCTTTTATTTTGGCTTCAAGTAGTGTTTTTGAAAAGTATTTGTGACTATTTGGTTGAGTTTTCGCAAAATGCCACAAATACTCGATTGGATTTAGGCCTGGAGATTGGACAGACCAATCCAGAAGATGGAGTCTGCTTTCATGCATCTACTCTTCAGTTTTTCGAGTTGTGTGTCAGGGAACGTTATTTTGTTTGAAAAAAAAAATGTTTTCTAAAAGCTCATCTGAAAAAGATTTTGCATACGATGGCCTTAATGTCGCATTTAGAGCTTTTATGTATGTTTGGCTATTCATGGGGCCGTGTCATGTGAGCATTTCCCCAATACCCTGTGACGTTAACGACGCACACAGAGGTACTTTCACAGGTACCAAAAATCTGAATCAAAACCAATGTTTATCCCTTACAATTAGCGTTATCCTAATGATTCAGCATTCAGTTTGAAATCAATATCTTCTTAATAGTTATCTTTATACTCGTTTTATAATAAAAACGATACACGTGTTGTCCTACTTAATTTAGGACATACTATATATGTTATATTGTTAGGCATCCCCATTAAAAAGGATCTTTCTGTCTATTTTTAAAAATAATAACACTAACATATTAAATCAAATAAAATAATGGGGTTTTTTACAATTACAATATTGGTGACACTTCCATTCCGTTTTACCGCTTATCTTTTGTTTAATATTATCATTTTCTTCATGCTAAAAGGCGTTCCACAAGGATACCGGGCAGACTATGTGACGACCACGGAAATGATTTTACTGATCCCGATGATATTGTTAATGCTTTCGCTAATATGTTTTCTTCAGTGTATAGCTCAGAGGATAGCATGTCTTGGTCTCATTCTGATTACAATCCCCTACCTTACTCCTTTCCATTGGTTAGCGAAGATGAACTTGTTGCACTAATGGCTACTTTTCCAAACAAATGTACCGCAGGTGATGATATGTTACCCAGTTTTTTGATACGTGACTGTAGATTTGTTTTTGCATTTCCTCTAAAAATCATTATCAATCTTTCAATTTCATCTTGTACTTTCCCTGAACGTTGGAAAATAGCCAAAATTGTCCCAGTGCACAAAAAGGGCAATCGTGAACTTCTATCTAATTACAGGCCCATTTCCATAATACCCAATTTTGCTAAACTTTATGAGAAGGTATTATATGTTAGCATTTATGATAGCACTCGCTCTTTTATTGCTTTAAATCAACATGGCTTTATCCCCGGGAGATCTACAGTTACGAATTTGGCGAGCATGTCCCAATTTATTAGTGAAGTCTTGGATAGACGTGGTCAAGTTGATGTGATTTATACAGACCTGTCCAAGGCTTTTGACATGATCAATCATGAAATTTTGTTAGTGAAGCTGAGCTCCTTCGGTTTTGTTCCTTCGGCGATAAGTCTCCTCGAATCCTACCTGAAACAGAGAAAGTGTTATGTAACTTATAACGGATATTGCTCTCGTAACTTTGTTCTTTCCTCTGGCGTCCCCCAGGGATCAAATCTGGACCGTTACTGTTTGTGCTTTATATTAACGGCCTGCTTTTGAAAATTGACCTTCCCACCCTTGCTTATGCAGACGATATTAAAATCTTCTCGGAAATATCTTCCGTTGATGACATGAGGAAATTGCAAAATGGTCTTGTTATGTTAGTAGAATGGTGTGAGCTTTTTGGGCTCAAGTTAAATGTTGATAAATGTTGTGTACTTACCTACTCGCGTTCTTGTTCACCGTACTTATTGTCCTACCAAATCAGAGGTACCAATTTGTCACGTAACCTTGAGTTTAAGGATTTGGGTGTACACTTCGATACCACTCTCACATTTAAAGCTCACATTAACAGTATCTGTTCTGAAGCCATGAAATCTCTGGGGTTTGTGATGCGTGTCTCTAAATACTTCAATGATCCTTCTTTATTAAAGTCGCTATACTTTGCCTTTGTACTCAGTAAACTGGAGTATGCCGCTCTAATTTGGTATCCCTTATATGCTTGTGACCTTCTAAATCTAGATCGTATCCATCGGAAATTTTTAAAATTCCTGTCATTTAAGATTGATGGTAGTTACCCTGAGAGAGGTACTCCACAGGATGGACTTCTGTTAAGGCACGACATGCTGGCTTTGAGTACAAGGAGGGATGGCATCTGCGAGAAATTTCTACAGAAATTGCTTAGAAATGACATAGATTGTCCATACATACTGGAACGAATGAATTTTCTTGTGCCACGTTTGAATTCAAGATCTGATAGTGGCTTCATTCTTCCATTCGCAAGGACTAATACAATGAGACGAGCGCCGACGTATACTTTGTCCAGGGCAGCTAATAAACGTGACTTATTTAAGTAAAACATGTAGAAATTTACTCTTTATTTTCTTTTCATGTGTTGCATTGTGTTTTTATTTTGTGTATATACTTACCCACATTTCTCCTGTTATTGGGCAATATGCCTGTTGGGAAAATAAATGTTTATTATTATTATTATTATTATTATTATTATTATTATTATTATTTTCCTTTCAGATCTGTAATATAAAAACGATATACGAAACGAAATAAAAGATATTTTTGCTTGAATTATATCTTTCTTTATTAGCGGACAAAAATCCTTAAAAGAATTTTAAAAGAAAAAAACCAAATTAAAATGACAGTAACAAATATATTCTTAAGAACGTCACTTCTCTTTTATTTACGGCTGATACCGTCCAGTACCCAAGCAGAAATTATAAGGCGTCGTCTTTGAACGAGTAACTTCCATATTAGCATAGATATCTTCGTCGGACTTTATATCCGAAGATTCTTCGGAGATTGTCCTGCGCAATTGCGACATACTCTCCGTAGGATAGACTTCGTTTATTCCGCTGTTGTCTTGTAACTTCACGATACATTCGGGATCCTCAATTGCTTTTCTGGGCTCCCTGAAGGGGCGATTGCATTCGTCGTGTGCTCTGGTTGATTTCGCCTCTTGTATTAACTGTTGGACTTCGGATGCGTTTGATACCAAACCTAAACGGGTTAGGACTTGCGTCATTTGCGCACTGGCACTGTTAGATCCTGCAATTAGAAAAATTATATTTCTAGAGTACATTTGTGCTTTAGAAATGAAATGTGGTGTGAAGTGGTCCGAAAATCTGATCCAAATATATATTGACATATTCATCTGAGGATAAAGTAATCTTTTTTGATAGGAAACTCCTATTTTTGATGATTTCTACATATCCTAATCCAAAAAACAAAGATAAAATATAGGGTAAAGATATTGACTGTACCGATTGTAGCCATTCTAGGAGAGATTCTCAAATTTTAACGACAAAATGTAAAATATCTGGAAGAGACAATTTTGGGTTACAATGGATTTGATTCCATGGTTTTTTTGTACCTGAAGTTAAAAGAAAGCATTGAAGCAATGTTTCTAGCACCAAATTGTACCTTCCTTATTCAACCAATGGATCAACATGTCATTCAATCTCTATCATATTATTTGAAGAAAAGTACTCGCTTCGGAGGTACATATATTAAAATTGGAACGATCGGCCCCGGGTGTCTGGAGTAACTGGCCAGTGGCGTCCGCCAAAGCCATTTAATAATAATAATAATTGAAGAAAAATCGCCAATCTTACCTTCACCACCTTCCTTCTCGAAATGATCCTCCTCTATATCGGAATCAGTCTTTATATCATCAGATTCAGGATTTCCATCGGACTCGACATCTTCCTCTTTGTCACACGTAACTTGTGTATGGTTTTCTTTCCGATTAGTGAAGAAATCATTAGGTTTGGTGGTGACTGCGTATTGTGGAGAGATCTTCCGCGGTGTTGTCAGTATTTTGCTTATTCTCGTGACTCTTGCACGCATGCTCAAGGTCTCTGTATTATCACATAAAAGATTTAATTGATCCAAGTGACAAGTACAATATTCTTTTTCCGTATCTTCGTTGTTAGCGTCAAACGTAGCCTTCTCTCTAGCATTTTCCTCTTGTACTCTAGCAGATTCTTTTAATTTTGACCTCGAGTAATTATTTTCACCCACATTACAAGTTTGATTAGAGTTTCCATAACAATAATTATCGTTTTTGTTCTGATGTTGAGGGATATTACTGGTGTACGTGTTAGTGCTTCTCCTACAAGAATTGACCTTCTTATTTTGATTCTGCTCAATCTGCTGTTGATGTTGAGCTGTGTAACTCTTTCTGTACTTCCTAGCTTGCGCATTTCCGTTTATTTGTTGTTCTTGTCTCTGTTGAATGTTGGTGGTTGATGCGCTTGCAACCTTATTCATATTATTGCCATTATTAGAAGGAATCGAAGACTTTTCTTGACTGTTTCTCCTTTTCTGATCGGCAGCTTGAGATTTCAGGGTAGGACTTGGTATTGGCTTTTGGAATCTTTTATTTTTATCCTGCTGGTCATTTTTTGTGAGTTTGTCGGGTGATGTGGAGGATCTACATGCCGTAGAAGCTGGGGATTCTAAAAGTAAGGAAGAAATGTTTCCATTGAATCAAATTCTAGAGAGGCCCGATGTTGGTTTACTCTGTCAAAATTGATAATTTTAATAACCCAAGAAGTTTACAAAAGTGTTTTTCAAAAATAAATAAAGCTCTTAAAAGTTGTCAATATATTTTAAGATAAATTTAAGCAGAGTTTAAAACGGACTTACTCGATCTTGGTGACCTTGACAAAGGTGACTCAGATCCTAACAACTCCTTAGCATATTTATCCAATTCCTGTTGAGACAATTCATTATTTCTGATATCTATTGGTGTACATAAGGTCTTTGCACCAAATTTCTTCCCTTGTCCAACGATATTCCCAGCCGTTATAATGGTATCAGAGAAATTAGTTGTAACTTCAGAACTCACTCCTCTCTTGCCAATAAATTTTGATTTCTCTCGAGGTGTAACCGTCGATGAAGACCTCTGCTTTAGCTTTCTGGTGTTTTCGTTGATGATTGCCGTGTTGACAGTAGCACCAGCCGGTAAAAGCGAAGATTTATTCCTAGCGGCGGTAGCAGGAATTGGGGATATCTTTTTGTTCTTGGGATCGTCTTTGTTTTTCTGGTTGAATTTGCTATCTTGATCCTTTTTAAAGGCGTTTCCGCAATCGTCTTCAACATTCTCTTCTTCATAAATAACCTTTTCATGTGTACCTTTTATTTTGTTTTTAAATTTATTTGGCATTGCAATTCGAGTGTTTTTATGGACGTTCAGGTTAAGTTCAAGGTCGGATTCTTCACTTTCCGTGGTGCCAGGTGAAAAATTATCTTGCTTCTTGTATTTGGATTGCTTAACGTCTGGTAGGAGTTCAATAAACTTTCCTTTCATGGTCATTTTGACCGCGGGATCTTCCGAATTCTGCTGCCTTCCCGGGTATAACTGAGGACTTATCGGACGCAAATTTTTTTCATTTGAATTGTTTCGGTTCCCATCATTAAAAAGCTGGGAATTATATCGAGATTCATGAGTTGATTTCTTGCTTGATTTTGCCGAACCTTCTCCTCCTTGGGATGGGGTATTCAACGGGGTCGTTAAGGAATGAAATAAATCCATGAAATTCGGTAAATCGGGCATTCTCATGAAGTCGCTACAATCCCTGCTAGTTTGCTTCATCATCTGATTGATGATGCCATGACAGGAGTTTATATAGTTTAAAGCTTTGCTGTATTCAGCTAAGCTTCTATCGCAATCACCCAAAGGACAATTAGCGTAGGTTTCCTGATGTTTTTTGTCTAACTTCTCGTGGCATCGCGAACATAACATGAATTCCGCGGGCGTATTGGTATGTTTGCTCGCGATACTTCTGCTTGGTGATGATCTAGCATGACGTTGCACGTGAGTTGTCCTATTTATACCGCCGTAACAACCAATATCGTCTTGCTGCTGGTATTTGGTTGGTGGCGAGAAATTGTTCATCGTTTTAGCTGGAATTTTTCACGAAAACCTCGGAAAATTTTACTTCGATTACGTTTGAACATCCGATGTTTGAAAATGTCAAAAAAGTGAAACTTCAAATCGGGGATCGAATGTTGATTTTTTAAAATGTATTGGTTACTAGCGAAACTTGATTTTCCGGGTATATCAAGGTTAGAGCTTCAGACGAAAAAGATATGAATGTGTTATAAAATGTTATTACAAGAGATTATTTTATGCTGCATTCTGTATATGCAATATGAAATGAAAAAGAAGGTTTATTTTTCTTCTACATTTGATCCAATCCTGAACCGTTCAAAGTAGTTCACCAATGCAAATCATGGTATAGCTGCATATGTTATTAAAGTCAAGTGTAACTGATTTGGACGGTTCTGATTCGGTTCAACCGTGGAAAAGAAACAAAGCCAAAATTTAAGTTTATTTAAAATGATTATTTCTTTTACCATTCGTAACTAGGACATTTTTGTGACGTAAGTAAATTTGATTGCAGTAAACTCTAGTTTAGAAAGTTTAGCCAGGTTTAACCGTTACTACCGCTAATACAATGCTAAACAGTTTTGACGTCAGCAGACAGTGACGTATTTTGAAGTAGGCCATAAACGCGTTTACACGTTGAGACCGCCTCTGCGTTTTGAATTGGTTTATCCAAATTATATTGGTTTTATTTAAAAGAATACTGTGTAGTGATATTTTCGTACTTTGTTGGTGATACCTGCAATGTTTTTCTAGTGTTGTATAAGCGATAAAAACAAGATAACCAAACCTAACATGGCGTCGGTTGTTTTGTATGTTTTGTTTATGAATAACACTTTGTAAATAAAAGAAGATATTATTTATTTTTCAACAGCTACAGATTTAAGGACCGCTGAAACTATAACTGTAAGTTTAAAATATCCCAGGCTTAGAAAATATGCTATTCCGACTCAATTCCCCAACTGTTCGTTGTATTTGACAAAAAACGTGAAGATGTTATCGTTCAAATAGTTTTATATTCGTACGTTATATTTAACAACATTATTTTTGAACACGAAGAGATGTTCTTAAATGTATGTAATAAACGATTTGTTTTAATACAATGTATTTTTAATTATTGATTGCATATTCTATGTATATTCCGCCTTTAATATTCTGCATTTTTTGAACAAATATGTAAATGATAATTATATTCAATTAAAAATATGTTTAACATGTAAAAGCATTTTTACAGCTAAAAGCGCCGTTATAAAACTTTGACTGAACTCGCTTCTTTAATTTGACAGTTCAAAAATAGAATCGTTTTTGATAAATTCAAGATACTAAAGATTGAATTTTATTCAAATCAATGAGAAAATATTTTATAGGTAATCAATAATAGCTTTTTTCGAAAAAAAAATGGATGTATATAAAAAGAAACTATTTTTGTCGGTTAATAGTGAATTTAGCCAATTCAGAAAAACAGCTTGGTATAGCTTTATTTAATAATTATTGCATATTTTCTCTCCTATCACTTTTAATACTCTGCGTTTTTTAATAAATATGTAGATGATAATTACAGGCAATTATTGTTTAACAATTTTGATTAATGCATGAAAGTATTTCTACAGCTAGCAACAATAATGTAATAAAATTTTGGCTGAACTCGCTTCTTTAATTTGACAGATACTTCCATATTTCACATTTAACCAAATCGAAAATAGAATCCTTTTTTATATCTTCAAGGTATAAAAAATTGAATTAATTTATCCAAGAAAACATTTCATAAATAATCAATATATTAGTTTTATTAGAAAAAATTATATATAAAAAATACCATTTTTGATTTATTCATTAGAAATAATATATTATCGGTTATAACTTCATTCCACTTCTCACTCAAGAACTAAATCCAGGCGTACCAACCAGCAGGAAAGCGGGAAATTCAAAATGTATTTGATAATTTCTTGATTAAATCACTTTTTTAGCATTTCAATATTTTTAGGTGTCAAAATTACCTTAAAAACCGAACACGTTTTGATTTTAATTCTTAAAATTTGATCAATTATAAAAATTAACATCTTTTACAATTAATAAAACGATTTTTATCAAAAAAGTACATTTATTAACTTAAAATAACCACAAAAAAATGTTATACAATTATACATATACATAATATACTTTAAATTAGTAAAAAAATCCATTCATTTGAAAACGACAGTATCAAGCATCGCACCCAGACATTGAACGATATTATTGGTCATCAGCAGATCGACTTTTTCTTCAAGATGACGTTTAGGATCCTGTTTACCTACGTTTTTAATAGCAAGCTGTTCCGGTGTCATCTTCTCCTCTTCCTCGAGCGCTTTATTGTAGTTTTTGGCTAAGTCTAACATGTCGGCTACAGTCTTTTCGTTCACCGAACAATTTTCGGAGTAATCGGCTAAAGTTAAACCATCCATCCATGACTTTTTATGTAAATTGAGTAACATCTTCTGTTCTAATTCATTCTTTCGATAATTAATACTTATTGAGTAATAATGTCGGTTTAAACCGTGTATTAAAGCTTGAACCGAAGGCTTCTGTAGGTGACCAAGATTTGATGTCGTTTGCCTTGGTTCTTGCCCGAGAACCATCATATTTGGATTAATTAACCTAAAAAAAATGATTTACGATAGGGAAATTTTTCAAAGGAAAGCAGGAAATTTACCTAAATGCATCGATAACGACTTTCCCTTTAACGGATTGTATGGGATCGACAACCACAGCAACGGCTCGTTCGGACAGCGCTTCGAACGACTGTTGCGTATTGATATCGACTCCAGACAACCAACATCCAAAACCTGGATGGGAGTGGTACCATCCAACAACCATTTCTGGTCTACCAGTTTGCCGGAGCATATCTAACATTTTCGCTTGGAATACTGGATCTACGGCTTCTACGCTGACACCTGTACCAGTTTGAGGCATTGCGAATACATCAATTACACGAACAGTATAATCGTCAACGAATTCTCCTGTAGAAATCATAAATTTTATTATTATTATATTTCTTATATTTGCAATGTCATAGCTGTACGCATAACCTCAAATAAACGTACCTAACATAAGACCCATAACTTCCATAGGGACGCCGGCCCGACCGTGTTTTAACATTTTTAATAGGGCCAGCGATGATATGTAGACTTGTTCGGCTGTATCCACCACGGGAGCATCCGATGGTGGAGGTGCTTGAGATAGACCAGGCATACCTCCTCCTAAACGTAATAAACGATCCATTTTACAGTATTCGTAGATTCTAACTGAGTATCACAATAAAATTAAGTAAATATAAATTCATACGCTACAAATTACAACCACACACTGAATCAACAATAAACGAGTCACGAACTGTTGTCAAAAAAACATGTCAAATCTGCAATCTCATGAAATTATCTGCACGATCGGTAAAGTAGATTATTTGAAAATGTCTGCCACTGTAACGACCGGAGTTTTACCATCGAAATTAGGTGGAGGTCCTCATGGATTAGGTGAGTTTTTTTAATAAAACTATCATCAACGTGTTACTCAATTCACAATAAATATATTTAAATGTTATATACAATCACTAACTATATTTTTATTTGTAAACTAAATGTGACACTATCAACAATTTGCTGTATTTATTTTGGTCGGTAATGTAGTTCACCTAAACAATTATTCGTCGTCGTCTTTATAGGCGATCCAAACGACACCTCGTTGCGAAAAGTCGAAATTGAAGTGATGATTCCGAAGAAAATGCGCGAAGTCGCTAAAGAGGAAAAGTGCGTTGAGGAAGTGAAGAAATTCACGGAATGCTGTAAAGACAACAGCATTCTGATGGTTGTAAAATGTAGGGAACAAAATAGCTCGCTAAAAGAATGCCTCACCCATTGGTATCAAGACGAGGCGTTTAAAGAG
Source organism: Dynastes maya (assembly GCA_029619315.2). Lineage (NCBI taxonomy): Eukaryota > Metazoa > Arthropoda > Insecta > Coleoptera > Scarabaeidae > Dynastes > Dynastes maya. Next base: position 49,800,360 of record JAROYE020000006.1, read on the forward strand.
AGATGCAAGCAAGAGTATTTGAAAGAGAGGAGTGAGTACAGGCGAACCGGAATTCCGCAAAAACAAAGGAACGTAAGGCTGCCTACTTCGATGTGAAAGATAGGATGTTAAATAATAATTATAGATTTGAGTTTATTTCAATTGTATTGTAGCGATTGTTTTCGGTGTTTTCAATAAAAATTTTAGTTGAAAGTATTGTTTTTTAGTAAACTTGTTTTAAATTAAAGATTAAAGATAAAAATACGTGATGCGAACTGCATAAAATTATTAATGTAGATTTAAACTACGCCTACTTTTTAAATATTTACCAATCAAAGCAATTCTAGGGTGTGGAGGATACAAAAACATAGCATTTTAAATGTCTTTAAAAACACATTACATATCGGCCAATCCTAAGATCTTTAAAAGGCTTTTTTTATATCACACCATTCGATGTTTACACAAATATATATTAAAAATTTAGGTATATTAAAAAGACTAAATTTTTTAATATCCACTTTAACACGCCCACACAAAAATAAACCAATCCAGATATTGTTCATATGCCTACTTTTTTATTTACCAGCCTTCTTGAGGTGTTTTAAATAAATCAACATTTTAAAAATTAGTCAATTGTGCCTTAATACAAAAAGAAAACAAGTAGTATTATTAGCAGCCGTTTTTATTTGTAAAAAAATATTCTAATACACTAATAGCCAATTTGTTAAAGTTATTATTAGTTCACTGTTCACTCGGGTGTAACTTTATATCATATTTATAATATAATGTGTACAATAGATTCATTTCGCATTCATTTTTAGTGTACTACAAAGTAAATTACAAAAAGGGTAGACTGAAATGGAAAAAATCGGGACCGTATTAGTTGTTTTTCAGTACGATCCCATTCAAATACATCTTTCAATTATCTTACAATACAAGATTCTTCTTTTTGCATTTCGAAAAGATCACAACCTCAGTTTGAAGTCGAAAAGGCGTTTCGAGAGAATAACAAACGAATAGAGGGGAACGAGTATTTCGTTCTTTCATTAGTTAAATTATTGCTTATCATCGAAAAAGGAGAATAGTAGTACAAAAATTAAAAAATAAATAGCCGCAGTGTAAAAGCTGCCAACATATTAATAATCGAGAGAAAAAATTAAATAAAAATTCAACTACGTTCCTAAGGCAATTGGCTTAAACGTTAAGTAATTTTTTTTTTAATGTATATTTATATATTTATATTTATATATAAAAAAAAACACGTATACAATACTGATTTTGGGTTCTTGCAAAGAAAATAAGTTAATATTAAAATAATAATAGTAATAATAATATCATTGTTATTTAAATAACGTTATTAGAGAAAATATCACTCGGTGTTAATACTACAAAGTTACGACTACACTAAAAAAAAATTATACCTTAATATAAAAAAAATACACAGAAAGAGAGACAAAAACGATAAAAAAAATTATAGTTAGATTCGTTTAAATCACACATTTCTTTGTTCTAACCTCACATTTCACTGCCACTACACAAGCTCAAAGTTAAGTGTGAAGTTAGTTTGGGAATCGTGACATTTGACAGGATACTATGAAATGCTGCCATCTACTGGAAGAGGAGCAAAAAAAATCAAAGAAACAAGTCTCATCTTGAAAAAAAGAATAAAAATGGGAAAGAAAGGATTATCACTCTATATAAATATGTAATAAAAACGAGAAAATAAAGCCGTGGTATATAAAAAGAAAATTGGAGGTTTACAATTACGTATTAAAAAAAAAGAAATTAGAACGTAATCAATTCTAACACAACAATACAAAAATACCTAAATACAAAGAAAAAATTGTGGTGGTAATGGGGGAAGACGAAAGGAAAGACTTGTTAATAAACAATATTACAATACAGAAAAAAAAATATGATAAAAGATATATGTATATGTACAAAAAAAAAAAAAAATACAACACTGGTATCGTTTTTTTCTATTTCAGGTGCTTCGTAATTTAAAAAATAATATAAAAGGGAGCGCAACGATAACAAGGGAAACGTCAAATAGTAGAGTAAAAAAAAAATATTGACCTGAAGATGTTAATTTGATTTACGCATATACACTGCTGTTCAAAATTAACAAATTATTGTGAATATTGTGACATAAAAATTTGGTTAAAATACGACGAAGAAGAATGAATGTTAATAATAAACAAATGATAAAATAAAGAAAGATTTAATCGAAGCTATTCCTTACGCATAAAAGCAGACTAAAATTAAAAATAATACTTACGAAAGCCTCTAAATACAGCTAGCTAGATCACATTTAGCAAATACTATACTCTATAATGATCCCGAGCTTTTCTCATTAGACGAATGGATATAATCGACTTGTTTGGATGAAATCAAATAAAATTAGAAATAAATGAAATATCAGCAAATGTATAAGCATAAACATGATTAAAACCTTCTACGTCATTGTGTAACTCACAAAATCTCACGTTATAATAAAAACAGACGGTATTAACAACAATATTAAATTGGCCAGCCAATCTATAATAGTATTTATGAGAAATATCGATAATAGTAATAAGTTCATTACATTATTCAAAAAGAAAATCGTTAAAAGGTGAAAAATAATTATTAATTAAAGGATAATAACTGCCATTAAACTTAACGCATTTTACGAAGTGGAAAACACTACAAAAAATTACGTTTAAATAATTACATATAGCTATGTATATGTATACACGGCGAGTCGGCGAGTTTATTGGAAAATTACACCTTTGTAAATGGAAACTTTTCAAAACGGTTTTCTTCTTGTTCTGAGGTGTGATTGTGAGCATAAAATTATATTGAAACCTACAGTGTGTCTCATAACTTCGTAACTATCGCATTTTTGAAATCCCCGATAGATTCCGGGGCGAAATATAATAAGATGCTATTGTACTAAAACTAAGGGTTTCAGAATTGTGATTAGGACGACTTTATGTGACTGTTAAACTGTTTTTGTAGTTTAGTGACGTTGTTGTCCCTAGTTACTGCAGTTTTTGTCTTTTTTATATTGTTTTGGGTAGGTATAGTACAGGACTCACTTTCAAGGTCACTAGTATAAGGGTATTCCAACAAAGAGACAGCTTATACAGATCTGACAGATAGCTTGGACAGGTTTAAACTGTCTCCCTGATAGACAGCTTATACAGGTCTGACAGACAGTTTTGAGAGGTGTAAGCTGTCTGTCTGTCGGGACACCCTTATACTAGTGACCTTGAAAGTGAGCCCGTACGCCTGTAGTATACCTACTGTTTTGTTTTGTAGCGCAGTGGTTTACTTCTTTTACATACATTGGATTGATTTTTAGATTCAGCTCTACAGGCTTCTGGTGCTACTTGCTTCCGGTCGGGTTTTGCGCCGGACTGAGTTTTACAAATGAAGCGGTTGTTCAAGCAGATGGGAAATTAACAGTGGCAGATTTGGGAATAAAGAATAGCAACGAATCTATTTCAATTGATCCTGTTGAATAGGAAATAAATGCTGATCTTGCAGAAAATATTCCATTCCAGAATTTAAAATCTCATTTTAACTTAAAAGGTGGACAATTTAGTGAAAAGATAAGATATGCATGCAAAGAATATTTTCTCAGCAGAGATTTGCTCATATATTCACCTTCATCTGGTAAAGTTGGTCAACATTGACAGTGCTAATGCACCAAGCAGCAGCAGTAAACTATTTTTGTGTTATACAGTTAGATGGTTAGAGATGGTAAACTTTCAAAGAACGCTTGAAAGAGAAGAAACGCTCATTTGTACTGCAAAGCTTATCAGAAACAAATTATTCCGCACGAAGTGCTACAAGAGCTTTCTACACAAGTTACTTAGAAATTCGTCTAGGATTATGCGATCTTGCTGATAGCGAACATCAACCACCAACAGCTGTTCATGAAGCCAAATCATTGATTAAAAATTTGGACCGTTTTGAAACTGCGTTAATGTGTATTATTATGAATGTTGAACTGTGCACCATCATCAAACTGTACGATAGCCTCGTACAGCATTTTCATGACACACGCAACAAGTTCAAAACAATTGAAAGCACGGCAAAAGATTCTGTGAGAATCTGATAACAATTTAATGACGAAATTAAGAATACAAATGATCCCAATTGAAATCTGAATGTTAGTGATACATTCCGTATACAACAGTTTTACGTTATCCTAGACAGACTTAATAGTGAAATGGAAGAACGGAGAGCAGCTTACAAAATATTGTATGAAATTTTTAACTGTCTTCATGATAGATCGCTGTCAAGTGAGGAGGTAGTGGCTAAAACAGATGCCTTAATTGAGTTGCATCCATGACTTTGAAAACGAATTTACCGATGAGCTTTTGCTGTATTTTTTAAATGTTTGGTGTCAGTAAATCTGTGTGTGATATGATTAATCTGTACTTAGACAATAAACTAGTTGCAAGTTCTCCAAATGTTAATATTACTTTCAGGGTTTATCTTCCTATGTTTGGCACAAGTTCAGAAGGTCAACGTTCTTTCTCAAAACTGAAATTGATAAAAAATTATCTGCATTCAACAACTATCATCCCAGGCACTACCATCAATTTAAAACGAATTGAGGTGTAAGATGACATTTTGAGATGTTACATATATTTGATTTTACAAATGTAAAAAGTCAAGAAGTTACTATAATCCAATCATATTATTATTGTAATTTATTAAACGCTGATCGATCACTCTACGTAAGCTCTTTTTCATCCTCGGTCGCGAGAAGGACGGAAAAGAAGGTCGAAATAAAGCAAACTATGAGCGAATTGGAGGAGTTAGCGAGTGAGATCGACGCGCGCGATCGAAAGGGCGCTCCTTCTCTTCATTCGAAACGGGGGCAGGCGAGTTTATTAAGCGGCGTTCGGTAATTCGGAAAACTAGTTATATTTAATAATAGCTGATCGACAACACTACGACCGTATATATTTTCAATTTTATTTTTGTTGTATTAAGGTAGATCTATTTAAAATTCAATTTTTAGACTTTCGTGGTTCCCACGGATAGCGTCTATTGGATAAAACGGCCTCTATTTAAACCACTGTTTTTATCTAGAAGTTTGCCAAAATTTCGAAATTAAAATATTTGTAATTTAAAAAAAAAATCCTAATAACTCTGAAACTCTTGATTTTAAAACAACAGTACTTTATTGCATTTTGCCTTAGAATGATGATTTAATTTAAAAAAGACCAACTTTAAGTAGCTACGAACTTAGGAGACATCCTATAGGTTTCTAATATAATTTTAAATCACGCCCATAGTCGGACTACATAACAAGAAAAAAACTATTTTGAAAAATCTTCAGTTACAAAGTCACAATCCTCCCAGCCCACGAAAGCGTCCCACCTGTATATAAATAAAAAAAGGAAGAACAAATGAAAGTGTTCAAATATATATATAAACTTACGTAGATACTGGCTATAACACGTAAATAATTAAAAAGGGGAAAACAATCGAAGGATGATTACGAGAAAGAGCTAAATGAAAAGTATTATATAAGCTCGATAATTTCATTTTAAAGAAGAAAATTGAGACGAATCGAAATGATTTACCACAATTTAGTCATACACCATATCCAAAGTTATGTACAATATAAAGTTTCATCGTTTAGAATTTAGACCAACAATCGATTCATCCCAACCTCTCCGTATCAATCGATATTTCACTCCAACATCCTTACACAAAGAATAACTTCAACGTTTAAAATAGTAATAGTAAAAAACCCTAAAAAATTAAAAACAGATCGAATGATCAATCGATATAGCTTTTTCTTCTTACAAATTTCTTAAGCAAGAAAGAAGAGAGATTCGGTTAGAGAACAAACATTGTATACAAACTATTATTAATTTCGTAATATTATATACTCGCAGATTATAAAAAAACAGTACATAGTTTATTTGATATAGTAATATCTTAAGGAATATTATCACTTGTCAATCATTTAAGATAGTTTTTTTTTTCTTTTCGATTAGTATTTCTATTTATTTTATAGTCATTGTCACGAATTAGTAATTATATTTTTAGAGAGATTAATTTGTGAGAAATCAAATAGATATGAATGTAGATAAATAAGAGAAATTGAGATTGTCATCGAAGCATGTCGACAAATACTATCGAAGGGGGTCTCAACTGTTAAAACAAGTAAAAAAGAAAACAAATACATGTACTAAAGTGCCATCTTTAACAATTAAAATAATATTACTTGCTTTTCGATTTTTATGAATTAATGTCGGGTTTCACGGACGTAGTTCAATGTAAAAGGATCTTCCATGTTATTACCATGATAATTTTAAATTATATTTTAACAAATAAAACACTTTTGCTTATATAATGGCATTACAATTTAAGAATAACCCGAAAGTCTTCAATATTGACTGAGACCAGAGCTGGGTGCTTTAAATACCAAGCACCAGTAAGCAAGAGATGCTTGAATTACCAAATACAGTATTTGAAAAAAGTGAAGTAAGTACCAAGTACTCATAATAGAAATATAAAGTACAAAGTACTCAATGTAAAGCATTTGAAGCCCTTAAAGTACTTCGAACACTGCTAAATGTGTTTCAAGTACTTCGGACACTGCTAAACGTGTTTCAAGCACTTCGCAAAGTGATTCAAGTACAAGTAACTGAAATATTAAAAATACAGCTTCAGTTAATTTACAAGTACTTTACATTTACTTTAAAAATGCTTTAAATACCCTCTTTAAGCCCTAAGTGCTTCAAACACTACATCAAGTGCTTTACTGAATTTTAACCGAGACACCTATAAAATTTATTTTAAAAGAAAAATAAGCTCAAATTATAGAAAAAAAATTAATCTAATATCGAAATATATCTTTGAGGTGATATACCGATTGGGAAAATGCGAAATGAGCCATATCGCTATCCCCTCCCCGCCCTCAAGCGGAGGAGTTAGCGGCAGTAGATGGCTGAAGGTTACCGATGTGGTTAGTTACGATGTGCGGACAATCTTAGTAAGAATTTCTGGAGTATTTATTTTTCTTTTCTTTCATTTCATCAGAATCTGTTTTTATTTTCGTCTTTAGAATATCTTATTAATTTCGTCTAAGCTTCATTTTCAGGCGACCTTGACTCCAAATTATTACGTGCGCTTTTCGCACAGTAGGTCTACATCCCGACATTGTTAGAAGTGTACTAGCACGTCCCGCATCGAATTGTTGGAATTTCACTCACTCCCCTCTACGCTCTCTCGCATGTACGGCGAGAGAGCGAGGAGGGAATACCGATATAGCTAATTTCCCATTTTCCCAATCGGTATAATAAGTTTCATAACCAAATTTAAGTATAATAACGTTAGCATTTAGTGTGAAGCTATATTTCTCTAGAAAGCTCCTCTGAAGATGACAAATGCATCATTTTCGAAACGTTAAACAACTAGAACACAACAAATAGAAAAAAGAAAAACCATAATATCAATTCAAATTCCAAATAGCGTTGTACACTGCATGTACTATATTATGTCTCCCCCTTGCGATGATATTTTCTACCGCGTATGATTTACATTCTGCATTTAGGTATTGCCGTTTTGGTTTACGAATCATAGATAGATATTCCCAATAAAATTGGTGCAGTGCTTTTGTTAAATGATATTTTTAAATGTAACTCCAGTAACATGTTTCGGATATTTTATCCACCAAATTGCTAATGTATCAATAAAAATATTGTAATGATGATGTTTAATCTTCCTGTTCCTTCTCTTGTATATACCTATCGTTACTTGATACACTACCGGCCATTGAAGTTAGGACAAATATTAGAATTTTAAAAGATCGAATTTTTCAAATATTCAATACCCTTAGGATTACTGTAAAAACTTTTACAACAAAATTGGGATAATAAAGTATTTCAGACGGAAATCCTCATTAGAATAAATGTTATAAAGAGAAATTTCAATTCATCCTATTTGCGGGTCATAAAATCGTTAGAACCGGTACTGTTTACATAATAGGTTCGTTCCAACACACTAGTAAACCAGTTTGTGAATCGTCGGGTACGCAAAGCAAATTTGGCGTTCCAACATAACTTCTGACTGAAATATGTACGAATAGTCGGATGTTCCAACATAAAATTTGACGATAGCCGAATCGTTCACTGAACCGTCGAATCGATCCGCAGATTTTTGTGGAACTGCTAGTCAGAGGCATGCGCAGAATGTAATTAGCTTATTTGGATTTCTATACATGCAATAAATAACTGCAGTTTATAACCTGCAAATAACGTGATTGTTTACTATTAGTATTTATTTAAGAAACCTGTTAAAATGAGGGATTTGGAAGGATTCACCGATTTCTTAAATAGTTCTTCTTGTGATGGTGACGATTTAGACATTCAGTTAGTGGTGCCTAAAAGAAATAAAAAATAGTTTTCATTATTTCTTTTGGGAACCTATATAGTTATAGGTAAACTTAAAGTTACAGACAGGTCCACATTCAATAAATGTCTGTAAACCGTTCCAACACTCCACGATTACGGAATCGGTCGGAAAGTAATACATTTTTAACGCACGCGTAGAAAACGGTTCATGAACTGATCCATGCATCGTACATGTACGATACACAAACTGCACGTTGGAACGAACCTATTTACAAACGAGGGAATGTTGTCTCGGAGGTCGTCAAATGTCGTTTTATGTCTCCGATTATAATACGGAGTAATTCTTGTCATATCCGCTGTGAATCAGATACCGATGTTCGGTTGCAGTGCTTGTGTAAGTAATATTTTTAAAATTCCGAAAGGAAAGTCTATAAGTACAGAACGAAAGACCAAAGGCAGTAAAACGCGGTGGTGGTTCAGTAATAGTTTGGGGTTGTTTTAGTAGTGCGGAACCGGAGATCTAGTAAAAATCGACGGTATTATGCAAAAAAAAAAATTAGATGAATACTAGAAGAGAACACTGTGACATCTGGATTGCCGTTAATTGGGGAGAATTCCGTGTATGCGTTTGATAACAATCCCAAACATACAGCACGAATCTGTAAAGATTTTCTAACGTCTCAAACAGAAGAGCTCGTTTTACAAATCATGCCGTGGTCCCCGCAGAGTCCGTATTTGGACCCCCCATCGAATTATAATGGGATGAGCTTGACAGACGAATACGAAAAGCTTGTCCAATTGTCGAAAGAGCACTTGTAGCAACTTCTCCATACTGAGTGGAACATTTCCGGGGAAACTCTAATAAAAGTAACAGAACGCATGCCATGAGTGGTCCGGGGACTACTACAAACCAAAGAAGGCTATTTTGATAGCAAAAGGTATAGCCTAATATTTAAACGAGAATATTTTGTTTTATTTTTTTATTTCTTCTTAATTGTTTATGTTTTTATTTCTAGCAATAAATTTTTATTGTCTTTTGTATTATTGTAATTATTACGTAATATTATTACGTATTACGTAATTTGATTGGTAGAAAGAATTTCACAACTAGGATCCAACTGATATAACGCTATTTGACTGGCTCTCGCCGCTCTGATTCGTTTCGCAATTACTTTGCGAACAACCTATATAATGTCCTTCCCTGCCCTTCTTCTACCTGTGAATCCGAGCTGAACGGAAGTACTCGGCCTAACGTGCGGAAGATAGTATCGATATTTAGTCGTCGCAAGGGGGGAGACATAATATAATACGGGCAGTGTACATTGCAATTTAGATCTGAATAATCTTCGATTGTCTCTAAGAAGAACCTTTCGATAAGTTTTTGCCATTAACATGCTTCGAAATACATAAAAATCTGTCAGTGCCTTCAATCAAGAAAAAGAAAATGCATCTTTCACTTTATGAGTATTATCGTAGTATTAAATATTGTTTAAAAAATATAAAACAAAACGTAAACTTAAATTAATATAATAAGTACATGAATTTGCTGTATCGCTTTACTCTTCATATTGATACGTTTTAGTAATGCAAAGTAGAGAGCTATATTTTAAAGAGATTCTGCTTTTTTCTTATTTGAAATATTGTAAAGAATATTTGCAGCTAGAATGTTCGAAATGGTGACCATCTTTCATAAAAATACATAGATATAATACTATTGCTTAGGTAATAATACTTTCGTTCCTTCTAATACTTCTCCATTTCAAAAATAAACATCGTAAATATCTTTTTTTTCTTTTCAATGTCGAAATGGTAACTCATCCGAATATTCTAGCTTACGTATTTGAATTGGGGAGATTCTCACAGTGTTAATTCGATTATTTCGTAACAGATTTCTACGTAATTACTACGTAGAATAGTAAAAATCATTTTGCGAAGTATAAAAAATCTAACAATCAAGTTATTTTAACCTATTTATCCTTAAATATCCTTAGGTTGATTATTATTTGTTTAATCGTTCCTTTTTTACTTAAACGAAGGCCCTTCAAACCTGCTCGATGCTTATCTACATTTAAATGAGCCATGTTATGAGTTCATCGTAAGATTTCTTCTTCGTTCAATGGGTTTCGGTTTCAGCCATCTGCGTGGCGACGAGATTCAGAGGCAGATCGTTATAGTTTTCTTCTTCGGACTCAGCTTCAGCTGCGGAACCAGCCGGGGACCCTGTCGTAATGATTGGATTGTAGTTAACAGCCTGCGGAATAAGATAAAAATGAAATTTGGGTTAATGATTTTGTGATTTTATTTACCTGAACGTTGGGGTAATTAAGATTCTTATGTCCTTGCAACGCCATCACTAGATGTGGTTGTAATTGTCTGCGTAAAGCACTTAGTAGGTCTTCACTATCCTGCTCGGAAGGGGTGTTATCCTTTTTAGGGGCTATAACTGGAAAATAAAATTCTTGCAGATCCGTGTTTTAGGTTGAAAATGCTTTCAAGTAATGATAACCTTACCTCTTCTTTGTCGTTCAACTTCCGTTCTCCGATCCACTTTGGGCCTTCTACGTCTGGTGTGGATTGTGTCCCTCCTCATCGTGTGAGGTCGATCAACACCATGGAGTTTGAAGTACAGGCCGCAGGCATTGCAGACCATCTCGCCCTTAACGTTTCGCCGCCATATTGTCGTTGTTCTGGTGCCGCAGTTCGTGCATGAGAGGTTCATTCTTCGCGCGATACCCGGGTTAGTCTGCAATGAAATTCAGGTTGTTTCTGGTGTTAATATTGTTTGTTCACCATGACAACAGTAAACAAAACATACTGATCTTAATATTTTCAAACTATTAATTCAGAACTTTGAGCCCAAGTAGGGGATTCCTCAACTACTTGTACGTTATATTTCACTTGCTTCCAAACGCATTTAAAATTTAGTATTGTTTATTGCAGTAGTTCCCTAAGTGCAATTAATCAGTAGCTTCGCATCTTTGACACTTTTTATTTTACGCAAATGGAACGTCACATAACCTACCTTACTATTCTTACACATTTGTATATTACACCACGGACTATTCCCTGTAAAATCCGGTAAATAATCTTCCCCCTCGACATCCTGGCAAGGACTATCGCTCCGATCTACAGGCTCCTCTTTGGCTGCCTTGGTTGGGAAGCTTTGTTTTCGTCTACAGGAACTTTTCATTAAGTTGGCATCCATGCCGCTTCGACTGACGTCAGTTAAAGCCATCGCCTGATCACCAACACGACCCATAGGATGGCTAGCCGGTGCAGGAGTTATACTCATACCTAACTTCTTGCAGGTTATCAACTTCCGAAGGAGTTGACTCGCTTCGCCGGAAAGTGGTGTGGTAGGGGAATGACCGTTGTGCGTCAGGGCCCGCCAGAGAGCTCTGTCGTCATCGCCGGGTGTCATTGGCGTAGGTGAGGGGGCGCTTTCTGTCGTTGAATTCGAATGATCTTCGGCACCCTGACAAAATTGTATATTTTAATTCGTTTAACGAGTGTATATCTAAAACGGCGATTTAGAACATAAATTAACTTTACAAAATCAGTTGCACCGATTCTTTTCGTCCGTGGAAGTTATATCAAATTAAATTTCTTGTTACTCCTTAGATTAACAAAATATGAATTAATCATATTTTGTTTTTCGTTTTTGTTTATAAAAATTCCACTTTCGACTTTGAAATCAGCTTTTAGTATAAATCCTAGCATTAGATTATTATGACTTCAAAGCCAAATAAACATCTATCGTACTTACCTGCGACATATCAACTTCTAGCCGTTCAGGATCCGAACTATTGCTATAATCCGAAGCAGCATCATTTATCTCTTCTTTAATAAACTCAATTTCCGGTACACAAGTCACCTTTTCCGGTTTCTTATTTGATAAATCAGCGGGTTCCATTTCCACGTCTTTACTTTGAGACAAACTCAAATCCAACGAGTACACTTCATTGTCCCGAATACTGGTCGGTTCGGAAGATATTTGAATTTGCCGCCCATTCGGGGAATACACTTCCGCCAACCTCTGCGCGTGCGCCATCTGCTGGTCGCAAGATTGCGGCGATCGCGGTGAATTGGAACGCTGCGGGTCGTCCATGAAGACTATATGAGGCCTTATATCGGGGGTTTGACGGCCTGTAGGTTGGATGCGGCCTTCTAATTTGATAACCGAGTGTTCCAGATGCGGAGATAACGGAACTGGCTCGATGGTAACATCCGGTTCGATCTTGATCTGAGTTTCCGTTAGGAGTTGAGGCGGTGGAGTATCTGAAGGTGTTTTGGCTACTTCCTTGTCGGAAAAATGTCGAGTCTGCGTAGTGGCGGTCGTCGGACATTGTCGTGGAGGAGTATTGGAAGAAACGATCACGTGATGCTCTTTTCTGGAGTTCAGCATTGAGTCTAGCATTGCGGAGGATTTGTCGAGTTTTTCCTAAAACAGATAGTCCAGATAAGAGTTGGTGGCGAGAGGTATTTGGTGGAAAATCCCATAAATCAATCCACATAGATGAAAAATTGTCCCAACCGCGAAATATCTCTAGTTCTTAATATGGGACCTAAGGCGTTTCGAAATAAAAAAACAAAACGGTTAGAGCTAAAAAGCTAAGCTTCTTTTTATTTGAAACGGACCACTCATCTTCAAGATCTTTCTAACCCGTTCACATATGACCCTAGACCTCTTCTGTTTGTCGTGTTATGAAAAAAAAATTTTTTTGAAGTCCTAGTAGCATTTTTGAAAGGTAGAAAAAGTGTGGAATTTAGGCAATCTGATCACGTCAATTTGTAAACCTACAGTACCGTTCATGGAAGTTCGGGCAAGCTGACAAATTTTATTAACTGTTTAGGAAAAAAATTTAAAATTATATAATATACATTTCTGTGAGGAATTATTAAAACTAACCTTTTCTGGAAGACTTTTACCAATTTCCAGGTAGTATTTGTCTATTATAAGACCGTTATCATAAAATATATAATTATGTTGGAAATCCTAATAATTACAATGACAATAAAGCTTTATAATATCCCTAGGAGGGTTAGCTGATTCACTCGTGTTACCTGGAAATATTCGTATACCCTTTATAAAGTATTATAACATTTGTAAACGCAGTAGTTCTGAAGAGATTGTTATTGTGAAAGTATCTGTGGTTGTGCAAGTGAAAAATAAAATAATTTCGGTTTGACTGCTTAAAATGCCCCGTGGAAAGCCTCTAGCTGTTTCAAAACGATCTGCTATTATTACCTTGCATCAGGAAAGATACGCAGAAAGACGGATTGCAGATAAATTAAAAATAAAAAAATCTACAGTACATGATACTATAGTTCGATTTAAGACAACCGGTGACGTGCAAGATCGTAATCGGCTAGGACCGTCAAGAAAAACGACTCCTGTGGAAGATTTACGAATAAAAATAATTAGTAAGTGCAATAGAAGACTAACAGCATCAGAAATTGCTGCAGAATTCAATAACGAGCGAGATTCCAAAGTTTCTGTGAGTACTGTGAAACGGCTGAAAGAGGCTGGGTTGCATGGGCGAGTGAGTTGTCGAAAACCGTTAGTCCGAAGAGGAAATAGGCTGAAACGACTGAAATGGGCACAAGCTCATAGAGATTGGACAGTGGACGATTTTAAAAACGTTTTGTGGACTGACGAATCCAAGTTTGAGGTTTTTGGAAATGGACGGAGAGTTTTCGTACGCAGATCAAGAGGGGAAAGAATGTAACGAGAGTGTATAGTTTCTACGGTGAAGCATGGAGGCGGATCTGTAATGGTTTGGTGTTGTTTTTCCTTAATCGGAACAGGGGACTTGCTCCAAATTGAGGGCATAATGAAATAAGAAGAATATCGGAAAATCCTGGAGCCATGCCGTCAGGAGTCCGATTAATTGGTCGTGGATTTGAATTTATGCAGGACAATGACCCCAAACATAAATCTAAATTGTGCACAGATTACCTGCAGCAAGAAGAAAATGAAAGAACCCTAAAAATTATGGGATGGCCGCCACAGTCCCCCGATCTGAACCCGATAGAGTTGTTATGGGAAAAATTAGACCGATGTATTAGGAAAAAGTGTCCAAAATCGAAGGAACATTTGTGGACCATTCTCCAGGAGGTATGGACAAGCTTGCCCAATGAAACATTAGCAAAATTAGTGAATCGGATGCCGAGAATAGTGGCAGCAGTCCTAAAGGCAAAAGGTGGCATTTTCGATGAAAATCGGATTTAAATTATTTGTATTACATTAACTTTTTCCTTCTAATAAATTTGTGTTTGAAAATATGTAAAATCATGTAAATAAGTATTAAATACATGGCCATTTAATATTTCTCTTATTTTCTTTGACTTCTGTACATTTTTTTGCTTGCCCGATCTTCCATGAACGGTAGTGAACATACATTTAATCGTTTCCGAAAAATCACCATTTCAAATTTGGAACAATTAAAACCAATACCAATCGAAAATAGCTTAAAATTTCAACCAATCAAGTTCCACAATTTGACTTGAACTTGAATCATATACAGGCATTACACTTCCAGGTAAAAATTACGCCGCATACATAAAACACAGGTAATTTTTATTAGTTATTATCGTAGATAAGATAAGTTAATCGTACAAATGTCCTATCTATTTAGCGAATAAAAGATAGAAGCTTGTCTCTCCCCAAGAATAAAACCGGTTTCATTGTACGGTGTTATTTGGCTACCAAATTTTGACAATAAAACGGAAAACTTACTGGAAAAGTGAAAAAAATAATGTTAGTTTTGTGATAGTGTCCTGCATCTGAGTCAGCGAAAGTTACATAGGAAAATGGAATTGTTTATTGTAAGTACGGTTTTGTAAATCCTCTTTGAAATCTACAAACCTGAACAGGTACTTAAAAGGATTTATATAAAATGGCTGCTAAATTGGCAGTATCTTATAGGACTGGAATAGATAGGAAAATTGTTGTTTTCTGGATTTTAAATCAAAATATGCTAAGATGGGCTATTTTCCAAAAGAGTACCTGTCAGAATAGCATTAAACAAATAAAATCCGATGTGAAATATAGATTATAATATTTACTTACCATTTTATATACATTTATATTACATTCTCATGTGTGAGACGACACGATATCGTTTCTAAGAATCTATATTGATATTTATAAATAGATAAAGAGCAAAAATACCAACAAATTTAATATTCCTATTATTCACATTCATAAACTTATATCAATCCTTTCAGGAATTCTTAACAATCAGTTTGTTACTTCTATGGAGCCTCAAATCAGCAGAAGAAGTATACGAAGATGGTAAAAGCATTTGTTCGAAATGTGAATGTATCAAGACGACAGACGGCAAAACTATGTATATAAATTGTGCTGACAGGCAAATAAAGCATATAGTCTCTGATTGGCCCGAAGAGGTTGATAAAATAGCAGCAACCTTCAGCCAGAACCAAATTACGACTCTCCAGGTTTTCCCAGGAAGTGCAGCAAGGTTGGAATTGGTGTTTGATCATTGTAACATCGAAAATCTTGAGACGGGGCTCTTCGAGAATTCTTTGGGCGTGTTCTATTTGGATTTGAGCTATAACAAGCTAACCAGTAAGTGATATTTGATTATGGTTAACGAAAATTGATTGGGAACATTTTTTGTAATGTTTTTGGGTGGTTATCTTTATATTTTCAAAATTATTTTTATTGCTTGGCATTCTGTAATGATATAGATTTTGAAAAGTCTTCGATATGTTAATGACCTTCTTCTAAAGAAGTCAGATCGTATTTCGAAAGGTTTTAAAAGAAAAACATGATCAATTTTTTTGGAAATTCATTATTTCTAAAGATTTCTTTCCTAATTTTTTAGTCCAAATTGATCACAAAAACATCGCCTCTGTTCTAACTTATTTTTAGCAAATTTTACTTTATAGGAAACGGTTTAATAGCTCGCTTTAATATACAGGGTGATTCACGAGGAACTGAATCGATTATTACATGAAAGAGTATACACTGGAAAATTCTGAGAACTTTGTAATATACTAAAGCCTATATGTACTATTGAATTAAAATATTTTCAATTATCTAAGACTTCCGGTTGTACCGGAAGTAGCTGCCAACTTTGTTATTTTAAACAGAATACCCTATATATTATTACATTTTTGAATTCCTAGTTGAATTTTAAGGTTTGTTTGATGAAAAAATTATGTTGCTATTTCTAACTATATTCGAAATATTTTCATTTTTTTTTAATTTTTGACAGATTTAAGTTAGAAAATTAAAATTTTGCAGAATTGTTGACCGTATAGGGTAGGATTAGAAACCGAATGAGTTTTTCGGAAACTTTATACAGCGTGTGCGACAATTACGATTAAATTTTTAAATGGAAAAAGTGTCAAAACTTATTTTTTTCTAAATACAACTGCCTATTTTTCTCTTTCTTATCAAATTGCTCTTCTAAAAAAAAATACAAAAAAAATTACATGTTTATTGCCCATCCAAAATGGATAATTTTCAAGATATTTAGGAAAATGCGTATTCTAACGCAATTTTCTTCCAAAAAAGAGAGTGCCCAGCAATGAGAATGTAGTTTATATAGTTTTTCTGAAATGTCATCCAAGTTAGTCATGACTAAATTTCAAGTGCACTCGTCCATTTGTCAAAAATTTTCAAAAAATGTAAATATTTCAGACATTGTTAGAAATAGCAACATGGTTGTTCCATCAAACAAACCTTAAAATTTAACCGGAAGTCTTGAAACAATAACCAAGATAATGCTAATAAATAGCTCATGGTATTGATGGAATCGCTCCCGGCAAAAACAATGTGAGAAGAGGAAAGCACTAACGCTTTTTGCTTCTCCCCACGTTGCTGTTACATCTCTCGGCTTATGCCACTAATCTTCAAAAACAGTAACTGAAATATTTTCTGGCGCCACCTAGTGCAAGTAGATATTGTCATGCCGTCCTAGATAGTAGCGACGGAACCGGAATACAGATACCATACTTACCCATACAATCATATAACTTTTAACGTACAACGTTTTATAAATTATTTTTTTTCTTATTATTATTTTTTTAAATATATAACTAATAATAAAAGGGATAAATAAACTTAAATATTAGCTCATTTATTATTAAACTACATAAAAATAATCCCTATTTAATTACATTATTAAAGAAATAATTTAATTATACTGTAGTATACAGGGTATTAAAAAAAGCGTTTAAATATTGAAGGGACATATATTACGATCAAAAACAAGTAAAAAAGCCCTAATGAACATGGGTCCGCAAAACAACCGTTTTCGAGATAAGTGCAATTGTTTTTTTTAATTTTTTTTGCACTCTAGCATTTAGCGCTACAGAACACGATAATCACAGATGTTCGAGATGTCCTCCTTCTATTTCAACACAGGATGTACATCTTCTTAAGAGGGAACTCCGCACCCTTTCCAAAAAGCCCGGTTTTGTTTAAATTGTTTGACAACATTGTTCAATTCGCTGTTGCAACTCGGCAAGACTATTTATTGGTGTTTCGTACACTAAACTTTTCAAGTAACCCCAAATACAAAAATCTAAGGGATTTAGGTCGAGAGACCTAGCAGGCCATGGAATGGGACCCCCTCGACCTATCCATCTCCTATGAAATGTTTCGTTCAGGTGCTCCCTAACAACAAGCGTAAAATGCGGCGGTGCCCCATCTTGCATAAACCAAACATTCAATCTCCGATTTAGAGGGACATCTTCCAAAAGTTCGGACAAGGTGTTTACCAGAAAGTATACAGGACCTGTTAAACGTTGTGGCAAAAAAAAACCGGTCCTAATAACTGATCTCCTAAAATGCCTAGCCAGATATTCAGACTGAAACGCTGTTGATGTCTGATTTCAAGAACAGCATGCGGATTTTCGTACGACCAAACGTGATTATAGTGGTCGTTGAAAATACCATCTTTAGTGAAACCGGCTTCATCAGTGAAAAGGATGTTTGAAGAAAAATTTTGGTGTTCAGCAGATTTCCTTAAAAACCACTGACAAAATATCTTTCTTGCTCGGTAGTCAGGACGAGTAAGGGCTTGTACCCGTTGGATATGGTACGGATATAAAAGTTGTTGGGGGAGAGTTCTCCAAACAAGAGGACTACTTACACCTACTTCAGCCGAAATTTTTCTCACAGTAGTTTCGGGGTTTTCATCTACTATTGCCAAAATTTCGTTGATTTTCAGAAAAGACAAATGCACTTATCATGAAAACGGTTGATTTGCGAACCCATGTTTATACGGGTTTTTTTCTTGTTTTTGATCGTACTATATGCCCCTTAAATATTTAAATGTTTTTTTTAACACCCTGTATATATAAAAGACTTTTTCATTAGTTCATTCACTTGCTCCTAAGTTTAATTATTAACTTTAGATTTTTTCCATTATAGTAATTTTTCTTTTATTGGCTATCCCTGTAGCTGGCCCGATCATGCGTTTTTTGAACACGAAACCGGTCGCCTAATTTCTCAATAGAACTTTGTGAGATCACTATTTTTTCATTCCTACCTTTAATATGGATATTTTCTTAATTTAAAACTAAGTGATTTACTTGGAAGAAACATTTTTCTGTCTTGGATTTTCTTGATCTTCTAGCTCTAAGAAAACATTTATTTAATGCTCCCAAGTTTTCAGAATTTTGCAATCTATACTCTTTCATATACCGTCCGACGCAGTTCCTCGTGAGACAGCCTGTATATATCTTTAAAAATCTCCTTTGAATGAAATCTTTGCAGTCAATATGTGAAAGAAAAATTTCCCATTGAATAACCCACCTTTTAAATAGTACAAAACCTCGTGTTCGTACAGGAGAAGGAAGCAAGAGTTTAACCTTACAGTTTCCAGGAAAAATTTCATTCATGACTAATGCACAGTAATTTTCAACATAGCTTACACAGCTACAACATAGGTTGGTACTTGGTGAGTCATATTAAAGGCATAAATAAAGATATGATTAAGTAGGAACACCCACAACCTATCAGATCATGTGTTTATATTGTCTCTGGCTGGTATGATACAATCGTTATCTGGAAAAAAAATTTTTAATACCTTTAATGAATTTTATTTCGGCTGCAATCGATTTTTTAAACATAGTATGGAATTGATTCTGAAAAGTTCTCGATATGTGAATTTTATGATATACAAAATGTTCATCTTGTAATAATAATAAACAATGACAAACATAACGAAGTATTTCCTTTATAACATACAGGGTGGATTGGGAGAAACAGACCAAACTCCAGGAGTGTATTGTAGGTACACAAGAAAATGTAAGACAAACTCATATCTTATCCGATTTTCGGGTTATATTCCATTATCTCCAATTTTAATCTGGTTAGATAAATACGTTTTGTTTAACATTTCAGGCGATATACTTAGTGCAGACGTCTTCAAAGGTCCCTACAACGTATCAAGCTTCGAACCAATTCCATTGGAATATCTGAATTTAGCATACAACGAAATTCATACCCTTCACAAAAACGTTTTCGAACACACGCCAAATTTAAAATACCTCAATCTAGAAGGCAATAATTTTGGGGTCATAGACGATATGACAGCCTTAGCTTTCATGTCAATTCCTGCATTGAAGGTAAATACAACAGAATTCTTCTTTTATCCCAGAAATCACCTTTTTTTTCTCTTATAGAGCTTCAATATTGCTAACAATGAACTCGCAGACGTCACTGAGACTGTATTGAGAAATTTTAGGGGCTTGAATAAATTAGATATCTCTAATAATGATCTGGATTTCATTCCGAAATCTATGGGCATTTTAACAGCTTTAGAAGTGTTGATAATGGATAATAATCCTATAAGGTTTTTGGATGATGAGACATTTCTAGGTAAAAGAATTTTCACATTCTAATTTGATAATTTTAAACGTTTTCCTCGCATTGCAGGAATGGACGATCTCCTAGAGATATCAGCAAGGAATTTGACACATCTCGAAAGAATCAGGACCAATACTTTCGCACAGGTGAAGAAGTTAAAGAAATTGGATCTATCACAAAACGAGAAATTGGCCGACATTGACGAACAGGCTTTCTTGAATAGTGAAAAGTTGAAACACGTAAGATTTTGATTCACTATTCATAAAAAAATCAATAAGTTTACGTTCAATTATCTATATGCCACAGCTCAATCTAAGCAACACTAAATTATCAACTTTACTTCCGGATATCCTCAACTGGTCTGAATTGGAAGTTCTTGATTTATCTGAAAATCAACTCTATTGCGATTGTAACCTCTACAACATATCTGAACAACTCTCGGAGGATATCAAACGCGAAAAAGATGGACCATATTGCAAAGATAGCAGGACGATGCTAAGTTATGAGATGTTCTCTTTAACCAGAGATATTTGTTCTGACATGGTATGGTTTTATTATTATTATTATTCAAAGAGAATCTCCTTTATTGATTTTATCTCTTTTCTCTTCCAGCCATATGTTCCAGATTACATGGGTAAACCTTACGGAGGATCGAGATTGCTTAGGATATCCCTAGTTTTATTATCGGTTTGTTTGATAGTGGCGACGTTCATAGCGGCCATTTTGGGCTTCGCAAAATGGAGGGCTTGGCAGAGGAACCAGGCTTATCCTTTTGCAAGTCAGATAGTGTATAATCCCATAACAACGAACGTTCATTTTTGAATACTAAGTTATTTTAATGTTTAATTTCGGTCTAGTCTTTTTCTAAAAAATTAAGTGGCTTTTTCTTTGGAGTATTTGAAATAGAAGTCTTATCAAAATTTATTTCATCATTGAAATCTTTAAAACACCTCCACAAAGCTACCCCCCAATTGACTGTAACTTTAATTAAGTATTTAGTCGTAAGTATTCATAAGCCATTTTCATCTTGGGAAGTCTTTTAAAGAAGATTAACATTTCTAAGGATTAGCATCAGAAAAACTTCGTAGATTTCTTAGACTTTCCTTTATGAAATGTTGAATTTCTTTGGGAGGCTTTTCGATAAACATATTTTCATTTCGCTTTTTCTTTATTCCTTTTCGTTTATTTTGTAATTTGTTATCATTTATAATAAATTTTATTAAAAAATAAACGTCTTCAGGTTACTTTGATAACAATTTTATTGTTTGTATTACCTGTGTCGTGCCTTCTAATTCTTTCATGCACATCAGGAACTGGTGTAGAAGAATTTCAGCCTTTTTGGCGGTCTCTTTAAAACCGTATAATGCGTCCAATTGTTCCGAACAACGAATGCATATGACGTGTGGTAATTGGTCATCATCTTTAACCTGAAACAATAAAAGAAATTCGTTACATGTACATATGTTTGTTTTGAATATGAAGGGAGTTCTTCATGTTATCTACCTAGCTATGAAAACAATGCTATCGCGTCGATTTTCCTATGTCAAGTTTCTGTGACATTTCAATGTGTCATCTTCAAGTTTGGTTCCAATTGCTTAACATTTGTCATTTATATATCAACTTAAAAAGGCGAAAAGAAGATTCCTTTTTTTAAGTTTGAAGCGCTGTAGCTGCCTAACCAAACAAGCTAGGAGGTTCTGCCTGGTCGCAATCGATTCAGCGGATGATTTTCTATCTGAAACCGTCTTCGTTGACCAGAAATGCATCCCTAAGGATAAATCAGACGAAAACTAGAGCGATGTCGATTTAAGGCCTCGTTTTCACGCCGTTTTTGGAGGTCCGAAAACTTTTAAACACCCATACCTCCAAAACGGTTAGAGATAGCGGGCTGAAATTTTGTTCCGCAAATGTGGGATGATTTGAATCTTCTACACAGAAGCGTCATGAAATTTTTATCGAAAGAAGGTAGTAGTCCGAAGAATATAAATGAGAGAATGGTGGCAGTGTGTGTCCTATTTCTAAGTCAAATATTGGTGCAAGCAGGGAATCCATTCATGATCACCCAAAATGTGGAAGACCTCTAGAAACACGAGCTGAAGAAATCATCAACAAAGTTGAAAATTTGGCGTGCAGTCGACAGAATTTGACTGATTTGTCCTAAGATGAAGACATCTTCTATAGAATTATAACCAGGGATGAGACCTGAGATGAGAGTCCATGCAATTATAAATTAATTGCAAGGCTCTTCACCACCCAAGAAACCGGACACATTTTCTGCAGGAAAAGTGATGGCCACAGTTTTCTGGGACGCGGAAAGGATTCTCTTATTCGAGTATATACCAAAAGGGACTACAATAAGAGGGAATGTCGAGAAAGAAACAATTAGGAACCACACCTATGCTCAGAAAACTACTTTAACAACGACAACTGCAACGTGCATAAAGCACGAATTGTTCAAGGTGAATGCGGTTTTGTGGAATCACAACATCCACCTTACAGTCACGATTTCGCCCCCTGTGACTATTATCTTTTTCTAAAACTCAAGAAACACTTGAGAGGACGTCGCTTTTTATCGAGTGATGACTTGGAAAACGCTGCCGAGTCGTATTTTGCAGAATCACTAAGATTTTTTTTCGAAGGCATGGCGTTATTAGAAAAACGAACGGAATAAGTGTGTTAGTGTTAATAGTTCTTGAAAGTTGAAAAATAAAATTTTATTTGTTCTCAAATCCGTCGTTTACAAAGATGCTGCAGATTACTGCTGGAAGTGCTGGTCATTACTTTTCAAACAATAAAATTCTGTGCTTTATTTGAACTTCGGCCCACTCAAAATATGTAATTAGAAAAAGGATAAATACTACTAAGAAAATTAAGCCAAAATTGTTTCTAGAGGCCATTGTACCCTTTTAAACGATTATATTACTATCTTTAAGAGGTACAATCATGAATATTATTTATTGCACACTTATTTCACAGCTCCGCTTATTTTTTTTTGTAAGTTTTACTATTCTAGATCAACCTATTACAAGAATATCGTAATCCTCCGACTGGTTATTCGCAAACCATCAAGAAAACTTTCATCCAATTACCTATGCGTCCAAATTATTACCTAATAAGCTTGCAAACCACTATATACAAACGAACTCTAAAATTTCTATACGACTATTCCATCTATTAGCGAAAGTCTGCTTCCGAAGCGTATAAAACCCAATAGAAAGAAAAAAAAAAATGCCAAACGGAGAAAAAAACAAAGCAAAAAACAGAGACGGACAAGCGATACATCTAGTAGGCTACGCTCTAGAGGTGCCACTTTACTACCAATCGGTTAAAACAAGTGAACGTCCTATCCGTGAGAGAGTTGTGTGTATATGTTGACTTTTACGTCTTCGACGGCGAAGATATTGCGCTGTTTCTTACGCAAGACAGTTGAAGAGATGTTCCTAGCCCGCCGTTTGGGAGATTTTGCTATTATAAGTGCATGATGAATGCGTTCAATGTATGTACAGCCGTCGACAAGTAGAATGACCGCTTATTCGAGCATGTGATCGTTAGAGAGCCCCGCATTTTAGGTGATCTTGCATTCAGTGCCGTCACCATTACAAATGTATTATGCGTATGCCTGCTGTAAAGTTGTTTTATTCAATTCATTGAAGTTTATTTAGACAATAGTAAAATTGATATTTTAAAAACTTTCCTTAGCCTTGAATTAGCGCCCTTATTCCTTTAATGTAGGTTTTATCGATTGTATTTCAGACCCTTAAAACGAATTTTACAAAAGTAGAGAAAAACTGAATGAACACATTGTAGTTTCCCACAGTGTAGTTGTATTTGAACTATGTTAATTTTATGTGATTTATGGTCCTGCAAGTAAGTTAGAGCTCAAAAATCTAGTACAGTTCTTTATTTTCGAAATTACGATCAAACATGTCGCGTTTTGCATGTTAAGAGCTGTGATATGTCGGGTTTTGACTAAGAAGTAGTACACAAAAAAAAAACATTAAGACATTTTCAAATGTCAAAATCTAAATTTTCGTCATAGAGAAAGAATGTTTCTGAGTCTTGATCAGTTTCCCTCTATGCCTGTAGAAGTTGGTTGTAGTATTGTAGTGTTGGTTACTTCAGAAATAGATGGTACATGATTCTTTTCAAAGGTTTCGTTGAAAAATTTCAGTGACTGAATGGTACACCAATGGCTTCCATAATGCTTCACAAGTAACTTGGTAACACTTTTCCTTTTATCTGGTTTAACTGGTATTCCTTTTCCTACAATGTTTTAATAAACATTTCCCGTCCTCTGCGCAGCAAGGAGCCTTCCGTAGATAAATTGTTTCTATAGAAACTTTCACCTCTTACTGTATAACCATTATCAGTTTTTTGAAATTATAATTCGTTCTTACGAAATTAAAAATGCTTTGAATACTGGAACATTCACTCCTAATCTGAAGACTTCTCCCCTACTTTCTATTATTTTTGTACCCATCTGGGCATGTGATTTCAGTTTCCTGTTCTATAACTTGTTCTATCTAACTGAAGAGTCGATCTGGAGGAATGTAGGAATCCCCTACCATAGGAAAGGTAGCCTGGACGTTTTTCCTATATTAGGGGGACTCAAAATTAAGATTTAGACAACATTCTAATTATTGTGGAGTTCTTATTTTGTGCTCCACAGCCATCACAAAGCGAAGGAATGTTTTTTAGTGATGCTAAATTCAAAGGTTGTTAGAATATGATGATCGCAGATGCTATTTCATTAGATCTTCTGTGATGATCTAGTAGAGTCAATATTGTATATATGATCTAACTGTATTTGTAAAGAGAAATTGTTATTTGATAAGTTTTTCTATGTTTAGAAATAACTGGATTAAATAAGGTTCCAAATGAACTGAGTAATATATCCAGTATACTAACAAACGAAAGTATTAAAAAAACAGACTTGTTCGATTCTTTTTTTTATCTTTGAAGCTACGTAGCTCCCAAACCAAAAAAACAAGGAGATTCTGCTTGGTCGCAATCGATTCAGCGTACAATTTTCTATCGGATCCCGAGCGATATCGATTTCGGGCCACCTTTTGACGCCGTTTTCGGCGGTTCAAAAAACAACAAACGCTCATAACTTGCGAACGGTTGGAGCAATCAAAGCAAGTAATGATATCGTTTTGATCTACGTCGAAAGCCGCGTCTCGGGTATATATTTCAACGCGATTGGGAGCAATTTTTTTATTTTGCAGCTGTTTTAAGACATTTAAAAATCCCATCAGTTTGGGTACAAATTTTTACGGCTCTCTTATATCTCGGCATCCGGATGAGGTAGGTACGTTGGAAAGCTCTCGGCGAGCACTTTAAAACCAAAAAAAAAAGCTCAACTCTCTAGCTCTAACCGTTCCGATGGTAGAACGTCTCAAAGTTTAGAAAAGAAGATTCCTTTTTTCAACTTTGAAGTTCCCTAGTTCCCAAACCAAAAAGGCTAGGAGATTCTGCTTGGTTGCAATCGATTCAGCGGACAATTTTCTATCGGATCCCGTAAAACTCGTCAAGAAATACATAGCTAACGATAAATCAAACGAAAACTTGAGCGATGTCGATTTCGGGCCTCATTCTGATGCCGTTTTTTGATGGTTAAAAAAACAACAAACGCCCATAACTTAGGAACGGTTGGAGCAATCAAAGCAAGTAATGATATCGTTTTGATCTACGTCGAAAGCCGCGTCTTTTGGTATATAACACAACGCGATTCGGAGCAATTTTTTTATTTTGCAGCTGTTTTAAGACCATCAAAAATTCACTTTGGGTACAAATTTTTACGGCTCTCTTATATCTCGGCATCCGGATGAGCTAGGTACGTTGGAAAGCTCTCGGCGAGCACTTTAAAACCAAAAAAAAGCTCAACTCTCTAGCTCTAACCGTTCTGATGCTAGAACGTCTCAAAGTTTAGAAAAGAAGATTCCTTTTTTTAACATTGAAGTTCCCTAGTTCCCAAACCAAAAAGGCTAGGAGATTCTGCTTGGTTGCAATCGATTCAGCGGACAATTTTCTATCGGATCCCGTAAAACTCGTCCAGAAATACATAGCTAACGATAAATCAAACGAAAACTTGAGCGATGTCGATTTCGGGCATCATTCTGATGCCGTTTTTTGATGGTTAAAAAAACAACAAACGCCCATAACTTAGAAACGGTTGGAGCAATCAAAGCAAGCAATGATATCGTTTTGATCTACGTCGAAAGCCGCGTCTTTTGGTATATATCACAACGCGATTCAGAGCAATTTTTTATTTTGCAGCTGTTTTAAGACCTTTAAAAATTCACTTTGGGTACAAATTTTTACGGCTCTCTTATATCTCGGCATTCGGATGAGCTAGGAGGTGAAGTTTTGGGGCCGTTGGAAAGCTCTCGGCGAGCGTTTTAAAACCTGCATTGCCACCTGATAAGTACTTGCCATAAGCTATTTCAAAAGCTACCTTTCTAGTTGGAAACTTCTTCAAGAATTCTTTGGACTTATTAGTTTCGCCGAATTTGAACGTTGGGTCTATTTTGACGTTTAAAGATGCATACTGTGCAACAATAAAGTTTTCAGGGTAATTATACGGCGTATCAGCAGCCATCTCTGAAAACTCCGCAAGAAGAAAGTAATTTTGGTATTTCCTTGAGTTAAAAAAATTGACATAGTTTTTGTTCTTAATCCCGTCCTAAATATACTAAAGGTTTTTGCAACAAAACGTTTTGAATATTTTATTATAGAAACAGATCAATATTACAATTGTCACCATCGCAATATTATCTTAATATTGTACGCCACCGTATACGATTTTATTTGTACATCTTTTTTCTATTTACTCTCTCATTAGACAAGTTTAAGTTCAATAAACAACGTATCTAAAAATAAACAGGAGAGTGCAAAAAACCTGGAAAGCAGGCACTGTGCAAAGTTTTCGACGTCATTAGGAAATACCAGCACATCGTACAGTTCATGTTTCTAATTTACATTATGTGCAAATATATACATGGAATATCAAAGAATATGGAACAATACTGATTCCTTTTAGTAAGGACATATTACGTGGTATTGTGAAGCGATAAAAAAGTTATATTGATGCCTATGATATTGCCATATAACCAAAATAAGAAGAAAAACAAAGAATGAATACATGTATGTTTAAAAGTAGAAAATATGTTAATTTTATTGGGAAAACATGTTGGTATTATGTGTAAATACATAAACATTATTAATAGTTGGAATATATCTAAAAGAAAATAAAATACCGAGTGTAAAACAGAAGCATGTTTATTAAATTTTATATTATTTTATGAAGTAATTTGTAATTTTTGTTTGCTTAATCTTTTTCTGATTCATTATAAAAGCCGTTTCTTTTAATCTTTGAAATACAAGAACATCATGTAGTGGGATATTAGTTTCTTCTGCCCACTTTATGCACACATTCAAACTTTGAACTGCCTCGTCATTCTTAACAGTCTGGTTTGTATTATTTAATTCTGAACCTTCACTGTCGCTACTATCATGGTGTTCATCTGCAGCGTCTGTGTCTTCCAGTGGTAACAAATCTTCATCATTTTCAAGCCAGTTACCTACTTCCGCGTTCGTGGTATTTTGCTCAGTGAGAACATTGAGAATATCCGAAATATCTGTTATCTCTTCAGCCAAGGAAAGCCGAAATTCACTCAAAGGAATTAGATCCTCAGCATCATATTCAGTGTCTCGGTGGTTATTTGCTACATGAGCCATAATTTTGTGCCAGCACTTCTGCAAGACATCGAGGGAGACTTTTTCCCAAGCATTGTATGGTAGACATACAGCGTCCCTCGAGTTCATGGTTTTTAGTAACTTCACAACGTTCTCTTCGTTATTGGATGAAATCTGGGCTAAAAGACTTTTCCGATGAAATAATTTGGTCAGTCAGATGGCATTTTGATCTAGAGATTGTAAAAATGCTGTACAATTAGGTGGAAGAAATAATGTTGTAAATTGTCCATCCTCACTAGTCTGCTAACTTGCCTGTATGTCTTTGTTGTGTGTCTCGTTGGCGTTCTTTTTGTTCAATATACGATTTGTCACATTGGCACTGGTTTGCAACATCCAGTAACTGATCCTTATTTGAAAACGCAAGTTATTCCATTTTCTTTAATGCGTGTTGTATCTAACTTTGACATTTTCCTTCTGCATGAGTTTCTTTAGTTTGTCCGCTACTCCACAGGTGAATCCAATCCAAATCCTATTTGATATGTTTTTGTATTCCCAAAGATTTTCTACAGCTGTTCAAATTTTTCCAGATTTTTTCCAAGATTGAACAATTTTGAGACTTACTTGCGGCGATGCTTAGATTAAAATTTGAATCTTCAAGGTCTTTGACGTTTATAAATCTTGAAAATTAACCAAGCAAAGACATGTATACTATGTATACAACAACCAGGTAAATGTGACTTGATCATTTAACAGCCGAACGTCACTACATAAATTGCTTGCACAGCTTACTAAGAATCAACACATCAAAATCTGTTCTTGATGTTATTTCAAGTATGATTAATTTATTTTTAGGATATATTTATCTATTAATTTTGGCAGATTCAATAGCTTTCGCTTTATTTAATCAAAAAATAATTACATAAATATTTATCGTTTCTCAAAAGATTATTTATAATGTTATACTCGGAAAAAAATTATATAAGCTTTTTAATAGGTGCTATACCTGGCAAGATATTGCGAAATTGTATCTGTATGCTTGATGTATCACTTACTTATTCTACAATACACTAACATGTTTTAATTCCAGCTTGAACGAATAATCTAGCAAGCAGCTTCTGGTTATTTTTTCTTGATAACTTATAGTTACAGTGCAACCTCGCTAATCCGAAATAATTGATGAAATTATCTCTTCTTTCGACGCTAGAACCTTTTCATCGTTTTCTATAAGCCATTATGCAATTTCATAGTAGGTTATATCAGTTCGTAGTGTTATCCATAGTTCCTCCTCATCATCGATTTGATGGGTTCGGTATTCTGAGCAACCTGAACAACTAATAATTTCCGTAAGCAAGCTAAAGTAATAGAATCCTTATTTTCATCTTTTGCTTTCAGCAGTTCATCCATACCGGGCCACATTTTTTTCCATGATTGTTGAAGAAGTACACCAAGCGTCTTTAAGAGCTAGTATCGCTGAAAGCAGATCAAAATTCTTCGAAAAAGATAGCATGCCTTAGACATCTTCAGATATGATAGACTTCAGTAGAAATTTGCGATAATGCACTTTAATTTTTCGAATCAAATGTTGATCCATTGGCTGAATAAAGGTGGAGGTACAATTTGATGGTAGAAACATTGCCTGAATGCTTTTATCTTTAGTACATAGTTCTTCTACATCGGGATGCAGAGATCGTAACAGGAATTTGTTCTGGTGACTAATTACATTCGTCAAATAACCATCTGGAATGCAAGTAGGTTGGACCATTGATATTGGTCTACATCTCAAACTATCACTAATAACAGCTTTACATTCTAGCTTGGTCTTTTTGGTTTCTGTGATCATTCTTGATAAAGAATTTGTGGTTAATTTTGATCAAAAACATCGCGACAATCTGGTATTGATCCGATTGCAATAACCATTTTAACTAGGATACCTTTTTCTGCAATAAAGAGTAGACCGGTTTGTTCTTTACATCTTTTATTTCATTTGGTATTTCTCTCTTATTTTTTCTTAGTGTTCCAACCACTGTTAGGTTCTTTTCTAATAAACATTTAGCCAATGAAATGCTTGTAAAGAAGTTATCCATTGTAACATTTAGTCCAAAGAAGTGGATGCTGCGTACTAAAGTTTGCATTTCTTCAGAAGCAAGGTTTGTATGGATAGGTTGATTGGGTTGTCGTCCGGTATATACCATTCCATCAATTGCAAATCCTAATTCTGGCTCACACATTCGGAAAATCTTGATATCGTATTTTGACGGTTTATTTGGCATATACTGAATAAATGAACATCTCCCTCTATACGAGAGTAACTGCTCGTCAGTGGTAACATTTTCGTTTGGCACCAAAGACGGTTTGTGTTGGTAAACTGCCTGGTCATTATAACTCTCTGCTCTACTTTTGCTATCCTTGTTTAGCAACTCGTTGAAATACTCTTTCCATCTCTCTATAATTTCTTCCTTATCTATTACCATTTTTCCTTCCTTGCACTTAAGATAGACAATCTTTGGTTGGTAGCCTCGCTTTTCATTTCTCACCCCTCTGTATAGATTTCCTACGTCATAGTTTCTATATGATTCTTCCATTTCTATGAGGGCTTTCTCTTGTTGCTTCCTTTTCTTTTTCCTAATAATTTTCTTGCATATTCTCCTTTGCTCCGAGTATTTGTTTTCTGCTTCCTTCGATGGTTTTCTCACCAGTTCCATTCGATGACGGCATGACTATATCTTTTTAATATACTTTAGTGCTGTTTATAGAGATTAGTGGCACAAACTGACAGATGAACAGCAATGTAGGCAGAAGCAAAAAGCGTTTGCGCTTTTCTCTTCTCACATTGTTTTTACCGGTAGTGATTCCATCAATACCATGAGCCATATTAGAATCTTTTTTTATTAATAACGAGTATTTAGCATATGGCAGTGTATAAAACTGATTATCCTGTATTTCTGGTTTATACCTACTTGATTTGTTAAAACTTATCTTTTTGCAAGTAGTAAAATTTAGGAATAAGTGAATACTTCGAACATTTGATTTAAAGGAAATAATAATTTCTTGAATAAATGCATTTATCTTTGCTTTTTGTTGTTTTCCATGCATTAAATGACTTTTATTTGAAAATTTTATTACGTGAGGTACTAAAATTTTGATGGTACCATTTACACAGTTAAATGATCTATCAAAATAAAACAAAAATAAGGAGTTGTCGTTTAAGAAAATTCTCGATGG
Organism: Dynastes maya; assembly: GCA_029619315.2. NCBI lineage: Eukaryota > Metazoa > Arthropoda > Insecta > Coleoptera > Scarabaeidae > Dynastes > Dynastes maya. Next base: position 49,831,476 of record JAROYE020000006.1, read on the forward strand.
TGTCGTTACTTGAAAACTAGAAATCGGGGAAACTTAAAATTCATGCAGAAACATTTATTTTAAAGGATAAAATTGACCTGACCGAGCGAGGACAGGCGAACTCGCCAATAATCGGCATTTTAAACCTTAAACGATTTAATCTCCGTTAATCCTGCGGTCGATTTCGCCAATGGTATTTTTAATGACCCTTCTGGGGTATAAGTAATTTTTGGAATAACTCATTTTCACACATTTATTAACATAAACATTGATACATACGTCAATAAAACTTAAAAATAAAGGTTATTGGCGAAATCGTATACACCCGTCTGAGCGTTTCTTCGTAAAACAAATTGCTTCAAATTTAAGGAATTTATTCCATGATTTTGCCGTGCGCAGTATACAGATTTATATACATAAGTCACTACTACATAGATACACAACCGATCATATGCAATATATTTATATATATGACCCAGATTGCTGACAATATAGTAATATCGATGCATTTACGATTCTGGTTTGTGTCTCAAACTGAACGTATTCCTGCTTGTTGCAATGGCGTTTGATTGTAATTGCCAACTTCAAATTTCGTGAGCTTTTGGATAGCACAAACGTAATATATATATTGTTGAATATCCTGCCGAATATTGAAGGACGGGGAATAAATCTAGCTTTTAAAGCATTACAGTTTTGACACCCAAAACATATTTCCACTTTTATCCCAACACATAAAAGATTCAAGATCTTTTGAATAAATAAATGTTGATAACGTTGTAAGTGTTTACGTGTTATGGTGATGGTGGTCAATCAAATATTAAATACAATTCTAAATGAAATGGCGGATTCATCTCACGTTATTGAGAATTCAGATCAATGCTTATATACCCATTTCACATTATTAAACTAACAGTAAATTTTAATTAGATATTAACGTTGTACAATTCTAAGAAGATTGGCGGATATTTGTCATGAATTAGCTATGTATAGTATGCGTTTCAATATATTTATCCAGCGTTTATGGTAACCATATTAACCTTCTATCAGATATTTTGTTAGCTTATTGTTAGGGTTTACTTTCTTTTAATGATCTCAAGGTTTTAGCGTGGAGAACACGATACGATGAGTTTTCAAAGTGTGAGATATGTACCTGATGCAGTACATCGATAATGTTTGTTCCCAACACCAATTGATAACGCTTACTACCACTACTCCTAGAGGGTATTTCTTAGCGATTCGTCTTCCACGACCGAATCCCATTCCCATCATGTTAATAAGGATGAAAAGATACGCGGGGTTAACGATATTTGCAACAACATTGTTCAAAGCGATATAACCAACAATGAAATTGCATAATTATTTGTGGGTGGCGATGAAGGAATTCTAAATACGCATGAAGACAGATTTTCATTATTACTAGTAGGCCAAATAAGTAATAAATAGAGCAACGCAACTGCGCTGAAAGCCAGTGGCGGACGCATAAAAGTTTACACAAAATAAATTAAATGTGATACGTGCTCAAACACCGTTTTAAGAGTCCTTCGTGAAATCACAAAGTGGATAATGTCTATTTAATATTTGTAACATTAGATATGTTACCAAAGTTGTTTCGGCAAAGTGAGTGCGGCGTGAAGAAAAAGTGTTTTTGTATGCCGAAAACGAACGTCCTACATCTAGTGACGTTCTATTTGCGTAAGTAAAATAATCTTTCAAATAACTTAACGGTTCTGTTGACGCACCTTCACAAATTTGTCTTAATGTGCTAAAATCAGAGTCTTTATCTAAAACACTTTCAAACCTTTCTAAAACACAAACATTTCTTGCGTCTTCTATCGCGCATAGCTGCGCGAATTTTGTAGTTTTTCTATTGCATAGAGTCCCACGTAATTGTTCTGAATAATTTCCAAATCCGTTTAAACTTGACTATCCTGAAATTTCAAGCGGCTTACCTTGACAGCCGCAGCTTCCTTTGGGTCGAATTCTAAAATCACGTTCTTTATATTCCCAAAATATTTAAGATAATAAAATGCAGCCTCTAACCATGTTCCCCAACGAGTAAGAATAGGTTGTGGTGGTTCGGGAATACCGGGGCATAGTCTATGAAATTCCCGAATACGTTTTGGGGATTTTACAAACACAGCTTTTGTATGTGCTATTAGAGCGTCTACCTCAGGATAACATTTTCTGATACAATCTGCTACGAGACTGAGAGTATGAATTTTACATGTAATATGCAACAGGTTAGCACAATGTTTTTTAAGAGATCGACCTACAGCAAGCATGTTTGCGACACCATCACTCATAAACATCAACAGTTGATTTGTTCAAACTTTTCCAATGTATTTAACACCAACATTGAAATTACTTCGGCCGTGCATTGTTGTATTCGTCTGGAAGCTACTAAAATTGAGGGTGACGGTCGGTTAACAAACTCTATTAATAACACAGCTATTTCGAGATATCTAGTTAGCCGTGCATTTTTTTCCAAAAAACGAAATATTCATTCAATTAAGCTCGTAAAACTTTCTTTCCCCATTTGATCGTCTCTCTATCTAAACTAGTTTCTGAGATCCCCATACTAAACATCGGGAAAAACTCACCCTGTATATGTCTAATCATCAAGGAGCTAAATTAATTGTAAGATGAAATATGTTTATACAAAATTTAAAAATAGCCAATATATTATTATATGGAACAAGTTTGGGAGTGCAGCATACAAAATCTAAAGCGATATTGTGCAATATAAACAAAAACAACGCGGCGACGGTTCGAAAAAAGCGACGATCGGCCACGGGAAAGGCGATTCTCGATTCTCACGGATTTATTCAATGAACTCGGCAAGGTGCATTAGCAATACGTTGAACATATTCAGCATGTTGTACGTACGTCACAAGCAATTCGCTTGGGTAGCTCGGAGTAGTACATTCATTTTATCCGGCGACTTCTAGATGTACGAGGGCGATTCGTAAAGTAAGAGGTTTCTATTATATACAACTTAAAGAACTACTTCCAGCATTTTTCTACATAGTTGCCATTAAGGTTTTTTAATGCCCTCTTCATAGAACTCTACCGACTATGAATTAATCCATGCTGTAACACAATCCTGCAGCTCTTCATCGCTCTCAAACCGTTGCGATCCAAGCCATTTCTTCATGTTAGGGAAGAGATGGTAGTCGCTAGGAGCCAAATTAGGACTGCAGGGAGGATGTTCAAATACTTCCACTTAAAACTGTCGCGTAGGCCTACCGTGCGAGCGGCGGTATGCGGGCGGGTGTTGTCATGAAAAAAAAACGATGCTTGAACTCAATAATCCACGTCGTTTGTTCTGAATAGCTCCTTTGAACTTCTTAATAAAAGTTTCACAGTGGACTTCAAGCGTTTATTGTGGTCCCCCGTTACATAAAGTCAACAAGGACGCCTTTGTTGTCTCAAAAGACAGTGACTATGACTTTTCTCGTAGAAAATGTTTGACGCCGCTTTAAATGTTCCTCATAGGCGAATTAGAGCGACCCCACTGCATTGACTGTCTTTTCGTCGCAACGTCGACGTAGGCAACCCACGTCTCATCACCTGTTACGATATGCCTGAGGAAGTCTCCACCTTCAACATCGTAGCGTGTCAGAAAAGTTAGTTCCGATCCCATTCCCTTTGTTTTATGGTCTTCGGTAAGATGTGGCACAAAATTTGCGGTAACCTAAATGTTCAGTTACAACCACGTACAAAACTGTACGTGAGATTTGTGGGAATAAGGCACTCAGTTCTATGATTGTGAATCGCCGGCTTTCACAAATTTTCTCATCGACTACCCGAAAGTTCGTCCGTTACAACAGTTGGTCTTCCACTCCGTCCTTCATCATGGGCATAAGTTCGTCCTTCTCGAAACATAAGGCACCATCTTCTAATCACACTGTCATTCATGACCCTAAACGGAACAAAGCTCACGATGAATCTCAGCAGCCTTCATGTTCTTTGCACACAGAAATCGGGTAACAGTATGCAGTTCACAGTCGGCGAGATTTTTAATTGCAACAGCCATTTTAAACGACCAAAATAGCACGAAAGAATGTCCGAACGATTCTCTCGCTAGCACTGCCAGACTCACATTGAACCAGACTACACCGCAGCGCTGCGATCGCGCCAATATCCCCACTCCTCTGCTCACTAGGTGGAAACGGAACTTACTTTACGAATCGCCCTCGTATTACGAAAGTAAACAGGTCTCGAACGGTCGCAGAATTACGCATGGCCATCTACTAAATAATGAAACGAAAAGTACAGTCCCTGGCCATATTACTTGAAACATGTCATAAATCAACCCTTTTACCTGTAAATTCCCATCCTATTATAGTGATATTATTTTGCTTTGAATCCGATCGTTTATAGGGGGACTAGATTATTGTATCAATAAATAAAAATACCAGAGAAATTATATTTAGAAGAGTAAAGTACGTATATATAAATATTTCAGTTATCAACTTACATTTAGCGAGTTCACAGTTTAGAGAATGCATCGATATTTTTTAAAATATTTCGTCATAACCGTATAGAAGCTAAGTTGTGGAGTATCGTTAAGTGTTTTGTGTTGCTATATCGTTATTGTAAAGGTAAAATTGTTATTGTCTCTCTCTTAATAATTAATTATATGGAATTTGAAAAAAATTGAAATATTTGGGGTTTTTTTGTAGAAAATGCCCGGGAAAGATTTAACAAGCAAACAAAAAGCCGCTATACAAGCTCTTCTGTAATCAAACAAACATTCACAGCGAGAAATTTCAAAATTACAGAAAGTATCTCCTTCTTCTCTATCGCGTTTAGCTAGAAACTTAAACGAAGGAGCTAATACACCGACACAAAGACGGGCAAAGTGCGGTCAGAAAAGGAAAACTTCGAAGAGATCTGACCGTGAAATTGTTCATCAGGCTTTGAGCAATAGATTTGCTACAATTAAAATGATTCAAAAAAATTTACAAGAGAGAGGAATAGAGATTTCGAGCAGAACTGTCAGGCGCCGATTACGCGAAAATCGCCTAATGGGCCGAAGACCTGTAAAAAAGCCGCGTTTAACAGAAAAAATTAAATCTGCTCGTCTCAACTTTGCAAGAGAATATCGACATTTCACAGACGAGAATTGGAAAAAGGTGAATAACTTAACAACATGATTTTTACTGAATTAATGTTTGCATTATTTAATAGGTTTTCTTTAGTGACGAGTGCTCGCTCTGTGTGTTAGTGCAGCGAGCACAATTTGTTCGTAGACGACCTGGCGAACGTCTCACAGAGTCCACGGTTCTTCGAACTGTAAAACACCCTCCGCAGGTAATGATTTGGGGAGTGATTAGTGGAGACGAACCCGGCCCGTTGTATTTTGCAGAAGGTACAATGCGTCAAGAGCAGTACATAAATGTGTTTAAAAACACGTTATTACCGTATTTTAGGCCAGGACGTCGCATATCGACAGGGCGTATATTTATGCAAGATAATGCTCCTTGCCATGTAGCAAAAAAGGTTAAGAAATTCTTTGAAGACAATCACATACCTCTTTTACGTTGGCCCGGAAATTCACCGGACCTCAATCCCATCGAGAACGTACGGAATATATGAAAGTGAAAACCCTACAAAGGAAATATTAATGAAGACTATAAAGGATGTATGGGAGAACGATGAAGATATACAAGAGACAATCATATCTTGCATTGAAAGTATGCCCCGAAGAATTAAACTAAATATTAATTATTTATTTAATATTTACACATGTTACATATTTTTACAATATACTTTATAAATAAAAAATATAATACATGTATAGTTTATATTTTATTATGAAGAAACTACAAAATATTGAGTGTTTCAAGTAATATGGCCAGGGACTCTATATAAGATTGATTGTAATTATTATTGATCAATATCCTCGTAATTGTAGCATAAGAGTGATTTTAAAAGTTATTGGTATCTGGCTCGGAAATGGTTAGATTTCATCAGATTCGATGATTCCTTCTTTGTTGTTCATTCGATCTCCACCTCCCGATCCAGAACGCATACTTTATGTTTTCAATTTTCTAAGATTAAATATATTCTCTTCTGGACAGGCTCAAAGTCATTGTGACTGGGTCCATTGCTGTTTCTGTAATTATCGTTGAAACCGCTTTCCAAAATTCCTTTTTCTCAAAGCCTCCTTTCCTACACATTTCAACAGTTTCGCATACTGAGCGGTGTCTTATTGTTTTATCCGCATCGTCAAAGCGAATCAAAGAAACTTAAATACTTCTCTACAATTATGTCTATAGATTACCGTATACGAAGCTGAAATTTCACTGAGAATCTGTCTCGCCCTTCCAACGCTAGCAATACAAAAGTTAAAAATACATTTTTTCTTCATATTTCAACAGCTATAAAGAGGACATTTTAGTTCAAACTGATTAAGCAGATGGATATAGCGGCAATCGATTCTATGGGATTGTTTCTATCTAAGGAAATGTCATTAAAGCTTCTAGGGACTATAGAAAAACTGCCAGATGGCTTTGAAGTAGGAAATAATAGTAATTGACTCTAGAATTTTGTACAGTTTTATTTAAAAGATTTTGTTATTCCTAATTTCAAAATAATACTATTTATTGCTCTAAGAAAACTTCTTTTTCCCTTGCAAAATGTCTTCGAAGTTTTAATCACAAATTAAATAGCATGACATTGGTAATGTGGTAATACTAAGATATCCAGTTAAATATTACCAAATATAATGTCAAAGTCGTAATAAACAAGTCCGAACAAACAAAAAAGAACAACAATAATCCTTCGTCTTCTTTAAACAATAAGATTAACAGCACCATTGTCCGTTAATGTGCGCGAAACTAAAAAAAAAGAGAAAAAAAAACCTTATTCTAATTTCTGACTCAATATAAACCCGTTTATGCTTTTAGTTAGACATCAAAGTTCTTATCTAATGTATGCTAATGACCAAGAAGTATGCATTAACTTATATAGTTAGTATAGTTGTCGATAGATAGTACGAACTTATATTAAAATATTTCTTTATCTGGAAAACTGATAGTGATAATAATAAGTAAAAAATAATATAATTATAATGGAGTTGGCTGTGTTTACGAGGCCACGGCATCATAGGTGCCTTTGCCTTCGAGCCGTATTAAGTACAGTGAATAAAGACAATATCCGGTCAAAATTATTTAAAAACGAAATAAGTATATATCTAAAATTATCATGTTTTAGACAAATGAAGTTAAAAAAACGTAAACGTATTCTATGAAATATAAAATCATTCATTGCAATTACCTAAAATAATGGAAATATGGGAAGATGCTATTAGATGACGATATTTATTATCAGTTTAATGGAAAGAAATTATGATAGATGTGAAATATTGATTATTGGTGTCTATGTTGTTGATTTATATTTATTATATACAGGGTGTTAAAAAAAAACCCACAAGGTTTTTTGTGAGAGGAACACGATAGGCAGATGAAAATAAATCCTTCAACTTCTAAGGAATCGTTGTGGAAACAACTACAAGAAGTCTGGCTTAAAATAGAACCCGCTACTCTGACGAAATTCATAGAAAGAATGCCGCAACTGTGTGCCGCAATTATTAATACTCGAGATCGGCATTTCGACGAAACGAAGGTCAAATACATTTTATAATTGAATAAAGACTATCAACAACTGCAATTTCTTTTTCAATTAACACTTCCTTTATTTATACGTATTACGTTGTACAAGAGAGATGATGAAACAAACTTAAAGAATTACAGACCTATTTCATTATTGTCAGTGGTATCAAAAATAATGGAAAAAATTATTTGTGAAAGGTTGACATCATTCTTTGAGTTTTCCAACATCTTAAGTGTGTATCAGCATGGTTTTACGAAACATAGATCAACGAAGACCGCAATGATTCAGTTTGTCAATATGCTTTACAATGAATTAAATGAAGGGAAAGGTTGTTTAGGTGTCTTTATGGACTTAAGCAAGGCTTTCGACTTGATTGATCATCAAATATTGATACAGAAACTGTATATGTATGGAGTACGCGGAAAAACACTTGAATGGCTTGCGTCTTATCTAACTGCTAGATCGCAAGTAGTGGAAATTCAGAGACAGCGGTCGGATGCCTTGCCTCTCGATAGAGGTGTCCCTCAAGGATCCGTGTTGGGCCCCTTATTGTTTATTGTTTATGTGAACGACTTGTTGACCACTGTAGCACATTCGAATACAGTAATGTATGCTGATGATACCAGCTTCCTCGTATCTGAATGGACTAGACCGCATTTAGTTTTGCTCACACAGAAGCTACTTGATGCTTTGTTAGTTGGTTAATAGCAATAAGTTATATGTTAATAATGAAAAAACCGTTTGTATGCGTTTTAGTCCAGGTTCTAATAAAATGCACGAATGTGACTTAATAAAAATAAATTCGCGCACAATCCAGCAGGTCCAACATACCAAATTTTTAGGGGTCTACTTGGACAAGGGTTTAACATGGGAAACACATGTCACAAATTTATGTAAACAGCTTTCAACATCATGCTATGTAATATATAAATTAAAGACTGTTGCTAGTAATGAAGTTGTAATGTCATACTATTATTCGTCATTTCAATCTAGAATAAAATACGCGGTATTGTTCTGGGGTGCTTCTTGTCACGTTGGAGAGGTGTTGCGAATACAAAGATTGGCTATTAGAAATATGGCTGGTGTATCTAAGTGTACTTCATGCCGCTCCTACTTCTCTTCTATGCATCTTCTTATCGTGACTGCTCTTTATATACTAGAGATTGCGGTGTATGTTAAAACTAACTTAAGTTTATTTACTAGGAATGCTAATTTTCATATGTACGATACTAGGAATAAAGATAGTTTATCCGTACCAAAACATGAATTGGTGACGTATGGGAGATCTCCAGTGTATATGGGGATCAAAATATTTAATTCACTGCCTGTTTCTATTAAAGATTTAGAAAATATAAAAGTTTTTAAAAAAGAACTTAAGACATTTCTTTATAATAATGTTTTCTATTCGTTAAATGAATTTTTTAATTACGTTTCTACTTACGATTAGTTGCTTAGTATTGCTAAATAATATGTATTTAGGTAAATTGCATATGTTATTTTCTATGGGCTGCATGTTACTTGCACACATGTCGTTTTCTTTTTTCATTGATATTGTAAATCTATTTTTTTTGTATATTTGTTTGTTGACTTATCTTATGCCGTATGGTCCACTAGATCAATAAACTATTATTATTATTATTATTATTATTATTTCTTGAGGTGAGCAAATAATTATGGCCGGTAGTGTATGACACCTTTACAATGAACAACCGGACGCTTTCCTAGTCGACTGTACAGCCTGTAAACGTTCCGTGCCTAACGGTGCGTTCAACCCACTAGGAGTCTTGGATTTCCGCTCAGCTCGCGCAGTTCCCTCCTCTTCCCCAACCCTGCCTTCTTTCCCCACGACATCTTATATCGTATCGCGCTCCTCTCGCCCTTCGCGAGCCTCTTCTGGGGAATCGGGCAAGACGGTACGCCCCCACCTTTTTACCTATGTGTAATAGCGAGCGTACACCGGCGTATTTTATGGATAGATGGAGACCCAGAAGAATATCGGTTGGTTCGCCGCTGCTGGCCGACAAATGCGACAAGGAGTCGGATAGATTTCGTGTGAGTGTGTGTGCGGCGGTTTGAATTCAAGGACGACCTGATAAAAAAAGCCTTCTTTGTTTGTGCGCCGGTTTTTATCGGCGGAGTTGAATTTCGTCGTTCTCGATCTCGTTCTCATTCTCGCCCAGAGAAGCAAATAGATGTAGAGATTACAAGTTTGGTATTAATTATAATTAAAATACTACATGCAATAATGTACTCACAATAATTCAGAATATTGTGAGGGGGTCTAGGATATTGGGTCGTGGTTATCTGGGATTTAAGGATGAAAAGAACACAAAGAAAATGAGATTTTAAATATTAAAATTTGCATCCCGAGAACTTGAATTGTTCTAAAAACAAATGCTGCTTAAATCATGAGTAGGTTGCTTGCGAGGAAACGACAAAAAACTTTGTCACGTCCGGTTGTAAAGGAAATGAATCGGATCGCGTAACAGGAACTTTTTAATTGGAACCACCCGACGTTTTACTGCGTATACAGAGCTTCAACGAAAGTCATGGTGACCTATAAAAGGAAAACTATAATTTCCAAACAGTGCGTAGATTTTTAATTGGTACTTTGGGAATTATTTGGAGAAAATTGAGAGAATTCTTAATTGGTCTCTTTTGGAGGAGATGGAGCAATGCCACATAACGCAAGAAGAAATACTGTCATTTTAAATGAAATATTCTTTAATAAATGGATTGGGACGATCGGTTCAATTAAATGACCAGCTTACCGTGTACTTTACAATTTCAAAAACTATAGATATTCTAAGGGAAAGGATAATAACATAACTATTCAAAATATTCCAGAGCAATATTTATTAAACGTCGTAAATAATGTGAAAAAGCATTGTCAATTATGCGTGAATAAAGACGGAAATCGCTTTAAACAAAGATACGCCACAATGGATTCACGAAAGATCGATGTAGGTTCCGGTGCCGATCGCGAAATCGTAAGATCTACACCTTAATGGAAGCCTTCGGGCTCGGGGAATTTTCCCGTATCTATTCTTAATGTATCTGACAAAGATGGAGAGTACAGTCATTATATACATAAAAAAAATATTTGTATTTTTATTTTTTAAAATATCTATGCAAAATATTTGTAGTCGAAAGTTTTATTAAAAACAGTTGAATAGCGCCAGAACGGTGAAATTTAGACGTATGGTATGTTACATAAAGTTGCCCTAAAATTAAACGAGGAATCAAAAAATTACATAATATACAGGGCGTTCCGTTTAAAATAACGAAGTTTGGTTCGGTACAGCCTTAATGGAACACTCTGTATAATAAAAAATAATTCAAAAAGATGCACGCTTTCAATTGATGAAACTTTTATTGAAAACATTTTATTCTAAAATCGATAATAAAGAAGATATTACACGGTCAATTTTTATAAGGCACCCTGTATATTAAAGACAAACATTGAATCGAAAATCTCGTGAATTTGCAGACGATATCGCACCTAAAATAAATGCCTGAACTTTGAAAAAACCCTGTATAGTTTTTTTTAATACAAAAAAAAAAGGAAACATAAAGAGAGAAAATAAAACTTCTCACTTCTCACCATATTCCAGGACATACAATATAACTAACAACGATGCAAATATCAAATGATTGTTGCTTAACATGAATTTATACACACTCTATACAAAATTAATCGCCAAAACGCTAATACTTCTTAACGCGATCCTTATGATCGTGATTTCAATTGCCAACAAAAAAAAAAAGGATACTGAACCATACTAAATATATTCCGCTAGAAATGGTAATATCATAAACATAATGTTTATTTTAAAATGAACATCCTCGCTTATTTGCAATAAATTCTATACAATTCAGAGTTCGTTCAACCACATTCGCACTTACTAACGTATGTACATTTTAATTGTAATCTGTCATAATGGATTCTCAAGGTTTAGGTTATACATATTGTATGCACGTCAAGAAATATCGAGCTTAAAACATTTCTTTACGTAGGGTAATTTGGCATTTGCATCTTTGCTCCAACTTTTAAAATCGCGCTAAAACGTGATTGATTATTGAGAAGAAATAAGGGTCTCTAGGAAGAAGGGAAAGTGAAATAAACCCTTTATTTGCTATCGGCACACTTGGCACCACACATGCCTTGTACTATCTCTATTCTAAAAAGTATTTATAAGTACCTATTTTTAAAATATGCGAAATATACGAAACTAAAAGGGAAGCTTCTAGCCTGTAGCATAAAACGTAAACATGTGCTCGTTTTACATCGATAAATCCATTGAAAGTTAAGCGGCTAAGTGGACCTCTTTCCCTGTTTAACAAATTTGCATTCCCTTTCATATAAATGGTTTCGTAAGCGTCTAATTCTCGCGGTGAAGTAACATTCTTGATTCATTTGAGGTTTTCTAATTTATTATGCTCGGTTTCGTTTATGTGTTGTGCTACACTTGACGATTCAATTCTTCCATAGCGGTAATGAGCTATATGTTCTTTCTTTGAATCTGGCCAACATTTTTTATAAATCTAACTTCTTTATTGTACTTAATTTTATTTAAGAGGAAATTTTACCAATATATTAATTAAGAAACTTTTCACGATCATTTTGTTGTCCACAGTGCTTAGAATCTGTCATAATGTATCTAGTAGCATTGGTCTCCTTTCTATAAATGTATATTTCCAGTTTTTTTTTTTTTTTTTAATTACTAAGCTATGAAGGAACGGGAATTGATTGTTCACTTCTTCTTCTACATACTTTAAATTTAATGGTAATAATTGACTACAGATCGACACATTTTACGTATAGGGAAATGTTTATAACAAAACACTCAAATCTATAACAATTTCTCTACTTGATTCCTGAAAAATATACACGGTGTTCCACTAAAAAAAAAATTGAGAAAGTGTAAATTAAGCAAGGCTATGATTTCGATGACCATCTTGTAAATACTAGTTGATATAAAAAAATTTCGAAGTATTGTCGAAAACCCCAAGAAATACTCAATCGAACAAAGTTTGAATCACTGCTCTAGCATGTGAGGTGTTTAAGATATCAGCTGTTAAGGAAACGGGCATTTCGCAAAAAATATATTGCTAAATATAGGTGTATTTAAAATAAATATACATACATGAAATTAAAACATAAAAATAGTTGTTGAATCCGCTAAAACTGTTTCAAATCGAAAGGTTTATAAAGATTTTGTTCTTGGTAAAAGTTCTATGAACAGTAGTGTATATACAGTACCGTTCATGGAAGTTCGGGCAAGCTGACAGGTAGTATTTGTCTATTATAAGACCATTATCATAAAGTATATAATTATGTTAGAAATCCCCAATAATTACAGTGACAATAAAGCTTTATAATAATCCCTAGGAGGGTTAGCTGATTCACTCGTGTTACCTGGAAATATTCGTATACCCTTTATAAAGTATTATAACATTTGTAAACGCAGTAGTTCTGAAGAGATTGTTATTGTGAAAGTATCTGTGGTTGTGCAAGTGAAAAATAAAATAATTTCGGTTTGACTGCTTAAAATGCCCCGTGGAAAGCCTCTAGCTGTTTCAAAACGATCTGCTATTATTATCTTGCATCAGGAAAGATACGCAGAAAGACGGATTGCAGATAAATTAAAAATAAAAAAATCTACAGTACATGATACTATAGTTCGATTTAAGACAACCGGTGACGTGCAAGATCGTAATCGGCCAGGACCGTCAAGAAAAACGACTCCTGCGGAAGATTTACGAATAAAAATAATTAGCAAGTGCAATAGAAGACTAACAGCATCAGAAATTGCTGCAGAATTCAATAACGAGCGAGATTCCAAAGTTTCTGTGAGTACTGTGAAACGGCTGAAAGAGGCTGGGTTGCATGGGCGAGTGAGTTGTCGAAAACCGTTAGTCCAAAGAGGAAATAGGCTGAAACGACTGAAATGGGCACAAGCTCATAGAGATTGGACAGTGGACGATTTTAAAAACGTTTTGTGGACTGACGAATCCAAGTTTGAGGTTTTTGGAAATAGACGGAGAGTTTTCGTACGCAGATCAAGAGGGGAAAGAATGTTACGGGAGTGTATAGTTCCTACGGTGAAGCATGGAGGCGGATCTGTAATGGTTGGGGGGTTGTTTTTCCTTAATCGGAACAGGAGACTTGCTCAAAATTGAGGGCATAATGAAAAAAGAAGAATATCGGAAAATCCTGGAGGAAAATGCCATACCGTCAGGAGTCCGATTAATTGGTCGTGGATTTGAATTTATGCAGGACAATGACCCCAAACATAAATCTAAATTGTGCACAGATTACCTGCAGCAAGAAGAAAATGAAAGAACCCTAAAAATTATGGAATGGCCGCCACAGTCCCCCGATTGAACCCGATAGGGTTGTTATGGGAAGAATTAGACCGATGTGTTAGGAAAAAGTGTCCAAAATCGAAGGAACATTTGTGGACCATTCTCCAGGAGGTATGGACAAGCTTGCCCAATGAAACATTAGCAAAATTAGTGAATCGGATGCCGAGAATAGTGGCAGCAGTCCTAAAGGCAAAAGGTGGATTTTTCGATGAAAATCGGATTTAAATTATTTGTATTACATTAACTTTTTCTTTTTAATAAATTTATCTTTAAAAATATGTAAAATCATGTAAGTAAGTATTAAATACATGGCCATTTAATATTTCTCTTATTTTCTTTGACCTCCGTACATTTTTTTGCTTGCCCGAACTTCCCTGAACGGTAGTATATGTAGTTCCCATAGACGTGATAGTAGATGAAGGCGAAAGTCTGAAGTAGGTGAAATTAACCCTTAGAAACACGGGCTGGAATTTTGCTTGTAATATGCTTAAAGAAGAAGAAATGCTACTTTTAACCTTCAGCAGGAAAAATAATTTTTGATTATCAAGGTGTGTACAGCCCTTCATAAGATAATAAAGAATCTGATGTTAAAATCAACGCTGAACAACACTTATCCAATGAACTTCGATGATATCACGATTAATTACGCCATTATCTTCTATTTTTCTTCTAAAAATAACACCAACATCTATAATGCTGTTACTGTACGAACGTATCGTAACTTTACAGTTCTCTGAGAGAATTTCTGCAAGGCGTTTAACACATACAAACACTCCACAACTTCTAACTTATAATCTTTAATTAAATAGACGCAATAGTTCGATTTCTTCAGCTCGATCAAGTCGTCCGTGCAATAAGCGACGTACATACATACGTAACAAACGAATAACGATCGGCATAAATTCTCAAACGACACACAATCACCTCTTAATTTCCGCTGCCTATTGACCACATGTTATTGCCGTTCAGGCTCGGCATGGTAGGCGGGGTATTATCGAGCGATAGAGACCACTCAACGCGGTTAAGTGCTTTTGACGCAGGATCGTATCTAAGTTAGATGTGCCGGATTGAATTTCGCACCGGACGAACTCGATTTTTAGTTTCAAGATGTATCCAATTTAAAGGAAGCGTAGAAGGTTACCGAAAAAAGGATTCTATTTTTTGTAAAAACGTAAAAATTAATTAGAATATAAGCTAATTTGTACAATTTTTGTAAGTTACGATTATATCTAAGTAAAGTAGCGCTCAAAGTACCAGGTTAGTCTGAAAAATTGGGTTACTCGTCAAAAATGATTTTGATAACAAAATTGTGTATGCGTTGAAATATACTTCAGCCATGTTCGACACTCAGTTTGTGACTGAAATGTGTAAAAATGGGAAAAAAACGAATATCGAGTGTGAGACGAAGTGTACATTCCATTGAATGTCGTTTCCATTCAGGGATTTCATAAGCGACCCAAGCCTCATTCCCGGTCAGTATCTTGCTTAGAAAATCATCACCATCTTTACTGTAACGTGTCAAAAAATCAAATGCATTGTCCTGACGTTTTTTTTTTTTTGTGTTGCTCTGTAAGAATTTTCGACACCCAACAAACAAATTCAGTTTTTCAGAAACAATTTCCTGAAGAAGTGTTCTTGAAATTTGCAGAAATCATATATTGTAATTTTACGGTTTTCTTTTACGAATTCTTCAACTGCACGAACCAATTCTTCATTAACCAAACTTAAACGCCCATTTTGTTCGTTATCGTGCACTTGATCACGTCCTTCATTGAACTGTCGGACCCATCTCCTTACTGCTCCTACGGATGTAAGCTTATAAGTGTTCAAAAGGTCGATCATCAAAGGATAGCTCCTCTACCAATTGTCAAAGGTGATGTTACGGTTTGTTCTAGATATTGGTGCTACTAGACTACATATATCTAACTATATCTTCTGGTTTATTGCTTAATCTAAATGGCTCTGGTGGTTGCTAACGCAATCCGTATTTATTGGACTTATTTGGAATGTATTGCAAAAAGTCTACTCTTCCTCTAAAGGGCTCCAATTTCTCATCAATAGTTAGCTACTTACTAGGAGTATATAAATATAGCTTTTAGGCAGGCCATTTAGGCCCAGAGCTTTATTATTCCTCTCCAGCTTTCCTTTCCCAATCTGTTATTCCTTTATGCTCTAGATCTTCTACGGCTTTTCTCCATCGTTTCCTAGGCCTTCTTTTTTTCTCTTACATTCTAATGTCTTTCACGCTATTTTCGTAACCGTTCTGTCTCCTGCCATTCTTTCTGTATGGCCCAGCCGCTGTAGCTTTCTTGCTTTAACAACAATATCTATTTAAGGTTCTTTGTATAAATCACATGTTTCCTCATTGGTCTTTCCTACATATCCATCTTCCGTTTTTCTCCTTCCATTATTCTCCGGAATATTTTCCTTTCCCAACATCTTATTCTTTCTCTTTCTGTCTAATTCAAAACCCATGTCTCACATCCGTATATGTTACCGTTGCTCTTATATATTCTTAGTTTTGTGTCTCTTGACAGTGGTTTTGCTCTTATTAAGTAATTTATCATTCTAGCAATTTTATTGGCTTTACTTAATCTGGCATCAATTTCCTTCTTTTTCTCACATGTACTCGTTATTTTTGCACCTAACTAAACAAATTCGTCTATTTCTTCCAATTTGGCTTCTCCTAACTGTGTCTGTAGTTTGAATCCTATTGTCTCCCCATTAACTTTTCCACCTTTCATCACCTTGCTTTTCCTTTGTTGTACTTGTAGTCCCAGTTGATGAGCCTCCTCTATTAGTCTATCAGTAATTTAACAAACAATGAAATTACAACTAATTTCCATCAACCACCATACATGGACGTGTTTCGCTGTTATACGGCTCTTCAGCGTGTCTTTGTGGAAGTGTGTGTTAGTTGTAATTTCATTGTTTGTTAATTAATTACCTTTGGTGAGATACCACTTAGTCGAGTTGCTACCTTCGCAGAAAACCGATGCAACGTTGGTTGCTCACTTCTGTAGAAGTCGATATAGCGTTTACTTTCGACATTTGCAGTGATTAGGGTATATTTAATTATATACTCTCATCCATACAAGTTATCAGTAATTTCTTTAAGTTCTTTCTCATTACTGGTTATCATGGCCAAATCATCTGCATATCCTATTAGTTGATGACTTTTGAAGAGTATATTTCCTCCTCTGTTCAGTCTACCACCCCTTACAATCCTTTAGAGCCTCATATTAAAAAGTAAGGTTGAAAGCGGATCTCCTTCTCGCAGGCCTGTCTTTCCCATAAAGTCCTCTGATAATCCTCCTTTAATTCTCACGCTGCAGGTTGTCCTTTTCATCGTCATCTTTATCAGGTGTATAATACGTATAATGAAAAATGGTCAACAAGTTTATTAAAAATCCAACCTATCAGAGCAAGTTTATCCAAACGTAGACATTATAATAAGAAGGCTAATTTCCATTGCGACATTGTTTAACTAAATACGTCTATACCAGTATCATCAGAACACCATAGATCAGCACCATTCTGTCTGGTTAAACCGAGGAGGGCCTTTATTTCAACTCAATTTGTTTTTTTGACTAAGTATTGGTGCTCTTCATTATATTTTTGATATTATTTTTGATATTTGTATTGTTTACAATGTCTTCTAACATGGCATCAGTAACAAACAATGACCAACACGTGATTGGACTTTCTTTAATGTTTTCAGATCTTTTTGTTTCCTGATTGTATATATTTTGAAAAAGATCGTTCGACATCTACGGATGTTACAGGCGTGGTTAAAACACTCTTTGAATCCGGTTAATGGATTAGCCGATGCACACACCACAAATTTGTTTCAATGTGATAAAATCGGAATCTTTCTCCTATACACTCTCAAACTTTTCTAAAACGCGATTATATTTTGCGTCATGTATAGTGCGTAGCAGTGTGTGCACTTCGTTCGCTATTTGCGGTGACTCCACTAACGACAACGCTCTATTTTGTAATTGTTCTATCGTGTCAAGTAATCCTTTATAGTTGTGTAATTCTGTTTCAACGGAAATATCTTGAAATTTTGTCTGGCTTTCCTTAATAGGTGCAGCTTCGGCAGGATTGAATTGTAAAACAACAGCGTTTACTTGTTTGAAACATTCAGCATAATGAGTTGCCTGTACCTATGTTACCCGACGTGTAAGAATCGGCTGTTCGCGAATACCAGGACACTGGCTGAAATGATCGAAGACGTTTTGGAGATTTGAGAAATTCTTTTTTTGTACTTGCTATTAATGTATCTACCTTAGGTGAACATTGTCGAATACTTATACCAAGAGTTCTGAAACGGTTCTTTTTCGAGTAAGCGTAATGACAAATTACAGGTTATCATCATGACAAGTAAATCGAAAATAAAGGCAGTTCTCGTTGGCACGCCATTTTTTCAATTTTTGTCCCAGCACATCAAATATTTCTCGCACACATTACAAACTATTTTAGCACCGTCGCCGTCGTAGAACAAATTCGGAAAGTCACAGATAAACTTATTTACTGTGCCAGCAAAGGGTCGATTTTTAGCCTTGTTCACATTACACATTTTAAATTAATAATTATATGTTTATAACGAATAACGCGCAACGCAATGCACAACGCACGCTCTCGTTTCTTAAACCGAACGAAAAATAAACAAGTGGATGCTGACAATGCGAGAATCGATTTTTGTACGCAACCCATTACTCCGGTGCATCGCAGAGACTTGGTTCTACTTATCACACACTTCATTTCTTATTAATTTTGACTCGAACTGTATGTAATTCAAAAGAGATCGCCTGATTCGTAAATTTATAAGAAAGAGACAGCGGATATAAGCAAGAATCGGATCAGCACGTAATAGAAGACTATCAGTTCGCTATTTGAGCATACGGAGATTGTTGTTAAAGCGGGAAAGATTGCATAAAAAGTTTTTAGAAACGGGCAAGGTGATTTCATATTGCGTTAGTTGAATAGGAATAGGTAATAGCCGGCAAAATGGATTTGCTATAATTAAGCGTATGTACGTTGTGAGAGATATGCGCTATTGAATACTTGGCATATTTCTCAGGCAATATTTTCGGAGATACAGTTACCTAGTTAAAAGCACAACGGATTCGATATGTTGCTTATCTAATTAATTAGATTACAATAAAATTTGTAATGAAAATTCGTTAGAAAGTTCGTGATTGAACTTTGTCAACAAATAGAACAGTATTCAGGTATAACGAACTTCAAGAGATCAACAGATATAATTCAAGATTCGTATCAAAGTATTATGAAAAATAATTTTGTTTGCTTTCCATATTTAAAAATGTTTTATCCTCGAAAAGGTCTTCATTTACAGAAGAAAATTTGGAGAAGTAGGCTTTGGTCAATTCCACACATCTCGAACCCTTTCTTGCTCGTTTTTCGGCATAGCCATGCGTTTCCTTCAGTAAAAAATAAATAAATCGAATAATAACAGAACCAATTAAGAATTATAATATCTGGAAAGTTGTGAAACTTACCCTCTTAAGCAGCGTTATCAAGTAGGTTGGCGGGCTGCATCGGAATTACCGAACATTAAAAGTAGAAGCACCATTATCAGTATTATCACCGACTCGATAACAGTCGTAAAAAGTTTACAGCATTAGATACGTTTCCACAGTTGTCTCGTTGAACGATGTTCGCCGTGTGGTGAAAAAATGTGTTTATATTTTGAAAAAGATTGTTCGACATCTACAAATTTGTTTTAATGTGATAAAATCGGAATCTTTCTTTAACACACTCTCGAACTTTTTTTCAAACGCGATTATATTTTGCGTCATGTATAGTGCGGAGCAGTGTATGTATCTCGTCCACTATTTGCGCTCTATTTTGTAATTGTTTTATTGCGTCATGTAATCCTTTGTTTAGTTTCGAATAGTTTGTAACTCTGTTTCAGCGGAAATATCTTGAAATTTTGTCTGGCTCTCCTTAATAGCTGCAGTTTAGGCAGGATTGAATTGAAATATTCAGCAGCTGCCTGCAACCATGTTCCCCAACGTGTAAGAACCGGCTGTGGTGTTTCACAAATGCCGGGACACTGCGTGAAATGATCGAAGACGTTTTGAAGATTCGAGAAACACTTTTTTTGTACTTGCTATTAATGCATCTACCTCGGGTGAACATTGTCGAATAGTTTCTGCCACAAGATGTACAGCATGCACTTTACACGTAACATGTAAACACTTGCAACCTTGTTCAAGAAGAGAACGGCATACCGAACGCATTGTCGCAGCACCATCACTCATAAACGTCAATACTTGACGTGATGAGAGAAGTTTTCTAACGTACTAAATATCATTCTCACAATTGCTGCATCGGTACACTTTTCCTGTTTTTTGTTAGCAAGTAACAGTGGAAATGTCGGTTTATGTGGGTCCAATACACGTACTATAACATTAGAATAGAATTTCTTTTACAATCTGTTGTCTCGTCAACACATAATCAAAGCAACTGATTCTTAATACAGATTTGATTTTTTCTTTTCTACATCTTCGCGTACAAACATGCCGTTTTCGTAGTTAGCAACTTAAACTTGGGGTTGTACTTATACAAAAAATTCTGGAACGGTTCTTTTTCGAGTAAGCAAATTGACAAATTACAAGTTATTACCATGACAAGTAAATCGAAAATAAAGGCAGTTCTCATTAGCACGCCCTTTTTTCTATTTCTGCGTTCTTTGGTATTTACATTTCTCGCGCACTTTACACACTATTTTAGTTCCGTCGTAGAACAAAAGGGTCGTCTTTTAGGCTTGTTCACATTACACATTTTAAATTAATAATTATATATTTATAACGAATACCACAAAACACAACCCACGTTTCTTAAGCCGTACGAAAAATAAACAAGCGGACGTTGACAAAGCGAGAATCGATTTTTGCACACAGCCCGCTACTACGGTGAAACGCCTATGTATCGCAGAGACGATTACCTCGCTGTATACATAATATAGATGTCCAATTGGTGACTTTGTCCCATTCTAACTACCACATTAATCTCCCAAGACCGCAAATTATTCGACAACTGAAACATGCACTAAAATCTAATTAACACATTCAAATTTCAACCCATTCCACACCTATTCCTGTAGAAATTCCAATATCGATGTATAAATTGGGTTTTTCCTAAGGTGCCTAATATATACGACCATGACTATGTGTGTACATGCATATAATACCGCAACGACACAAGATTTAATGTGCCAAGAAATTGTGAAACTTCTTTTTAAAGATGAAATTAAATTTATTTGCAGTACAACATGTATCAATTCGTTGCACCGTATCTCGGAACATTGTTTCATGAATATACAGGAAATTATCGTCAATATAGACGTTTCCGAAATTAGGTTATGCGCTAAAAATACCATCCGCATCTGTACACTCATCTGGAGATTATATACAGCTTTTCTTGGACGAAACCTTAGTTGTAAATGTCGATAAAGTACGTGATTTATTGACATGGCTTTTATAACAGTAATTATTATTTTAATCATTAATACAAAAAAGAAATTTAAATGCATTTCCAATAACAATATGACAGATGTTTGTTTTCAATTCATTGTTTTTTTACAACAACAAAAAAAGAACAAGAGTTCCATGTTGTATCGATAGATGATTGGGCAATATTACACATGTTATTTAGAAGAGGTTTTTGGACAGGAAATCCTATAGCTTTTAAAAACGACGTTCACTTGTCTTCTACGAGATTACGATCTCTTACATAAAAATTAGCCGCAATTAAAATAGAAATAGGATGCCAAAATATAAAATTCCCACAACTACGGATGATTTTAACGGTCTAAATTGTTGAATGGTGCTTATAGAAGAAATATTACGTCATTTAAAGAGTTAAACTTATATCAATCTACCTATTATATTTTTATTTATGTAAGAAACATAGTTTCGCTATTTTGAATATATATATCAAAGGTTTTTTAATAAGAAAAAAATAATAATAAATGGTTTTTATTAAGGAAATGACAATGTAATATCCGTTGGTAATGTCAAATTCTGTAGGTGATGCAATCTATAGAACAATAACTTGAAGTCCAGGTTAGTTTTATTTGTTTATAAAAACGTTTATCTCTGCAAGCTCGAATGATAATGCCGGTTTTTTCTGGTTATGACATTGGACTGGGGGCATGGTTTCATATTACATTGAAGCTTACAGGGTGTCTTATTAGTAGAGATGCAATTTTTTAAATTTTGCAGTGGTTTAACTTGGTAGTTCCGGCAATAAAAGAGATAAAAGGTAGCAATGAAAAAAGGAGTCCAGATCCCACAAAATTCTGTAGTAAAAAATTACACGACCAGTTTCGTGTTCAAGAAACTGTTTCCAGACCAGCTGCAAGGGTATCCAATAAAAGAAAAAAAAAACATGTTTCCACATTTTGCAGTATCATATCTTGATTTATATCAACAAATTGTTAGTTGCGTTGTTAAATTTCGTGAAACTGTGGTAGTGGGAGACTCAAGAAAAGAACTGCTGAAACTATTGCGGAGTGAGGAAGCGTATAGATCATTCACCTAAAAAATCAATTAGAAAGTTTTCGCAGGAAACTAATTTGTCATATACTTGTCAGCAGATTCTTAGAAAAGATCTCGAAAAATATCCATAAATTTCCGCGGTTCCAACCCGGAAACCAAAGGTACAGTGTTATTGATGACCGCGGAAGCCTACGTACCAGACCGTTACTACGGCTAATACAAGGCTAACCAGTTTTGACGTCAGCAGGCTGTGACGTATTTTGAAGTAGGCCATAAATGCGTTTACACGTTGAGACCGTATCTGCGTTTTGAATTGGTTTATCCAAATTATATTGGTTTTATTTAAAAAAATATTGTGTAGTGATATTTCCGTACTTTTGAGATGTTTTTAACGTAGCCATTTTGGATACTGACATACCTATGTGAATGTCAAATTCACAGCAGTGAACGTATTGCAAATTGAACAAAATTTCGAATAAAATTGCAATGACCGCATTATTTCAACCTTACTTTCGTCCAAATACATGTACATCCATTACATACCAACCACAAATTATAATAGACAAACAGAAAATATCTTACTTTTTTAGTTGTACGTAAAATAGAAAATGTGTCATCTACTAGCAAGAAAAAAGATTGCAAAGGCCTCTTACTAACGAAGAACTTTTAAAATACCTGATGAAAGATGATGATGAGGAAACAGAAAAAACTTTCCGGTTTTTGTAAGAGAATAATGGGTTATAAGAAATGTACAGCACAATCTTAGAAGGGGGAAATGAAAAACTGCGATGTTGAAAATGGAAAAATAAATAGATGAGTTGATTGAAGGTGAGGTCTTAGAAAATGAAAATACTGAAGAAATTTTTTGAGCGTAGTTTATCAGATAAAAAGTACATTAGATGGAAAAGCAATGTCTTAGCTTAGGGAATCGTTTGTTCCAGAAGATACACCGATATATGAACTCCCTACCCCTGCTATGAAATACATAACAGATTCTTTATTTGAATAAATGTCAGAGATAATAAATCTATATGCAACACAGAGAAATATATCTCGATTTTCAATGACCAAAGAAGTAATAAAAAAAAAATCATGGGCATTCATATTATTATGGGAAACCTAAAATTTCCTAAAGCAAGATTTTATTGGAGTCCTTATATTCAAATAACCATTAAAAAAAAAAACAAGTTTTAATAGGTTCCCCAAATTGAGAAATTCAGTTCATTTGATAGTTACCACTAAAAGAGGGGAGAATATAGATCGTGTTTGGAAAGTCAGAGATATTTAGAATACGATCAAAAATCGATGCCCTGAACTTCCGTTGAAAACAAATTTATGCGTTTATGAACAAATCATACCTTCCAAAAAACAAATAAACATAAAACAGCACCTCTCAAATAAACCAAAAAAAAAAATTAGGAATAAAGTTATGGGTTCTTGCATGTCAAAATGGGATGATTTACAATTTTATGATTTATCAAGGTTCAGCAACAGGTATAAAAAAATATATATTATCAATTTGGACAAGATGCTGGAATTGTTATGCAATTGGTTGAAAGAATAACTTAGAAAAAGCACGACCTTTATTTCGATAATTTTCTTAGCTCACATCACTTATTTCAGTATTTGAAAAGCAAATGTATAATGGCTATAGGAACAATAGACAGCAGAGTTAACCGATTTTATAGACCACCGTTGCTAAGCGACAAAGAGCTAAAACAAAAAGGTAGAGGTAGTTTTGATGGAGCTCTTAGTGACGATGGAATAATTATAACAGAATGGTACGACAACAAACCAATACTAGTTGCTTCAAACTTTGTCGCAGTAGGAAAAATTGACAACTGTAAAAGGTGGGACGCAAAGTCGAAGGACCTCAATGTGTAGCACTGTACAATAATTTTTATTGAGGATTTACAAGTCATACAGACGTCCTAGAAAATGAACCGTAAAAATGATAACTAGAGTTTGTTAAAAAGGTGGTATCGGATGGCAGTAGCGTAGCGGTAGCGGGATGGGTAGGAGTAATTTTCAACTCATAGTCGATCTCGACAGTACCGCGAGAGTTCAAAGCGACAGTACATTCCACGCTGCATAAGTACGCGGAGATGGGACGCCCAAAGGGTGTAACGTTCCCTTTGAATGTGAATAAATATCTCAGGCATTTCTCTGGATTAGAATATAGAAGTCCGCATATTTATTGTACAATATGCAATACCCAATGGCTAAGTCGCGATAGGTTTGAATGTAGAATATATTGTAAAAGTAAACGTCATGTATTGAATTTATGATGATGATTTTATTTTTATGTTAAGTGTGTGCAACATCCCATAACATCTAGTATCTAATGAACACTTTCGTCTTTTTTGGGTTAAGTACGTTCCCTCATGGAAGCTGCCAACATCTATGCAATTACGATACAATTTGCCACGTGTGCAAGGTACAGTAAAGGAATGTATAAAAGACGAGTTGAGAAATAAGAAAATCTGCCTATGTGTGGATGAAGCAACCGATGCTCAGAAACACAGCGTCATTGATGTTGTAGCGCGTCCTTTAAAACGTGATGGTCCGCCAGCTTCATTGTTGTTATCCAGTAAAAGGATTCAGAAAACTAATGCAGAAACCGTTGTCAAGATGATAAAAGATTCGTTGAGAGAATTTTGTATCACAGGAACCTAAGTCACAATGTTCGTTACTGACGGAGCCGCAACAATGCTAAGAGTTGGTAGGATGTTGAAAATACGCTTTCCGACTCTTCTTCACATAACATGCCTCATACACGCATGTGTTTGATGTAACGAAGTGAAAAGATTTCGCGTTATACGGACTGTAGATTTGTTTCTTCGCCACTTATTTAAACTTCTCGAAGGACCAGAACTGAGAGGATTTGATTGAAATCACTATTTTACACTTAACTATTTAATCGTTAAACTTTACAAAGACTTCAATTGTTTACAGCAAGCTATCATCGAACTCTTACTTTATGCTACTGGATGAATGGTGTTTTGTTCAACTTGGTTACAAGACTCTGTCTTAATTGCATTTGCGGGACTATATATAGAAAAGATTTTACAATAAAGAAAGGTTTTACAATAGTAAATAATACAAGGATACCTTGGAATTTACACCAAGATAAACAACTAAATTGCTAATCCCTAAAATTAGAAACAGGGCTTTAGGTAATGGCATAATAAAAGAATGGATTTAGATTGAACGGCCGACCATAAACCTATTCATGACACATCGCGGCGACCTGTGGTATACAACGGGCAGGTACTATGACTAACAATTTTGAATCATATAATTCTTTAGTATGAAATATTGGGCATTGATAAGACGATTGGAAATTCCAAGGGTTTTACTGCCTTCATAAAGTAATTGTGAAATTCGGTATTTAAATGAGAATCTTAAACTATCAAAACAAATTGAATTAAAACCAAAATGTATTAGTTACGGCTATAAATAACATAGGTAAAAATACAAAGAGAACCTCCTGAAGCCGCAACAACCAAAATGAAGTGATGAAATAATATACATGGATGTTTAAAATATACTAAAAATACATTAAACTAGTACAAGCGGTTTGTACAGCATGTCACCTCGTAGCAGAAACCATTCGAAAGAAGTATCCGATGGTGGATAAGTTAATCGCATCTACCAAAAAAGTGTTCATCAAATCTTCCAAACACATCCGTGTATTCAAACAATTGTGTCCGAAATTACCACTACTACCTCAGCCTATAATAACGCGATGGGAATATGGCTCCAGGCAGTATCTTACTATCAGAAATATTTTTCACAAGTAAAAACTGTAATTTTGAAACTTGATTCAAGTGATTCTGTAGCAGTTCGAGATAGTCAGCAACTTGTTTCCAATTCGGAAGTTCAACAACAAATAGATGAAATTTCCATGAACTATTCTGAAGTTGCACAAGCTATTGAGTAATTAGAAAACAGTCACTTATCTGCACGAGACGCATTAAATTGCATAATCAATTTACAAGACGATATAGAAAACTTGACGAACACTATACGAGTCGATGTTGCTCAAAAATTTGATGCAATTTTAACGAAAAATCCCGATTTACAAAAGGTCCGGTCTATAACTGAAAATCAAGAGTGCCCAGATGAGGAAAAGGAATATCTGACATTTGCAAATCTTACTTCACTAAATGTCGAACGATCATTTTCGAAGTATACGACAACGTATTCACAACAGCGTCGACGGCTGAATGAATCGACAATGGAAGCGTTGCTGATGTTGCAATTCTACGCAGCTTACCAGGGCGGTTGCCAATTGCCACAATGGACATCAAGACGACAGGAAAAGATAACAATATTATTTTTCACTAATATTGTATATTACGTACCTACTTTTATGCGGTGCGCCACTGCCGGTACCACCTTTTTAACAAACTCTAATGATAACACACGCCATAGATATGGCACTTGTAAACTCATGGCTGGACTACAAACAAGAAGCATAACAGTTAAGAGTTCAATCAGCCAAAATTATGCATTTATTGGTAAATGAACCAGAAGAAATATCTCAAATGCTAAAAGAATAAAAACAAAGACTAGGTCAGTTTCAGAACGGAGATATGACATTTTCCGCAAATAGATAACAAAAAGGAAAGCACAAGATGTAAGTTGGAGGATTGTAAACGTAAATTGCGCTCAGAATTAAGAACTATCTAAAAAAAAATCATTTTAAAAGGTACTGGAGTGTATCACCATTCACCTCTAAAACACTTCTGAATTCAAAGGAAAAAGTAATGACCCGCCCTGTATATAATATTAATTAATTACCCCAATTGTACAGGAAATAAGTGTGGTAGTTAAATTAGATTCTAAAATACCTAACAAGTTCAAAACTAGCGAAAAAAAAAATTGTACCTAATTTTCAATAATTAAGATAACATCTATTTCCGGAAATAAGCGGATGTTCCGGTACGCTAAAAATATCTACGCTGGAGCGATAATAACCGGATACGAGCGTCATCAAAGGTTCCATAATCTAAACACTAAAATAAAAGTTCCTTATTCGCCATGGTGTTCTTTACGTCATACTTCACGTAATCAACAATAGAATTCTAAGCCTACTTTCAGCAATATAATCGTTTTAACGTCTACGATATCAAATACAGTTCTTAGTGACTGCTTTATATTTTAATCTCTTGATATTTTACACATTTCTGCAGCGGACTTAAATAAAATCCCAACACGCAACGTGTTGTATTCTAGCTAGAGAGAAAGTTTGGCAAGGAGCGGTGCCTCGATACAACCGACGGATAACAGAGATGCTTTGCCGCTGATAACACAACGCAGCTCTTTGTGCTGTCATCTCATTTCACGTTCACCATCACGCTGGAAGTTTGTATACCTAGAGCAACCTGGCATTATTGGGTTCTGTGGGGAGTGGGGCTTTCAAAACAGACGTTTCTTATTCCCATACATATTTTCGAAGCGGTACGTCCTTTCTTCCGAGGTACACTACCTCTCATAAGTATTTGGGCACCCTTGGATTTTAGATTTTTGTATATAAAGAATGTATTTAGGAAATACCTTCCAGCATTATTGAATAGTATGCTAATAATCAGTAAGATTCGTTTAAATTAATTAAATAATGTCGATCTATTTACTTCCTTTATCTGTATAAGAGGTAATACCGTCATAAAAGAGGGTATTTCTTGAAATTCCAGGAAAAATATTGGTAATTTTACTATGAATCATGAAACTATAACGAATCGTTTTTATAACTTCGTTTAAAATTTTACAACATGCCGAAAAGGAAAGAAATTAATATTGAAACGCGTGCTCTGATAACAGCACAACATAACTTAGGTATAAGCAATCATCTAATTGCTAGAAAATTACATTTAAATCCATCTACTGTTGATCATTACATAAACAAATACAGTGAAAGTGGCAGTTTTCTAAATAAAGTAAGAAGTGGTAGACCAAGGGCAACAACATCAGCTTAAGATATTGCAATCGCGGTGTCCAGCAAGCGAAATAGAAGAAAAACCTTCAGAAATCGCCGCAGAAGTCAACACTGTACTTCCGAAGCCGATTAGCGTATCCACGGCTAAATGCCGTCCTCAAAAAACCGGCTTTCACGGACGAATTGCGATGTGAAAGCCCTTGCTTCGCCAAATTAATAAGAAAAAGAGGTTACGATGGGCACGTGAACATCGAAATTGGACGGTAGAAGATTGGAGCAAGGTATTGTAGTCACACGAATCCAAATTCGAGATTTTCGGTTCGAATATTTGTAAGATCTCTAGGTGAACGTGCATTAGAGCAATGCATAATCTCTACCGTCAAACACGGCGGTGGTTCGGTAATGATTTGGGGTTGTTTTGCTGGTACACCCGCTAAGTGATCTCGTAAAAATTCAAGGCATTAGAAAAAACAATACAAACGCATCTTAGAGGAAAATGCAATATCCTCTGGTGTAAGAATTTTGTTTTCCAACAAGACAATAACCCAAAACATACTTCAAAATTATGCAAGCAATATTTAGAATAGTTGGAAGATGAAGGGACACTAACAATCATGAAATGGCCACCCCAAAGCCCGGACTTGAATCCCATCGAGATATTTTGGGAAGAACTCGATCGGGAAGTAAGAAAAATTGCTCCAACTTCAGGAGATGACATGTGGGACAAACTACAAGCAGCATGGGCTCGAATAACTCCGGAAATATTGTTAAAATTAATTGCAAGAATGCCTCGATTATGCGACGCAATCATTCAAAGTAAAGGAGGTCACATAGACGAATCTAAAATTTAGGTAGAATAAATAATTTTAATTGTTAAAGTTGTATACTTGTATATACTTAAATACAAAATATATATTTTAATATTTCCATATAAATATCTAATGATTTACCCTGAAATTTGAGGTGCTCAAATACTTATGAGCGGTAGTGTATACTGCATACAGATTGCTCAAATTAAGTATAGCCATATTTTATTTGTTGCTACTATTCCATTGAATGTAACTTCTTAATTACACAGAAAAATATTAGTCTGAAAGCTTTACAAGATGCAAAACAAAATTTTTACGGTCTGTTTACTAGATTCCCAACAACATGCGAAATATCGTACTAGAAACTAAAAGAAAAATACTCGCTAGTAACACAAAACAAAACTATGTATGTACTATCGTAACATAAGCATCTCGTTGCAATGTTACGTTCTTAATTCATTTAAAGTTTTCTAATTTAATATTATGCCCGGTTTCGTTTATGTGTTGTGTGTCCTATGCCTGTCGATTCAATTCTCCCGTAGCAGTAACATGCTATGTGTTCTTTGAGATTATATAAATATCCAACCTTTCTTTCGTATACGGTTTATTTTTCGAATTGTCTAGAAGGCTTTAGAGTGTATTTTGTGAACTCAAACGCACGTTCGTATCTCGTCCCCCTAAAAAACTTTACTAATACCTTTCGAAATTCTGCGGAAAGGAAGTTTCACAAATTTATTATCGTGGGTTTCAGCAACAATATCGTTCAACAGTTCCTTTGAAATAAAATGTAGTGTAAAGAAGCGAGGCGATAAAATGAATGCAAGTGGATGTCTTAACTTTATGAAGCTACAATTGTTGGTGATCTACTGCGATTTTGTTTCCTGTGTGAACCCGACGATTTTCAAAGTTTGAGTTGTTTCCACAGGCTTCAGAAAGACTCCCTGAACATTCTAGAAAATTACGTTTTACCTCCTTTTGGTGGTGGTGAATTCTTGTGGACGAATTGCATGGATTCCTGTGTACTAGGAAGGTACTAGTGATGTACACGAGTCTTATCCTCGACGATAATTCGAGAGCCTGTCTCGTACTTTTTCAACTAGTCCAGAATTTTTCCAAGAATCGGGGAATTCGCGTGCAAACGCCTTCTTTATACTGAAATCGTCTTGCAAAATTTTCAGGGCATTTGTCCCAGGTGTACAGACATCATTGGCAATAAAAAGACGTTCTTTTTTTTCAATATTTCTCACCATCTCTTGAGTGCGAATTTCTATGAGCATTCCGGACATTTGGGTATTGTTAATTGATTAAATGAGCAAAATTTTATTTAAAAATAAGATGGTTTTTAAGCCAGTGTCTCCTTTTATTATATAACTCGATGAGTATCCCAAAAAATAGTCAGCATCACTTTCCTGGACGATGGAACAGTCTTCTTTTTTCCAATATTCACCTCTTGGTCATTTCCTATGACATTTCGGACTTGGTGATATATGATTCAAGAAATAGTAAATACTGGTGCATCCCAGTTTTATTACAGCTATTTATAGTCGGCATCACTTTCCTGGACGATGGAACAGTCTTCGCCTTTTTCCAAGCCGATTCACTTTTCGCAGTCCACTCTTTCGACTGAGCCTTGGCTTCAAGAGTGTACTGGTGCATCCAAGTTTCATCTACAGTTATTAATCGTCGGCAAAACTCTTACTTCGCTTAAACTGCTTCAACAGGGTTTTGGAAATGTTCGTTCGAATGTGTTTTTGGTCATGAGTGAGCTTTTTCGTGCCCAAATCTTCAGTCAATATATGACAAACACGGTCTTTCGAGATGCCCATGACCTCTGCTATCTCTCTAACACTAATACGAAGGTCGCCTAACACCATTTGGTGAACTTTTCTGATGTTATCGGTAGTGATTGGTCGTCCCGAACATGTTGGTACGATCACGTTTAAATTGAGCAGCCCAAAACTTCACTGTGGCAAACCATATTGAGGCTTCCAACTTTTCAGACTACCCACCCAAACATGTACCCTCTTACTTCAGGAAGGTCTCATATTTTTCGGGATCCCATTTTATTGATTAGATGATGTATTTGAAATGAATAGATTGAATTTAAATCACTTTTCTGAAATCTCAACTTGATCGCAACAATGTTAAATTGTATCTCGTACAAATACACACTACAGCAACGCATTTTTGTCGTTTTCTAACAGAAAGCGAAGCAATTCTTTTGATTCTTGAAGTATTATTTAAATTGAAACAGTTCACTAAAACCCTTACCACAACACTTAATTCGTACTGCAGTACGAATTAAGTGTTGTGGTAAGGGTTTTAGTGAACTGTTTCAGTGTTCCAGTGCCACAGTTTTGAGTATCCGTTTAGTATTATTTAAATTATTCAATGTTTTATATACACATAAGTCGGCGACTTCTTTATAAATGTACTTTCTTGAGATTGTTAGAATGTCTAGGAGTTATTGGTGATAATAACTTTGTTTCTCCAGAAATCACAACCTAGTCAGAGCTAATCAATTGTCGTGAAATCAGCCAATCAAATTGAGTCTGACTAGTTTGTGATTTCTACAAAAACAAATATTGCTTTACGAATGTAACCTGTTGGGGTGAAAATGTTGGTAATGTTGATAATATTGTTAGGATGCCGCATTAAAAAAATACATTGGAAACCCTAATATTAAACATAATTATATAACTGTACAAATTATTTCCGATTTGAATGAAACTGGAAACTGTGCCATATTTTTTTGACCAAGGGTGTAGAAAGCTTACGAAATATATTCCGCCTATGAACGTGAATGGAAGTTAATTAGATGTGCTTGACTCATGTAACCTAACAACACGGAATTGAAATGAATCAAAATAAACATTCTAACAAAATGCCAACACGGCAAATTCTTATTCATTTCTGTCAAAAAGAACCGCTATTTTGATAACACATAGAAACAAATCGTAGTT
The DNA here is from genome assembly GCA_029619315.2 of Dynastes maya. NCBI lineage: Eukaryota > Metazoa > Arthropoda > Insecta > Coleoptera > Scarabaeidae > Dynastes > Dynastes maya. The sequence goes on from JAROYE020000006.1 coordinate 49,863,688, forward strand.
AGCCATGGAACGGGAAAATATATATAAATAGGATCCCGTTGGGGAAACAATTTAATTTCTAACGCGTATAAAAATAAAATCCCCACATGCCGATGAAGATAATGCAATGATATGCATACGTTATATAGAACAACGTATTATAAAAGTATAATAACACGGATTTTATATCTCGACAAGAACGTCCCACGCGGTTCGTTAGGTCCAGAATAGGGAGCAGATGTTGATCGCAAGATGAGACATACATTCGAAAAAGATTAAAATTATTTTTATCAGTGTTGCAGAGATGGGTGTCACGAAAATAGCTTTCCTGTGTGCAAGCCATGCCGTCGTTCACTCTATAAACAACACAAACGCGACGTTCTAATCTATCTAGTGGCCTATGCATCCGACTAGGATGATGCGAAACAAATGCAACCGATACCGACACACTAGATACCAATAAATTTAATTTTTAAATAAATTCGTATAGGATTTTGCGTTTTGATTGTAAAATTTATTATTTCGTATGGTATTTATTGGTGTTAGGGGGTGATTGGGAGATTCGCACGTTTATTGTGGGATAAAATGAATGGAATTTTGAGGTTAAATCCAATTCAACTTCCGATCAAAGTGGAGTTTCTTTTTCACTAGCACGTTACGTATATATGTTAGATTGGACTATTTTAATGCGTTGATGATTCACCTACCATTATAGACAAACACGTCATTATCTTCCTCGGGATATTCCTCTCAACATCGTGGAAGATTCTCTCCAATTTGGCCTCCTCACAATCCTCCTCGTTCGGGTACGATAAACAAAGACGGCACAGATTATAGAATTTCGTCGGTACATTAGTCGTACACATATTTCATCAAAGGCGAAAAGAACACACGAGAATACCGATAACCGTACGAAACGAAATCGCGAAAATACAACTCTAATAAGAAACTTATTCGATCTTTATCACAAACAAACTCGAACGGCGAATAAGAACAGCGGTTAGCATCTCGACATCGGCATCGGGGTGCTGCTCTTCTTCTAGGTTTTAGGGTCGGTTCTTTCGGTTGTCGATTTGTTTATTGTTTACCTTCAACGTCGGTAATCAAATCGACGACGATCGTAACGGACGCGATGCTGTTTGCTGCTGGTGACCGATACTAGAATCGCTTGGCACGCCGCTTATTAATCCGCGCATCTCACCGTCACTCTCTTCTATTACATACGAATCATTCCGTTCGGTCCCTGTCAGAACTGGAGGATATAAATTAAGGCACTGCCATGGCCACCTTGATGATTAAAAAGGTGCTTTGATTAGCACGGGATGGCTCTCTTGACTGGACTCTTATCAGAGAATGTTGTCATGCGCGCTTCCACTATTAAACGATAGGTGGCGCCATATTACACGATATCGAAATGAGAAAAAAAACCGTTAATTGGCGCCATAAAATAATTGAATACAAAGGCAACTCTGGTCATGGACGTGGACTCGAATTTTGGCGCCTCTCGTAGACATACCGGAAACTAACAGCAAAATACGCGGTCTATTCATTTAAAACGTTCTTTAATTTTTGTCAAATTCTGTATTTAATAAACATATTACAGCACAAAACGCAAATCTTCCTTTGCATATACATTTATTAGTGGGATTTAAGACTAGATATGGCACAATATACATAGGTGTATAATTGTCTTTCGATGTAATGCGTTTTTTCGATGAGAGAAAATATATTGTCCACGTTAAAGCAAAAATATTACATTACGAATTTCCGTAGAAAGCTAAAAAAACTTACTGGTCCATTAAAGTGAGGACTATGATCATTAAAGCGTGACAAACGAGCAGAGGCGCCTGTGCGAAGGGGTGTATGTACGTATGTGGATGCAGAGTTTAGTAATGCGGTAGACATTGAGGAGTTGATATGAAACTCTTGCATATTGTAATTAACAACTCTCGGTGTAAGAACAATAATACGTTTAATAAACACAATAGCGATTACATTACATTAGAATACGTTTTTATCTGCGACAACTTACTTATACTACTTGAAGTACTGCTTCTAGCGCCGCACACGCCAACTTGTGTAACTTATATGTACAATGATGTACGTACTAAATGTGACACGTCAATCGTTGGGTCGTTCGGTTATTTATTGGATTCTCATTGTGTGTTTTCGAAAACATGGGACGTAAGCCTGGTGTACCTCTTGCATCGCATGTGAAGTAATATATTTGGCGTTTCCCTGGTTTGGAATTTACCGGTTCGCACATTTGTTGCAAATTTTGCGGTATAGGGTTGCTAGGTCGCTCGACATTTGAATGTAGAAGTCATATTAAAAGTAAACGTCATGTATTGAATTTAAGAAACAATATTCCGTACTGGCAATTTTTGTATGACTTTATTTCCATGTTGAGCACGTGCAACATCCCACAACACCTAGTAGATAATGACAATTTTCGTCTTTCTTGGGATAAGTATATTCCATCATGGAAGCTACCAACAAAAAGACAATTGCGGTACAATTTACCACATGTGCAAGGTATAGTAAAAGACTGTATAAAAGACGAGTTGAGAAATCAAAAAATCTGGCTCACTGTGGACGAAACACAGCGTGATTCATATTGTGGCGCGTCCTTTTAAACGAAATGGTCCAGCAACTTGCTTGTTGTTAGCCAGTAAAAGGATTGAAAGAACTGATGCCGAAACTCTTGTAAACATAATAAAAAAAATATGTTAAGAGAATTTCTATCCAAGGAGCCCAAATCACCATGTTAGTTTCTGACAGAGCCGCAATAACGCTGAAAGCTGGTAGGATGTTAAAAGTATGCTTTCCGACTCTTCTTCACATAACATGCCTCATACACGCATATCATTTTGTAGCAGAAACAATTTGAAGTATCCTAGGGTGAATGATTTAATATCATCTACCAAAAAAGTGTTTGTGAAATCTCTCAAACATACCAGCGTATTCAAGCAATTGTATCCGCAAATTCCGCTACCACCTCAGCCTGTATTGACGCGATGGGGAACATGGATCGAAGCAGTGATAATATTATTCCCAAGTGAAAGATGTCATTTTCAAACTTAATTCTTCTAATTCTCAAGCGATTCGCGAGAGTCAGCAACTTTTTTCCGATTCGGACGTTCAAAAAGGAATAGATGACATTTCCATAAACTATTCTGTAGTGACACAAACTATTTCGCAGTTAGAAAATACTCACTTATCTAGACAAGACTCGTTAAATAACATCAACAATTTAGCAGCCGCTCTAGAAAGCTTGACGGACCTTATAAGGCTAGACGTCGCACAAAAATTTCGTGCAGTTTTAATTAAAAATCCGGATGTAGAAAAGGTTCGAGATACAGGAGTATTTGAATTTCGCAAATCTTACTTCATTAGACGCTGAACGATCCTTTGCAAACTATACGAGAACGTTTTCAGACCGTCGTCGCGGCCTGACCGAATCGACAATGGAAGCATTGCTTATGTTGCAGTACTACGCGGCGTACCATGGCAGTCGCATATTACCGCAGTGGTCATCGATACGTCAATAAAAGGTAACAATTGACTATTTTTTTAATAATACTGTGTCTACTTTTGCGCGTTACGCCCCGGACGGTTCCACTAGTTTCTCGAACATTATAAATAGTACACGCACATCGATCAACGGATAATAACCGAACGTCCACTCGATTCCTTGTATGTACATAGTAAACGCAGCTCCTTTCACGGCGCCTCTGCGGGTGCAACCCTTTGTCACGCTTTAATGATGGTAGCACTACAAATAAACATACAGTGCGCCCTTCTTCTTTCTTATCAGAATAATCGAAAAACTGCTTGACACGTCAAATTGATTTTTTATATTACAACCAATTCGCGATTATTTTAAATTTTCCAACCCTGCCCGTTTTCGATAGTTTTTTTAAATGGCTCACCCCAATTTGTTTTGCATTTTCGGATGGATTATGGAATCCCAATTTCAGCAATGTTTAACATTATGCCGTTCGGACCAATACTTTTTGAGATATATTTCATTCCAACCTATCGTACGTTGTAACTGCATGGTATAAAATGTAATTCATCTCACAATATTGACCATGAAATAAATAGGAAGCCACGGGATATTCAAATTGTATTTTTGCGGTATTTACGTTCTCCTGGGTCGAAGGAGTCCCCTTCACCTGGGCAGCAAGTTGCTTCTCTATAAGTCGACACTCCGGCCGTTGCTGACCTACGGCGCCTTGGCCTGGTCATCGGCAGCTCCAGGGCATCTCCGGAGCCTGGAAAGCCTCCAAAGCAGGACACTCCGCATCATCGTTGACGCCCCTTGGTTCGTTAGGAATGAGCAGATTCGTCGAGATCTGGGCATCCCGTCGGTTCGTGAGCATCTCGAGAAGACCCTCAGCTCGGCGTGGGCAAGGGCCCGCGACAGCGAGAATCCCTGTGTGCAGATGGTCGTTGTCCCTCAGGATCGTCCCCCACCTCTAGTGAAGACTCGTCGCCCAGCGGATTTCTTCAACTCCGGCTGCGCAACGCCCACAGCCCCAGACGACCAGCACTGACTCCTCAACAGGACAAACCCTATTTGTTAAACAATAAAGAGATGACCCAACCTCCCCCAAAACTCCTCTACATCAAACTCCAAGCTGCGCGAAATGAGCCAGCTTTATCATAAGATAAAGGGTTCAAGGCAACTCTGTCCGACCCTAGTCTCGAAAGCAGTTCCTAGTGGTATTTACGTAATATAAATTTGAATAATTTTGTTTATGAATGGGACTAAATTTCTAAACATGTCAGCGAGGCCTCATGAACGCACCGCCCCTGATTAATTTACAAATTAACAGAGGTCTAACCTCAACAATGAGAGCTGTCAATTTCGTTTTAGGTTGTTTAAAAATAAAGTCTTTCGAAATATAGCACAGTTTATTTATTGCATTCTGATAAAAATTACATACATAAAATGTAAATTTCTATATTCTGTATATATAAAAATATATTGTTAATATTGCAATACATCGTAATCTACATTTCAATATCGTAAAATCTAAATATCGCTAACAAACACATAAACTATCATAAAAACAAGCAAAATGTATTAATACGGGCATTTCTTTTTATGTATAAAACTTTTTTTTATATTATATATTAATTTATTTCTCGTACCGACTAAATTTATAAAATAAAAACGCCTAACCTCTAATCACTATATCACATCCAGCTCTGTAGTGGTTCACAACTTCGGCTTTTAATAAACCAACGTGTTCCTTTAACTGATTTAAAACAGATCCGAGTTCGTTATTCTCCTGTTTCAAGTTTTTAACTTTATCCTCCAATTTCGATATCCTTTCGAGTTTCCTCGATCGACATTTTGAAGCAGCAAGTCGATTCCTTTGTCGTTTCCTTTCAAGCTTCATCCGTTCTTGGTATTCCATATCAACGGGTGATAACGGTGGTGTAGAACTAATACAGGGTACAGACTGTGGTTCTTCTTTTATCTGCATGAACGGTAGGTTGTTTGGCTGCTCGAGATCTGTATAAACGGTACTAGATGAATTTTCCGAAGCTATAACGGAATAAATTGATAAAATAATCTTAAATGTAATCGTAATAATAATATTCGCTTACCTTGATTACTATTTGAATTGTTATTGTGTAAATTATTCAGTGCATCGACGAATCCGGTTGCGAAATTCTCTTGTTCCTCGGTAACAAGTTTGGGGAATAGTAGAGGGCCGGTAGTTGAGGGTGTAGGTGTCGATGTTGATATACCATGCGATAAAATCATTTTTTCTAAATCCGGTGTATTTACTTTCAACATATTCAAATCAGATGGTGAGAGTAACACCGGTACATTTAAATTGTTCTTCTTTTGATTGAAATCTAATTTGAGATTCTGTTTGATGTTGTTTATGTTTTTATCTTGGAACGGTCCACTCATCTTGACTGTTTCTCTCTTTATCTAATTATTTACAAATAGTTCCCAACCGAGCCAAGTCCAGAGATCGAAGAATAACTTCACAGGTAATACGACTAGGGTTACCAACAGATAATAAACGTTATCGTCAATTTCCATACAATCTAGAAATAAAACGGTATTTACGACGTGTTCCTCTTTGTGTTTACGTACCACCTACGATGTTTGGAATCTAAAATTGTATCAAAAATACGTTTACTAACCTCAAAACGGCGCACTTCACGATTTGTTGTTAACATTTGATGAATCACGTAGCGCAAAAATCGTTCAATTTCTTTTCAGCGACGGAATTTTATCTAGAAATTGAGGCGAATTTTTCCTAGAATTGAATTATCTGCGTATTATAATCAAACGATGACTCATATGCCTCTCCCCCCGTTCGAATAAGAGGAATAAAACCTTCAACTGACGTCATAAAAACCGCAATTATTGCATAGCTTGTGTATATTTTTCTTAATTTAACCTTTCACGTAGTGAAATGAGATAAAAACGAATGAGATTGATAAAAAGACGATTTATTTCGAGCATTAGATTAGCTAAATACGTAAAATGGTGATGTAAGAAGCGTAAATTCAACTTTAGCTGTATACATAGTGTTTTAATGAAATTTAAACAATATTTTTGATTAAATTTATATTCCGACAAATTTTCCTTGATTAGATTGCTTTATATGTTCGAATAAGCAGTCAGGAAACAGTTTTTAAAAAATGATTATTTATAGCATTTGAGCAATTCCCTTAAAATTAAAAAAGAAAATGGGACTTCCTATATAGGGTGGTTCGATGGAAATTGTCAACTGTCAAATACGTACGCTACCGGTCAACATTATTTGCCCACCTAAAGAAATACGCATAAATAATGGAAGTGATAAGTGATAACTGAAAAGAAGTAGTTGCATTTAATAAAATACTATTCAAATAAAGAAATTGATAGTCTTTATTCTATTAAGACTGTTTTACATGCCGCGATTTATTGGCCAATTAATTGAACAAGTTCGATTTTATCGTACCGTGTAAAAGAGAAAAAATCGAAACTATTTCTTGAACAATTTATCGTACGATTAATTGAATTAAATACAACATGTTCTATTTCGCCACGATTTTTCACTAAGTTTGCTGTTTTAACACCAACCCAGTAACAGAAAAGTATCTACGAATTCTGTGCAGTGTTTTTAAAGTAAAGTGAGGATAAATTTGGAAAATTTACGACGATTATAATGTAATTGGTAATTTGAATTAATTAACCGAAGCCGAAGTAACCTAACCTGTACTTGTATCAAAACTACCAAAACATTGAAAACGAAAATTTCTTATTTATTAATTCTCAAGTTATTGTAACATGTAAAACAGCTAATTTCTACCGATTTCTTGGTCAAGAACTTGTTCAATTAATTGACCAATAAATCGCGAAGTCGCGGCGTGTAAAAAATTGTCTGTCAATGTCAATCGTAAATGAACAAGTTATTGTCACACGATTGAAAACACGTCAAAATGAGCTCACAAGAGTTGTCCCAGATTTTTGTACAAGTGATGGTACCTTATGGATTATGTGTGTGTGTACCACGTTTACGTGTCTGTGTGTTGTTTTTTGAGATTTGTTGTGTTAATTAAAAATGCATTTCAAATATAGCTATTTTATACAGTAACTCTCATCAATTTTCTTTATAACATGCTAATATTAATATGAAATCTGTTTTAACAAAATTAATTTATTATATTATAAATTACCTTACCTATCCTATTATCCCCATTTGAAACGCCACTGGTGCAAAAATATTATTTAGATCATGTCACCAACCCGACAAAAATTTTCGAAAAGCGGGAAATTCAAATCGTCTTCAATCATTTAAAATCATTCTTTATTTCTTTCAACATTACGGTCATTACCTGATATTTGCGCCTTCGTTTTAAGTTATTGTTTATTCTACGTCTATTTTCTTTGCTATTATATTACTTTTTTTATTAAAATTAGTCCTTATCAGGAATCTAGTAAATAATCACGTTTCTCGGTGATTGTATTACGCTAAAATGCGGAAATTTTTGCGTAAACAAGTAAAAGAAATGGTTGTAGCGTTAATAACGTTCTTTGAACAAGAAGGTGATATGTAAAAGATAAATTTCTTTTTTGATTCTAATCCAATTTGAGTGGAATGATTTAGTTTCACGACGGATTATTTTTATTGGTTTAATTTTAAAGAAAAGGGCGTGGTTTGAATGTGTGAGCTATTTCTATTGGTGTTTTTAATATAGGAGCGTCATTAAGGTTTTTTAAATTAAAAATTGCTTTTTCGGTTATAAGAGATAATAGAGTTAAAAAAAAATCATAGCATTTAATGTGTGTATTACGAATATTTATATTGCTTTAATTTTTTATGCGTCCATTATGACTGTGATAGCGATGCGTACATGTGACGACGTTTCAAAGAATTTTTTGAGTAAAGTTAAGATTGATAAGGATTATTAAAGGTAATAAGGAAAAAACATGGAAAAATATGCAAATTGAACCTGAATTAGGTTACATTTGCATTTTAATCACGTGGGCTGTTCGCCACATTGTCAAATTTAACTTTTCAAGGTCATTACTCATTGAGTGAAGAAGGTGCTGAAATAACTTAGTAAATCAGTCTTAACATTTTTTATAATCATAATAGCTTACATTTTCAAAGGAATGATCGAATTTTTCATTAGAAATTAAATTATTTATAATGTTGAAATTAATTCGATAAAAGTACTAAATATCGCCACCAGAGGGCTTTTCATCTGGGAAACATGAAATTTGATTTTGAGGGAATTTCAAAAGATTGTTAATAGTTTTATTATAGATAATTAAATCCAGATTAATCCAAGTTAAAATCAATAAAATTTGTATTGATCCTATTACAGATGCGAAATAGATTAAACGAAATTGAAATAAATTATTCTTTTAAACAAAATTCACTACTTTATTCGAGTTTAATATAAAAATATAACAAACGTATTAAAAAAAATTATTCTCCGATATATTTTGGCAATCGTTTTTCTTGGAACGCAGCTAGTCCTTCTAATCGATCTTTAGTGGGAATCACTTGAGCGTAACAAGCTTCTTCGAATGATAAGCCGGTCGCTAAATCAACTTCTAATCCCTTATTAATAGCAGCTTTTGCCATTTTTACTCCCACAGGGCCATTTGGAATGATCTCCCTGGCGATATCCAATGATTTTAAGTACGCAGCATCGTTACTTCCATTTTGATTGACTGCATGATTTACTATACCTGGAAAATGAAAAGAATCCTCATTATAGACTTAAATAGAAGAAACGAATGGAGATATACCTTACCCATTTCTTTAGCTTCTTTCCCATTGAAAATTCGAGCTGTAAAAATCAATTCTTTCGCAATAGCTGGATTAATCAATCTTGGTAGTCTTTGTGTACCACCAGCTCCTGGGATGATGGCTAATTTTGTTTCTACGAGACCCATTTTACAATTGGTTGAGGCTACACGTAGATCGCAAGCTAACGCCATCTCTAAACCTCCGCCTAAAATCTAAATTAGATTAAAATTTTTGCTGGAAATTTATTACGTATAGAAACCTAAAGCGGAGCCATCTAAAGCTGCGATTACAGGCACTGGCAAGTTATGTATCCTATTCATTAAACCACGTAAAGCGATTACAAACATCGATACTTGTTGCGGAGTCATTTCGGCACGTTGTTTTAAATCGGCACCTAAGAATTTGCTTTTAAAGTACAATATTTACAATTTCAATAAAAATTTTAACTTACCTGCACAAAATATTCCAGGTACGAGACTCCTTAAAAGTACAACTCTTATTGAATTGCTAATAGAAGCATTATCAAGGGCATCGCTTAGTTCTTTGACAAGATTAAGGCTCAAAGCATTTCGTTGCTTTTCTCTGTTAAGGCTAATAACTGCAATTCCACTATCAGCATTGTCTAATTCCGTGTAGATTACCTCTTTATTAGCATGTTCGGAATAATTCCGCCGATATTGGATCAATATACCAGCAATATTTTTTAATTTTCTGGCAGAACGATGGAAAGACATGTTTTATAGAATATTTTTAGATCCGTGTTAAAAAAAATGTTACGTTACCATTCTTATTTATATACCAGGTTAAAATTTGTGGAGTTAATTGATAAGAAACATGTAAAAATATAGCGGCAGTTCCAAATTCCAATCTTGCTTTGCTGCATGTTGAGTTGTATAAATTGACAAACTTTTTTTTTTGACAGATTGCAACCCAATTTACAAGAACGAAATCTTTCTAAATCTTAATTGAATTTATTGGTTTCAAGGCATTTTTATTTGTTTATGTAGAAGTTCTTAATGTCCTTTTTACAAAAAAAATGATATAAGAAAGTATCTCGTATCTATATAATGATAAAAACATTGTGTAAGACATCTGTTTTAATATTTTGGGTAGTGTAAAATGGTTCTCAAATGATGTCAATCATCATCTAACCAATCAGATTCCACATTTTAAGCGGGCAATTCAAAAATACTATTTCTAATTCACAAAATCAGCATTTTATTACTGTTATAAATTCTTTATTATATATAATAATACAAAGCTTTAGCAGTTATATACATAATAATTTCTTAAAAATTAATATTATACATTGTATACAAAGTACGGCAATTATTATCTATATAACACTATAATTTAAATAATTCTTGTAATATTCTTTGCGTATCCTCAGGATTAGTAACCTTATGTCCAATTACCCTCGAATCATTGTAAATTTCATGATCGTTACCACCTGGATCGGTTTTATCACCAAAGAAATGAATTTCTTCAAAACCTTCTTGTTCTAAATGTCTTAGGCAATAAGTTTTATCCCAACCACTAGGGTAAACATCAAAACTAATTTGCCCACCTATACTGTAAGTAAGATCGACATCGGTGAACTCCTTTTTAAGAACTTCGATCATATTTTTCCGAATATTATGTATCTTGTCGTATTGTTCGAAGGCATCTCGATCCCTTTGCGAACAAGACCTCCCGATAGGTGAGATATTCAACATTCCCGATCTAAATTCTACGAAAGTGCCTCGTTTCTTTGGTAATGTAATGTTAGATAAGTAATTTAAACAGAAATTTATAAATCTTTGCAGTTTCTCTTCTCCGATATATTGTTCTATGCTTTGTCTACCAATTTCTTCCCCGTATTTATACTGAATTAGTCCATTTTCAGGGAAGACAAAATCAAATCTATCTATTACATCGTCACCGTTCATTTGTTCGGAGATTTTTTTAAAATCAGAGCCACCTACTACGCCTAACGAACAAATAGGTTTGAGTACCTCGGTTAAAAATGTATCGAATTTCGGGTCTATTGCCTGTCTAGGCTTTGTAAGGGTTCCATCCATATCAAAAAGACATAATATCTTTTTCCTGGACATTATGATGTGTAAAAAAAAATTAGAAAGTCTTCAATTAAAAACCCCCTCTTCGGTAAAAATGTATGTCCTGTTCGATGCACTCGATTTAACGCAAGATTGACCTCTCTTTGTGGCACTGTAGTGATACACTTTGCTAAATATGGAGCACTGCAAGATCTTCTTGCTTATAATCGCTTTAAAATGTGTCTGTGGTGATATTAACAGCGATAAACCACGGAATGTTTTGCTAATGATGGGTAATTTTTCATATTTTTAGTGAAATACGACACGTAGGCTAAAATTCCGGCCAAGTTGGCTTGTAAAATTCCAGTAAACAGACGAAAAATGAGGTTATTTTTCTCCGTGAAACATTTGGTGGCGTTCAGCTAATGGAACTTTTGAAAAAGATGAATTGGGATCAATTTTATTATTTTTGAATAATATGTGGCTGCGTTAAGTTTAAAGATGTTTATTAAGTAAATTTTGCCATACCATACAATTCTTTTCAGTCAAATTTTATATAATTAACTTTTAAACGTTCGCAGAGCGTCTCGAATTTTCGCTGAATTCACCTATTATAAATATGTTCTCTGCTGGAATTTTATGAAGCTTACGGAATATTTCGCAATAAAGTGATAAAATAAGGGATTATTCTTATGAAATTTGCCTAAATACAGCTTTTTTAAGTACTATTTAAGTAATGGCGAAGTTACCAACAAAATTACACTTAGAAAAATCGCTCGTGATATATAGGCTGTTCTCAAAGTTAGGACATTTATTTTAGCATTTTATGTATTATAATATGTTGTTTATTTTTATCGACAATTTGCTTTCAAATTTTAAAATCATTTAGATAATGCAAGTTCTTTTTGGTTCTCTTTTACATATTTAGAATTTTAATTAAATGTTTCAATCCAAAATCACGTCTATTTAGTTCGAAAAAATAGAATTTTTATTGAGAATAACTTTAATATAATAGAAACACGTTTAATTTCTTTAAAATCCCTAAGTGTACTCCTAAATTTGTTTATATTTTACATCCTGTTCAACCCCATACAGCTGACGATGGAGGTTTCGAAATGGGTGCGTATTTAAACAAAATATGTCAAACTCCCAACCTGAATCATTTAGCTAAACGTAGTCTCATTTTTAATAACGCATTCACTTCCGTGAGCAGCTGTTCGCCGAGGTAAAATTAAAAAAATTAAGAAAAAACAGCAGAATTATATTTTTAATATTTTGCAGTCGATCAGCTTTACTAACAGGAATGCCCTCACATCAGAACGGAATGTACGGCTTACATCAAGCTGAAAACCATTTTAATTCCTTTGATGATGTTAGGAGTTTGCCTAACATTTTGAGAACTAATGGTATAAGAACTGGTACGTTCGTACTTTTGTGAAAGCCTGTAAATTGAATCCCTTACATCTGCAATATTTTAGGCATAATTGGTAAGAAACACGTAGGTCCTAGCTCAGTTTACAAATTCGACTATGAAAAAACAGAAGAAAATAATTCGATTTTCCAAGTTGGTAGAAACATAACGCATATGAAGTTACTAGCAAGAGAATTCTTAAACAACGGCACCCAGTATGTTTTAGCACGTTATTTATTTTCTCTTTTGCTTTTAATGCTCTTGTTTTATAGACCATTCTTCTTATACGTAGCTTTCCATGATCCTCATCGTTGTGGTCATACAAACCCTGAGTATGGCGAGTTCTGCCAACGTTTCGGCAATGGAGACGTTGGTATGGGTACTATTCCAGATTGGCACCCAATTTACTATATCCCAGAACAAATACAATTGCCGTATTACATACAAGACACTATAGAAGCTCGTAAGGATGTCGCAGCACAATATACGACGATATCACGCTTAGATCAAGGTAATCAAATTTAAATTTTCCATATTTCGATTCAAATTTGGCGCCATTCTTAAAGCGTGGCTAGTTTCATTTGAATTCATACGAGGGATGATCGTAAAATAAGGTTCCCAATCCGAAGAGCGAGTTGACGAATGGTGACCCTCCGATCTTCAAGCAGTATGCTCTCGACCTTTTCAACGATTTCCTTTGAAACTGATGGTCTTCCGCTCCGCTCTTCATCGTGAATTTCCGTCCGATCTCCAGTGAATTCCCTACACCATTTGCGGACGTGTTGAATAGCTACTTTTCTCCATAAATTTCGGTTAATTGACGATGAACAGCGTGAATTTCGCACTTGGCGGTAGCGGCAATCGGGAGTTCCATCTCGGACGGCTGCTTAGGTAACATTGAGCGGCTTAGCGAGACGGGAGTGGTACGTATGTAGAGTGGGAAAGCTGCTGCACACGCCAATGTTGTCGGATTTCGCTTAACACGTCTTATTGCTGCTGTAGGGCTTTGGGAGCCTTATTTTACGATCATCCCTCGTACATTATCAACCAATGACGATTGAATATCTTGACATGCACATTGCAAGGTATTACTTGATTGGTTTATACGAATTACATTTAACTAATCATAAATATTTTAAAAATAACCGCCTTTTATGATTATTACAACAGGAAAAGTAATTTTATTTATTTCGTAACATACAGGGGTTGGATTAATATTGCAAGAATTGGAAAATTCAGGTCATTTAAACGATACCTTAGTAATATATACATCAGATAATGGTCCACCCTTTCCTAATGGCAGGACCAACTTTTACGATTCTGGAATAAGAGAACCAATGTTTATCTCCTCGCCGTATCATATAAAAAGGAGAAACCAAGTCACTTATTCCATGGCAAGTTTATTGGATGTCGTGCCAACTATCTTAGATTGGTTTAATGTAAAGGATGGGGAAGTTACTACTATGAATGATGTTGATACTAATGAAATTTCGGAGACAAATCCTTTAACTGGAAAGAGTTTGTTACCCCTTTTGATTAACGGTGAGATTTTGGGATTTGGGGGTAGTAAATTTGAAGATATCAATGTAATCTTTTAGAACCGACGAATTACAGTGCAGAAGCAATATTTGCCAGCCACAACATGCATGAGGTGACCATGTATTATCCAATGAGAGCCATCAGAACTAGAAGATATAAATTGATCCATAATTTGAATTATAAGTCGCCATTTCCAATCGATCAAGATTTTTATGTGTCACCATCATTCCAAGTTTGTCCTAGAAACCAGCTATCACTGTTTTCAAAGTTATTTCTTCATTCTTTTTTAGGATCTTCTGAATCGGACGCGCCAGAATGAACCTTTGAATTGGTTCAAAGATTTACCCATGTATTACGATAGACCCGAATGGGAACTGTTTGATACAAAAATGGATCCTGGGGAATTGAAGAATTTAGCTGGAAAATCATCCCAAAAAGAGATTTTTGAGGAATTGAAAAATCGATTGTTTGAATGGCAGAGAATCACAAAAGACCCATGGATTTGTTCACCACATGCTGTTTATGAGGACAAAGGAGCTTATAAGGATAATCCACAATGTCTAAGCTTGGATAACTAGTTCTGAATATTTCTAATCATTAACAGAAAGAAAAGCATCAATTTTATATATTCTCTTTTTGAAAAAGAAAATTAAGGCTGTACCTTTGCGAATTTGTCCAGTGACGTGGAAATAATTTGTTATATTTAGTTTAGAAGCTTTCACAAGGTTTATGTGTATAGTTTTTATAATGTTGTAATATTTATTCAAATAAATAATTTTTTAACATATATTTATCTTCAGTTTTTCTTCTGCTTTCAAATAAATACACAGAATATCGTTAGAAAGGGTTATATTTGTAATTAACGTTGTACATAATAAATAACAAACATCTAAAAATATATAAATTAAAATGACTGGCTTCTAAGATTTAAATAATTAAGTATAAACATATTATACAGAGTGTTTCGCAAAATCTTCTTTCTTTAAAAATAAATTTTAACAGTAGGCTTTGAAGATTACTTTAATAAAAAAAAGCTTAAGAAATATTGTGCTTAAAAAACAAGGGAATACGTCCAATATTCTTAGTAACATGCGATTTTGATGATTTCTTTGTTTATATATTTGGTGCGATTTGACAGTGACATATCCAGTGGCGTACGTGAATAATTTATTTAAAACAGATTTGTATGAGTTATTTTCCATAAATAATACTGTTATTTGGCGAAAATCATCAATTAAATTGTTACCACGGATACGGTACTATATCCCAATTCTTTTTTGCGTCTACTATATGTGTATATACATTTTATATATCATATACCAATATTAATTATATACATATAATATATTTATGTGTGTATATAATATATCGTCTATAAAAATAAGTTCTATCGATAAGGTACATAGGTAAAAAATCAGGCAAGTTTTATTTAAGAGTTTTCCTTTGTTTTTTCTTTCTCAATAATGCTAATATTTATCTAATATAGATACCACGTTAGTAATTTTTTAGTGATACAAATGTAACTTTTGCAATATCCTCCATCCATTTCCTCTTACTCATTTCCTTTTATAAATAAGTAGGCGTATTATGTACAAAACTTAATGCAATTCATTTTTAAAGCACGTTTTCAGAAAGATATTATTGAAATATTTTGTTTTGCGGGCTATATCAACGTTTTTAAGCGTAGAACATTTTTGCGAGACCCCTAAATATACAGAGTGTTCACAGTAAGAGAAAATACCACGAGCATGTCAAGAACTATCGTGATATGATTTTGTTTTTAAAAGTTTAACTAATTTTATTAATCACATAAATTGTAACGCCATCTAGGAGATAATATCGCTGAACAATGAAAGAAAATAGCGCCATCTTACGGTGAATAGCCTAGATATACATCTTTATTGATGGAGAAAAATAGTCATGTCATGTTATTTTATTGAAATAGGACTAGAAATGTTTGAGGAATATGATGGGTGAACAACGCTGTATATGAGTATCTAGAAGCTGTATTTTTGCATAGAAATATTACTATTTATTCGAGATATTTGCAGAATTCAAGAGTAGAATTGTAGAAGTTAAAGAAATAAATTGAACTTCAAATAAATTGTTTTTATATAATACTTCTGAATAAAAATATAAAAAAATGACTATTTTGATTTAAAAATAATTTGTACTAAAGAAATATAAATGTATTTGAGCTATATACAGATCGGCAATGCTATATATGTAGAAACGATTACAATTAAGGCAAACCATTTCGATTCAATCCGTTAAGAAAGATCGCTTTAAATATTCAATAAACTAACCTCAAATTCAAAAATTTAGAATAACACGATCCGTCGGGTCAACTTCCTATTCCACATTTTAAACTGTTCGATACGACTAATTGCCAGTTTTTGTCAGCTAAGTTTGTGCTTGTATTTGTGCGCTTCGTCGTTGGCGTAGTGTTCTAATTTTCGTAGAAGCCCCATCGATGTATTGGCAACCTTACGGATTACATTCATTTCTTCGGATAATTTCATAACCTAATAGAGCGAAAACCATTTACGCTAATTAAAATATCAAAAGCAAATACGTACGTCTTTCGTATAAGCCTGTATTCTCAAATGTCTCTGGTGATTGTTGTACAACGTTTTAATTTGAAATAGAATGCCTCCCGCAACTAGCAAACTAATTAGAATTATTAAATTGCTGGACTGAAAAATACGTTGCCTGAACATTAGTATCGCATGCAGACATTGTTAAATTATAATACTGCTGGTTTTATTTCTTCGATGAGGTCAGTTTCGCTCTTGGAACTTTGCGTTTCTATACAGGTTAGTTACGGTGAAATAACTTGATGCGGTATTATCAAACCTGCAGTACATAAATTATCGATGTTTGTACAATGCAATTATTTCGCAGACATGTAATTTAACGCTTGATGCGCAATTTTACTCAATTTTCGAAATTGGAACGATGTCAAATATCAAAAATGGGGCACCACTTCCTATTTTAAACACTTTAATACTTTGACGTAATCAATACAGCGCTCCACGGGGTGTAATGTAAACTAAAATAAGTGCTGACATCTATTAAAATTTAAATACAAATTTTCTCATTTATAAAATCTTTTTTTTCTCAGATTTTATTTTATTTTATTCCAAAATCTTATTGATAATAACTAAACGTACATATATTTTATTTATATCAAATAATAAATTTTATTACAAAATAATAATTGTTACAATCATACTTATCGAATTACAGATTTCTTTATTTTAATCACACACACTACGATCAATTACGATAACCCAAAAATTCCTAATTTAAAAATTTCTGCACGTGTATGCATTAAAATCTTTTAAATCAAATCAAGTTTATTTTCACAAAAATGTTCAAACTACAGAAAAGTAAGAAAGTTTTACCTAAAAAATCGTTAAAATTTAAAAAGAAAGTAAATCAAGCCATTAAAACCAATAACAAACCAAAAGAAGATGCCGTAAGGAAGACAAAAAAACGTTATAGTGAGATGTCCGTTGATGATTTCTTAAATACAAGCTTCGACGAACCGAGCACGGGTAGCGAAGACAATGATAACGAAGAAGAAGAGGAATTAAATCAAGAAGCTGATGACGAAAATGAAAAATCTGCTTCCGATGGTGAGGATGTAGCTAGTGACGATGAAGAAGTGGAAAATAGTGACTCCGATTCAGAGGAAAGTGATAGCGAAGATGAGGTGTTAGGACATAAGCAATCGTTAGCTAAGTTAAAAGATACAGATCCCGAATTTTATAAATTTCTTGAGGAAAACGATAAGAAATTGCTTGATTTTAATTTATCTGATAGCGAAAGCGAACAGGCAAACGAAGACGAAGATAAAGACAATAGTGATGATAGTCTTCATAAACCGTCAGGGGAATTAGAAGTTGCTAGCGATGAAAGTGATTTTGAGGATGATACGAAACCAGCTGATACCTCAGTTATAACCTTAAAAGTATTAAAATCATGGCAAAATGATATACGAACTGATAAATCAAACATTACAATCGTTAAATTAATAAAAGCTTTTCATGCGGCTATTGCTAGAGTGTCCGGTAATGAAGAAGACGATGATGCTATCTTTTATAAAGTTGAAGGTGAGAACATCATTTTTTTTTATAAAATTTAAGTTTTTTTTTTAATATAGGTTCGGCTATATTTAATGGTGTCATACAGATCTGCGTGTTGGAATTGGGTCCAGCGATTCGAAGATATTTGCGTATCCCACAGGGTTCGAAACAACCTCCTCATAAAAGTAAGAAATTTGTGAAAATCAAGGCTGTTTTGCGGGGATATTTTGTAGATCTATTGAAGGTAGGTGTTATCGCATTAAAATTTGCTCGTTATTCATATATTTTTTTTGTAATTTATAGCTTTTAAATGGTGTAACCTCCACGAATATCTTAAGCGTTTTATTGAAGCATCTACACTATATATCGCCAATGATCGTCTCTTATGGTAACGTATTAAAACACCTCTTAAAGAAGTTGATCCATTTATGGGGAACCGCCGATGAAACTGTTCGTGTCATCGCATTCCTTTGCATCATTCGTATAATCAACAACCAGCAACAAAGTAACCTCGATATGGTCTTGAAATCCATGTATATGACTTACGTACAGAATTCCAAATTTGTCAGTCCATCCACTTTACCGATGATCAATTTTATGCGACGTTCTCTGGTCGAGATGTACTCGATCGATTTAAACGTATCTTACCAGCATGTTTTCCTGTACATCAGACAGTTGGCGATGCATCTGAGGAATGGGATTATACTTAAGAAGAAGGAGAACATCCAAGCCGTTTACAATTGGCAATACGTTAATTCTTTGAAGCTATGGGGAAATTTATTGTCCGCATTGCATGGTAAATCGCAGTTACAACCTTTGGTTTATCCGTTCGTTCAAGTTTGCTTGGGTACAATCAATTTAATACCGACGGTACAGTATTATCCGTTGAGATTTCATATTACCGAGGTCCTGATTGAATTCTCCAGTGTGGCATCCGTTTTTATACCAATTTTGCCGTTTTTATTAGAGGTAAGTGTGTTATTGCCTAATTGTACTAACGTTTCTATCGTTTCTAATGATTTCATTATCTGCTATTAGGATAAATTGAAATTTCTCTGTATAACATTTACTCTAATGAGGATTTCCATCCTAAATACTTAATTGTTATCCCAACAATAATACTAATGGTGTTGAATATTGTAAGAATTGTATTTTTTAAAATTCTAATAATTGTCCCAACTTCAATGGTCGGTAGTGTATGTAATCCTTTAATGGAAATATGTTTAATGTTTGGTATATCTAATGCTAGTTAATATTAAACTTTGTGCCATCAATTTTAGATCCTTACATCATATGACTTCAATAAGAAACATCAAAAAGTCTCAATGAAGCCTTTACAATTCACTTTCATTCTACGGCTATCCAAATCCCAACTTTTAGAGAATGGTTTTAAAGATGCAGTGATGGATACTGTTTATGCGCAATTACTACAATATCTAGCTTCTAATTCGCATTCCATAGCCTTTCCAGACTTGTCTCTCTTATGTATAATCCAGGTAGGATCTACATTCAAACTTTCTTTTTTCACAAAACAAAGAGCGCCTTATAAATCTCTTAATTGCAGATAAAATCGTTCTTGAAAACATGTTCCGTGGCAGCATATTCTAGGAAGATGCGTCAGATCATAGAAAAGATCGAGCAGAATATTAAATTTATCGTAGCCGAAAGGAAGAATATCAGCTTTAATTTAGGAGATTCCAAACAGATCGAAGCTTGGGAAACTGGTGTTAGAAACAAAGGTACTCCTCTTACGACGTTCTACGAATCATGGAGGACCATGAGGAATGTTAAACGGAACAAAGAAGCCACGAATAACGATGCGATCGGCGAATATAATTTGCCGAATTTGAAAAAGCGGGATAAATCTAAAAATGAGTATCGAAAACCCGGCGAAAAAGTTGAACTATTCCCAAGTGATAGCGAAAGCGATTTGGATGATGAAAGGGAGGTTCCAGTTAAACGTAAGCGAGGTAAACGCGGTGGGAAAATCGCCAATAAGAGGCCAGTAACCATAGCTGTTGATGATGATCAAGTTGAGGATGGTCTTGAAGATGTAGTCGAGGATTTCAAAGCTAGTGATTGGTGAATTGATTCGAACGCAAGATTATACTGGAAATCACTTTATTTATAAGAATATAAATAATATCTTTGTTTAATTTTAATTACTAATGTAAATACTTAATAATACAGGTTTTTTATAGAAAAAGATCTTTTAACTTATTGTTGTCGGACAAAGTTCGTGGCTTTCATCTTCATCACGTTCCAATACAAGAGAATCGCTTGGATTGGTCACTAGAAATTAAAAAAAAATAATTAATTAAGATAATTAGTTGAACTAAAAATCCGTAATTTCGTTGGTTCTTCCGATGTAATTAGATTTCACCGACGGAAGCTAATACAGGGTAAGTCGGGAAGAACGGACCATATGTTCTTATCCGATTTTCGTTTGTTTTCACGTTTTTAATAATAATAATAATACATCTTTATTGTCCAACAGTCAAAAACCAATTACAGGACAAATATAATAGGTACATTGGCTGTTTCGGTGATATAATTTAAAATCTATTGCATTAAATCAGAACATTTATTATACAGATTTAAAAACATCTCTTTGCGTTCAAAAATAATTTTATTAAATATAACGTAAGAATATAAAACTATTTGAACAATAAAATCTTCTTGTCAAATACAACGGACAGTTAGGGAATTGAGTTGGAATATGATCATTTTTAAGTCTAGGATATTTTAAACTTGCAGTTATAGTTTCATCAGTCCTTGAATCTGTAACTGTTGAAAAATAAATAATTTCTTCCTTTATAGCGTGCCTGAGGATGAGCATTGCTCGAAACTGGTAGCACTGTTTTAGAATATGAAACGAATTTTTGTGAGTAATTGACCAATTTTATTGACCCTACTATTATAATAATAATTAGTCGATTAAATATCACAAATACATCTTTCACGAAAACGGTGCTCGGTTACGTGTTTGATTTTTGCTTTGAAACTTCGTTTCTCTAAAATAAAATCGAATGGGAAGCGAAGAAGGGCTCAGTTGACGACTGGCATCTTATTTAAACCGGAAGCCCTTCAAAACTCAAAAAAGTAATGCAAAAAAACGATTCCTTCACCGTTTAGGCTAATATCGTGCATGGCGATACATCACTAACCCAGCGTGACGTCGTCGAAGAGCGCTAAAGCCTTGTCATATCGTAACGACTTTGGGCGTCATATTCTGCCGAATGACAAAGGCGACCTATAATGACCTAAAACTCACGTTATTTTGACGACATCATCCGTCCTCTGGTCACATGGATTCGGTATGGTGTATGATCCGTAGGAGAGCACAAGCAACATTTGGACAATAAGTTTCCAGGTACTTGACCTTTAAGATCTCCGGATCTCACACCACTAGACTCTTGTTTATAGGGCTGATTTAAAATAGAAGTTTACAAGGTAAAGGTCCACATTTGGAATGCACTAATTCGTCGTATTAAAAATACTGCTGTACTAGTTGTATTATTGGCTGTATTACATCCGTAGATGTCGAACGATCTTTTTCAAAATACAAACACATTTTTTTCACCACGGCAAGACAATTATGAAAACATATCTAATGCTGTCAACTTTTTACAACTCTTATCCCATGGGTGATAATTATCATCTTACAGTTTATAGATGTGTTATTTGGTAAACACTATTTCTTTTACTACAATTTTTAAGTATCCATTGATTGATTTTGATTGATTTTTCTACCAGAGCAGGGCTGGTCTTTACATCCCTACCACTGAAGCTTAGTAGCTTATTGTATTATTCCTGCTTCGGTTTTGTTTTACTTGAACAGGTTAGTTCCAGCAATCAGGTTTAACAGTCTATGTAGTAAATCTTTTTCCATTGGTAGTTCAATTGTGCTTCGCATAGCGATACTGCGTTGAGCTAACGCTGCACATTCGAAAATAATATGAGGGACTGTTTCCTCCTCCTCATTGCAAAGCCTACATAAGGGCTCATCTCTGTAGATCCCCATCTTATGCAAGTGGCCTCTCAGACAGCCATGTCCTGTTAATAGACATGTTGCTGCCCTAAGCTGTATCTTGCTTATTTCAGATGTTGCTACGGTCTTCCCATCATCCGTTTGCTGTGCTTTTGTCCAGCTGCATGTTTCCAATTTGATTGGTGTTGTGTTATAATCCACTCATTAATTACACCACGCACTGCACCCTTGGTAATACCTAGACCCGGTTTAGGGCCTATATCATTCATTTTTGAACCTTCCCTCGCTAGCTGGTCTGCAATTTCATTGCCTGCTATGCCCTTGTGCCCTGGCACCCACACCAGTGTGACCTGGTTGTGTTTAGACAGAGCCATTAGGGTCTGCAGGCATGATCCTTTTAAGCAGAGTTAATGTAGTAATATTTAGCGTTTTATGTATACTCCTATATGATATATTTTTTTCTTTTTTGCTTAATAAAACATATTATTATTATTATTATTATTATTATTATGAGTTGGGAGTTCTGCCCATTTTAGTGATTTTTCTGTTCCTTTTCATGAATTTATGTAATTTATTTATTCACCCTATAAAAAAATTCAAATTCAATTCAATTCTTCTTAAAAACATTTTATTTTATTTTGACTGGGTGGACACTGCCTATGCAACCACCGGTTCTAATTTTTAAATACCTACAGATGTCTGAATCTCCTGGAATTACAAAATTGTGCCTGTTGTGTAAATAGTACCACGCCAAAATTTCGCGGCTTCTGGAGGAAGTATTGTTTGGTTACTATGACAACAGTAAACAAAAGATACTGACTGTTTTAAAAATATTGGTTCAACATTTTAAGCCCAAGTAGATACTTGCAATCAAAGGTGACTTGGTGCACTTGGAAATTGCATCCAAATAGTTTCTGGTGTTAATATAGTTGGTGGTTACTATGACAGCAGTAAACAAAACATACGGACATTGACGATTTTAGATTGTAGATTTAAAATTCCGTGCCTAAGTAAAGATAGGTAATGGTATAATTTATATATTAGACAAAAGTGAAAGAAATTGTGAAATTGTGTGTGTCAAAACAATAACTTGTGACACAATCGAAATACATTATGAGCAAACTTAATAATCTTTATTGTAATTTTTATTGCAATAACTAATAGGTTTCTACACATTTACTAATATACTGTGAACACTTCAAATTCCTTCCTTCCACCTTGGTTGTACATTTGCGCAATTGTTTGTAAAGGCCGTTCTTCATTTTTAATATAATTCATTTTGCGAGTAGCTATTTAGGCCTTAAATTTCTAATCAGCATTTAAGAACAGCAATGTCAGTATGTTTTGTTTACTGTTGTTATAGTAACCAAACAGTAACACCACCATTTACAAAATTTGCCTTATGCATTATGCCAGCCATGGAACAACTGTCAAACAATGGCGATAATCTTAATTGTCGAAAAACAATTTTCGTTTAATATTTTTTAAATCATAAAGTGGTCTTATCTACACGTGTAAAGAATGCCTAATAACAATAACCAAAAAATAAATGCTAATATAGCTCATGGTATTGGTGGAATCATTCCCGGCAAAAACAATGTAGCAGAGAAAATAGCGCTAATATGAACATGTTTCTGCCTACCCCTGCTGCTAATCATTACGTTTGCCTCTCAGTTTATGTTGCTAATCTCCAAAACAGCACTGAATATGTCTTTCGGCGACACCTATCGCCAAGAAACACAGTCACACCGTCCCAGAGGGTAGCAAGACAAACCGGAGTGTAGATATCCACCACCTATCATTTGCACGTATAGATGTCGCTGTGCCTAGGCACAACGCCCCCTTGCGTTTGGCAGCCCAGGTGCTGCCCGATAGGTGGTGGACATCTACACTCCGGTTTGTCATGCTACCCTCTGGGACGGCGTGACTGTGTTTCTTGGCGATAAGTGTCGCCGAAAGACATATTCAGTGCTGTTTTGGAGATTAGCAACATAAACTGAGAGGCAAACACAATGATTAGCAGCAGAAGATTGTGCTCAGAACCATGCTGATGACGCCGGGTAGGCAGAAACATGTTCATGTGTTAGCGCTATTTTCTTTGCTGCATTGTTTTTGCCGGGAATGATTCTAACAATACCATGAGCTATATTAGCATTTATTTTTTTGTTATTGGTCTTATCTAATCTATCGTTGTTAATTGCTTTGGAGTTTAGAAGTGTCACAATTAACACCTTTTTCAGTACTTAAGATTGTTTGTTAATCCACTGTTAATATACTGAATAAGATAAAATCGAAGAGTCTTCATTTTGGAAATGCTTCAGGGATTGTTGACGATGCAAAATAACTAGTAAATTAACCGCTATATCTACATTATATTACCTTTACAATTTTCATTTGTAGCAAGAGTTATTGGGGCAGCAACATATACGATTCCAATGATTATACCAACAGTAGCAACTGTTACTACTACAGCTATAATGCGTGAAACAAAATTGTTAAATTAACAAGTTTTTAGCGGTGTGCTTTTATCATGAAGCAAGTTTGATTGGGGAAAAGTCAAGAATATTTGCCCTAATAATATGCAAGATGTTATTTACATCCTTGTACAATGTATTATCAACATCATTTTGCTAAGTGACAAGACGTGATTTTATTTCGATATCGGATGCAATTAAATTAAATGATCATCGCTATCACTGCTGGAAGTTTGTTTTATCTTAAACAAGAGCACTTGAATTTGTTTTTCTGGAACTGAAATAACTAATTGAAAGCTAATCATTATCTGGTACTTCATATTGCTGATGGTGCTATTTCGTAGAAGCTATTTAATAAAATTCGTGTAGGTAATTTCGCTTTTAGAGACGGAGGACTCGATAAAATTGGCCGACCTTGTCAGTGACACAAAATTTTGTTCTTCCCTTCTTGTTCGTAGATTATTTTCAAAATACTCTCGAAGATTAGATAATTCTTGACATATTTTTAGTTGTCTTGTCGATAGCGGAGGTATTTTCTAGTTAAATTGATTTATCTGTAGAAATTCTCCAAATTTATGTTGTACCCACGAAGTCATGTAGATTCGGATAAGAATGGAAAACGAACAAAAGAAATTGTTATGTTCATGTTCGTGATTATTGATATTGCAACCATTTTTGTCATAATAGAATTCATTAGTACTGACTCAAAAGTATTTGTATCCAACCACCCAGGAAGTGCATTCTTCGTACATAGAATGGAGAAAAACACCGAAAACGGGGAGAAAGGAGTTTGCAAGTCAATTAATGAGTAAATTAAAATAAATATCTTAACCCATTTTGTCTACTTGTCATCTAATGGACCTAGATATATAGGAAAGTTTGACAATTTATAAAATGCAATAGGGGCCTTCTTCCGTGCCACTTTGAATGTATCCAGCATATTGTTTTCGCCGGCCTTTCGTCCCACTCCGACCGACGGACGACCATCCCACTAACCGAGGACGTAAAGTTATCGTTCAGCTATTATTAACGTAGTTAATAGCGCCGAGTCAGATATTCTAAGACTACAATTTAGACTTTGGTGGGTCTCTCCAGTAGCTAAGAATTTCAATGTTACAAATGAGGAGTGTTTATTCAAACAAAAACAATTGCACATCGCATCTCAGCACTAACTTGAATTATTTATATATATATATATAAACAAAAGAGGCACGATGAAATTTGCATTGGACAATTGAAATAATATTGTTATTAGAGCAGCTTTTGAGATAATTGAAACATGAAAAATTGATTCATTTCGGCGCTTGATTAAATAACTCGCTTTTTTATTAAACATCGTGAGCGACATTTCAAATAAATTACTCTTATAACGGCAAGGCAACAAAATAAGAGAGAAAAGATTTGATAAATTTGAAGATCAAAGATTTAAAATATGAACCAAAGCAAACAAGCGTTGCTTTCTCTGACCCTTTGCAAATCTTGTTTGCCATTGCGATCAATTTAGAGAATTTAGTAATGAGAATAATTGCTTTTTGCTTTCGTCAAATTTCTTTTACTTTTGTATTGATTATACGTTTTGTAGTTGTTATTATTGTTACTGAGTGTGATGTATGTACTTGAAGAATATTTTGCATGCAGTAGGAACTACGAAAGGGCCCTGCAGTGTTACGAGAATATCTTTAAAGTTAAGCGTTTTAATAAAAGCGTAATCATAAATGAGGAAGCTAATGTAAACGTTCTAGCCTACTTTGAAGCTAATCCTACCAGTTTCATTCGTGTATTGATGCAGGGACTATTCACGTAATTCCGAAAAAACACAAATATGTACCTTTTAAATAGAGACCAGTGGAAACTCTTACCAACGGATTTGGAACGGCAGATGACCTTTCCTGTCCTTTTTAGAAAATTTTATAAATAACAGTGGAGTGATAAAACGAACTTTTCAACATCTGGCACGTGTGATTTGAAAACCATGCAATGGAGCAGCGTAGACCCTCTTGTTCCACGACCACGTAGTCCACAGCATCGACATTTACAAAAACCAAATTGTCGACCTATATTCCAATCTCATGTGGTGTGTTAGAAGAATTTTTAGGCAATTTAATCTGGAGAAGAGGGGTCTTTTAACCCCAAACACATCCGTGTATTCAAACAATTGTGTCCGAAATTACCACCACCACCTCAGCCTGTAATAACGCGATGGGGAACATGGCTCCAGGCAGTATCTTGCTATCAGAAATATTTTTTACAAGTTAAAAATGTCATCTTGAAACTTGATTCAAATGATTCTGCAGCAGTTCGAGATAGTCAGCAACAAATAGATGAAATTTTCATGAATTATTCTGAAGTTGCGCCTGAGCAATTAGAAAACAGTCACTTATCTGCACGGGACGCATTAAATTGCATAAACAATTTACAAGCCGCTCTAGAAAACTCGACGAACACTATAGGAGTCGATGTTGCTCAAAAATTTGGTGTAATTTTAACGAAAAATCCCGATTTACAAAAGGTTCGGTCTATAACTGAAAATCAAGAGTGCCCAGATGAGGAAAAGGAATATCTGACATTTGCAAATCTTACTTCACTGGATGTCGAACGATCATTTTCGAAGTATACGACAACGTATTCACAACACCGTCGACGGTTGAATGAATCGACAATAGAAGCGTTGCTGATGTTACAATTCAACGCAGCTTACCAGGGCGGTTGCCAATTGCCACAGTGGACATCAAAACGACAGGAAAAGGTAACAATATTATTTTTCACTAATATTGTATATTACGTATTTACTTTTATGCGCTGCGCCACTGCCGGTACCACCTTTTTAACAAACTCTGGTAATAGTATAAATTTAAAAATTCATATTTGGCGGGGTTCATAGTAGGCAATTGTTGTGATATGAAATTAGTTATAGAGCGAGGTAATCGTCTCTGCGATACATAGGCGTTTCACCGGAGTAGTGGCGCCCAACTTGGGGCCAAGTTTGAAATGTTTTTTAATTTAAAACCAAGGTTTGATGTTCCTATCGTGAAATCTTATATGAAACTGTGAAATCTCATGATTTGTCCCGAGATCTGGCACTACTGTTGCGCAGGCTGGCCACTCGTTGGTAACTAAATATCCCTCTTGCGGGGATAATTGGAAATTTCTTCGTTACCACCCCCCTCAGCCAACCGTCTTTGGTCCGAGGACATTATAATTTAAATATAAGTCCAGATAATGACGAGTGTGGGGTATCATGGACAAATCTACTCGTTAGTTGATTTTTCTATTCACTTATTTCGTCCAAATTAATGTAGAAATCGTCTGGAATAAGCAACAGCATAAATTGCAAAGTACAACAAATAATATTTCATCAATTAAATCTTTATCTGAAAGGTTTTTGTAAATTAGCAGTGGATTTTCTCGTTTAAAGTTTGTTGGTGACAGTTCGGACCATAGAATCATCAACATACAACCTCTTGGTTAAGTCACTGCATTCGTTCTCGTATGTTAATATCATTTGATCGAAAGTCATCGAAAAGTTTCTATTTGGGTTAGATTATCAAAATTGGCTGTGAAATAAAATAATCGCCGGTCTTTCGCGATTTAAAATAAAAGAAAGATGAACGACGCCCTAACATTTTTAATCAATCTTTATTCGGCCTTGTTTGAATCAAAGTGTGTCTTAAATCCAATCCCAATATAAGTGTTCGTTTGTGTATTTAAAGTCTTTATTAGAAGTAAAAAGGGTTAAATATCCAGAGCAGGCAGTTTCCTGTGGTGGGTATATAAATAGAGGGTTTATATACATTGGTATCTTTCAAAAATTTAAAGGTTAGTTACTTTTCAAATCTTAAAATTCGTTAATTTCATTTTAATGAGTTGGAAATTCATTCTAAAATTGCCGTAAGGGTATCTAGGGATACCCCCGAACCTACAAGAATCGTTTATTCTATTGAAAATTAGAAAATTTAACAAAATTTGAGAAAAACCCCCGAGAAAGATATTTCAGTATATATAAGACTTACCTTTCTCTTGTATGTTCCTAATATTTTACAAACGTTATTATTCTTAATGGAATATCATTTGAACACTACTCCCAAAATTGGTTGTTTAACCACTGATTTCCACTATTTTCTTTCTTAGAACGTATCAATTTTGAAACCATTTGAACTTTAATCTGCGAGTGAAAGGTTTTTGTTTCGCATACATGGAATAAGAATCTTTTTTTTCTGCAATTGTTAACTTTTCATGACAACCGACTTGTTTAACATCCATTGGGATAGAAAATTTACGGAATAAATATGACAACAATTCTCTCGCAGCAAAATTACTTACCAACTTTCAAAAGCGGCTACATCGTTCATTCTAAGTAGCAAAAGATGCAAGGTTTGCCTGTCGAAAATTTACCTTTAAGAATTCGGACTAATAATTTTGAGGCTCTTAAAACAGAACAAAAGCTTTTAAAATTTATTTATTGAATATGCACATGTTATGATAACATGGCGAAGTTGGATGTTATCTTAGATGCGTCAGATGTTCAATGTGTGTAAAGATGCTAACGAATGGTCAACATTCAGCAAACATGGTTTTTGCCAGTCGAAATTTAGCGTGATGTGAATTCCGATGAGTTAGTGGAAGTGAAGTTTTTGGCAGTTCTAATTTTTTTTACATAAAGAAGATGGGGTATTCGGTAAGTGAACTCAATTCTGAATATTTATTACTACAAATTTTATTAATATTCATGATTTATCTTAAAACTAACTCTAACACTACGAATTTTTTGTGTATACAAACGCAACCATTATCACAACAATATCACATTCAAAAAGTTTCTGCAAATATAAAAAAATAGAAAATATAGGAACGTATCACAAAGTATAAAAGTATAGATCCATTGATAATTTCCTTTGGAATCTCAATACCCTGGTAAGTTTAGTTCTTCTCACAAAGGACAAATCTCATTCGATCCTTCTAGTAAATGCAACACCAATGTGCCATTGTCATCAGCAACTAAAAATGAAAATACTTTTAATAACCGCAAGCACATGCACATTTCCTACGTACCTTCATATTCGCAAATCACCTCCACTACGGATTCTTGGTCTGCCCTAACAGGTTTTATTGAAAGTCTGAAGATTGAACCTCTCTCTGGGCTACAATCCAAATTTTTCACCGCCTCCTCTCTTAAACTAAGAAGTTTCCTACCATGGTACTCAAATTGTTCGGCGAAAAATTCACCAACAGAATCAGTATATGTTTTAGCTGAAATCACTGTGCTCGTCTCCGTCGACGTGCCGATCGTGGTCTCTGTTGACGTATCGGTTGACGAACCAGTCGAGGTTTCAGTAGAACTTAGGGTGGTCT